>JAPPVO010000019.1:201066294-201666294 GCA_030407325.1 Camellia japonica | reverse complement strand
GTTGATCAAGTCTGCGCTCCTCCGTACGTCGTCGCTTTATCACCTGAAAACACCAACGTGAGCTAGCCGGCGGGTGTGTGCCGGAAACCTCTCCGATGCCTGAGTTAGTAAGCTTGACAAGTAGACAAAAGCTCTGTATATTCGGAAAACAAAGTTGTGTTACCTCTCCATAGGTGATGTTTGTAAGCTTTTATAGGTTTTGCGTGGCACAATCCTAGTAGGACTTTTACTCCTCCATGCAGAGTCCTCATAGGATTCATACTCCTGAAGGATAATGCTTATCCTTCAACACCCCCCCTCACTGCTTAAACTAAGTGAGATGGTTCTTCTATGGCCGGCCTTCCATACGACCGAAGTAAGCACGACTATGCTTAGCCGAACTATACTTAGTTCGGTTCTCTGCCCATAGTTCCTCTTCCACAAACCATGGTATGCCCAAAACCGAACTATCTTTAATCAAGGTTTAGACCGATCTAGTTTCCCTGCGCCATGACCGGTATAAGTTCAAAGCATCCTTAAACCGGTCTAACTACAAAGCGTCCTTCAACCGAACTAAATCCGAGACCGGACTAGCTTCAAGGTGTCTTTTCACTCAGCCTTTCGCACTGTGGCCTACAACGGCCCATTTACCTAGCTCGGCCCAATTTCCATATAAATTACCCTCACAATTGCCCCTTATCATGCTTAGCATGATAGGGATTACTTGTCCATCAGCCGAGCTAGAGTTCTTAAGCTTTTCCAACCAAGCTAAAAAACCTTTTAGCCTTTCCAGCCGAGCGAAACCCAAACCGAGCTGTGCTCGTCCGGTCAAAACTTCTCTTCAATCACTGAAACTGAATCGCTTCTCCTCCCCATGACACGTGGCACACTCTGATTGGCCAATCTTAGCTGTCACGCCGTCTTCGTGTTTCACAAATTTTGAACAGTTCCCGCTTTTTCTCTTTTCGTCCTTTTTACAAAACAAACTCTTCATTTTTTTGGATCTACAACCATTATACTCATCCTCTTCTCTCTCTCTTGTTCCTGAGCCCTGAGCTTGTGCTTGCTGTGTTCATGTTTTTCATTACTGCCGTTGCTTCCATCTTCTAACTTCTTTGATCAGGTAAGCTGCTCAAATCTGTTTTTCCTTGTCTCTGCTTTCGTTTAATCCATAGCAAACTATTTTGCAAAACACTTTTTCCTGTTAGTTTTGCACTTTTCTGGAAAAAACTTCATAAGAACCCCATGAACTTCATGCAATAATCTGTAGAACACTGTTTGATCCATGAACATGTCCTAACCGAACTAGGATACTGTTTGTGCTATATGTAGATCTATCCAGATCGTAACCGAACTAGAACTTGTGAATAAATAAGTCAATACCTTCTGATTTAATTTAGTCGAGATAAACGAACCGAACTAAGTCTGAACTTAGTATACTGGAAACCTCAGCCTTCGACCGAGCTAGGTCTTCGGGGCTAAGCCAACTTCCTTAGTTTTAAACCGAACTAAGAAAGCTGCCCCTAGAGGCTCGACCGAGGTAACAAAACCTGTAGTTCAAACCGAGATAACCAACCCTATACATAAACCGATCTATCAAACCCCTTGCTCAATCCGAGCTAAAACCTGAAACATCCTACATAGCCGAAGTAGGACTTTATTTCCTTATTTTTACATTGTAGCACGGTCCAATTGATCTGTGTTTAACACCTTTGTTTTCCACTTTGCAGACTTAGGTTGCCCATGCACTCCTCTGCGCGCTCGACCGAGCTACTGAGCATAATTTTACGACCGAACTAATTTATTCATAACTTTTAAAATAAATGGGGAAGTATAGATTCTTAGTAGAGACACCAGGTGGTCTAACCGAATTCCGAAAGGACTATAACATTCCTGACGATGTCCACCTTGCCTTAGCAAAAGAAGGTGTCACACCATGGGGGAATGAAGGCTGCGTACCCTTTACCCTTCTTTCAATAATAGAAACCGGACTAAGATTTCCAATCCAACCCTTAATCTGTGAATTCCTTAGGCAAACCAGACTGTGCCCAACCCAGCTTTCCACCAATTCATACCGTATAATAATGGGAATAGCCGAACTAAACCGCCAAGCCAGTCTTAACCTCGGTTTGGCCGAACTCTTCCATCAATACTCCTTAGGATCCAAAGATGATGGCTGGGTTTACTACTTAAGAATACGCCGTCGTCGAGAGAAAATAATAAAAGATACACTGGACAAAGATTTGAATGATGACGATTTTTTCTGGGTGTCTGGGAATTTTGAAGACCACCAAGCCCAAATCCCAGGCCGAAGTATAAATTGGAATAAAGGAATCCTTGGTATACTTCACTTCGGTTTACCTTCATTCTATCTTTTCTTTTTGTTTTTTATTATTTCGGTTTCCCATTCCAAGCCGAACTAACAGTTGTCTTCTTCATGCAGATCCAGCCCATATATATTCATTGTACAGCTATCCCAACCTGAACACTCTCCGCGCCGCACTATTATATCCAGAACGGAGTTGGGCTAAGCTGTTAAATTTTGAGCTGACCTACAGATACAGCGGTCGCCGAAAAGCCAGAGTAACTGACTTTTTGTTGGAAGACGCTCCCGCACCGGACCTAACCTTGCCGCAAATCAACTTAATCCCACTGACTGCCGAAGAAGAAATGGCCAAAAGGAACAGAGTCAGGGCCCTCTTGACCGAGACAAACAGGGCCGAGGTACCACCATCTAACCAATCACAAGAAACCGTGGTGGCCCTACCATCGCAACAACCCTCCACATCACGCCGAACTAAGCGCGCCCAGACTATTGAGGCCGAACAACAGTTAGTTGATGAAGACGAAACCATACTTCCACCGAGCCACCCGCCAAGTCCGCAACCGGAGCCCATTGACCAAGCTAGTTCCTCCAAATGGGCTCCCAAACTTACCTTTCAGAACCGAGACATTCAGGATACCGATTCGGTGGTTGCTGAGAAGGATCACTTGATGGCATTCAACCTTGCCAAGAGTGTTTGCCTTCCAGCAGACATGGAACACCACCAGCATCTGACCGAACTTAGGGCCATCCGATCGGCCACCAAGTCCATGATCCTGGTGAGATGCCCTTCTTGTCTCTCAAATTTTACAAACTTTCAGTTCGGTTTTGTCACTGATTTCTTCTTATTCGTTTCAGTCTCTTCAAAAGAGCCAAATTGCCCATCAAAAGGTGTTGGAGCTCAGGAAGACAACAAGGCAGGCCATGGCAGAAGTCGAAGCCAAGACCGCCGAACTAAAACAATCCCAACAGAGGACGGCTGAGCTGGAGGCTGAGGTAACTCGCCTAACCGGGCTAGTTACCTCGGCAAATACTGACAAACAAAGAGCTTTAACCGAAATGAAGGACAAGTATTTGCGGGAGCTGGTAAAGCTTGAAGGCATCAAAAACGCCGAAATAGAAGAGCTCAAAAAGAAAGTTGAAGGTGTCGAACTGAAAGGCTTCAAGGAAGGCGAAGCAGTTTATATTCAACAATGTGAAGCAGCAAAAGATTTGTTCTTCAAGTGTGGCTGGAGAGGTGCTGTGGAGCAGCTCGGTTGTGGTCCTGACACCGAGGTCTACAATGCTCCACAGTATTTCATTCCGGCCTCACTGGCGGAGTATGCTGCCGATCTCCAGAAGCAATTTCTTGAGGCGTCTGATGACGATGAGGAAAATGAACAAACTGAAACTCCGGTTGTCAATGAGCAAACAAATGATCAATCAGCTCGGTTGGAGCCAACAGCGGAAGACTTGACAGCCGAAACCGTGCTTCCAATAGAGACCGAGCTTCAAATCGAGACTGCTCTAACCTCTGACACCGGTGTTCGTGTTGATGTTGACGCCGATCTGGAGGATCTTTTCAACTGATTCTGTAATTTTCTTTTTCTTCTTTTTGCTTTGACTTGTAACCGGGCTGGGAGCCCCTCCCTTGTAATCGCTTTGAACTTGATCAATGAAAATCATCTTTTTTTGCTCCAACTGTTATTCCGGTTTAAATACTTTATTCCGGTCCTAGCTTATCAATCTGACTAGGCTTACTCAGCCAACCACTCTTTAGCCGATATAATTACTTTGGTTGAAGAGTACAAAGAGTTGGTTTAATCCCGCCAACCATTTCTTCAGCCCATACCCTTACTTCGGCTGAAAAGTAATAAGAGTTGGTTTAATCCAGCCAACCACTTCTTCAGCCCATACTCTTACTTCGGCTGAAGAGTAATAAGAGTTTGTTTAATCCAGCCAACCTCTAAGTTGGTTTTTCCAGCTAACCTAGAATAAAATGTTTGGTTATTCCGACCAAAACGTCCTGCAGCCTGGATCCTTATCCTGGGCTTAGGAGGGGTGTTGGTTTAATCCAGCCAACCTCTAAGTTGGTTTTTCCAGCCAACTTAGAATAAAATGTTTGGTTATTCCGACCAAAACGTCCTGCAGCCTAGATCCTTATCCTGGGCTCAGGAGCAGTGTTGGTTTAATCCAGCCAACCTCTAAGTTGGTTTTTCCAGCCAACTTAGAATAAAATGTTTGGTTATTCCGACCAAAACGTCCTGCAGCCTGGATCCTTATCCTGGGCTTAGGAGAGGTGTTGGTTTAATCCAGCCAACCTCTAAGTTGGTTTTTCCAGCCAACTTAGAATAAAATGTTTGGTTATTCCGACCAAACGTCCTGCAGCCTGGATCCTTATCCTGGGCTTAGGAGGGGTGTTGGTTTAATCCAGCCAACCTCTAAGTTGGTTTTTCCCGCCAACCTAGAATAAAGTGTTCTTTCTGCTCCTAACTCACTAATAAATTAAAACAAGCTTTTACAGAGAAAAAAATGTCTATACTGAAAAGAAAACTACTTGTTTTATTGAGAAAGGGAAAAAATTACATATACTTGAAAAAAACTAAAAATAAAATAACTTGAAATTGGCAGTATTCCATGGCCTGGGAATTGTCTTGCCGTCCTCATCTTCTAAGTGGTATGCCCCTTTGCCTGCTAATCCAACCACTTTGTAAGGTCCTTCCCAATTAGGTCCTAACTTGCCATCTCCGGGCACCAAGGTGTTTCCCATCACTTTGCGTAGTACCCAATCTCCGACCTTGAATTGCCTTGGATGAACTGTCTTGTTGTATTTCCTGGATAACTCTTGTTGGTACGAGGCAATGTGAACCAGTGCTTTTTCTCTTCTTTCCTCTGCAAGGTCGAGCTCCAATGTTATGGCTTCGCCGTTCAAGTCTGGATCAAAATTCTCGCTTCGAATTGTGGGGAGGCCAACTTCCAATGGGATTACAGCTTCCATGCCGTAAGCTAAGGAGAATGGTGTTTCTCCTGTTGATCGCCGGGGCGTGGTGCGGTAAGCCCATAAAACATGAGGGAGCTCTTCTGCCCACTTGCCTTTTGCTCTTTCTAACCTTTTCTTCAATCCATCCAAGACTACTTTGTTTGATGCTTCTGCCTGACCATTTGCTTGGGGATATGCCGGTGTAGAATTGTAGAACTCTATCTTGTACTCTTCACAAAAGCCTCTGAAAATTCTGCCATCGAACTGAGTGCCGTTGTCTGATATTAGTGCTTTTGGTATGCCAAATCGAGCGATGATATTCTGCCAGACAAACTTTTTCACATCTTTTTCCTTGATTGATGCCAAGGCTTCTGCTTCCACCCACTTTGTGAAGTAGTCGGTTGCTGCAAGAAAGAACTTCCTATTGCCTGGTGCTGTTGGAAGTGGCCCTACTATGTCCAAGCCCCACATTGCAAAGGGCTATGGGCTTGTTAATGGTAGTAGTTCTCTGGCAGGTTGGTGTATTTGGTGTGCGAACTTCTGACACTTCTCGCATTTTTTGACATATTTCATGTATGGCCACCAATATCCTTGCGAAATTGCTCTGTATGCTAGTGATCTTCCTCCTTGATGGCTTTCGCATACGCCCTCGTGTATCTCGAATAAGAATGCTTCTACTTTGCTGGGATGAACACACTTTAGATAGGGTCCTGAGAATGACTTATTGTATAATGCTAGAGATGGGGAGAGCCAAAATCACTGCGACTTTGCTCTTATTCTGTTGGTCTCTTTCTTCTCTTCTAGTAAGATGCCGTCTTTTAAGAACAGGATGATGGGATCCATCCAAGAGGGGCCTAGCTCTGCGCAACATACCTCTTCTGCTTCGGGGTCTTCAATGCTTGGTTTAGGTAGGTAGTCGATCAGTAATGGATGAGGGATAGAAGTATCTGCTATTGAGGCAAAGCCTGCTAGCTCGTCCGCTCGGCTGTTTTCCTCCCTGCCGATTTGTTCTATCCTGACTACTTCAAATTTTTTGATCTCTGTTCTGACCAACTCTTGGTATTTGGCCATCCTGTCATCCTTTGCTTCGTAGTCGCCAGATATTTGGTTTACCACCAGCTGTGAGTCGCTGTAAACCATTAGCTCGGTGGCCTTCATGAAGAATGCCGATTTTAGGCCTGCAAGAAGCGGTTCATACTCCGCTTCGTTGTTTGATGCTGGGAAGCCAAGGTTGATTGCCTGCTCCACCACTAGGCCGTCTGGAGAGATGAGGACTATGCCGAGCCCTGCTCCATGCCGGTTGGATGCTCCATCCACGAAGAGCTTCCACATCTCTCCAACGAACAACTTCCAGCAAGTGGAGGGATCAAATGATGCCTTGGGATCTTCCATGTTGCTGGTGTCTTCTTCAAGGTCCATGCTTGCCGTCTGTCCCTCGTTATTTGATTGTACCAAGTCTTTGTTTGTTGGTGAGTCTTGACTTGGTGTCGTATGGTTTGCGTCTTCCTCCCTGACTTTCCTTTGGTCTGCCTTGGGACCTGACTGGGTAACTTGCACCAGGGGTTGCGTTATTCCGATGCCAACTTCCATCCCTAGTTCGGTTGTTTTAGTCAGGTCGATTGGGCAGATGTGATGACTTCCTAGGGTGAATTCTGCGACAAAGTCTGCCAAAGCTTGAGCCTTTATCGCGGTTCTGGGTTGGAACTTGATGTCGAATTGTCCCAATTCTATTGCCCACTTCAGAATTCGTCCAGAAAAGTTCGCCCTTTCAAAGAGAGCTTTCAATGGAAAGGCTGTGAGGACGACTATGGTGTGGGCGTGAAAATAATGCGACAACTTCCTTGAGGCCATCATTAAGGCCAGAGCCAGTTTTTCCAGTGGCAAGTACCTTGTTTCGGCCCCCAGCAATGTCTTGCTGACATAGTAGATGGGCAGATGTTGGATCCCTTCTGCACGGACCAGCACTGCGCTAATTGCGTGCTGAGAGACTGCTAGGTACAGGAAGAGTTCCTCTCCAGGTACTGGGGTGACAAGCAGGGGTGGAGAAGACATATATTCCTTTAAGCTTTCCAGAGTGCAGTCGCATTCTTCGTCCCATTCAAACTTGGCTTTTAGTGCATGGAAGAATGGTCGTAGTCTGTCTAATGACCGGCTTATGAACCGATTGAGCGCAGCTGCCATGCCGGTGAGATGCTGCACTTCTTTTACTGAGTTTGGTCTCTCCAAATCCTGGATTGCTTTGATCTGAGAGGGGTCTGCTTCTATACCCCGGTTGGTCACCAGGAAGCCCAGGAATTTGCCAGATCCTACTCCGAATGCACACTTGGACGCATTGAGGCGCAACTTATGCTTCTTCAGGATTTCAAACATCTCGCCTAGGTCCTTGAGATGGTCATTCTCATCCTTGCTTTTGACCACCATGTCGTCGATGTAAGCCTCCATTATTCTGCCTAACAACGGTTCAAACATCTTGGTGACCATCCGTTGGAATGTCGCCCCTGCGTTCTTTAGGCCAAAGGGCATGACCTTGTAACAGTACAATCCTCTTGGAGTTGTAAAGGATGTGACTTCCTGATCTGGTTCATGCATGGCGATTTGGTGGTAGCCTCTGTATGCATCCAGAAAGCTAAGTCGGTTGTGCCCCGCCGTTAGGTCTACCAGTTGATTTATTCGTGGTAGAGGAAAACTGTCTTTTGGACATGCCTTGTTGACTGTTTTGTAGTCGACGCAGACACGCCACTTGCCATTCTTTTTTGGCACTACGACTGTGTTGGAGATCCATCTTGGGTAGTGTACCTCTCTGATTGCTCCTGCCTCCAGCAGATTTCCTACTTCTTCCGCCACTATCTCGGCGTGGTGGAGTGCCGATCTATGTGTGCGCTGAAAGATTGGTCTGGCGGATGGGTGGACGTTGAGTTGGTGACAGATGAAGTTGGGATCAATGCCTGGCATGTTGTATGGTGTCCAGGCGAACACTTCGATGTTAGAGGTCAAAAATTCCAAGACCTCTAATCTCTCAGTGCTGGACAACGACGAACCAAGCAAAAGAACTTATCCGGGTTCTTTTCATCTATTCTTACCTCTACCAAGTCTTCCACCGCTTTCTGATTAGCCGCTTTGCCTACGTCTGCGAATAGTTCATTGCTCTCAGGTTCTTCCACCGAATGAACGTATCCTTTGGTAGCGCGGCTGCCATTCACCGTGACGAAGCATTGCTTCGACATAATCTAATCTCCATAGACTTCTTCAATTACCCCGGTGTCGTTAGGGAACCGCATTACTTGGTGGTAGGATGACGCCACCGATCGCATGGCATGCAGCCATGTTCTGCCCAAGATGATGTTGTAAGTGGAGGGGACCTTCAATACCCAGAACTCCACTTGTTTCGTCACGCTTCCTGCCTTGACTGGAAGGATTATTTTGCCGACGGGCCATTCTGGCATGGAGTTGAATCCAATCAGGGGAGATACGGCAGATGCCAAGTCTTTATCTTGTAACTTCAACTGTTTAAATGTTTCGTAGTACATTATTTCACATGAACTACCCTGGTCGATCAAAATTCGTTTGACGTCAAAGTCTTTGACTCGAAGAGTGACGACCAGGGCATTATTGTGGGGGCAATATATCCTTGCCAAGTCTTTGTCCGAAAAAGACATGATGTTTGTGGCCTCTGTCTTCTCCTTCTTGGTGGCAGGTTGGGCACTTAGCACCTTTCTCAAGTGCTCAGCCTTTTTGATTGATCATCTGAGCTCGCATACATGCTCAGGTTCGAAGACTCCATGTATCACATTGATCACGCCTTGAGGTGGGGCGTCGATTGGCATTCCGTTGGGCATATTCTGGTCCTGGGGGGCTGGTTGCGCCCCTCCTTCGATGTATTTGTCCAGGTGGCCTGCTGCCACTAACTCCTCTAGGTGCTGTCTCAATGGTGTGCAATTTTCAGTGCGGTGCCCCTTTTCTTTGTAGAAGGTGCACCGTGATCTGTCGTCATAGTCCTTCTGAGCTTCCCTTAGCTCGGCTGGCCATCTGACGAAAGGCTCATCCCGTATTTCACTTAGAATTCGGTAGATCGGTTTCTTGAAGACCGTGGTTATGGCAGTGCGGACTCTTAACCATCTTTTATCCTGGTCCTCTCCGCTGTCTCGCCTGCCTCGTCCATTTTTACTCGGACGGTCTACAGTGTTGACCTTTGCTGAGGCCTTTTTCTCTGGTACTGCGGTCGTGCCGGACTTTGCTTTGGCACGTGCGCCATCCTCCTCCACCCTGATGTGCTGATGCACTCTTTCCATCAGAGCTTCCATAGTGAGGGGCGGCGTCATGGTGATTGAGTCCCTTAGTCTATTCCCGACTGGAAGGCCTCTTTTGTATTGGGCAATGGCGAGGTTGGTGGGGCAATCCCCGATCTGGTTGAAGGTCTCCCAGTAATGACTGTTGTAGGATCTTAAGGTCTCCTTGTCGCCCATGTCGATGGAAAGTAACTGGTCGATCTCCACCGGGGTTTTAGTGTTCGTTCGGAACCTTGTTACGAACGCTTCCGCCAATTGCGCCCAGGAGGCTATGCTGCCTTCTGGAAGTTTTTCGAACCAAGTCAAGCCTAGGTCGCCAGGCTAGATGGGAAGAGGATGCACATTAAAGCCTCGTTTCGCCGGTATACCGCCATGACCTGGCGAAAGTGGCTCAAGTGTGAGTAGGGGTCCGTCTTTCCCTCATATGTAGTGAATTTGGGCTGAAGGAAGCCTGATGGTAGGGGCGCGTTTTCAATTGCCGGAATGAACGGTGAGGTCTGCAGCCTCGCTAATGCCTTGTCCGTTGGTTCGTAGGCAGGGCGCGGTATTGGCATTCCAACCTCGACGCTTCCATGCGTTCGAGGAGCCAACCGCTGTAAGGCAGAAACTCTGTGTGGATCGCGTGCCCTGGCATCCTCCTTGCATTGTGCCCTTTCCTCGAGCACAGTTCGTAAGTCGGACGATCTGGGCAACTCCGTCTGTCTGGATCTTGTTCGGTGCGTATGTGAGGGCCAATAGGTGCTTCCTTCAGTGTACGACCTCTCAGATCTCGTCCTCTCAGACCTGGAGTGACGAGTTCTGGAAGACCTGGATTGGGTATCGCCTGTCCTGAGGCTTCTGCTCTCTGCTTGTGAGGGTGTAGTATTCCTACTACGATTTTCCGAGTAGCGAGGGGGCGTCTTGTTTGTGCGCCCCTCTCCTGTCGCCACTCCTTTTCCCTTCACCTGGCGCTTTAGAGATTCCATGTCCGCCGCCATCCGACGTATCAACTCGTCTTGCTCCTTGACGTGATCCTCCAAAGCCTGAGGATCAATCCTCCGCCTTTGTCTCTCTGGACTTTGCGAACGAGAGTGATGGGGGCTGTTAGTCCACCTTCTCCCTCTTGTATCTCTTCTGGGATTCTGTCGTTGTGGCTCCAAGTTCGCCATAGGAGGGATCAAGGGTAGACCTTCGCGCCTCGCACCCCCTTCTGGAGTTTGTCCGTCAATGGCAGACTGTGGTAATTCTTCGTTGTGCGCCATTGGTTCTCAAGAGGAAAATCTTGATCAAGAGGTTTGTTCTTGTCTGAATTCCCACAGACGGCGCCAATTGTACGGGAAAGAAATAAACCTTCTCGTATAATCCTGTTGATCAAGTCTGCGCTCCTCCGTACGTCGTCGCTTTATCACCTGAAAACACCAACGTGAGCTAGCCGGCGGGTGTGTGCCGGAAACCTCTCCGATGCCTGAGTTAGTAAGCTTGACAAGTAGACAAAAGCTCTGTATATTCGGAAAACAAAGTTGTGTTACCTCTCCATAGGTGATGTTTGTGAGCTTTTATAGGTTTTGCGTGGCACAATCCTAGTAAGACTTTTACTCCTCCATGCAGAGTCCTCCTAGAATTCATACTCCTGAAGGATAATGCTTATCCTTCAACACCCCCCTCACTGCTTAAACCAAGTGAGATGGTTCTTCCATGGCCGACCTTCCATACGACCGAAGTAAGCACGACTATGCTTAGCCGAACTATACTTAGTTCGGTTCTCTGCCCATAGTTCCTCTTCCACAAACCATGGTATGCCCAAAACCGAACTATCTTTAATCAAGGTTTAGACCGATCTAGTTTCCCTGCGCCATGACCGGTATAAGTTCAAAGCATCCTTAAACCGGTCTAACTACAAAGCGTCCTTCAACCGAACTAAATCCGAGACCGGACTAGCTTCAAGGTGTCTTCGGACCGGGCTAACCTTAAGTCTCTTCCGGACCGAAATAAATTTCACTCAGCCCTTCGCACTGTGGCCTACAACGGCCCATTTACCTAGCTCGGCCCAATTTCCATATAAATTATCCTCACAATCATGATAAAAAATATGTGCACAAATGTTGTATCATTAGAAAAAGACATTTTATAATAATATGGCACAAACTTGAATTTCTCATTAGCCAATGTAATATGAACTTCTCTAAAACAATATATTTTTCTTTCAATTAAATGTTCTTTGAAGTAATCATATTCCTCAGAACATATAGTTCCTGTTATAGCATCTCCCTTTTGAAAAAAGGTAATAAGTACACAGTTTTAACATATTATAAAACAAAATATTTAACAATTATCTCATGATAAGAGTTGTAAATACCTGTCCATCAACAAAAATCATTCTGAATGTTATATTTCCCCCAGAATGATCAGTCACAGATAACAACCTGACTAACTAAGATATATCAATCCAATTACATATGGATGTAAATCTGCAAAATAGGGATATCTGATAATTCTATCACCTATTAACAATGTAGATGCATATGAGGAAAATATGAATTTATAATTTTTATATGACGTATCTATGTATCTCAAGAAATATAAAAATGAAAATATTAAGAATTATTAATAGAAAAATAAAAAAAGTTAAGTTTACATTATGAAAAAATAGAAAAAATAAGTAATCAATTATTATACAATAAATATTATACAAACATATTTTGTAAGGGTAAGTAATCAATTATTTTCTATATTTTTTGGTTTTTAGTGAATATTTTTAAAATTTTAAACATTTTTTTAAACTTTTTTTTAAATGTACCTTACTTAAATGTATCTAAAAAATAGAATATTTAAAACAAATACATACACGAGAATACGAAAATGTACTAAATGTTCTTTTTTTTCCTTATATTTTTGATATTTAGTGAATTTTTTAAAGATTTCTTTTCACAAGTGTTATTCTTTTTAAGTGTATTTATGTTAGGTGTATCTAAAAATTAAAAAAATATTAAACAAATTCAGTGAAATCAAAAAAATATGGAAAACAAAAAATTTTAATTTTCTAAAAAGTGAATCCTGAAAATCCAAACCAAACAAACTGAATCATTTTTTTATTCAAAAAAATACAATCAGTTAAAAAAACACAATCACAATTTTTTTTAAAAGTAATATTATACTTTTTAAGTGTATTTATGTTAGGTGTATCTAAAAATTTTAAAAATGCTTAAAACATTAACAAAAGTCGGTTAAAATAAAAATATACGAAAAACAAAAAATTTTAATTTTCTAAAAAGTGAATCATGAAAATCCAAACTAAACAAACTGAATTATTATTATTTTTTTTCAAAAAAACACAATCATTTAAAAAAACACAAGTACAAATTTTTTTAAAGTGATTATTACATATATATAATGAAACAATGTATATTTAAATTGCAGGAGTTGACATTATTTTTTAAACAAAATTATTACGAAATAATTCGTATCTTATTATAGAACAATGTTATTATTTGTTGTCACTGCGGGTTGTGACACATCTCCATGTAATTGAACGCCCTCGAATATGTGATTTATAACTATTTCATCATTAAAAAATCATTGAAAAATAATTAAATATCCCAAAAAATCTTTTTGTGAAATAATACAATTAGAATAGTAATGAGATAAGTATAAAATTATGAGTTATGTACAAATAATACGAAAAAATGAATAACATGATAGTTTATTCATATCTTGTTATGGAAGAACATTAATATTTGTTGTCATTGTGACTTCTGAGACATCTCCATGCAACTGAATGTTCTCAATTAAAAACTCAATCATAAATTAAGTCAATTGATAGTTAAAAAACACAATCATTTATTTTTCAAAAAATACAGTGAGTAAAATCAATTATAATTTTTTTTTTCAAAATACAATCTAATCATCATCAATAATGGATACTTTATGTAAACCTAATGAATACAATCTATTTTTTTTTCTTCAAAAAACATAGTGAGTTAAAAATCAAATCACAAATTAAGTCAATTGATAGTTAAAAAACCATTATTTTTTTTTCAAAATACAATTTAATCATCATCAATAATGGACACTTTATGCAAACCTAATGCATACAATCCATTTTTTTTTTTTTTTTTCCAAAAACAAGGAGTTAACAATCAAATCATAAATTAAGACAATTGATAGTTAAAAAATACAATAATTTTTTTTTTAAAAACACAGTGAGTTAAAAAAAATCAATTACAATTTTCTTTTCAAAATGCAATCTAATCATCGTCAATAATGGGTACTTTATGTGAAATTAATACATATAATCTATTTTTTTTTTCAAAAAACACAGTAAGTTAAAAAAATTAATTGCAAATTTTTTTTTTCAAAATATAATCTAATTATCATCAATAATGGATACTTTATATGAACTTAATGAATATAATCTTTAAAAAAAAAAAAATACAATGAGTTAAAAATCGAATCACAAATTAAGTTAATTGATAGTTAAAAAATTTAATAATTTTTTTTTTTCAAAACATACAATGAATTAAAAAATGAAATTATGAACTTTTGTTTTTGCTAGATAAAATATAAATCACAAATTTTTTTGTGGATGTAAATATGTCAACTACTTAGAAAGAATGATTGAGCATTTGGATTTATCAAAACAGACCAATCAAACGGGGAATCTCTATGAACAGCTACGACCCTGCAAGGATGAAAAATAGTTGAGGGCAGTAAAGCCCCGTTTGTTTTGGGAGATAAAATGGAAGGGATTGATAGTGAGTGAATTAATAGTGAGGGGATTGTTAGTAAGGGAATTGATAGTGAGAAATTGTTAAATTATTTTTATATAAAATAATAAAACAAATAAAAAAAATATAAAAAATTAAACATTATATTTAAAAAAAATTCCCAATATATAAAAAATAAAAAAAATAAAAAAATTTCTAATCCCCTCACTATTTTTCTAATACCATCTCTACTTCCTTCTTACCAATCCCCCTTCCAAGAGGACTACTAATACCAAGGGACTAATAGTCTCTTCCCTATCTCTCAAAACAAACACCCTATTAGTAATACCAAGGGATTGATAATCCCAATCCCCTCCCTATAACCGTAAACAAACAGAGCCTAAAAGTAGTGTTGTAATAGGACTACTAATGATGTGATAATAGACTATGTTTTTTTTTTTTTTTTTGATATTTTTAATACATTAATATTATTAGTAATTTTTTTTGAATGGTATAAATCATTGTTGCTGCAACTACCTTTGTCCCCCCTACCCACAACCTATGCAAAATCTCTGTGAAAATAGGTCAGCAAATAAATAAATTAAAATCCGGTAAAAAAGTGGGGAACAAAATAAAAAAATAAAAAATGGCCCATCAAACTCATCTCCAAACCCAATAGATATTAATCTGTGTCTTCACCTCACATGCACACCATTTGACCATGCCTTACTCAACCCAGAACAGGAGAGAGATTACTTACTGGATTTCAAATGTTTTTTTTGGTAACTGTTCATATTTTTTAATTATAATTATATTTTTTTCATAATAAAAAAAAGAAATGAAAAAAAAGAATTATTAAAGAATAAATAAAAAGATAACTTACTGGTTTTGAAATTTTCTTTCTTATCTTAATTTGTCTTCACTTGAAAAAAGTTGAAAGTGAAGTTGAAAGATGTTGAAAGTGAAGATGGGCCGCCGGCCACAATAGGTATGAAAAAAAAAGTTGAAAGTGAAGAAATATGTGATAGAAGTGAAAAAGGTTGTAAAGTATAGGAGAAGCCGAAAAAGTTATGTACGAGAAAAGTTAAAAAAGCGTAGAAAAATTTAATAAATGATGAGTTTTTTTTTAAATAAAAAAATAAAAAAATTAAAATTGAAATATTGAAACTCTCACAAAATTTTTAGGTTAGAAATCTTTTTTTTAATTTTTTAATTTTTTTTTTTTAAATATAATATATAGATGTGCCAAGTATCACTAGAAACGCAAAAGAATTTTACACGAGCCCAAGTACGTGAAACAAAAGTGCGGAACTCACATAGGTAAGGTCAATTGTGGAGTTCATCTTTTATCTTACATTTATATGGGGTCTTTTGAAAAGTGAGTTATAATTCACTTCTTAGATTATAATTCATTTCTTTCTCTCACAAAAAGGTGATTATAATCCGTTTTTAATAAAAAAGTTGATTATAACCATCTTCCCAAAATAGTCCTTATGTTTAGAATGCTTTATTTTCTCTTTCTCTGTCTGTACACATTGTCACGAACCAAATCTAGCACTTAGAGTTTAAGCATCACAATAAGACAAAAATTGAGCTCATAATGAATTAATAATATAACGGAATAAAATAAAAGAGTATCCGAATATTTATTTAATTAAAAATATACATTGGAGTTTTATTTATTGACATTGCCAGAGCTAGACTATTTTTACAAAGTGCCTTGTGTCTACCCCTTGCATTAGTCTTGCCACTTCACCTGAAAGGGTTTAATAGTTATAAGCACACGACAGAGTGAAGAATATTATATTAAGAGTATAAGGGTATACAAATCACCATGGATAATTATTTGAGCAAAACAATAAATAGTTTAGTTTGAATAAATCATTTTAAATGACAGAATCATAATGCATAAATTATATAAGTAAAATGATCATAACCACAATATAGAATAAAACAGAGGGTCAATGAATGCATGACAAACAGAGGGTCACAAAGTAACTAATCAGAGGGTCAATGGTTGTTTAAGTCCCCCAAGGCATAAAACCGTTAGAAGGTCACTAAAGTAACAATTCAGAAGGCCAATGGTTATTTAAGTCCCCCAAGGTATAGTACCGTTAGAAGGTCACTAAAGTGACAATTCAGAGCGCCAATAGTTATTTAAGTCCCCCAAGGAATAGGACATTCGTGGCAGTACTTATAAAATAATTGTTCAAAAACACATTTAATAAATAGTTATATCCATGAGTTTCCATTTTATACAAATAGGGCTCATAAAATAAATAACATAATTGAAATATTAATATAACTTATAAAGCATGATTGCATAAAATAATTCATAAATTAATAAAATAATTTATAATTACTCAAGATATAATATAACTCACCTTAGTGTTAATTCCGCCTTTACTTTTCGTTAATCACAACCCATTAAATACTCCTAAACCAAACTCAAAGTTTTATAAAAACGATTAAAGCGAGGAACATAGAGAGAAAAGAGAGTTTGGGAAAAGATACTGATGGATAGAGTTGTAAATTTGGCTCAGGCCGGCCCATGTTGGGCCTCGCAGGCTCTTGCCAGAATTAAAGCCAGCCCAACCCGGCTCGGCCCGACCCACGGGCCAGAAAATTAGGCCTAGGCTCAGGGGGTATTCGGGCCTTGGGCGGGTTGGTGAGCCTGGGCCTAGGCTCAGGCTTGGGTAGGGCTTGAACATATTTTTTTTTCCCTATTTTTTATCAAAATTTTATTTTTTTCCACAAAAAATGACACTGGGCCTCGGGCGGGCTGGGCTTTGATGGGCCTTGAGCGGGTCAATGGGCTGGGCCACGGGCCGACCCAGGCCGGCTAGGTCTTCAAAATGATGGCCTATGCCTAGGCCCAGGATGGGCTCGGGCCTAGGCATAATTGGGCCTAATCGGGTCGCTGACAGGTTTTAGGCCACCCACGGGCTGCGCGCCATTTTTACACTCCTACTGATGGACAAGATGATTAACATATATATATATAGGGAAAAAGGTGTTTTGACGGCACGTATCTTTGTTGTACAAAAAAATGTTATGTTTTAGTATATTTTGGTTTAAGAAAAATATAGAGAAAAATATAATAAAAATATCATAATACTCAAAAAATAATATCAAATAATAATATAAAATTAAAAATATTTTTTTGAAATGATTTTCAATATAAAAATATACAGACTATTAAATTTAAAATATTGTAAATAATTATACAAAAAAAAATTCAGAAAAATATTCTATTTTTATTTATAAAAATACGAGATTTTACAACAAATGTTGTCCTCAAAATTCTCAATTTCTAATACTCCAAAATTTAATAACAACTAATTCCTTAAATCACATGCTTCCAAAATTTTAATATTAACGCGGTGTTAAATTAATTGAACATTTGGGGTGTCATATTTCTCCCCTCCTAAATAGAAGTTTGTCCTTAAGCTTGTCCCTAAACTTGTCGTACCTTGATTTTTGAAAAGATGTGGATACCAGGCTCGCATTTGATTTTTAGTTTACCACGTAGTTTCTTTGAGACGATGATTTCGCCATAATACTTTTACAAGAGGTATAATCTTGTTTTGTAGAATCTGATCACGAAAGTCGAGGATTTGTACCGATTGCTCTTCATAAGAAAGATCGTTTTGAACTTCTAAATCTTCGTGATCAATGGCATGTTCTAAATCTTGAAGATATTGTCGAAGCATTAACACATGAAACATATTATGAACATTGGACAATTCTGGTAGAAGGGTAAGACGGTATGCTACAGGGCCAATCCTTTTCAATATTTCAAATGGCCCGATGTAACGCGGGTTCAATTTTCTTTGTTTTCCAAATCAAATGACTCTCCTTGTCCATGAGACCTTTAAGAAAACATGCTCTCCTACTTGAATTCTAAATCCTGTCTCCATGTATCTACATAGCGTTTCTAGCGGCTCTGGGCAGTGCAAATTCATTGTTGGATGAGTTGAATTTTGTCATTGGTCATCTGCACAATTCCTGGACCCAATAATTTTCTATCTCCTACCTCTGTCCAACACATAGGTGATCGACATTTCCTCCCATAAAGCACTTCATATGGTGCCATCTCGATGCTTGCTTGGTAACTATTGTTATAAGCAAATTCTACTAATGTCAAATGCTCATCCCAATTACCCTTAACGTCTTACATGTATACTCGCAACATGTCCTCCAATATCTAAATTGCTCTTTCGGATTGTCCATTGGTTTGCGGGTGATAAGCGGTGCTAAACTTTAGTGTTGTTTCCAAAGCTGCCTGTAACTTATTCCAAAATTGAGATACGAAACGAGGGTCTCGATCCGATACAATTGATATCGGGGCACCATGTAATCGAATGATCTCTTTGATATATAAAGTGGCAAATTTGTTAAGAGAGTACGCGACTCTAACGGGAAGAAAATGTGCTGATTTCGTTAATCAATCTATTATGACCCATATCGCATCGTTCTTTGAGGCTAATTATGGTAATCCAATAACGAAATCCATGATAATGTGTTCCCATTTCCATTCAGGAATAAGGAGTGATTGCAGTAGCCCTGCAAGTCTCTAATGTTCTACCTTAACTTGTTGACACTAGAAGTATTTGAAAACATGGCTTGCTATGTCTCTTTATTTTCGTCCACCAATAAGGCTCTTTCAAATTGTGGTACATTTTTTGTATTTCCAGGATGAGCTGCGAATCTCAAGCTATGAGTTTCCATCAATATATTATTTTTGATCTCTGGAATGTCAGGTACACTAATTCGGTTTCAAAACTTTAGTATCCCATTGTCTATGGTGAAATCGGAATTGTGCATACTTCTTTGCTCCTTGTACCTTTTCTTCAAAAGCTTGTCCTCACATTGACATGCCCTAATTTCATTGATTATCGTAGGTTTCATGACTATGTTAGCGAGAAATCCATCAGCCCTGTGTGGAACCAACTCCAAGTCTAGTTGCTAAGTCTCCAATAAGTGATTTATTGTTAGTGAGGAAATATGCCAAGCTTCGGATGGTCTTTCGATTCAATGCATTTGCTACCACATTAGCCTTGCTTGAGTAGTGTTAAATCGTCACATCATAATCTTTCATAAATTCTAACCACCGTCGTTGTCTCATGTTTAGTTCCTTCTATGTAAATAGATATTTAAGACTCTTGTGGTCGTGTAAATTTCACATGTTACTTTGTAGAGGTAATTACACCAAATTTTAAGAGCGAAAATCATCGCAGCCAATTCCAAATCATGAGTTGGGTAGTTCTTCTCATAAGTCTTTAGTTGACGTGAGGCATATTGTAACATGCCCGGGGGGTACCTGTGCACGTTAAACCGTTCGGACTCTCGATTTCTTCGATCTAGTCTCACGAGCAATGTGAAACATAGATGAGAGTTCAGATTTGACAACTTTTATAGAAAATCTATTTTATTGTAAAACATTTGTCAGAAATGGATTGCGTCATCAAATCTTAGAGGCGCCACCTAATATTTTTAAAAAATTAGGAAACCTGACTCGTGCCAAGGCCATCGTTCATCGTAACCAAGAATGCTTGGCTCGGAATCTTAGGTATGAAGGGGGAAGGTCATTAATTGAACACCTCTGCTCACCCGATCAAAGATCGGTTGGTACTAAACCATGATATGATTTTTATTTACTTTATATGTTCATATTCCAATTATTAATAATCCTAAAAATTACTATGTAAGGTAGACACATATAGATTGTGCTGTTCATTTTGGAACAGTTTGATTTTATACATTTTGAAAGGGTTTTGAGATTTTTATAGCTAACAATTAAATTGAGCCCATAACATGAAAAATCAATACCGTCCCAAATTGAGCGACACAATCTCCATCCACTGGCAATCGTAGAGATATATCAACTAAGCAAATAGCCGCATGATAAGATGCTTGACATAATAAGAAAAATACACAAAAGCGGGATGCTAAAGCATAAAAACTTACATATTTACTGACGTCCCCGTGAACAACTGCAAAACAAAATTACGAAATATGCATGATGTTATATACAAAATCCTAATGCAATACATACACAAAATGCAACTAGAGATTTGGCTATTAAAACATGGCATGTGAGTCATCTCAAGACATGAGGTAGTGCACAAAATCACATAATAATAATTAAATTCATATGTGACATTTTGTTTTCAAGGTTGCTCGAGCGAGGAACCATCGCTTGAGCGTAGAATTGTTGCTCCTAGTATCTTGCTGAATTACAGGCGTGCTCGCTCGAGCGAGGAAAGGCTCGCTCGAGTGAGGAAAGCCTCGCTCAAGTGTGGAATGCTAGCTTCCAGCAGCGTTGCAAAACTTCTGAAGCTTCTCTTTTTCCTCTCGAGCGAAGAAGTTGTCGCTCGAGCGAGGTCTCTTGATTGCGTCTGGTCGCTTGAGTGCAAGAAATCTCGCTCGAGCGAGGATCGCGATATGAACTTTTTAAACATAACGATTCTAGATCATTCACACACACCACTTTTTCTATTATTCATATCCTCTCCCTCTCTCTTTGAAACTATAAATTTCTTCCATCAAATACCTCTCATACACTTGAAATCCACCTGAAATCGTTTGCTAGGGGCGAAGAACACTTGAAGAGGGTCATTATCAACCGATTGGATTGTGGGTTCGCGATAGATCCGTGAAGGAGCTTGGATAGTTGGCTTGATTGTTGAGGTAGGGATACTTTTACCCTTGTATGTCTTCGTTATTGAAGAGATTTATGGTATTTGGTGTGATTTGGGAACTCATTGAAGGTTTTGTGTGATTAAACCCTTATTTCTCATATTATTTAATTTAATTATCAAATTGTTTGAAACCGTTCATCTCTTTCTTTCTAATATGAATAGAAATGTGGTTAAGAAATTAGACTGGTGACAAGGAATGAGAAACCCCAAATTTGGTAAAAACCCTAAGTTCCTAATTGGATAGAAATTACTTAATATAATGAAATTTTCTCTTGATTCATGGAAATAGATGGATGATGAAGAAATGAAATGTGGATATTGATGTGGTCAAAGAAAGAATGGCTTGAATGTTATTGTCCCTTGAGTATTATGTGGTGCTATTCTATGATGATGTTTAATATTTAAATGTGGGATTGAAATGTGATTTAATTTGTTGAGTATACATGAGTCCATGTGTGTGTGTCGATGATGAGTGTAGGTGGTGTTGTGTTGGTATTCGCGCGGGGAGTTTAAAAAGGTTCCCAATTTCCCTGTCTAGGCTTATCGCTGGACGAATGTGGGAAAACGTTCTTGGGTGTCCACACAGTCCCGCCGTATAGTAGCCGGCGAAAGTGGAAAAATGGATGATTTTCTTAGGGTGCCCACTCCCTGCCGTATAGTAGTCAACGAATGTGGGGGTTGTCTTTAAAAGTAAAGGTTGTTCTTAATTGGACTCATGTTAAGAGAAGTGTGGTTCGATTTCCATAATTGTGGATACTTAGTTATTGTACTTGATGACATGAGTTGTACTTGCTTCATACATTATAGTGTTTCATTATGAGTTGTTGACGGTTTCCTGTGAAGCAAACTTTATTATAATGTTTTATCACATAAATGCCATTATCTTGTTCAAAGGATTAGATACTTGGATAAATGTATTCCTACTAGGCATATGGCTCAACCCTAATTTATTTTTTTCAGGAATCGATGAAGGTCAGCCTCATTGAAGGGTAGATTCAAGCACTAGCTCCATCTATGTTTTTGGGAAATTAATTGGAGTTTAGGGCATATTAGATGTTTTGTATTTATTTTGGGATTTTGTGACTGAACCTTCATATGAATTTTGTAATGTTGCACGCCCACTGGGCTTATGTTTTGTTAAGTCATCTAGTTTATTGAACTGAGTCTTGTACTTCGGACAATGTGGGAATGTATTAATTGAATTGTAATCACTTAACCCTTAGTTCAATGAGAAAGATGACCCTTTTTGGAATTTCAAGATCATGTCATTATTGTATATTGTGGTGTGATTTATTAGGGCGTTACATCATAGGTGCAAATAAGTCAAATCTAAATACATGAAATATAGATACAAAGTATGGATATGATGACAAACATAATATAAGATGTATATTTACAAAATGTGGAAAGCAAATAAAAGAACGGGAGAGAAAAAAGCGGGACGGAGAATTATTACATCACTTGAATAATTACATATCTGAATAAGGGAGGAGAAGAAGAAAAATATTACAACAAAATAAAAATGTCACAACTCTCTTTCAATAAAAGAAAATAGAAAGATGCCTTGGAGATCGACCACTGGAAATGGTTCTACTTGTTGCTAGAAGATTGCTTTGTTTCACCCAAGAAAACTCATTTTTACGGGAGCACTATTCATCCGTCGACAGTACTATTCACTACGGCAGTTACTATTCACCAACCTGGGTCATTCTTCATCTTACCAAGTATTTTTCGTCCGCGGTTACTATTAATCACTAGAGATACTATTCATTATTGGGGTTACTATTCACCGCCGGTCATTATTCACCCAACGAGGTCACATTTTTAACAAATTAGGTGATTTGACCGATCATTTAAAATGGTAAATTATAACAGTTTATATATAAGCAGTAAATTACAATAGTTTATGCAGGTGGTGAAACATCGACCATTTAAAACGATAAGCTACAATAGTTTATGTAATGTAGTAAAATACAACAGTTTATGTAGGTGGTGAAACACCAACCATTCAAAGCGGTAAAACAGTTTATCGCAGTTTATTAATTGAAAGTTTACAAAAATTCACCTTTTAGGAAAATGGTGAATTTTTTGATTTTCAAACTCTCTTTTGATCACCCTCAAGGTTGTGGAACATTTTCTCAATTCTCAGTCCAAAATTCAAAATTTTAGCTTTAATAGTTGGTTTTTGGATGGTGTATTGATGAAAACGCAATTGAAAGAATGAAAAGAAAGGTTGGTTGAAAATCTTGGTTCAAAGAAATATTTTTTCCCTCCCTCAATTCTCTCTCAATTTTCTTCGTCTCTTTCGTTGCATCCAGCTGCCTTTATATAGACAAAATTTTCCAAACGCAAACAAAAACAATTCGGTGAGAGGGATGGTTTTTCAAAAGGTGCACAGTAATATTACTGTGCACTTTATAATATAGTAATATATAAAAAGGTATTATTAGCATAAATATATGTATAAATACCCCCAAAAATATGAAAACACACAAAAACATGTAAAATTATAAAATAACAAAATAAATGGATTAATAAAATATATTTTAGCAGGCCAAATATATAACATAATTTAACCAAAGCGGGTCTAAAGCAAAATAAAATAAAAAAGCAAACGGTGGAAGTGGGGTGGATTTTCAAAGGAGGAATAGTACATTTATAATATAATAATATATAAAATATCTAAAATACATTAATTACATTAATAAATGTACAAATACTCAAAATATTATAAAAACACATCAAAACATGTAAAATTATAAAACAACAAAAATAAATAGACTAATACAATATATTTTAACGGGCCAAATATGTAACATAATTTGGCCAAAATGGGTCTAAATCAATTTGGCCGAAACAGGCATAGGTTGGGATTAAAGCTTAAATTTCATCTTTCCACTGAGAATTTTGTGAGATCGCATATTCTTATTTTCATCATCGGGTAATAAAAAAAAAAGCGCTCAAGTCTTAGGACCAATCAAAATGGGATGTCTACATGTATGCAATAATTTTCCCATCTTGCATAAGTACGTAACCTAGTCCATTATATGAGGCATTACTATAGGTTTCAAATCCATTTACTCCAATAGGGAGTGCCAATATGGGCGTTGTCATAAGTCTACTTTTTAACTCCTGGGAGTAACGTTCTCGTTTGTCAGTCCACTCGAACGGTGTGTTCTTCTAGGTCAATTGAGTCAATGGTGAAGCAATCTTGAACGAAACGTCGATAATATTCTGCCAATCCCATGAAACTCTGAACTTCAGATACATTAGTAGGTCGTGGCCAATCCACGATAGCTGCAACCTTCTGTGGATCGACAGAGATGCCGTTCTTGTCAATGTCGTGGCTAAGGAAGTGTATACTAGTGATCCAGAATTCACATTTCTCCAACTTGGCATAAAGTTTGCAATCACGTAGTGTCTGCAGAACTAATTGTAAGTGTTGTTCATGGTCTTCCGGTGTTTTAGAGTATGCGAGAATGTCATCAATGAAGATAATAACGAACTCATTGAGATAAGATTTGAACACTCGATTCATGAGGTCCATAAAGGCCGCTGGAGCATTTTTGGTGCTAAATGACATGACAAGAAACTCGTAGTGTACATAACGTGTTTTGAAGGTAGTCTTCTTAATGCTTCCGGCTTCAACCTTCACTTGATGGTAGCTAGACCTTACGTCGATCTTCGAACATACACGAGCACTTGAAGTTGATCAAATATGTCATCAATTCGCGCCAAAGGGTACCGATTCTTGATGGTAACCTTGTTCAATTCTCGATAATCGATATATAGTCTCATCGTACCATCTTTTTTCTTTACGAAGAGTACTGGAGCTCTTCATAGTGAGGTACTTGGTTGTATGAAGCCCTTATCGAGCAATTCCTGGAGTTGCGTTTTCAACTCTTTTAATTCCACAATTGATATGCGATAAGGTGTTTTTGATATCGGTTATGTAACAGGTTGAGTTTTAATGGTGAATTCGACTTCTCGGTCAACTAAACTACTAGGTAAGTCTTCAGGAAAGATGTCAAGAAATTCCTGAACTATGGGTATTGAATCGAGTGTTGGGTCTACTTATTGAATGTCGACCACATAACAAATATAACTATAACAACCTTTTCTCAAAAGTGTTGGGCTATCATGGATAAAAACTCCGGTTCCTTCAACGACAAGCTTGCATTGGTTGGGTAATCGGAGAAAGACCTTTTTGGTTGTACAGTTAATAGAGGCATGGTTGGCAGCAAGCCAATCCATTCCTAAGATTATATCAAAACTATTGATGCAAAGTGGAATCAGATCCACATACAAACTTTCATCTTGTAGGGATATAGTACAAGATTCGTATACCTCCGTACTAAGTACAAAACCATCAAACTAAAAAGACACAGTGTCACGACCTAAATCTGCCTCTACAGGTTTAGCATCGTAACCGGTCAGTAATCCTGGGATTACCGAAGGCCTCTGAATAGTTTAAGTAAAATTAAGGGGCTAGCGAAAGTAAATATCAGAATATAATGTCCATAGAGCTGTGTAGACATACATGAGACATAAAATTTAAAACTTATATACTTACATGTGGCGTCATGTTTACATTAGTCATGCGTTACCCACATATACAAAATGTACAAAAACTTGTTCAGACTTATAGCGATCCCGGTTTTGACCTGACTCTTGTGGTAGCCCGGACTCAGGTTTTTAGTTTTTGAATGACGTTCGTTGTCTTTTCCTCTTTATTCCTCCTTAAATTTGGTTATTTGGACGTGTTAAGTGTGTTTGGAACAGGTTGGTTGCTTGGTTTTTAAACCTTGTGTTGCCCAGAATTTTGGTCCTCCACTCGAGCGGCCTTTCTTGCGCTTGAGTGGGATTTGCAAACTCTCAGTACTTTGTACGTCTGCAAAAGTACTAGAGAGGTGTTTTCCACGCTCGAGCAGGTGGGCGCTCGAGCAACTCTTTTTGCGCTCGAGCGGTTTGTCTGTTGTCTGCAAAAGTACCGGAGGTGTATATTCTGCACTCAAGCGGGACTTCTTGCGTTCGAGCGGAACAACTTGCGTGTCTGACGCTCGAGCGTCAACTCTTACGCTTGCGTGGATTGTGCGTATATCAGATCGTGAAAATGACTTTTTACATCACTTTTTCAGATCTTTTCATCCTAAAACCTAAAGTTGAGACACTCTCTCTCTAAAACACTCTCTCTTTCTACATTTACACCTAGATCTAGTAATCTCTACACCTGTGTGCCTTTATTAAAAAGATAGTACGTCTCAAGAGCTTCCTTTTGGTCTGATTGAAGTTTGATTTCAAAGTCTTTGAAGATCCTCCATCTCTTCCTTTGCTCTTCTAAGCTTGAGGTAGGGATATTCTACATCTTAATATGATTTTTAGCCTAGTTATTTGTTGTTATGTATAAATGGTGGAATATTGGGGATATTTGTGGATGAACCTAGGGTTTGGGTGTGGAATGAAAGAGGGGTTTTCAAATGTAATTGGTAAAAATGGTTTGGGCGTAGATGTAAAGGTTTGTTATTGAAAAAGGGTTGATTTGGACACTTGAGTTAATATTTGGATGAATGGGAGTTGTGCCCTAGATGGGTCAATTTGTGTTTTGTATAAATAAACGAAAATGATTATGGTAACATGGAATTGGATAGTTGTTGATATAAATGGTGGAGCCGGATACGCATTATCTCGCTTCTATGGAAATTTGAATAAATTATCTGTCTTGAGATTGAATATCTCTTTAGAAATATCTGTATTGGGCTATCGGTGAAGGATAACTATGATTATTGTAGAAATTGCATGAGGACTAAGTGAATTGAAACTAATCATTTAATTAGTGTCATTGAACATGACAGTACTTTAGATACATTGTATATGTATAATGTTTTGGGAGGAGAAAGGGGATGTACTTTGTGTTTTGAGAGGAGATAGGGGATGGACTCCATTGAAATTAAGTTGGCCAGAGTGTCTAAGGTGAAAGTCCCGAAATCATGTGTATACATGGGTGCCGATCTCGCGGATAAAATTTCCGTAAAATGGCAAGATTAAAGTGCTTGTATGATGATTGTGTTGATTGAGAACCATTGAGTTATAGTCTCAGTTGGGTTATTCGAAGAATTATAAACTTGGTCCATGAATTGAAATGAAATGAATTAACTTGAAATGAATAGATGGGAATGGATTGAGATGTGGACATCGATATTGTATGGTCATGTGGAGAATGTATGTTTTGTCATAAATATTAAATATACACATGACACTTATATCTGCGTTAAACCTTATATATTGTGATATATTGTTTCTACTGGGCTTTGGCTCACCCTACT
This sequence comes from Camellia japonica, assembly GCA_030407325.1. Classification (NCBI taxonomy): domain Eukaryota; kingdom Viridiplantae; phylum Streptophyta; class Magnoliopsida; order Ericales; family Theaceae; genus Camellia; species Camellia japonica. The sequence continues at coordinate 201,639,038 of JAPPVO010000019.1, read as the reverse complement.
TGGGAAACCACTTTCAGGTACCGGTGACGTGCCTCCTCCAAGGACGTAGCTTGGGAGGACCTTGGAGCCAAAGGCTCTTTTTATGTTTTTTGTATTTTAAATGTTCGTTTAAGCCTAGGGCTTTATATGTACAGAGCTTATGACTCTCTTTTGTTGTAACCAAGCAATGACTTGGAAAGATGTAAGCCCGTAGGGCATTTATTTTGTTGATTATTAATTGGTATTACATGCTATAGATTTAGGATGTACATTTATAAATGTATATTGCATGTATTATCTTTTGTAATACGAACTCTGATGAATGAAAGTAATTTATTTATGTTATTCTTCCACTTATGAGTTGGATTTGTTATATTATTTTAGAGGTGTGACAAGACTTAACAAAAGAAAACAAAGGTTTTAAACATAGATCACAAAACTTGACCACTTCTCAAAATGGGAAACCTCCTTGGGAGGCACGGTGGGTAGTTGACAAAATAGATCTCCAGGCAATCATCACTGAGCCTGGTCAAGCGCCTAATCACCTACATACATAAATAATATTTTGTGCTAGAGCCTAGTGAATAATAACAAAGTAAAGATTTTAATGAATGATGTCCGTAACAGATTCAAAAATCAGAGTTCAGAGTCAAAAACAGATTCATATTCACATTTAGAATTCAAAATTCACAGATAGTCATATGTGGTACATCCATTAGCGTTAACAGAACAGATGACTTATAATTATATGGGACGTACAGATGACCCATGATCACATGAGACGGGCAGATACAGAGCAGATAATGGTTATACTTAACCTGTCACACCCCAAAATTTAGATAATTAAATATTAAATTAGGACTAAACCCCAATCAATATTCCATCATCCAAATCTTAGGAGTGAAACAAAATCTTAACGTTCTCATCTCCATAAGATTTAAGTAAATTTCCATGCTCAAAAGATTACAAGGGATGAAAAAAAAAACTAACAAAACGCCAACCAAACCATCTACCATAATTTCATAATTAACCAATATCTCCAACATTAAAGTAACAATAAATAGTTAAAATAACTCAAATAATGTAAAGTTACAAACTATGCCAAATTATCAAAATACTAAGGTCATAAAAAAAAATAATAAATACATAAACTAATATCAACCCTAAGCTCAAGAAAACAAAAGAAGTCCAAACGACATGTCCAACAACTATAGTTATTTCTCGTCACCATCGTAGTCCCAACTAATCATGCAAATGAAGCTCGACTGCGCTCAAATAGAACTCACCCGAGTTGCAAGAGACAAAACGGGTCAGTATACAGGTATACTGGTATGAGTACAAGATTTAACACCCACGTGTCCACCAGACACAAACAAAAATACATTTAATTCTTGTTACAGGACAAGATAAGTAGTTCCATCCGCACCGAGACGAATGGGTAGTTTCTCGAGATACGGTGGTATTTAGTTTCTTGCCCGTACACAACGAAATATAAATTAAGTATAAAATAAATAAAATAAAAATAAAAATATGGTGGGTTAACCCTGCATAAAAAGTTAGTAAGACACGCCATTCTGCAAAAAATAAAGTTTTATAATTTAATTCTAAGTAACTTGCTGAAGAAGTATAAAAATGCACCGTTTCATCCTTAAATAATTCGAGTTGACCAAAACTTAAAGAACAAAAGTTGTACATAATCAAATTTTCTAAAAGGCCTTGCGAATGAATTTAGTAGAAAATGAACAGGTTGAGAAAAAAACTTGATAGAAGAACCTAGACGGAATTCAACCGAAAAATCTGAAGCTGAAAACGAACGAAAACTGCCCTAAGATGATTTTTTTCTGGAAGAGTTCAAAACATGAAAAGTGTGCATAATAATTTTTTTACTTCATTTCACGCTAAATCAATAAAAATAAGCTCGTTTCATGGGTTAAAACATTATCTAAAGTCTGTCCTATTAAAATGAATAAAAACTATTGTAACCAAGATCATCCGATTACAAGTTCTAATCGATCTTTTTAATAAAAAGTTAAAAACAAAAGTTGTCTAGAATCACGTATGCATGCCTCTACTCAAATTTCATAATTTATCAAGGTCGTTTACTATTTTTCAAGATAAACAAATCAATACAATTCATACTATACCAATAAACTCATAATTAAATTCTTTGTACCTTAACTCCACCACTTCGGCCTGCACTTCTAGCCGACACATATATCTCATGTGCCTCCCGCATACCTAATGCCGCTTCAAAGCCAAACTTGCACGGGGATATCGTCCCAAGTTTGACCCACACTCCCCGGATGGTTATCATATATGTACGCGCGTAAATTAAAGCACTCGTCTACTCATGAGAACGAGGCAACAATATATATTATACAATCTCTCATCTACTTATGAGAACAAACATAATAATGCCAAGCCTAAGACATTTAAATAAATCTCATAATCCTCACTTTTTTTTATACACTCTTTCTCACCAACACTTAAATAAAACAACAATCCATGGACTTATGGTGGAGTGTAAGGAATTTATCTATGGGTTCCATGTTTATTTTAATTTCATATACTCATGAGTGTGATTATAACCATAAAATAAATCCATATAAAAACTCTAAATATGGCATACACAACTAATCAAAATAATTAAAATCAACCCACCATTTGCATGCGCATACAAAATCAAACCAACATTAAATAAATAAAAATAAATAAATAAAAACAACGAATTAAACATAAACCAAGGGAAGTGAGTTTTGTACTTACAATATTTTTTTGAAGATCAAAGAATCACTTGAACAATTAATGAAGTCACCAAAATAAAACCCTAATCTTTTTTTTTCCCTCTACTCTTTCTCTCCCCGCCATCCTTCTCTCTCTCTCTCTGTCTCTATCTTTCTCTCACTCTCGGGTTACTACTGCTCTCATTCTTTTCTTTTTTTTTTTTGCTGATTACCTAATATTGTTCTAACCTAATTGATATATTATATAATATTATACTATACAAATTCAACAAAAATAGAACATATATAATATGCTATATAAAACCAATATATATAACACCTTTTTATATATATAATAAATATATATAAATATTTATATTAATTATATATAATTAAATATCACCTTAAATTAATTAAATACCACATTAAATTCTTATGTAACCACATAGTTAATAAAGCCAAAAATAAAGTAAGATCATAATAATAATAATAATAATAATAATAATAATAAAATAAATAAATAAATAAATAAAGACTTACGAAAAATCAGGGTCGCTACATAACCAGTTCCAAGATGAAATCTCTGGTAAGGATGCCATGAATATATTTCAGAAATCTAAACAATTATTCATTCATATAGAGTATAGCATTTCAGAAAACTGATCATATCATATCATTCGGAAAATACTTTAAGGTGAACATAACTTTATAGAGTTATTACTCACAGATAACTCCAGTAGCAGAATAGACAGAGTAGACAGATCAGATAGTCTATGGCGTGCGACTTACACAAACACATAACGGATACACATTGAAACACACACTCAAAAAATACACAACTTATTTCTTTTCTATCTTGGTGTGTTTATAATCCTTATCCTCGTTATTATGTCTTAATTAGTGCTTAGGAATGCCTAAGATGAATGAGGAAGTCAAAATGTACTTTGAAACACTTAGTCAAATTTTCAAAAACCAGGGCAGTTCGCTCGAGCGCAACTTCCTTCGCTGGAGCGGACCCCTTGGTCTACAAAACTTCTAAGAGCTCCCATTTTACGCTTGAGTGCAACTTCCTTCGCTCGAACTAAGATTAAAAATTACAGAGTGATCGCTCGAGTGCAGATTATGTCGCTCGAGCGGAGTGCTCATGTTTGCAAAACTTCTGGGAGCTTCGCTTGAGCGCAACTTTCACCGCTCGAGTGAAGAGTGCGAATTTTGAAATTTTCAAATTGCTCTCTAAGCTCCAAAACTCAATTCTAATGCATCAAAGCTCATTCTTTTGGGCCAAAACTTGAGAAAACACTTGTAAACTTATAAAACATCATGAATTAAATATCATTTCGCAAAATCAAGGCCCAAAAGCAAGCTAATTGTTCAAAATCAAACTTGAATTGGATGTGTATATAACATGCATGCAATGTTATAAACTCAAACCTTCCAAAAAATGATCAAATGAGATATTCAGCTCAAAAACATGTTGAATTCTCAAAACCAAGTTAGAATTATTACATGCATGGGGAAATTTCTTGGAAAACATCCTTAAAAGGTATGAAATGCACATACATGCATGAATTGGTTTCCAATTCCATTCTTTAGCTCAATACTCATGCTAATTCACCTATTTCACTTGATTTCATGTACTTAACAACTCAATTATGTAATCAAAGGATTTAATTCCTACCATAAGTCTTGAATTAGCAAGTGTTGAAGCTAAATTCCTCAATTCCTTCAATGTTCCTCACAATACTCTATAAGTTCTAGCAATTCTTTCCTTTTCTTTTCTTGATCTCAATCTCTCCATTTCTTTCTTCCTCTCACATTTTTCTTGTCTCAAAGAGATGAGAATGCAGTATAGTGTAATCTAGAAGCCACTTAAGCCTTATATATGCTTGGTTTCATGTTGGTTAATCAAGCTTAGATAAGTTAGATTAATTTTAATAAACCTAACCTATATCTAATTAAATCTAATCATTTTATTCTAATTATTTGGTTCCGAATCGAATTCAAATTAAACTTACCATAAAATTCTAAAAATCCCAAATAGCACGTAACCCTAGGCAATTTCGTGTTCAAATGCCGATAAGGCCTTCAATTCGCATATTGAAACAGATATTCCTACAATGAACACATATGACCACAATTAACACATAACACATGTAATTAACTCAGAATTTCCTCTTAATTACTCGTTAGGAATTCTTAATCATGGTTTATTAGCTAGTCATAGTTCAGGGTGGTTACACACAAATAATGCATATCCCAAGGATTCAGGTGTCGATGTCAATTTGGAATTGGATCCTCTGCCCAGTTCTCTTCAAAATTGTTTCTTTTAACTTTGGATAATACTTCGTAGCATTTCAATCTTAACTAGATAATAACATAAACTATTTGGTCCCTATTAATGGGTAGACCAGTGCTTAACTTATCAAACATCGTTATTTAACTCCTGTGAGTAATAATTATCGGTCATAGATGATTGACTCTATTATCTCCACTTATTAACTTTGGCAATTATTCGTAATTATTGGTTATCTGGTTATATCAATTATTATACTAATAATTTATAAATCATATCCATGACATAACTTACAACTAAGGTATTTTCGGGTGCACTATGAGCTCCATTATTAATCACATTATTGATCCAATTTTTGAATAATTTGATCAGCAGCGACAAAATCATCCCCTCAATTTTTCTTTGCTTTTGGCAAAGTAGTGATTGAAGGGGGACAAAAATAAAAAAACTTTACAAAAGCGGATCCCAATTTATGTATAAATATTCAAAAAAATGTACAAACACACAAAACTAAAATATAAATAAATTGACTAATAAAGTATAGCATTTAGGTACCGATCACCTCATATCCTACTTTTTAATTGTGCGTGTGCCCTATGCTCCAATGATTTTTTTTTTTTATAAAAAAAGTCATTGCTCTGATACTACTTTTGTCACGAACTAAACCTAGTAGGCGTCACAATAAGACAAAAACTGAAGTCATAACAAATTAATAGTGCAACAGAGTAAAATAAAAGGGTACTCAACTATTTATTTAAGTAAAATATACATTGGAGTTTTATTTATTCACATTGTTAGAGCTAGACTATTTTTACAAAGTGCCTTGTGTCTACTCCTCACACTGGTCTTGCCACTTCACTTGAAAGAGTTTAACAGCTATAAGCACATGACAAAGTCATGAATATTATACTAAGAGTATGAAGGTATACAAATTACCATGAATAATTATTTAGGCTAAACAATGAATAATTTGGTTTGAATAAATCATTTTAAGTGACAGAATCATAATGCAGAAATCATATAAGTAAAATAATTATAACCACAGTATAGAACAGAATACAGGGTCAATGGATTCATGACAAATAGAGAGTCACAAAGTGACTAATCAGAGGGCCAGTGGTTGTTTAAGTCTCCCAAGGCATGTGACCGATAGAGGGTCACTAAAATTACAATTTAGAGGGCCAATGGTTATTTAAGTCCCTAAGGCATGGGACCTCCGTGGTAGTACTTATAAAATAATTGCTCAAAAATACATTTAATAAACAGTTATATCCATAAATTTCCATTTTAAATAATAGAGCTCATAAAATAAATAACATAGTTGAAATTTTAATATAACTTATAAAACATGATTTGCATAAAATAATTCATAAAATAATAAAATAATTTATAATTACTCAAGGTATGTTATAACTCACTTTAACATTGATTCCGACTTTTCACTTTCTATTAACCGCGACCCATTAAATACTGTCAAACTAAACTCAAAGTTTTATAAAAACAATTAGAGCGAAGAACAGAGAGAGAAGAAGAGAGTTTGGGAAAAGATGCTAATGGACAAGAAGATTAACATCTATCTATATATATAGGGAAAAAGGTGTCAGTAGAAAGAGAACTTGGGGGTATGTATCTTTATCGTATAAAAAATGTTATGTTTTAATATATTTTGATTTAGGAAAAATATAGAAAAAAAGATATAATAAAACTATCATAATACTCAGAAAATAATATCAAATAATAATATAAAGTTAAAAATATTTTTTTGAAATAGTTTTCAGTATAAAGATATACAAACTATTAAATTTAAAATAATGGGAATAAGTATACAAAAAAAAATTCAAAAAAAATACTATTTTTATTTATAAAAATACGAGATATTACAACAAATGTTGTCCTCAAAATTCTCAATTTCTAATACTCCAAAATTTAATAACAACTAATTCCTTAAATCACATGTTTCCAAAATTTAATATTAACGTGGTATTAAATTAATTGAACATTTAAGGTGTCACACACATAATATTGTACAAATAATATTATTGTGATTATTATAAATATTGTATGCATAATATTATTGTGATTGTTTTATTTTTATGTGGATGGAAAATGTTACAATGTGTAAGCCTATGGATGGTAATGAGTAGAATATTGGTCGGGGTTCCCCTGCCTACCCCTATCTCCACTTCTACCTCCATTTTTTTTCCCATCCCAAACCCACAAATGTAACCCTTACTTTGACCCTACTCCATCCACAACACAATAAGAAATTTGATAATAATATTGCAACTTAATAACTAAAACTAAGAAATAATATTTACAATTATATATATATAATATTATATTATATAGTATATAACATAATTGAAATACATTATATAAATATTATATATTTTATAAAAACTCAACAATTCATTATGCATATATTGGCATTGTTTGAGAAGATGGTTATGTTAAAATAACCCACTAAAAGATAAAATAAGTTAAAAAGCGAATAAAATAAAATATTACATTCAACTCATAATGTAACGTCCCGGTGTCCCATATCGGGAATGGAAGGGGAGTTCATGAGCTATAAAAGTAAAAACCTAAACCCTTATATAGCATCAAGGCCTTTTCCTGGGTGGTGAAATTCCTAGCAGAACTCCCCAGTTAAGTGTTCTTGGGCTGGAGTAGTTCTGGGATGGGTGACCCACTGGAAAGAACAAATCCGTGCAGGCGTGGCCCAAAGTGGACAACATCGATGACATGTGAAGGGTCAAGGCATTACAAATGGTATCAGAGCCGACTCTCCAGAGTACTGAGTGTAGGCCCCTAGCGCCTTTCGGTGCATGTGGGCGGCTTGCGAGCTGGCAAGCTACTGCACGAGGACGTTCAGCCCTAAGTAGGGTAGATTGTAAGGTCCCGGTGTCCCATATCGGGAATGGAGGGAGAGTTCTTGAGTTACAAAAGTAAAAACTTAGACCCTCATATAGCATCGAGGCCTTTTCCCGAGTGATGAAATCCCTAGCAGAACTCTACAGTTAAGCGTGCTTAAGCTGGAGTAGTTTTGGGATGGGTGACCCACTGGGAAGAACAAATCCATGCGGGCGTGGCCCAAAGTGGACAATATCGATGACATGTGAAGGGTTGGGCCGTTACAAATGGTATTAGAACCGACTCTCCAGAGTTTCGAATGTGGGCCCCTGGCGTCTCTCGGTGCATGTGAGCGTGCATGTGAGCTAGTAGGCTACTGCACGGGGATGTGCAGCCCTAAGGGGGGTGGATTGTAAGGTCTTGGTGTCCCACATCGGGAATGAAAGGATGGTATCAGAGCCGACTCTCCGGAGTACCGAATGTGGGCCCCTGGTGTTTCTCGGTGCATGTGAGCGTACATGTGAGCTAGCAGGCTACTACACAGGGACATGCAGCCCTAAGAGGGGTGGATTGTAAGGTCCTGGTATCCTACATCGGGAATGGAAGGAGAGTTCCTGGATTATAAAAGTAAAAACCTGGATCGTTATATAGTATCGAAGCCTTTTCCCGGGTGGTAAAATCCCTACCAGAACTCCCCAGTTAAGCGTGCTTGGGCTGGAGTAGTTTTGGGATGGGTGACCCACTGGGAAAAAACAAATCTGTGCGGGCGTGGTCCAAAGTGGGGCAATATCGATGACATGTGAAGGGTTGGGGCGTTACATATAATCATTTCACTTTTTCTCTCGCAACAATCAAATAAAATAAAATAAAAAATAAAAAATAAAAAAAACTAACCAACTTCTCAAACACAAATTTTTTAACCAGGCTAAAAAAAATCAAAAAGTCATATAACTAACTAAAATAGCCAACTTTTCAAATAAGACCATTATATATAACTAGTGGTAACTCATGCTATGCATGAGACTTTATAAAAAAAAAAATTTAAAAATCATTATAATTATCTTGAAGTAATTTAATATTTTTTCTTGTGGTATACATGAAATTTATAAGTTAACTTTTATGTTTATAACTTTTTAAATCATTAGTTTAAAAAAATTAAATATATATATATATATATATATATAAATCTATTTAGTGTAATTTTGATAATTTGTATTAACAAATGGTTAAACCTGATTAAATGAGTTATGACATACCTCTTCTTGTTATGAAAATATATAAATTTAAAAGTTATAATTAAGACAAATATACAATTTTATTATTAAATGTGAAGTGAAGTGATATTTAACAATAATTAATAAGATGTTTCTATTATTAATCCAATAATTTAAGTTACATTTTTTTTATTTCAATTTCATAACTAAAAGTACAATATGAATATAATACACACATGGATTTCTAGTATTTAAGAATAAAAAGGTTTCAAAATTTTTTAAATTTTCATCATTTTCTTTTAATTTTTTTTATCTAATTTGATTTTAAATTTGAATAAAAATTTTGATTTGATACAAATTACTTTATCTTTTTCATTAAATTTTTATCAATTTTTAAAAGAACTTTCATTCTTATCCCAATTTTTTTTTCCTTTTCACCAATTTTGATGGAAAAAATAATAATTTTTAATGTTTCATATTTTTAAATTTTTATCAAATTATAATTTGATAAAAAAAAATATTAAGGGTTGAAAATTCTCTTAATTGGAATTATAGTGAAATAATATCTTGAAATAGTTAAAATTTAAGTATATGGTTGGTTGAAATGTATAACTTAATTAATTCTCTTCTCATATTTGTATAAAAATTGACACTTATGACTACATAATTATAAGTTGGATTACGGAAAAAAATTTGAGGTGTCAAACATTTTTCATTTGTAAATATCCTACATATTAAAAAAGAAAAAGAAAAAAAAATGTGTAGCTTTTAGATATGTGTTTATCAGTTTTGTTTTATGGACATAAATAATTGATGTTTCAATTTAAAAAAAATTAAAAAGAAAAAAAATAGATTGAGTTTTTTAGAGATAAAAGAAGCTATCTAACTATTCTATATACTATTTAAGATGGACTATTTTTGTAAAAACCCTGTACTGTGATTAGCCTATAACCTATAATTAAAAATGCCTAATAAATAATTTAGAGGAAATTCTAAATTAATTACATGTGTATTGCATTATTTGTGTTTATATCTGTTTGTTGTAGAAAGATCTGTCTAAATTTTTGTTTCGATATGTGAATTGAGGGACCTTATCGGCATCTGAACATGAAATTGACTTAGGTTATGTGTTATTTGGAATTTTTAGAATTTTATGGTAGGTTTAATTGAAATTCTATTCGGAACCAAATAATTAGAATAAAATGAATATAATTGTTTAATCTAAACAAGGATTAATTAATCCCACTAATGGCACCTATATAAGCCTAATGTTGTCTCATACCACACACACTTCATCATCTTTTGACAACAAAACGTGGAGAGAGAGAGAGAGTGAGAGGTGAGAGGTGAGATTCAAGTTCAACAACTAGAAAAAGGGGAATTGAGAGGATTTAGCTTGGATTCTAGCTAGAACTTGAGAATTTAGGAGGAATCATCCAAGAATTCAAGGAATTGAGGTTTGTAGGCAAGAATTTTGTTCTTAAGCTTTGTATTCAAGACATTAGTGCAAGAATAAGTGGAGTAATACATACATTGAACTAGAAATGAAGAGATTCTAGTGATATCAAACATGCATGCATAATTCTCATGATTTTGAAGTTGTTTTCAAAGAATTTCCTCTTGCTTGTTTTCATTTTGGCTTTATTCTAAGAATTCAACATATATTTTCACTAAACACTTTATTTGATCATGTTTTGAGTTAAACACCTTATTCTAGAATTTGCACCATTCACTCGAGCTGTAGAGTCTGCGCTCGAACGGAGAATGCAAGCTCTCAGTACTTTTACAGAGTTTGGGGGTTGGCTCGAGCTGCAGAATCTGCGCTCGAGCAACCACCCTTTTTTTTGACTTCCGCTTGAGCGATCGAAGTTGCGTTCGAGCGTAAAATGAGAACTCCCAAAAGTTTTACAGACTTTTGTAGACCACTCGAGCGGTCTAAGTTGCACTTAAGCGGAGACCCATTTTACTCAGTCTTGCGCTCGAGCGACCGTCGAGCTTCCGTTGAGCAGAAAAATCATGCAATCAGTACTTTTGCAGACTTTACAGGCCGCTTGGGCAACAGAAGTTGCGCTCGAGCGGACTGCCCTATTTTTGAAATTTTGGCTAAGTGTTTCAAAGCACATTTTAGCATCTTCATTGAATCCTAGGCATTCTTAAGTCCTAATCAAGATATATTATGGAGGATAAGACTTAGAAATACATTAAGAACGAAACGTAATGAACTAAGTATTTTGCGAGTGTGTGTTTCAGTGTGTATCCATTATTTGTTTATGTAGGTCACGCGTCGTAAGCTATTCGATCTGTTTGCTTTTGAAGCCAACTGTGAGTAATAACTTAGTAAAGTTATGTTCAACTTTATTTATTTTCTGTATGATGAAATAAGATCTATTTTCTAAAATGTTATGTTTTGTACAATGAATGATTGTCCAATTTCTAAAATGTATTCGTGGCATCCTTAGCATCATGTGATATCTGTTAGCTATTACCCGGTATCAGAGGTTCTATTATGGAACTTAATATGTTTGTAATCTGTTACTCATACTGGAGGCTCCATCATGGGGCTCAGCATATTTATTATCTGTTACTGGGATCCGGAGGTTCCTTTATGGAGCTGGTTACTCATAACCACCATCTACTCTATATATGTCTACATCTGTTCTATTAACGCTAATGGATGTACCACATATGATTAAACATAAATCTTGATTTCTGTATATGATTTGAATAAGAATATGAATATGAATCTGTTTTCTGAATCTGATATGAGACATTATTCAATTAAACCTCTTTACTCTGTTAATATTCACTGGGCTTCTACTCGCTTTATTATCTATGTATGTAGGTGATCAAACGTGCGACTAGGCTCAATGATAACAGACTGAAGATCTATTTTGTCGGCCAATCCTTGTGCCTCCCGAGGAGGTTCCAGAAATGTCACGTGGTCAAGTTTTGTGAATTAAGTTTAAGACTCTGTTTTCCTTAATCGAAATCTAAACAAGTTTCCGTTTATCTGTATATTGGGCTAAGTCCTAACTTGGTTTATCTGTATATGTGTGATGGTGATGCAAGACTTAATATGATGTCACGTATGTGTGTAAATAATGTTTTAAATTCATATCCCATGTATGTATGCACAGCTTAGTGGACTATGTATGTTTTATATATTTGCTTCCACAACCCTTTACTATGAGTTAATCTATTCAGAGACCTTTGGTAATCCAATGATTATTGGCCGGTTACAACGTTAAATCTATAAGGGTAGGTTTGGGTCCTGACAATTTTAATCACATAAAAAAAATATATAAATTATATATAAAGAGTATCCCTAAATATTAGGCCTGTTTGGTAGAGCTTATAAACTACTTATTTCAGCTTTTAGCTTGATTTAAGCTAAAATATTGTGTTTGGTGGAGCTTAAGTTAACCACCTTATAACTTAAATCGAGTTATTTCTCAGCTTATCTCAAAAACTAGTCAGGGGGTGCTTAAATTTTTGATTTAAGCGCGCAGCTGGTGTGGGGGGACTAAAATTACTTAAATGCCTTTGTCAATACCCAAATATTAATATTAATTAATATTAATATTAATATTAATTAAAAGATGAAAATTGTATATTTCTGAAGAAAAAGAAAAAAAATCAATATTAATTGGTATTAATTAATAAATTAATAATGTATACTTTGTAATGAATTAATTATTAATTAATACTAATTAATAACAACTGTTGATTATTAATATTAATTGATACTAATAAAAATTAAATATTAATATTAATTTATACTAATTAATAATTTTAATATTAATTGAGACTAATTAAGCCATTAATTGATACTAATTAATAATTTTAGTATTAATTGATACTAATTAAGCAATTAATTGATACTAATTAATTTATAATGGAAAATAATTGTGACAATAATACTTCCATTTCATTTTTACCAAATGTATCAATTTTTATATTAATTGATACTAATTAATACTAATTATATTAACTTTCATTAATGAATTTTTTTAAAAAAAATTAAAACTGAAAAAAATGACAAAATAATCATTTTTATATCATATAAGGGCAGAAAGGACAATTACACAGTAAAAAACTATTTTACAGCTTATTAACCAAACACTACTCTGCTGCTTAAATCCATAATCCCACAGCTACACCAAACAGGTTAACAGCTTATACTCACAGTTATAAGTCATAATTTGTTAAGTTATAATCTATAATCACTTTTCCACAGCTCTACCAAACGGGGCCATTATGCTATTATATACAATTATAATTGTAACAAATTAACTAGAATATATATGAAAAGTTATATTAAGCTTTCATTTTCAATTAATTGAATTATAATTAACAAACTAACAAATAGCAGTAATGGTATAATGAGATAGAAAGAGGATAAAAATAAAGAACACAATGATATTTAAAAGTTTTAAATTTACCTAGTTATACAAAAATCTAGTGTTATAGTAAAATCTTGAATTCTCAATAATTTTTTACATTTTCTATAAATAAAATGACAATAAAAAATAAAAAATTTGATACCTATTTTTTTTTTTTTTCAATTTTATGGTGTTCATTGAAGAAAACAAAATACGATCAAAATTCTTAGCACAGAACGGACATAGCTATTTCGATTGCAACCATAATCAGCAATAATTCTTCTTCACCATGCAAACCTATAAATAAACACCTAAACCTTACTAAAACCGAAACCAAACTAACAGAGAAAGAGAATCACACAGTGAAAAAAATAAAATTAAAAAACAAATAAATTAATGGAGTGGGAGAATGTTACCTCAAACAACTTAGAGCTCACCTAATCCAATCCATTAACTCCTCTGCTAGTGCCAGCAAAGTCTAGGAGTTGGGATGACTAATCAAATTATTCTTTAAATAAGACTTAATAATTAATTAATTTGTTCCATTAAGTGATTTAAAATTTTGATAGATATATATCAGAAAAATAGATAATTATATTACTAAATTATAATTCAAATTTAGATATTGTCATATTTTTTTAAGATCCATTTCTAAATTGTTATCTTTTTTTATTTTTGTGTGGTTTCTATTTGGGTTTTTTTTTTTCCAATTTATTTAGGATGGAGTTGTGGGTTTCTATTTTTTCTTAAATATTAATTTATCTGTGGTTTCTATTTGTTTTTAATTATTATTATTTAGATAAGTTGTGATGTGAGTTAGATAAGTGATAGACATGTGAGTTTTATTAATTTAAAGTATGATGGTGGAGGATATTTTCAAATTAGATTTGTTTAGATAAACTTTAAAGATTTTTAAAATTTAAAATTGGATATTGAGATGCAAAAGAAAGATTTTAACTGAATAAATAAAAATAAAATTTATTAATTTTATCTGTTTGTATATCTGATTTTTTTTTTTTTTTGGTTATGTTATAATATAATATATAAGATATAGATAGATATATACAACTTTCATGAAAAATATTATCTGATTTTTTGGGAAAGAGAGAAGCAAGACAAGTTTTAATATTTTTTTTTGAAAAATGGTGAGAGAGATTAGGATGGAGAGATTATGAAATATTTTTGTTATCTTTCCATTTGAAATCCATAAATTAAGGGATAGTTATTGTTTCTAAAATAATTAAATAAATAAATCAGTTAATAGTTTATTAAAATCTATCTTATAAATTGAAAATCAATAATTTTAGAAAATTGATTAATTTATCTCATTAAGTGATTTAAAATTTTGATAGATATACATAAAAAAAAAGATAATTATATTACTAAATCATAATTCAAATTTAGATATTGTTATATCTTTTTGAGATCCATATCTAAATTCTTATCTTCTTTATTTTTGTGTGGTTTCTATTTATTTATTTTTTCAATTTATTTTAGATGGAGTTGTGGGTAAGATAATTATGTTACTAAATAATAATTCAAATTTAGATATTGTTATATCTTTTTGAGATCCGTATCTAAATTCATATCTTCTTTATCTTTGTGTGGCTTCTATTTATTTATTTTTTTCAATTTATTTTAGATGGAGTTTTGGGTTTCTATTTTTTTTTTAAAATTTAATTTATCTATGGTTCCATTTGTCTTTAAGTATTATTATTTATGTAAGTTATGATGCGAGTTAAATATGTGTTAGATATGTGAGTTTTATTGATTTAAAGTATGATAGTGGGAGATATTTTCAAATAAGATTTATTTAGATAGACTTTATAGATTTTAAAATTTTAAAATTGGATATTGAGAGGCAAAAGAAATATTTTAACCGAATAAATAAAAATCAAATTTATTAATTTTATTTGTTTGTATATATGATTTTTAATTTTAATTTTTTTGTTATGTTATAATATAATATACTTTCTTTATTTTTGTGTGGTTTCTATTTATTTATTTATTTTCAATTTATTTTAGATGGAGTTTTGGGTTTCTATTTTTTTTTAAAATTTAATTTATCTATGGTTTCAATTTGTTTTTAATTATTATTATTTAGGTAAGTTATGATACGAGTTAAATACGTGATAGATATGTGAGTTTTATTGATTTAAAGTATGATAGTAGGAGATATTTTCAAATCAGATTTGTTTAGATTGACTTTATAGATTTTTAAAATTTAAAATTGGATATTGAGAGGCAAAAGAAATATTTTAACTGAATAAATAAAAATCAAATTTATTAATTTTATCTATTTGTATATTTGATTTTTAATTTTTTTTATTATTTTATAATATAATATATAAGATATAGATAGATACCTACAACGTTCAAGAAAAATAGTATCTGATTTTTTGGATGAGAGAAAAGGAATGCAAGTTTTAATATTTTTTTTTTGAAAATTGGTGAGAGAGATTATGATGGAGAGATTATAAAATATTTTTGTTATCTTTCCATTTGAAATCCATAAATTAAGGGATAATTATTATTTCTAAAATAATTAAATAAATAATCTCTCAAGCGGTTTTTTTAATCTATTTTATAAATTGAAAAATCAATAATTTTGGAACAAGAGTTTGGAGCTCTTAGGAGACTTTTTATTAGAAACTTCATTTTTCTTATATAATATATATATATATAGAGATATAGATATTTATATTTGTTTTAGATATTTTTTCAATATACAAATTATTTTTTTTAGATTTTTATAAAAATAATTTAACAATCTCATCACTAACCTATAGTGTATGGGAGAAATTGAAAATGGCGAATTACAGTAATAGTCCCTATAGTTTGGTGGTCGTGTCACTTTAGTCCATGACTTTTCAATTGTGACACATTTGACTTTAAATTTTGAATCTTATTCCAAATATGGACAATTAAAGATACCTTTGGTTAATTTCAAGAGCAAAATCATCAATTTGATAAAATATTAACTAATGTGACAAAAATAAATATCAAAAAAATATTTTTGAATTTCTAAAATTATTTCTACGCATAAAATTATGTAAAATTGATAATTTTTTTAGACATTTATTTATTTATTTATTTATTTATTACCAGATTAATTTTTATTATATGTTTGGATGATGATAATAAAATGGGTGGTTATTTTTATTTTCATTAAAATAGTTTATATTTTTTTCAAAAGTCAAATATGGCGACAACTTTAATATTACCATTAAACCAATCCATTAAATCAAAAAATTCAAAACTAAAAACATTTCATATATTAAATTTATCGATTACACATTAAAAGCCTAACAACTAATCATTACATGATCATCATCCAAACAAATAATAAAAATTAATTTGGTAAAATAAATAAATAAATAAATAAATGTCTAAAAGATTTATTAATTTTATATAAATTTATTTTTGGTAGGTAGAAATTATTTTTAAAAATTCAAAAATATTTTTTTGACATTCATTTCTATCAAATTAGTTTATATTTTATTAAATTGACGACTTTGCCCTTGAAATTGAGCAATGGTATATTCAATTGTCCTTATTTGGAATAAGATTCAAACTTCAGGGTCAAATGTGTCACAATTGAAAAGTTAGGAACCAAAGTGACACGACCCCCAAACTATAGAAACTGTTAGTGTAATTCGCCCAATTGAAAAGGGTGCTGCAGTAACTATGAGAGAAGTCATGAAAGCTTGTGGGTTGGGAGAAATCAATAAATGCTGAGATTTTTTTTAATTTTAAATAAAAAATTAAAAAATTAAAATTGAGATATTGAACTTCCATAAGACTTGTGCGTTAGAAACCTCATTTTCTTTATATAGATAGATAGATAGATAGATAGATAGATAGATATTATTATTTATTTATTAATATATTGCAAGTTGGGTAAAGGAGAAAAAACACAAAAATATTAAAAATTTTAAAAATTCTATCAAAATTTTTTACCATGTGAATTTCATACTCATATAAAACATTTGATAAAAATTTTAATAGAACTTTTAAGATTTCTACCACTACTTTAAAAAAAAACACTCTACCCTATTGCAAGTTGACCCAAATCCAATCAGCTTGTTCAAATTTTTTTTTTAAATCCAACCCTACCCTGTCTAACTATTCCAAACCAATCTCATTGACTCCCATGGGTGTATTTTGCCATCCCTATAATATAGCTATAACAAATGTATAATAGAGCTATAATAAAGGTGCATATGATAAGAAAAATTAGTATTTTTGTGATAAAATTTGCTAAGGTATAGTTTCTCTTCCGTCCGTAATCGGATTAGACTATTGAATTCATAGAAATCTACTACAAATCTCGTTTCGATAATTCGAACTGTTCAATATGTAGAACTCGTCAAGTACTATATATTTGTAAATGTCACGCCCCATATTTTATTATTCGGATAACATTACCAATATTCATTAATTAAGTCCACTTTACAAATGACAATTCATTCTTTGATGAAATGATGAATAACTAAATATACATGTTCCCTCTCGTTAGACAACAGTGATATTTTCATACAAATAAAAGAAATGCTCAGAGGCTTACAATAAAAGAGAAGACACTACTCTTTACAAAGAAATAGCACTCAGCCAAATAAACAAATGAAGTAATACAATCCATCACTACATTACACTTATGAAATGGTAAAAGCCATTGTTTGATCTTCAAATCCGAAAAGCATTCCCTGTACACATGTATGAGCAGGGGGTGAGCAACCACTAGCTCACCAAACAATCTCATATTAAAACATTAGAAGATATGCGGGTACAAAGATACGCATACATATACGAGAAATTATATCATGTCAAAAATCATATGATTTTATTACATAATCTCTTAAATTCAATTTATTTAATTAACCACAACAAATTAACTTAAATAAATAAACATACTTCAATAGCAACATGACATCCTTTTCAATTTATTCAATTACCCCATTGTCAATTGAATCCAATGATTAAATAAATTCATAATGACATCTAACAAATCATCAAATACATTTTATATAATCTTATGAGATGAATGCATATGCCATGTCATGCTCAAAACACTTTTTTTTTGCATCTTTTGAAAACCTTATGCACAATGTCAATTTGAAAACACATTAAATCAACAATTTCGATGAAATTCCAAGGTGGTAAATACGACTCTGGTAATCCCTAGGCTGGTGTCTGCAAGACATCCCTTTCAATTTATTCAATTACCCCATTGTCAATTGAATCAAATGATTAAACAAATTCATAATGACATTTAACAAATCATCAAATACATTTTATATAATCTTATGAAATGAATGCATATGCCATGTCATGCTCAAAATACTTTTTTTTGTATCTTTTGAAAACCTTATGCACAATGCCAATTTGAAAATATATTAAATCAACAATTTCGATGAAATTCCAAGGTGGTAAATACGACTCTGGTAATCCCTAGGCTAGTGTCTGCAAGTAGGCATATCAAATACTACCAAATCTCCACTTTACCGGTCTCTCACCGGAAGGGCAGTGGTATCTTCTCCGCGCGTGTTTTCAGTCTTTCACCATGGACACTCTGGCCAACTTAAACCAATATCAAATTACACTCCCTATCTGGACTTACCAATGTATTTACCCAAACACAAATCCAAATGATATTGTTTCACAAAAACAATTCTTTTATCAAAACAATAGTTTTCAATTACAATTCGAAATCCATGATAACAATGAAATAGAATGACAATGCAATATGTAATAATGCATTAAGATAGTTCCAATTTTAATTGCACCGCACAATGTTTCATTGTGATCAATTTCCATATCTCTATCAATGTAATACCATAATACAATCCCAAGAGATAATATAATAATGTCAATGTTCATGTATTTAGCATATGTAAATCAACAACTTCCAATTTAGTCTTTTCAAGACAATTCAACAATATTCTTATCTTTCCAAGAATCTCATTTAAATACCAACATGGAAATCCTCTACCGGTTACCAAAATCAAAACTTGTAAACAATAAATTAATCATTAACAATAACATATGATACCAAAACGAGTTCAAGGTTTCATCAATTTTTAACTCACATACTTTATCAATGATAGTACTTACAATCTTTCCAAAACTCATCCGCATCCCAAACATTTAATAGAATCAAATTCTCATTTTCTTATACAAGTGAAATATCGAGATGTTCAAGTTCAATTATAATTTTCAATAAGCATAAGTGAATATCCCAACACTTAAATCAATTATACCAAAATCTTCTCTTAACTATAATTATAAAATATAACACGAGTGTTCACTTTTCAATTATCAACATCCACCCCCATCAAATTAAACTAAGGAAAAAAATAATAAATAAATAAAAGTTTTGATAACTCATTTTTGTTTTAATCTAATTCATCCATTTGCTTCAAACGAGCTAAAATCACATTATATTCTTTTCTTGTCAAAAACCGCCAAATAATTCAAATATCTCATAAAATTTTTAAAGCATGAAATTATTATGATAACATTACTTAACTAGTAAAATTAGGAACCCAATACCATACCATATCAATTTAATCTCGCTTATTTCTCCAAACCTCATACTTGGTCAACTTCGTCACTTTTAATCTCATAATATTAAAGTTAGGAATTAAAAACCCAATAACACCCCTTTAATTACGAATGATTTAAAATATTAACCAAACTAATTTAATTTATCAAATTAGTAAATTCATTACATTCACCATCTTTTAAATTAATAACACTAACGTAACCTCACATGTCTCATCCCTCTAACATAACCATATCTCAACATAACCATTTTTCATGCCAACTTAAAGAGGTAATATTTATCCCAAATTCTCTACCAATAACAATTTCACAACTTTTTTTTATAAAATTACCTAAACAACATGATATTTACATCAAATGTTATGAAATATGCCCAAGAGTAACATTTTCAAAGTTATGAGTTCAAAAGCCTACATTTCACATTTTTATTTTCATAAAAATGAACAAAACTAAATTATCAACATATCATTTTTCATAAAATATCATGAATGTAACACTTTCAAAGTTTTTAATCCCAAAACAATTTTATAATCCCAACTTAACAATTTATACAATATTCCTCAATATCAATTTATTTTTCTCAAAAATAAATTCCAAAATCAAAAATAAAAAATATATCAACTTTATATTTCTCAAAATAAATTATCTAATTATAATATGATGTAAATACAATCATACAATCTTTAAATTATATTTTCTGATTTGTTTTACAAAATTAATAACACAAAATGATTTTTCCAAAATCAATCTTAAAATGTCAACATTCTTAACATTTCAACATAATTTTTCTTCCAAAAATTACCAAATAAAAATTTGAAAATTATATATATATATATATATGCAATACCTCTTAAAATGACATATTTTATCAAAATAACCCTAGCATAGATTTAATATAAAAATATAAAGAAATACCTTACCTTAAACATGAAGAAAAGTTAATTCGAAAATGCAAAAATCACTCGATCATGAATCCGAGACCACCATTGTAAAGATCACGATAAACTCTCTGACTTTCATTTACAATATTTTTGTAAAATCTCATTCTAAAAACTTCCATTTGAAACTCAAAAATTGAGTAATAATAGAGAACAAGAGAGAGAGAGAGACGTTTCAGCAAAATGAAAAGCAAAAATGAGGGGAAGGGAGAGGCGTGGGGGACAACCACCACGTGGGTTGTGTTCTCGAGAATGAGATTTTTTTAAAAAATAATTTAATTATTACAATAATATCTTAAAATTTTATGATATAAATTATAAAATAACATAATTTTTTTTATTAAAAAATATAATATTTTTGTATATCACAAAATATAATTTTTTGCTCATTACGAAATATATCTATTTTATTTATTATAAAAATATATAATTTTTCAGCATATAGTACACACCATAAAATCAACTATCAAATATTTATTATAATTCTATATAATAAATAATAACAACTTCTAAGGTGGTTACTACCAATTAAATAATTAAAAAGGACTAAACAGTTAAATATAAGTCACTGAACAAACTCAAATTAAATTAAATCTAAATCATGAGTCTCACCCATAAGCAAACATGGTCCAATTATGTACCAAAATAGATCCAATAAATTATCTCAAATCATGGTCTAAACACCCATAACTCAATTTCAAATTCCGCTATAAATTAAATTAAACACCAATTAGTCCGCAAATTTTTTTTTTATAAAATAAATACTTATCAATTAATTTCTAAAATTTTTGTCCAACATGGTAGACTGTTATAAGAACAACATAATAAAAATTTTAATAATTTCTGAGATCGAAAATTATATTTTAAAAAAAAAATTATTACAAAATTGAACTATTTTCGCATATAACTTTATACAACACTTCAATCCAAATATTACTCAATTAATTTACGCACTGACTATTTAAAAAAATATTTTGGGTTATCACAGTAAAAAATCACGTTGATCGGATATTAATAGCTATGCGATCAAATCAGATTTCTATCAACCGTTTATGTTTTTACTGTCCATTTTATTTTTATACAAAACTGGTTTGATCATATAATTATCGATATCCGATCAACGTAATTTTTTACAAACATATAATACTCAACGAGTTCTGCACATTAAACAAACGATTTGGATTATCGAAACAAAATTCATGACCCAACAATACCCTCTACTGGAGGGAAGCCATGCTTAATTTACTACTACAAGTTACTAGCCTATCACCCGTGCTATGCACGGGATAATTATAAATATTTATAATTGTTATTAATTTTTTTTTAATATATAAATTATGTTTTTAAAGATTTTTTATAAAAATAATTTAGGAATCTTATCACTAATCATAGTGTATATGAGAAATTAAAAAGGCTACTGCAGTAATTATGCACGAGCTGTATCTATTATTATTTGTATGAGGGGATTTTAAATACTGATAAGGAATTTTGATCAAATCAATAAATGCAGACATGTGGAAAGACATATAGATTGAAAAAAATTAATAAATGTTGATCAGGGGATTTTGACCAAATCAATAAATGTTGAGTTTTTTTTTTAAATAAATTTTTTTTAAAAAGGTTACTATAGTAACTATGCACGGGTTATATCTATAATTATTTGTATGAGGGGATTTTAAATACTGATCAGAGATTTTGATTAAATCAATAAATGCAGACATGTGGAAAGACATGTAGATTGAAAAAAGTTAATAAATGCTGAGTTTTTTTTAAATAAAAAATTTAGAAAATTAAGGTTGGAAGATTGGAGCTCCTATAAGGTTTGGGATTTAGAAACCCCATTTTCTTTAATATATGCAATATATAATATGATATATATATATATATAGATTATAAGATGAGAGAAATAAAGTGCTATCTTATTATAATGGAGGAGATCTTATAAAAAAAACGTGTAAACATGAATGCCCTCCTATTTTATTGTGTTTACAATTATCTATATATGTGAATTGTGATTTTTAAGTTTTTTTTTTTATTTTTAAATGTCTTCTTTTTTTCTTTTTTTATATAATATTAAAGTTTAATATTTTGATAATAATCATATGTGTTGGACTTTTCAATGAATTAAATGTCTTTTTTTTATTATATTATATTAAAGTTTAATATTTTGATAATAATCATATGTGTTGGACTTTTCAAAATTTTTTTTTTTATGTTTGTTCTTAATGCATTAAAGTGTTATTATGAGGGATAATAATCATATGTGTTGGGACTTTTCAAGGAATTCATATGTGTTGGATTTCAAAAATTTTTTTTTATGCTTGTTCTTAATGCATTAAAGTGTTATTATGAGGGTAAGACTTGAGAGTTGGGAGATGTTAATAAATACTAAGATTTTTTTTTTTTAAATCAAAAAATTAAAAAATTTAATTTGGGAGATTGAACCTTCCACAAGGCTTTAGGTTAAAAACTCTCTTTTGCTTAATATATAGTATAGATGGCTACCATTACTTATTGATAGCGGTGGAGGGGTAAGCGTCTCTAGTTATCCTATTTGAAGTGGTCGAGGGAAGAAGTGTCTCTAATCCATTTAGGCGAGCTGAGCTGCAGTGCAGCCATGGCGAAGAGGGAGGTGGCTATTATTGGAGGCGGCATCAGCGGCCTCCTAGCCTGCAAGTACACTCTCTCCAAAGGCTACCTTCCTATCGTCTTCGAAGAACAGAGCACCATCGGCGGAGTTTGGACCAAAACATTCGAAACCACTAAACTCCAGACTCCCAAACCTCTCTACCAATTCTCCGACTTTCCATGGCCATCCTCAGTCACACAAGTCTTTCCCGATCAACACCAAGTGTTCGAATACCTCCAGTCCTACGCTCGCCATTTTGATTTGCTCCAACACATCAGATTCGACTCAAGAGTGGTCAGTATTCTCTATGAAGGCCCTTCGGATGAGGAGATGGAAGCATGGGCTCTTTGGGGTGGGACTGGTGAGCCCTTTGGATCCAGAGGAAAATGGAACATTACAGTCCACCACACCCAAATCCAAAGCCAAAGCCAAAGCCTTTCCACTCAGGTATGAAAAACTTTTTAAACGTACAAACCGATCACAAAACTGAATATAACTATAACTCAGATCATGATCTTGATTATTTGTGGCTATTAAACTGAATATTCTCTTTTTCAAAGCCCATGTTTGTTCTCTCTAGAGTGGGATTGGATAAATAACATCTAAATCTTGTTTGGTTGGGAAAAAAAAAAAAATGCATGTGATTAATAATCGCATAGGATTGTTAATTTTCCTAAAAGATTAGCCTAAGAAAAGTGAGATATATAATTCAATTCCATGAGATTTGAGCTTAAAGTACATTATTATTTTTATAAAAATAATGAAATTACTTGTCGTATAATAATAACTTTGATGTAATTTTATAAATTTAATCTCTCACCTAATGTTATCATTCTAGTAATTTTATCCCTCAATCTTACTATACTTGTAATCTAACAATCAAACATGACATAAGACCCACTAAATGATAACAAATAAAAGAGTAATTAATTATTATTATTATTATTTCGTATCATTGTTTATATTAATATTCAAGATAATATCTTTATTTTTTTATAAAAATACTAAAAAGGTACTTGATACAAATAATATGTATCCCAATAACATAAATAAATAAGAAATATAGCCCTCCAACATGCAACATGTGAATAAATGTAATTAAATGCCATTCTTGATAACATTTTTTTAACACATTTGACTTCCTCATATTTTAAGAACATAAAGATTCAGGGGTGCTGTGCCAGTGGGGGAGCTCATCTCGAGTTTGATTTAGCCTATGTTTGAGAAGTTGGTTTTGAAGTTTTTCTTGGTTAAAATAGTCAAAAATAAAATAAAATAAATTTTTTAATTTAATAAGACAAAATATTACATTCAATTCATAATCATTATATTCTTTTTCTCACAAAAAAATTAAAAAAGTCAAAAAAGCCAAAAGTCTTTTTCAAATCAGGCATTTTGACCCCACGTTAAAATAATCAAAAAAATTAAAAAATCAACCCACTTTCCAAACGAATTCTTAGTTCACATTAACAAAATTTTAATTTAATTATATAATTTGGCGATCAATTTAATATTTTGCAGACCGACACATCTATTTTTCACTCTCCTCCTCGATTTCATTGAGATGATTCAGATGAAGATGGGATAGATGACATGAGCACATGAGTTATGCCATCATCATCTACTCAAAGTTGTATCTACTAAACTAATCAAATTAATAATAATACTAAAGAGTTATTTGGAATGATCTAAATAAATGTATTTTTTGTCTTTTTACGAAAAGATATGTAGAAAAGTAGAGAGGTAATGTGATGAAAAAAAGATAAAAAGATGAATTATTTTTTAGTTGTCAAACTTGGCCTAACGGCAACATTTGTCAAAAAGTTAAAAAAATTGATATAAAAAGCCAATTTTGTTATTTATTTTTTTTATGTCTTTTCGTAAAAATTTAAAAAATTAATTAAAATAATTAGTTCCCTCTCCTCCTAAAAAAAAATTGTACAATATTAAGTAATAAATAAAATATGTACTTCCTCCGTCCCAAAATAATGGTCCCTTTTGGGAATCCAACTTTTTTTAGTAGTACAATTATTGTATTTAAAAAAAAGTTAATTTTTCAAAATTATCTTTTTGATAGTATATTTTTTAGGAATATCAATGTCATAATTGTACTTTTTATATTGTTTATTAATTTAAAAGAATGGCAAAATAGGAAATTTATATTATTTTTGTACTTGATTTTTGAAGATGAACTAATATTTTGAGACAATAAAAAATAAAATAAGGGATTAATATTTTGAGACGGATGGAGTATCATTTTGCCAGTCAAGATTTAACAAATACATAGACAAGACAACTATCAAATCATAAGCCTATCATTGATGTAGTCAGATTATATTCTTAATGGCAGGATAATATTTTGAGAAATTGGTAAAAAATTAATTTTTTAAGTTTTTGATTTTTTTAGTATTTTTAACAAAAAGTTGACTTCTTTTGACTAAAAAACCTGATTTTTTGAGCTAAAAAAATTAAAAAATAAAAAATTGACTTTTTTAACCTCTTGTCAAAATGAGCCTTAGTGCCCTTCTGACAACTTAATAAAAAGTTACGTTTGTAATTTGGTGGTGTTTGGGAACCTAAGTTCCAAATTTTTTTCTCATTTTTTTCACTAAAAGACAAACTTTTTACAAAATAAAAAAAATATATCCAAACAAAATATCACATCCAACTCCATAATCATTTCACTTTTTCTCTCACAAACATCACATCCAACCACATAAAAACCCAACTATCTTCCCAAATATCAAAATTTTTTTATCTAATAAAAACCTACAACTAAAAAAATTTACATAAAAACTCACTTCCCAAACACCATCTTTGTTTGTTAAAAAAATTAGTTTGGCTTTTTTTATTAAGAAGTCATTTGGCAAGTTCAAAAGTCACATATAAAATTACAATTATATCTTTTATATTCTTTTTATATTTATATGGGGGAAAATATAAATTTTTTACATTGGATAGAGGTAGTTTAATCATTTTATTGTGATGTGACATCATAAATAAATATTAATTAAAAAAGTCAAATGTAACTTTTTATTAACTTTTCAAATCACTTTTCTAAAAAGGCCAAAAATTGGTTAAAAGTCAAAAGTCAACTTTTAACTATCTTCCTAAAACACTTCTTAATCAACATTCTTAGGACTGCAATTAGTAAGACCCTAATAATAATAATAATAAAATCACATATTGAAAATTGTCTCCACTAATGTTTCAGTTTCTAATAAATTTTAGTGTTTTGTATAACCAAAAACAAAAACAAGCTTAAAAGGGCATCCTCATTAAGCTCTTTAAAATTATTTTTTAACTAATAAACTTCAAAAAATTAACTCCATCAAACTCGCTTGCAGCTTGTCAAAATTTATGATGATTACAGTAACTCGTTACAACAAGCGAGGCATTGTTCATCACTACTTGTGTGCTACCGGATGTTTGGCCGATCAATCAATTAACGACAAATTTTTTTTTTTGGGTGCTTTTTTTAAGAATTGTTTGGCTGGTAGCTTATCAATTTAATAAAAAACAGAAAGACTAACAAACACAATAAAAAAATAATATTTAATAAGAATAAGTTAGAATATAGAGAGTTTGATGTAGTAAGGTGACTAACTAAAATAACAAAATAGTTTTAATTTGACTAAAAAATTGAAGAGGTTGTTGTGGAGGTGGAAATGTTTTCAAGACCAAGTCCTCGTTTGGTAAATATTTTGGGGCTAAAAAAGCATAAAAAGATAAAATAGGTTATATAAGTCAATAAGACAAAATATCACATCTAAATTATAATTATTACACTTTTTTTCTCACAAAAGTCAAAAAAGCCTTAAAACAAAAATCAAACGAAGATAAAAAAAGTCATGTTAAAAAAGTCTCAATACAAAAAAATTAGTTACCGAACGAAGCTTAAAATTAACTAATGTCACTACACTACAACTATGACGGTCACATCACCATAATCACCACACCACCATCACAACCTCTACCATCACCGTTACTACCGCCTCTGCCGCCGCCACCACTACCACCTCTACTTCCATCTCTACATTGTCACCACAACCACCTACACCACCCCCGCTAACATAACCATTATTACATTAATTTTAAAGCCGCAGCTAAGCATAAAAAAATATTTTTTATTAAAAATGTTTTTCATCAAAAACAAACTACTTAAAAAGTAAACATGTGTTGCAATTGAATTATTATGAATTTATGAGCCAATTGGGGCAGTTGGTTTTTAGTGCAGTCTATGCTTCAGGGGAAGGAAAATGCTTTAGACTCTGTTTTTGAGTGTGGTGATTTGATGGGAAATGATAAAAAATAGTGAGAAAGAAAATTTGTCTCATGTTTGGTTTATATGTGAATGAAAATAGTGAGAAATGATTAAAAGTAAGTTGTGAGCTAGAGAATTTTTTTATTAAACATATTTCATTTCTCAGTAAAACTGGTAAAAATTCATGAGAAATAATTTGATTGGTTATAAAATAATGCCAACATTGTCCCTTAAAATACAAAGGAAGAATAAAAAATTTCACTCATATCACTCTCACGTGCTTTACTTTCTTACTCATCCAAACATAATAATAAAAAAAACATATTCATTTCTTTTATTTTTTCACCTACATGAGAGGCCACAATTATTTCTTTTCTTTTAACGCTATAAGACAAACAAATAAGTTGTACAAAATTTTGTTTTCTCCAAAAACATGTTAATCTTGTGTGTTTTCTCAATGTTCTCTGATGGTGAGATATAACTTGGAACAGGTTTATCAAGTAGACTTTGTGATCCTTAGCGTGGGAAGGTTCAGTGGGGTTCCAAACATCCCAGAATTCCCTCCAGGTAAGGACCCTCAAGTGTTTCAAGGCCAGGTCCTACACTCCATGGACTATGCTTCCATGGATCACCCTCAAGCTAAAGAACTGGTCCAAGGAAAGCGTGTCGCTGTCGTTGGCCTCCAGAAATCAGCACTTGACATTGCCATGGAGTGCTCCACAGCAAATGGTAAGAATTCTCAACACCCCCACCCCCCACCAAAAAAAAAAAAAACTGAAAATTTTCAGATTGTCTCGTTTTGCATCCCTTTTTCCATTGTGCACAATAAGGGTCATCATTCAATCGGAAGATCTGTGTCTCAGTCCGCGGGGCTTTTACCCAATCAAGATTTGTACCTCTGGGCGGGTCAAGCTAGCCTGAATAAGGCTTGGGTTGGCTCTGGGTTTTGGTGTTGAGGCCTAGCTCGACTCATTGGGCAGTGAGAGGAAGACCACTGGCCCTCCCCACTAGCCGAACAAAAAATAACAAAAGATAGAAAATTAAATTAAATTAAATAAAACCCACAAGAAGGATGCCTCAATCTCAGCATGTTAGAATTAGCCTGCAGCCCAGCCCATAAACCTGTTTGGGCAAATCCCATTAGGTAAGCCTTGGACATAAAGTTTTTAGTCCCGAGCCCGGCCTGCCTACCCCACCAAACTTAGCCTACTACCGATCCTGCAGTCTAGGCCTTAGTGCACAACACAGTCAATTCCACACACCTACTTTGTACAATTTCATAACATCATATTCGTTTGCAAGGTTGTGTTTAATATCCATGTTTTGATTAATTTTTTGTTGTTGGGTTGGCTCACAGGGGTAGATCATCCGTGTACGGTGATATACAGGACTGAACACTGGAACCTCCCTGATTACGAGCCATGGGGAATTCACATGGCATATCTTTACCTTACTCGCCTCTCCGAGCTATCCATTCACAAGCCCGGCGAAGGCTTTCTCCTCAGTCTCCTCGCAACATTGCTCTCACCTCTAGTAATCTCTCTCTCTCTCTCTCTCTCTCTCTCTCTCTCTCTCCTAATTCACAGTTCCCAGATAGTAAATTCAATTCTCTAAAAGTTGAACCTATTTTAAATGACAGAGATGGGCATTTTCGAAATTCGTGGAAACTCATATACAACACAAGCTTCATCTTGCTCAGTTTGATATGGTCCCAAAACACAGTTTCTTACAAGAACTCAGCTCTTGTTTGATCTCATCGGTGCCCGAGGACTTCTACAATAGGGTTGAGAAAGGAAGCATCAGATTGAAGAAAGCTTCGAGTTTCGGCTTTTGCAAAGGCGGCATTTTGGTTGATGGTGAGACTGAAGCTGTAGAGACAGATATGGTTATATTGGCTACTGGGTTCAAAGGTGTTGAAAAGCTCAAGGACATTTTTGTGTCCCCAAACTTTCAGGAATGTGTTGCCGGGTCGACTGATAAAACAGTACCACTCTACAGGTTAGCTTCTAACATCATACATCAATCTGTAGAGCTCCACATATATTGCATACTGCATATTGAATTTTCATGCATATAAAGATTGATATATCTACATTGAGTGCTCACATATTTTCTTTGGACCCCACAATTTAACAATTTTTTTAAATACAATACTTCCCCTAAGCAAAATTACTACAAAGGACACTCTAAAATTTCTCCCTACTCCGTCGTTTACTCTCCCCAGCTCCACCCCTGTACCACGACCCCTCTTCCCTCTCCCCAGCTCCACCGCCCCTTCCCTCCCAACCTTTCCCATTCCCCTTGCAGCATAACCCCCCTGGAATTTAGGATTTCAGATCACAACCAAGGAGAGACAGCTTAGAACAAGGCTTGGGGTGGGAAGAAGAGTGCTCAGATCGCACAAACCCCATCCAGCGAAGAACTGAACACCAATCATGGGTTGGCATTGGTTGTCCAAATGACACTCTAGGGAAGAGGGAGAGAGACTGGTCAAAGGTTTCAATGGTGGGGATAGGGATTGGGGTGCTAAGAATGGGTGGGGAAGGCCTGGCGATGGGGAAGGGGGCAAGGGTGGTTGGTGGTTGGGGTGGGAATAAGGTTAGGGATTGACATAAGTTTTAGTATTGAGGGAGGGGATCCAAAGATTTTACAAGAATTTCATTTTTTAGTTAGGGGTCCAAAGGAAAAAGGTTTGAACAAATAACAGCACTCATAAACGTTACATAGAGGTTCATATCACAGTTATGTTAGCAAATTTCACCTCCTCTCAGTGGTGCTACATGCTAGGCCACAAGGGCATCATATTATTAACACAAACTTTTGTTTTACAAGGGAATGCATTCATCCCCGAATTCCACAGCTAGCAATAATTGGATTCTCAGAGAGTGTAGCAAACCTGTATACTTCAGAGATAAGGTGCCGATGGCTAGCAGAGCTTCTCGATGGCACATTCAAGCTACCCAGCATTAAAGAGATGGAAAAAGATATAGTGGAATGGGATAAATACATGAAGCAATACTCTGACAAGTACTACCGGAGATCTTGCATTGGTGCCCTTCATATATGGTACAATGATCAACTCTGCAAGGACATGGGATGGAACCCAAAGAGAAAGAAGGGATTCATAGCCGAGTTGTTCGAGCCTTACGGCCCTACGGATTACGCTCAACCTTAAAGATCAAGGTGTGTTAAAAAAGGTGTTGATGTGCTAATGTCAGTAGCAAAGATTGCATTAACATTGTGATGAGATGTTACCAACTACCAACAGCTATGTTTGAATAAAGTTGGGAGAACTGGAAATTCTGTTCCTAGTAAACAAACAAGAATCCAAACAACCATGGACAGAGCTGGATTTGCAAAATCCCCACATCCAAACTGAACCGACACTTTCTTTGGGTTGCATCTCTTGAGAAATAAAGAAACAATTTTCGTAACTGATGTTTATGAAAGCATTGCATTATTTACTGTCCATCCAAAGAATGATCAGATAATGTGGTGCACGCTTTTGTAATAGTTCCATCAATTATGAGTTTTAAAAACACAAAATAAAAGAGCAAGCAATAAGCATTAGTGATGCTACTACCATAGATGTGGTTTCACTTTCTGGTGTTAAAGAGAGAGAGAGAGAGAGAGTTAACATTTGAAGGAGTATTCTCATTGTAGATTACCAAGATTCTGATAAAAGTATTCTCACTGTAACATTTGAAACCAAAATTTGGGAATCAGCCCACAGGATTAAATCATCAAATTGCATTTACTCACCATTTAGACAGAAACCAGGGACAAGAAGTCATACTAGTGGCTGATGACAAGCAATACATTCCTGAATTCTGATTACTCCCATCTCAAGCAACAAGCTGTAAATTGATGCAATGTAGTAGTTACACAACTGGAAACTAATATTTGCAAACAAATTCAGCACTCAAAAGAAGATGAAACTGACAAGACACTAATTACCGCAATATATATATTATATATATCAAACATAATTCAGTTGAAAATACAAAATGTAAATTTGTCCACTGTTTGTAATAGTATAACCTGGATTACCAGATTGTAGAAAGAAAGATGCTCGTGATTCAATTGCCATGTATTTAGCTATTGAGCATTGGGAGAGGGACCATTAGTGCGAGAGCGGCAATCATTGGAGCATCATAAGCTCAAAGTGTCTTGAAAAAGTGGTAATGCAAGTAAGATAAAGAAATATTATTTATAATTAAGAATGTCAGTATACGGACACATTTATGTCAGGAAAGTCTTTTTTGTAATATAATGCATCAAAATGCAGAAACGTCTCAATGCATTGTGGATTTTAAGGGAGTAAAAGAAAGATTTTTTGCCTACATGCTGAGCAAAAATTAGTATATCAGTGACAATGGCACAGAACAAGCAAAAAAAGGGGAGAAAAAAAAAAAAAAGCATATTGCTTCAACTAATGGAATAAAGAGAAACCAATGCTACTCCTAGCAATGGAGAAAACAGACAAACTTATTACTGGCAGGCCCTTATGTATTACTACACAATTAGGAATTAGGAATCAAAGAACAAAAAACCACCAACCTCAGATCCCTTCAAGTCCTTATGCAAAAACCACCATGGACCATTTTTCGATGATATTCTGAAAATATAAGTGGAATAACCATCAATATCTATAAGGGAAAAAAATTAAAGAAAGAATAGAGAGGACCAAGAAATATACTGTCCTAGTGAAAATGCAAGAAAAGGTGCACAATATTAGAGTACCTACAAAACTTCCAATATCAAGAACTATAAAACACACAACTTTTTAGGACTTTCATTACTTTTAATTCATGAAGGAGAGTTTCTAATTAGTCTAACAATCTCTCGCATGCATAAAGCTCTTCAATAACATTATCATCAAAATTAAACTAGAAAGCAGTAACAGAAACTTGAGCATGCTTAACAATTATTTTGTGTTTTACATATATCTTATATAAAAATTAGATTTATATACAATTAGGTAAATCCTGATAAATTCTGAGAAAGCAGTAAGAAACTTTGATTACTTTGCTTTATGCTTTACAATTGTCCTATAGTTTACCTGATAAATCCTGCCAACGTACGCAGCCCCATAAACAAAGCCAAGCCTGACCACACACCATGAAGACCAAAAATTGAAGGAACATATAGCAGAAATGCAGAAGATATTGCCCCTACCACCATCTGTAATTTACTTAAAAATGTTAACAGAGGCATTGTACAATCTTGACAGCCAGCTAATAGCATCTCGGAGAAATTTAACTATAGAAGCTTACCATCGAACAAGCTGCATATGGGAAGTCTGAAACACCATAATGGAGACCATCAAAAATGAAAGCTAGAGCATTTATAGGTTGGCTGGCACTGACAAACTGTAACAATTTCAGGAAACAACACAAGAAAGATCTTATCACTTCTCCATTCAGATAAACTAACAAAAGTTGAGAGATAGGATGACATGGAAGGCAAACATACCAATACCCCAGTTCTAACAACTCCCAAGACTTCAGCATCCTTGGTGAACAAGGTGGCTAAAGAACCAAAAGATAGACCCAAAATTGCAGCCAAGGAAACCCCTGTGAGCAATCCTATCTGCAAAAACATGTGAATAAGATTTGAACCAATATCAGAAAGAAATGCAACTCCAACACAAAAGGCCAAAAAACCAGACGCCAAGTAAAGCTAAAATCCATTTGGTTCTAAGTAGAAGAATGCTGAAGCATAATGAAAAAGGCATACAACAATGACTAACCTTTAACACAAAGTTTGCAACCTCCCTTGAAGTTCTGTAATCACCTTTTGAATAAGAACTTGCAATCAACGCCTACAAGAAACAGAATTCTGATATCAGAGGAAAAGCACAAACTAAACTCTGAATGCACATTGGCTCAAATGAGATGGGAGTATTGAAGTGGGTTGCCAATCTCAGATGCATAGTTTTTTTTGTTTTTCCTAGTGACAATTCTGACAGTATTGAGTGGAATCAGCGTCAACAAGTAAAGTTCCATCCCAACTCAGATAATATGACTTTTAATGGGAAAATGATAGTTCAAAGATTGTAGATATGTATTGAGAGAGCATATAACAATTTAAGAAAATTTGTTTACAAACAGAATTTTGTACCTGACCAGATGCTGCCAGTGCATCTGTAAGGAGAGATACAGCCAACCATACTTGTAAGCATATTTGATGAGCAGCCATAGCTACCGTTCCTTGACGAGCAGCCATTGATGTCCCCAGTGTCATAGTCACAAGAACAGCAAGAGTTCTCCCGATAAGAAAACCACCTAGAGGAGTGAAGAATGTGCAAAAAGCATCACAATCTAGGATTCTAGAAAGAACAGGACCACAAAGGGTGGGGAAAAAAAACTAGTTAATGTATGAAATCCAATGATTTTGAGTTTGTGTCATGTCATTTTAAATATTGAAAAATAAGAACCAATGAGGCACAAATTGACAATTGTGTTCAAATTTTCAACGCAAAAATATGTCAACCAGAACTTGACCATTAGTATGTTGCACATGGAGCAAATAAAGGGGCACTCTTATTAAACTTGATCCTATAATTGAGACTCTTTAAGGTCCCATAACACTGCTACTAAATAAGGTATAAAATTACATGGCAGCACTTGGAGTGATTAGTATTGACTGCACAGCACAAGTGTTTTCCATAGACAGCACTAATAAATCATGAGGTTGAGAATAACTACCATCCATATAAAACAAATCACCAATCCAACAATTTAGGAATTTCTTCAGCTTTGGATAATTGTCTTATAACCAAGGAACATTCTTACAAGGAATAAATTATAGCAACTCATGGACAACAGATAAGTAAATTCTTTCTCCTCCATCAAAGCTAATTTACCAACATATTTAACACAAAAGAGGTTGACCCAGTGATGAGGATCCCACTAAAGCGGGGTCTGGGAAGGGCAAAATGTACATAACCTAGCCGCTATTTTTTAGAGGTTGTTTCCGTGATTCGAAGCAGCACCACTAGGACGTTAATGTACAATGCTTATGAGAACTTCAAGGTTTTTGGGTACAATACCAGCTCCTTAGGAAGCAACAAGCAAGGATATACGAACTTATCAACTCCATTTGAGTATGCCTTCCAGCACTAGACACATTAAAAAGGTTAGCTCCCACATGCAACAAAGTAGTGTCCCAGTGCTCTGCTGCAGGATGAACTGCTATAACTAATCAGCCTTAAACAGGATTTATGGTCCTGATCCAGTGTAATATTGATATCAAAATTCCGTACTCACAGAACAGAACTACAATAAAATGCCACAGCATAAATCGCATTTCATATGCATGCCAATAGATTTTAGTCACACCAGCATTATCTTAAAAATTAAAAAAAACACTCACCAGATTTTATATAACCTCCAAATTGCAGATCTCTCAACTTTGGAGGCAATAACACAGCCCTCTTATTAAGATGCCAAATCATTAAGAAGGTAACAATATATCTGAAACAACGAAAATCTAGCACCATCATTCTTCAGTGAAGCAGAAGAAAATTTTAAAACAAAATGAATACAGAAAATACATACTGAGAGATAACAGTGGAAATGGCTGCTCCAGTCACACCAAACTGAAAATAATACATAAGTATCGGAAACAAAAATATAGCAAAGACATTACCAATACCTGTAAACAAAACAACTGCAACAATTAGTGGATAAGGGAATACAAGAATTTTGAAAACAAAATAATATGTTAAGTGTAGCCAAGAAAAAGAAACTAACAGGACTAACAAACTTAAATGACTAAGTTATGGCTTAATTTAATTCAATAAGGCAAACATTATTCCACTGCTCACTTGCTCATTGATACCTAAATGTCAAAACCATGGTGGTTGTTGTCGTACTTGGTGCATAAGGCTTCCGTGCTCACACTTACAATAGGGTCTGGGAGAATTGGTAGGTAGGCAGCCATCTAGCCTGTTCATGTGAAGAGGTTGATTCTCATGACTTGAAGCCACACCACGGTGTTGGGAGCAGATAACACTAGCCATTGCTCCAAGTCATAATCTTTAAAAGATGAATTTAATTTGCCATAATTTGAAACCCTCATAAACTATTTATCCTATTGCGAACCAAATAGAGAAATTTAGGTAGTGTTTGGTAGAGTTTTAGAATTATGATTTGAGAATAGATTTGTATTTTGAGTTTGTGAGTTTTGGAATTATGATTTGAGTGTGGAAAATTTGTTTGGTTATGAGTTTTGAAAAGAGTTTTGAATTGAGCTTGAAATTTTTGATGTGACATATGATATTTTATTCAAAAATTTACAACTCATAACCAAACACACAACCTAAAATCCTATTCAAAGCTCATAAATTTTTTTAAAAGAAATCAGAATATATTTATTATTTAAAATATTAAAATAACAGGTGCCAAAGAAAAAAAACGAACACTGTTCCGGTCAACCAGCCGGACGTCCGGGAGGATGACCGGGTAGATGTGTTTTCACAGATGGGTGTGGAATCAATTTTTGAAAACTGTAACCAAACACATGGCTCAAACCAAGAGGTGGAATTGAGTTTGGAAAGCTTAACCAAACACGGCCTTAATTTTTAGTGCCCTAAAGCCATTCAAGTACACCCCAAAATGCAATGAAGAATAGGACCAAATAAGGTAATGTTTTCTATCACAGACTGCTTTCAAATATAACCAACATCTGTCTGAAATGATATTAACACTAACATAGTTATAGGATATGCTTCCCATACTATAGTTTCGTCCCCATCCTTTTCTCAAGATGGATTTCTAGTTACATGCAGTTAATACACAAATCTCCCATCCAATATCCGATTTCGAAAGAAAATTTAAAATTGTCAGAACTAGTAGATATTCATCATTCTATTATGTACAAAAATACTTGCAAGGATCTAGATACAGTGGTGTTCCAATTCAAGATTTCCAGTTTTTATAGTTGACTGATTTCTTTCCATGTCAATGTAAAGCTTACACCTTTTTGGAAACTGTTACTGTGTCCATTTATGTACATTCCCAGAAGCCTAGCTAGGATGAGGTTATAGAAAAAGTCCAACATTTAGAGACATCACATGCAACACCTTAGCAGATCCCACTTGAGTGGAATACAATGCTTAGTTTGGTACATGCAAAACCTATAACAAGTCTGCATAATAAAAAATAAATCACCATTTAGCTCCACAACGAAAGCTGATCCAAAGAAGAGTTGATCAGGTGGCCAATGATGATGGTAAGCATGCCTTTTTGAAGTTCTAGGATGATACCATATTAAAAATAAAGCTATTACAAAGAGCACCAAGAAAATAACCAAACTTTTGAAGCAGATAAGAGGTAAAGGAAGGCTGTAAAGACCTTGGACAACAGGAAGCTAGTGCCAATAAGAACTATGTCTCAAGAAATTCTCTATATTATTTAATGCTGTGCACATGGAAGCATGACAAATGAATTTGAGGATTTACATAATTATACCTTTACAGGTTAAACCAAACACTTGCCTAGACATAATACAGGAGTTTTTGTATCCTTAAAACCACGGAAAATGCCTTGAAGAGCCAAGGAAACTACAACTGCAGGAGCACCAAGGGCTCTAAAACAAAGAAATCGCTGTGCTGGAACACGCATGGAGGAATCCTGTTTCAAAAAAAAAAAACTTCTATAAAAATGTGCATGAAAACCACAGGGAGAGAAAAGAATAGATATGAGAAATCATGACCTGTCACTTAAAAAAGAAAACTACAAGAATTCTGAAAAAAACAATGTTCTTAAAAAAGAACACTTGCCAAATATAAACCACTACTGACCCCTGCATAGTCCTCCTAACGAACCACAATTCTACACTATATTACATGGATTCTTCAAAATAAATCAAATACCCATGTAAGACACCTGACACTTAGACAAGGGTATGGATATGTGTCGGATATTTTTCATCGGACACTTCTTATATATTTGTGTTCAACACTATAACTATATGTACATATTATTGTATATAAATGTCACTATATGCTATAAATGTCACTATAACTATTGTATTCAATAATATGTACATATTATTGTATATAACTATATGCTATAAATGTCTTTATGACACTATATGTTATATTATTATATATAACACCATTTTATCTCAAATGATAGATTACAAATATAAAAATATAACATATTTTTGCAAAGTCTATGTGCCCTTAAATTTAGGGGTACTTACGTGTAGGTCCTAATAAGTGGACTTATTATCTAATAGGTCTTATGGGAAAAATTTGTCATAAAAAAAAGTCACTAATTGTAAGTTTTAGCAACAATTTATAAAAATCATGACAAAAAAAGTCAATATTTGTCAATTTTTAGCGACGTATGTAAAAAATTATCACAAAAAAATTATTTTTAGTGACAATTTTACCAAGACTTATTTTAAATAGGACTTGATGGGAATTAAATCCAACTATTAGGACCTATTGATAGTTTACCCTTAAATTTAAGGTTTGATCGAGTCCGACCTCTAGATACACACCCGCAACCGACAACCGTACCTGAGTCCATGTAACATAATTTCTACACCAATAGAGACAACAAGAAGTACATTGTATCTTGTCTTAGTTCTGGGGATTGGTGTGAATCCCCAAATATTTGGATACCCTTTGCATAGATTGATTAAATCAGTACTACTACAGCCTGGCCCCTATTCCTCTTTACATTCCTTTGTTGCTTCAGTAGTATTACTGATTTGATCCAAGCACAGGAAAAGAATGTATTTTGAAACTATTTAGCGTATGCTGTGGATTAACACAACCCACAGCCAAGTCCAATATTGGAGGGTTGCAGTAACTAGACATTGTATAAGAAAAAGCTGAATGGTAAAATGATCCCTTCCTGTTGGCCAATCCCAAGAAGAAGGAAATTGAGGCTTTGTTGGCCATGCACACCCACTCAAATTTCAATCTCAAGCTAGAGCATTCCACTAGATAGAGTTGAATGGAGAGAAATTATTCATTAAACCAACCCAAGTAGCACAGATCAAGGCTTTGTTGAGAAGCACATGGTACACATGCACACACAAACTGTGAGAGAGGCCAGCCAACTGATACTGATATTTTAAATAAAACTTGACCTATCTATTGCTTACCGGCGGTATTCCCATCAAGGTCAGAAATGGTCCAGATCCCAAAGACAAGGCTGAAGCCTCAAAGATGCCAATGGCAGCAGCTAAAACTAAAGCCGTAGACACGGAGGATAGTTGCTGGCGTGTATTTATCACTTCATAAGGTTTACCATTGCCACTTTCCCCTTGACAACCCTCTTCTGTAAGAAATCTGTCCCCAAATTAGACATGAAATGAAAAGGAAATATAGAGTGGAACTAAAAAGAGCACAAAGACTCCAAACATCACTTTACCTGCAGTGGAAGTTTTGCTTGCAATATTTGAAATGTCTTCAGCCACAAAAGAAGTAGCAACACTGAGGAGAGGAATATTAAATAACTTCGATATAATGTTAAAAATTGACATGGAAACACCAGCTGATGCCAACTCCACAGGTCCTACAGATATAACACGAAGTCTACAGATCTGAAAATTGTGATCACCACTCAACAAACACACGCATATGCACACGTGCATGGCCGTGGAAACACATACACACAGCTAACACTCATGTTTGGTTGCATATATTGAAGTTAGCAGCCAGATATAACACACTTACTATATAGCATAACTGCCATAATCAGGATCAAGTTTCAAAATCTTGATCTACAGAAACATATAACAAAGTCAATATAAGAACCATCCAAGAGAACTTAAATTCCTAAGTGCAGTGTCAATGCCAAAAGAACTAAACTAATATACTTGAATTTACTAATCTCGAACTACAAAACCAGCTGATTTTTTGACGAGCCAGAATCATCAAATAGCCATAATTTCAGCTTGAATTATATATCACTTAGTGGTGTAGTACATCTATCAGCTTCTATATATATCAAACATTCAATCTACCATCATGTTAACCTGAACAAAGCATGAGCATTAACATCATGTATTGGCATGTACCGACTGATGCAGTATCCTGACAGGCTGTATGCATTGATTCGAAATCCAGGCATAAAGTTAGGCCCCAAAATAACTACAATCCATGGCAATAACTAGGGTAGTGCCCTATATCCATACCATAGTAACCCTACCTTAAATTGATGGCTCCACATCAATCCTCCTAGCTGATAAGAACAATAGCTTGAGGTGGAATCATACCCATGTCTGCCCAACAATACGATGCAATCATGAATCAATTACTACCTTTACAAATAATTACTCTATAAGTCTATATGACCATCTATTTAAGGATGCAATCATGCAAGTGCCCTTGAAGGACAAACCAACTCGATTGCCCCATTAAGTTGTAAGAAAAATCCAGTAAGAGTGTAAGACCAACTATGTGGTGTTAAATGGACCATGGCTACAAGACCATGTTGCACAATGCAGATACTAGGCAACCAAGAAAAATGCTCATAAAATAAGCATGTCCAAAATAAAGGCTTTGAGAATTATATGGTAAAACAAGAAAGTGGCTAATGATGCATTAGAATTCATGTAGCCAATCCTAAGTAGACAGGGCAGGGCTGGGCAGGGTTGAGTCGAAGAAGGGACAACTTAGATTAAAAATTGACAGGAATAACTTGAACCAAGTAGAATAAAGAAAATGATGTTACAAACACTTGCAAAACATGCAGTTAGTTGAATGGCTCCCAAGTGGTTCTCAATGTTCTGTGACCTTTACCCACATCATAAGGGTCAACTTTTACAATATGCTTTGCAATTTGATGACGATGGGTATCGTGCAGCCTTGTTGGTTTTGTTCTATTCCATACTTCCATTTGAGGTTTTGCCTCCTTCCACTTGAGCTCATTGATTCTCCTAATATAATGTAATGGTAGGGGTCTGGCCAGACTCACATCCCTCATAAATAATAACAAAAAGAAAACTAACAGGAAAATTAAAATTCTCTCTCAACCATCAAAAACAAGAGTAGAGAATTACACATCATATGTACTCCTTACCCAATCTACCAATATATGCTGTCTCCATCAGTTGTGCCAATGGCTCAATAGCCTGTCCAGCAATTGCAGGCAAAGAAAGCATTATAAGCTCTTGTTTAACATTTTGAACATGTGGTTGACAACTAGGATTCTCCGTGGATACACTGTAAACAAAGTTAGAAAATGGATTACTAGTCTCTAAGAATCAAAATTTGAGAGATCCACACACTACCCACAGCAAAACTTACACTAAATGACGGAAAAATTACAATGTAAGGTCCCATAAATGAAAAATAACATGATGGAACAAGGTCTTACTCCATTGAACTCGTTAGACAACGTTCTTCCATGGTACAACTCTCATCCACGACACAAGAAGAATGCACACCACAATCGGAACTCAATTGATTACTGACCACAGGAAAATTGCGCTTTCTTTGACAAGCCATTTTCGAGGGAAACAACATTGTCTTATGGTTTGTGGATAGACTGCAGTGCCAAAAAACACCACCATAGCTCAATCTCTTCCTACCAACTACTGAAACGAATTTTTGAGGTCCCCTTGGCTGTCCCGAACAGAATGACCCTGCTATCATCCTGTTTATAGTGTTCCATTTGCCACTTCTACTTGTCAATCCATTAGAGACAGTACCACCAATGAGTTGCGCAACCGTCATGGTTACAAATTGGTGTTAATTTTCTTTGCAGTCAAATGATAAGTCCCTGAAGATGAACATGTCAGAATCAAAGTTTACAACTAAGGCAAACAAACATTTTCCATATACAATGAAGATTCAAATAATGGGTAATGTTCTACCATATGCAAGTTATGACATTTGGTGTTGCTTACCACAAATATCATAACTAAATCTTATTCAGTCCTAACTAAAAAAATGTCATGACCAAACACCTCAGTAAAACTAAAGACATTTTGCATCATAACAAACATCACAATCCAGAGTCATGACCAAATCATAGGTGATAACCAAAGACCACAAATATCGTAACTGAGGCATATGGTATATATACAATTTTTTTAAATTTCAACATTCAAAATTGAAATCTCTATGTGTATTGCAGTAGAAAATGCTCTGTAATACACGCGAAACCTGAATTGCGGCAAGAGTGGAGAGAGATAGAGAAGTCTAAATCGATTAGGGACATGCAATTCTAGAATTGAAGGGTTTTAGGCATTCGAAAAAGGATAAGGAGAAGAGATGAGAGAGAGAAGTAAAGAACCTTGCTTTGTCGAGTTCGATAGGAACTTTTTGGTTGGTTCGTTCTTTAGGGGTTGTTTGAGAGACACCGTAAGGAGGTTGCTCACTTCCACCAAAAACCAAAAGCGTACGCAGAGAGAGAAAGTATTTAACGACGACAGAGGCGGTGGCGGTGGCGGTGGCGGTGGCGGTGGCGGTGGCGGTGGTGTGGCACCGCCGCGTGGTGGCCAAAGCAGAGTTGGTTGCGGAACTCTCGGTTCTCGAGTTATGGTTTCCACTACTGCTGCTGCTTGTTTTCTCCGTTTGGCATGGTTTTGATAGAATTAGCTTGGTTTGGATGTGGGTTGACTGTTCTTGGTTTTTTAGTTTTTTTTGGTTAATTTAATTTGAAGTTAAAAGGTTTCGTTTAGGATAAAATTTTTTGGTTTTTTTTTTTTTTTATGAGAAAAAAATAAAATAATTATGGTTTGATGTGATATTTTGTCTAATTAGATTAAAAAGTTTATTTTGCCTTTTTATGACTATTTTAATCTAAGTATGACGTGCCAAACAAAGCCTTAATATAGGTTTGGAAGGACGAATTAGACTAACCGTGTCTATAGTTTGGGGTTGTGTTATTTTAGTCTTTAATTTTTTAATTGTGATATATTTAATCTTAAATTTTAAATTTTATTTTAAATAACGATAATTGAAGATACTGTTGTTCAATTTCAAAAGCAAAGTCGTCAATTTGATAAAATATAAATCAATTTGAAAAAAATAAATGCCAAAAAAATTATTTTTTAATTTTTAAAAATAATTTCTACACACTAAAGATAAAATTATATAAAATTGACAAATTTTTTAGGTATTTATTTATTTATTAAATTAATTTTTATTATGTGTTTGGATGATAATCATGTAATGAATGATTGTTAAGTTTTTAATATGTAATCGATATATTTAATATATGGAATATTTTTAGTTTTAAATTTTTTGATTTAATACATTAGTTTAATAATGATATCAAAATTGTCGTCATATTTAACTTTGAAAAAATAGAAACTAATTTAATTAAAATAAAAACAATGGCGTATTACACTAACGGTTCCTATAGTTTAGGACTTGTGTCATTTTGGTCCCTAATTTTTCAATTGTGACCCTGAATTTTGAATCTTGCTGGGAAATTCTATTTTCACACCCTTGATTATCTCAGTGCATATTTTTTTTCAATACACACACTTATTAATTTATTTATTAATTAATTTTCTCAACCCATACACTAAAAATTACAATTATATCAATCACTTATAATTATAATACATACCCCACTTATTTTTTCTTTCCACACACTGTTGATTTACCCAACTTCCACATTTGCAAAGCTACACACGTGAAGATCTCTGAAGACCAAAGTCTAAAGTGAAATCAAGTAAAGATATTTTTTCTCCATTGATGAACTCCTTGGAACACCGCCGTTGAAATGCCTACATCTTGATTACTAACAAGACTGCTCGACTTTGACAAGCGCCGAAGCATCATAAATCCAACTCCTTTCATGTATAAAGCAGACATGGAAGCCGATATCTCAAAAAGGACCGTAAACCCAACTCCTTTCATAACATTGCTACGTAAAATTCTCTATCTCAATTTGGTATAAAGCAGACATGGAAGCCAATATTTTAAATTGATTATTTCTACTAATTAGTTAAAAAAAAAAAAATAATACTTAGCTTCCACATAAAAGATATACATTGAGATTTTTTTTGTTCTTAAAAATGTGTATAAAAAACTTTTTATATAATATTATGGGTATTGGTGGATGTTTATTATGATCATTTTAATTTAGGATATAATTGTCATTAAATTAAAATTTCATT
The DNA here is from genome assembly GCA_030407325.1 of Camellia japonica. Taxonomy (NCBI): domain Eukaryota; kingdom Viridiplantae; phylum Streptophyta; class Magnoliopsida; order Ericales; family Theaceae; genus Camellia; species Camellia japonica. The sequence continues at coordinate 201,595,095 of JAPPVO010000019.1, read as the reverse complement.
AAGTGTTTGTCCTGAGTTTAATTTAAGATATAATTGTCATTAAATTAAAATTTCATTAAGTGTTTGTCCTGAGTTTAATTTAGGATATAATTGTCATTAAATTAAAATTTCATTAAGTGTGTGCCCCGAGTTAATTTCGTGTGTGAAAATAGAATTTATCAATCTTGCCCCAAATAAGGACAATTGAAGATACCATTACTTAATTTTAAAGGCAAATTCGTCAATTTGATAAAAATAAATGTCAAAAAATATTTTGAATTTTTAAAAATTATTTCTACCCACTAAAGATAAAATTATGAAAAATTGATAATCTTTTAAACATTTATTTATTTATTTATTTTTATCAAATTAATTTTATTATGTGTTTGGATGATTATCATGTAATGGGTAGTTTTTATTTTCATTAACTTAGTTTCTATTTTTTCAAAAGTCAAATATGGCAATAACTTTAATATCATTATTAAACCAATCCATTAAACCAAAAAATCCAAAACTAAAAATATTTCATATATTAAATATATCGATTACACATTAAAATCCTAACAACCACCCATTACATGATTATTATCCAAACACATAATAAAAATTAATTTAGTAAAAAAAAAAAAAAGTCTAAAAGATTTATCAATTTTACATAATTTTATCATTGGTGGTGGAAATAATTTTTAAAATTTTAAAATATTTTTTTGACATTTATTTTTGTCAAATTAGTTTATATTTTATCAAATTGACGATTTCGCCCATGAAATTAAGTAATGGTATCTTTAATTGTCCTTATTTGGAACAAGATTCAAAATTCAAGATCAAATGTGTCATAATTGAAAAGTCAATTATCAAAGTGACACGAGCCCTAAACTATAGGAACTATTAGTAGAATTCACCCTAAAAACAATCACTCATTACATGATCATTATTGTGATAACCCTGCTCTATATTATGTTAATTAATCTTCATTATCCTTATGATTATGAGCTTGATATGATTTTGAGTGCTAATTATATGATTATATGTGTTTCTCAAATTGTATATGTTCACCGTAGAAAAATCAGTTTGATTTTCTACTATAAAATTCAATTGAAGGCCATAGAGGCGACATAAACTGAAATTGACTGTGTTTTTACGATTAGCGTGATTTTTAGAGTCTACAATGAGATTTAATTAAAAATTGATTCGAATCAAAATAATTAGATTCAGTATGATTGAATTAGCACAATTACTTAGCCTTAATCAACTTGATTAGGCAAGCCTATACATAGGCCTATATATACTTAAGTTATGTCCTTTGAGCACATTTTTCTTCCAACTTGGCTGAGATTACATTCTAGAGAGAGAGTGTGTGTGCCGAATTTAGAGAGAGAAAGGAGTCATCCTTGAAGATTTTGCTAAAGGATTCAAGAATTGGAAGAATTAGCTCAAAAACCAGCTAAAGTTTGAAGGGTTGAAGCCTCTAGGTGAGTAATTGAACACATTTATGAGTTTAAATTCATAGCCAAGTGAATTCAAAGAGAATATGAAGTTAAGAACAAGATTTGAGTTGGAAATGATGAAACTGAGACTAATATGTGTAGGACAATCTTCACTGTAATTAAATTAATTAATTCTGTTTGGGTACTAAACGACAAACAGAATATAAAAGAAAAATAGGAAAGGAGAGAAAAAGTTTGACTACAAAAATCAAACTAGAAATAGAATTAAATAAATAAAAAAACAGATTTTATTTTGTTACAAAAACAAAATTAAAATCTGATTTAAATAAATAGTAAAACCGAAAATAAATAAATAACTTACTTGATTAATATCTTAAATATTATTCTGATCAAGTCCAGTGTTCGACATTGTCTCCTTAAAACAGATTCGTCCTCTCTACGATGCTTTCAGAATATGGACGTCTATCTCCCAGGATGAAATGATCAATCAATAAATAAATGCAGCACTACAATTTATTTGTTCAACGAACACACTAATTGTTTATACTCTCTCACAGAAGAAATAATACACCAATATGAAGAGAATGAATTTGTAGCAAGGAATGACGAAAATTCTGAAAAAATCATCAAATGAGGGCTAGTCTATTTATAGATGTATTGGTGGCTCTTCAATTTGAATTGAACAGGTAGCATGCCTGCTTGAACAGGTACTGAACCTGTTGGGTTTAAATTGGTACTGATTGGGTTCAAAATTTGAACAGATAAAAACCGAAAACATAGATTTGAATTTGTCCGGTTATTTAAAATTTAAACAGAGTCAATTCTGTTTGGGTGGGAGAAAACCGGACTCAATTTTGAATTTAAATTTCGAAAATCGAATTGGAAAAATTAGAATTTAATTTTGAAAAAAATAAATTCAAATGTTTTTGGTCCAAAAAGATAGGTATTGGGCCGAACAAGTCCAACCCAACCTCACACCACGTTTTTTGGGTCCAATGGGTCTAGCCCATTTTGCCCATAACCTCTCCCTTGTACAAACTTGGGTACCCCTTGGGGCATACCCCAAGTTCCAATCCTAAGCCTTATAAACCCATTCAAAACTTCCCACCAAATCAATGTGGGACAAGCCTTATTCAAACCTTTAAGGATTTTCCACCAAAACTCCATTTCCATGGAGCATACTTTGGCTTCAATTTCCCATTCACTCGGTAATGGTTTTGAGCAACTAAATATACCACGTGAATCTCAACGCGGCATAGAACGCGTTACCACTTTGACCCGCGAAAATCGACGCACGAGGCCCACTTTAAAAATAGACCAAACTTAGGAAAAAATTCTTATTTTACCCAGAATTTTCCTAACCATTTCTAACAATATGTACATGAATGTAACAAATTGCTATGAATCTCCATGTTTGTGTATAAGACATGTTAAACAAGTTGAATTAGTAGTCATTTGAGACATGCATCCATGAATAATGAGATTATGAGGCTTAATTACATGTTTTGAAGATGATGAATTCATGTGAGGTCATATATGCATGAGTCTCAAAGTTATGAACATGGAATTGAATGATTTGAACTTGATTTTGGAAATTCGTCCATGATTTTGAATAATTGATTTTAAAATTTGAAGTATTTCCATGTCATATAATGTTTTCCATGTTTTTGTACCAAAAAATGTGAGTTTTGAGCTTTGGAATCAAGTTTTGAACTTCAAACACAGTTCTGGAAATTCCAGAATTCGACATGTTCGCTCGAGCGAGGAAAACATCGCTCGAGCGTAACATGCTAGCTCCCAGAAGTTTTGCAGACATTGATGTCCGCTCGAGCGGGAAGAGTTACGCTCGAGTGTCCACTCACATGTTTTGACTCTTGGCTCGAGCGACCAAAGTTATGCTCGAGCGCAAAAATAAGCAACCAGTACTTTTGCAGACCAAAGGGGTCTGCTCGAGCGAGAAAAGCTGCACTCGAGCAGAGAGCCCTGTTTCAGAAATTTTGAAAAGTTGTTTTATGTTTCGTTTTCCGTTCTCTTTCATTTCTAAACACTCTTAGGCATGCATTGAACATTATAAATGAATTAAAGGACACAAAAGAAGCCTAAGAATGTTAAACAAACTAAAGAACGGATTGAATGGTATTATGACCCAATGTGTTGTGAATCATGTAGGGTCAAGTACAAGGACGAATCAAAAATCGGAACACGGTGAGTAATATCTTAGCAAAGATATTTTTGTATACGCATTATTTTCTAAACGATGCCTATGTAGTAAGGTTCTAAACCTTTAAAGTGACAATATGAACGAGCGTTCTAATCACTCAATTTGGAATGAGATATACAAAGCTATCAATGTATGAGTATGAAATGGGCCTAAGGCCGTTCAGTGTATTCAATGAGAATGTGAATTGGGCCTAAGGCTGTTCAGTATATTCAATGAGAATGTGAATTGGGCCTAAGGTTGTTCAGTATATTTAATGAGAATGTGAATTGGGCCTAGGCCATTCTGTATGATTATTAAATCGGCCGAAGGCCGTTCGGGATAAGGAAAAGATATGGACCTAAGGTCGTTCTAGATATAAGAATGAATATGATCATAGATTTGAATGTGTGCACACAATAAATGTGTATATGAATTGGATCTAAGGTCGTTTAGTGTGTAATGGACCCAAGGTCATTTTGCCTATAATGGACCCAAGGTCATTCTGTATGAGACATGGATCCAAGGTTGTTTTGTACTTGGGATATGATGTAAAGGACCTGAGATCGTTTTGCTTTAACATCGAGCACTAAGCGTAATGATGAATTGTGATTATAAGAATCTTATTCATGAACTCCTTTGTTTTGGTATTATTCACTAGGCGTTAGCTCACTGTTTATATTTATGTATGTAGGTGAGTAGCGGGATGTCCAGCCCCAGCCCCAGTGAGCAATGAGAAACCAAGTTTTGAGAGATCAACCAAGGTCGCCTCATGCAAGAGGCCTTACTTTTAATTTAGTTGTCATTTGATCTTTTTCTTTTGATCTTTTGTGGTCATATATGACCAACTCTGTGTATAACCTTGGCTTTTATTAATACTGGCTTTGAATGATCCTAGACGTAAGTATTACATACTTAATATGAATGTTCATATGGTGTGAGTTATTATATGAATATGAGAATGTTTTGGTTAAGCCATATATGCACAGCTTATTGGACTATCTTTGTAAATTTTGCTTCCGCAATTTGGCCCCCTATTATTAAATATGACTCAATTTCTGACTGAGGCCGCAGGTAATCTTGTGATTACTGGCCAGTTATGACTCTAATCCATAGGGGCGGGTTTGGGTCATGACAATTATTTATCCAAACACATAATAAAAATTAATTTAATAAATAAATAAATGTCAAAAAAATTTATTAATTTTACATAATTTTATCTTTAGTGGGTAGAAATAATTTTTAAAAATTTAAAAATATTTTTTTGACATTTATTTTTGTCAAATTAGTTTAAATTTTATTAAATTGATGACTTTGTCCTTGAAATAGAGCAATGGTATCTTCAATTATCCTTATTTAGAACAATATTCAAAATTTAGGATCAAATGTATCACAATTGAAAAGTTAAAGGACCAAAGTAACACAAGGTCTAAACTATAGGGACCATTAGTGTAATTCGCCCAATTTGAAATGAATGAAATTCAAAATAGAATTTTTTATGATGGAATTTGAAAAGATAAATCTCTTGAAATTTTTTTAAAAAAAAAAAAAAACTTCTTCGGAGTGTGTCACCTAAGCCTGTAAAGTACACTTTGCATTTTGTTTCAATAATTTTATAAAAAATTATATGTATTATTTTTTTGAAAAAAAATTGGTGAACTTAATAATTGTAATTGTAATATTTTTATTTTATTGCATTTCTCTCTACAAAAATAAAAGCGCTCGAGTCATAAATCTAAATTTGAATTTTGTTTGCCCGCAAGTCCAGTCGCTAATTTACATTGCCATAAGGATACAACATTCCAAAATACCCATTATGGTCATTTGTATTTACAAAAAAACCACCTATATAATACTTTCGCGCACAAAAAGTACTTTCTCTTTCTACCTGTGCCTCTCTCTCTCTCTGTGCAATTTTCAAAAGCAACCGTTCGAGTTAGGGTTTCTCCATTTAAGTTAGGATTTCTCCCTAACTGTCAAACAATCAGCACGCAAACACACAAAAAGTACGAAATCATCCATGAAATTCTTATTATTTTGCTTCATTATATAGAAAATTAAAAAAAATAATTACACATCTGTAGCGTTATCACTATCATCTTTAGAAGAGTGCTTGTCGCTCTCACTCTTCGAAGATAATGGAGTACATTCCTCCATGTCATTATTGTCCTACTTCAAGTTGTCATTGATTAACCAATCGATATTTATTTTTATCACACTGACTTGAGCCTCTATTCTAGATAAAAGCTCATCTAGTTGATCGAGTTTTTTGAAAATTGAATCAATTATTTTCTGCTAATCGGCTATTTTCTAAATCAATATTATTTAGTTCTAATTGTGTACATTTTAATTGGAAGAAATGCCTATTTATAACTCAACAGATGCATAAAGAATTTCAAAAGTCTCCAACAACTTAAATGCTCTTACTATCTCATTCATTGTATCTGCCTAAAACATTGTTTTAGCAATTGAATTCGACACTTGTATCTTTGCAATATTAATGTGAAAATATTGGAACAAATAACTAGTTGTAATTCAACAATATATAATTTAAATAGATAAATATAAAATTTCAATAGACATTTACTTACAGATAACAATTGTTCTTTTAACCGATATCAATTTAAACAGATAATTATTTTTTGATATATGTCCATTATAACGGCTATCAATACAAAATCCAGATAAAAAATCAAAAGTTGAAACAGATAAATATAAATTTCAATGGATATAGACTTACAGATATAACTTCCAACAGATAACTTCTTGGTTATATGTCCTACAAGTGTTACCTGCTAAAATTTGCATGGACATTTGTCTATGTAGGGCTATATAACTTGGTATAATAGGGGAAAATATCTGATTCATTGTATTTGCCCATTGCTCTAATTATTGAATTCGATATGTGTATTTATGTGTCACTATTTTAACATATAACAATTTAAACACATAATTATTTTTTGATATATGTGCATTATAATGGCTATGAATACAAAATCCATTAAAAAAAATTACAATAGATAAAAATTAAAAAGCTTAATTAGATAAATATAAATTTCAATGGAACTACACTTACATATATAACTTGAAACAAATAACTTCTTAGCTATATCTCCTACAACTGTTATCTAGTGGAATTTGAATGGACATTTCCATATGTAGCAACTACACTAATCTGTTTATATTTTTATCTGTTAAAAATTTTGAAATTTTAGATAACAGATAAAATTAGTAAGTTATATGTTGGAAGTTACTACTGCTGAAACTTATTACACACTAATCAAATTTGAAGTTTTTATTTATTGGATTCTTAACTTTCTTTCTCCTTACATTTGTTTCTTGTTATTTACAACAACTTTCTTTTTCAACATGAACACCATGAAAAGAAAAACCACACAATCACCACGGGAAAACTACAACTTGCGTGCAAAGAAAAAGCAATCTACCAGTCAAGATGATACACAAGTACATTCAAGTACAGAACAAGAACACCTAGTAGTTGTTCCTACAAAGCAAAAGACACCTATCCATACCCAGCCACAAACACAACCAGACCCAATTTCTCGAACCCCAACAAAAAAAAAGAACTTACCAATTTCATCAGCCAAAGAAAGTTCCCACATCGAATACAAACAAAAATACAAACCCTAATATAGATCCAACATACTTGCTGTCATCAAAATACTTAGCAAGATCATACTGAAGAAGTGTCACAAGGATGTGTTAAAGAAAACACCATTCTGGCCATTTTTTAAAACAATATGGAGAACCACACCGAACCAAAAAAAAATAAAAAAATAAACATGATGTATCTGACATAATTCAGACTTATGACCTTGTCATACAGAAATTCCAAATTGGTGAAGTGAATATGGTGTTTACAAGCTTGGATATGTGGCATAACTAAAGGGTTACAACCAATCACAACCAAAAGTGAAACAAGTAAGGCTACCCAGAGCAACACTAGGCTGTTCCAAATATTTTCAAAACATATCACCAAGACAATCATTGAGGATGAAATTGAAAAAACAATCAAAAGACAACAGCAAGAAGATTATGAAGATGTTTCCAAGCTGCTGTGCTTGCATGCCTTTGTGACTGTTTTCTTCTCTAGTACCACACACATCCTTCCAAGGCATTATATCCAATATGTGGATAACATAGAAGAAATGGGAAAGTATGTGTAATGTGATGTAATAAGGAAAAAGTTGATGGTTTCAATACAAAAGAAGCACAAAACACCAGAAGCTGTTCATGGTTGTGTAATTGCCCTTCTTGTAAGTACTTCTAGAAAACACTTATCGCAATAGATTTTTTTATCACACTCAGTTTTCACATTCTTACCAAATATTCTTGTCACTTGGACTTCATTCAACAGTACTGGTATTGTGAGCACACATCAATATTGAAGCCAGAGTCAACAAATAATTTCCCTCAATACACGAAGTGAAATCTGTAATAGCTTGCAACAAAAATGTATCAACATCCAATTCATACATTAACAGCAATCCAGGTATGTACAAAAAATTTTATTTGTATTACACAAATGAAATATCTTTTAAATTTTTCTAATTTTTACTTGTTGCAAAGCATTATCTGTGTAAATAAATATCTAATTTTGTTAAGTTATCTTTTGAAACTTATTATGGAGTCATCACATCCAACTTCATCTATTTGTTTCTATATTGATCTCTTGAAAGTTATTTTTTTTTCTTCCTATCTATTAAAAGGACATTTTACATTATGATTTTTATCTGTTGGAATAGATTATTGACTTTGTTTAAAAGTGTTACCTGTCAAACTAATATTATACTTGTCTGAAGTTATCTGTTGAAATTTATTATGTAGTAATTGCATCGAAAAAAACTTCATCTATCTGTTCAAAAGTGTTTATACACTAATCTATTGAAAATTATCTTTTGGTTTCTATCTGTCCAAAATGGGTTATCTATTCAATAAACTTTTCATATTCTGATTTGCATATTTTTTAATAGATTGTCATTTTTACCTATTGGAACAGATTGTTTAGCTTGTTTAAAAGAGTTATATAACAAATTTCTTTTTATAAATCATTTCAAAGAACACATGTAAGTACAACTTAACAACCTTTTTTACTACATAGATATTTCACAACGAGTTTCAAATGACAGAGTCTGAAATTCAAAAACTTGGACAAGCAAGCCAAATGGCACAAAGTGTCACTTCAAGTCTTCCATTAAATGAAGAGACTAGTCTGTTGCCAAGTCCAATCACACAGATGCAAAATTTGAAAGCCCAAGTTACATATGGGTCGGATATCATACTGAATTAACAGACTCACATCCTTGTTAAAACAGAACACCAAACTTGTGAAGAGCCTGAATTTGAAACATCATCCAGAGCACACCACATTTTGACACAAACAATCCTGTCATATGAAGATAGTGGCAACCTCAATACATTGTGTCAAACAATCTTTAGCTCACAATGTGCATTCCACACTACAATTGACTCTGGAAGGTCCCTGAGACCATCTTCTCGAACATTCAGCAAGATATCAGAAAAGAGAACAACACATTGCACAATGAATTGGCAATGAAAGAATTGCAAAATCAATTGGCAATGATGGAATCCGTTTCTCTGCAGAAGATAGACAAGCTAAACATTGAGCTAGAGCAGCACTTGAACAAATCAATGGAACATGTTACAGAACTAGAGAAACAAAACTCTGAAATGAAAGTAAACGACTGAGAAGGTGATGGAACATGTAACAACCCTGATCTGTAATTAACTATTAATCTGTAATTAAGAATGCTAACTAAGTGTTTAGAATGAATTATGTGCTAATTATGTATTTTGTATGTTATTTGGCTTTCTACCTGTTACTCGTAGAAATATTTGTTTGGAATTCTACTTTGATTTTAAAATTGAAAGCCTTATTGGCCTCCGAAACTGAAATTGGTTACATCAATATGTTATTTGGAATTTTTAGAATCATATGGCAAATTTTGTTAAAAATGATTTAGTTTAATCAACTAAGTTGTGTTTGGTTGGCCAAATGTTTTAATTATTGTATTAAGCCACTAAAACTATATAAACATGAGCTTTAAGCTCATTTGAGCTCATCTTTGTCCATTGTTGAGTGCAAAAATTTGAGATTTTATTCTAGAGAGAGAGTGAGTTCACTTTCAGAGAGAGAAAGCTAAAAAATTTGAAAGATTAAGGCTTGATTCTTGAAGATTAATAAGAGAAGCTCTAAAATTTGCAAGAATTTGGCATATTCAAGACTCTAGGTGAGAATTCAAGACTTAACTATGAGTTTAAGCCATCAATTAGATCAATTCAAGAGGAATTTGTGATTATGTGCAAGAATTGAACTAAAGATGATGAATTTAGAGTCAATTCATACATGCATGCTTAGTTTTGTTTAATTTCATCATTTTGAACATGATTCGTGTCATCCATGTTGAATTTAGAAGATGAATTGTACATGCATGCATAATTCACAAAGCTCTGGGAGTGAATTTCATGTTTTATGACCTTTGGAAAAAGAATTTGAAGAAACTCTACATGCATGCATGATTTTGCCATGTTTTGCCATTCTTGAGTTTGATAATGATTTGGAAGCTAATTTACACATGCATCATTGATTTCTAAAAGCTTCAAGAGTTCTACTTCATGAATTATATTGTTTTGAAGCTTAAACCCATGTTTAATAGAGGATGAGATAAAAAGGGGTTGAAAATCTTGCATGCATGAAAGTTTTGAGCTTTGATTTAGTAAATTGACCTTTAATTCATGATTTTAAAGAAATTTCTAAGTATTATCCAAGTGTTTTCATGAGTTTGGAATGGCCATGCAAGCTTCTACAAGTTATAAGACATTTTTGGATCCCAAACTTTGTGTTTTAAAACCTAGAAAATTCACGCCTGGCTCGAATGACCAAGTCGTGGCTCGAGCCAATATTGCGAGCTCCCAGTATTTTGAACTTTGGAAAAGCTGGCTCGAGCGACCAAATGTTGGCTCGAGCGAGCTTAGTTTTTCCTTCAATTGGCACTAGCGACGAAAAGCTAGCTCTAGCCAATAGCTTATTTTCAGCATGTTTTCAAAAGATGTTTTAAGTACATATCTTTGCTCACATCTCTTTTCAGACATTCTTAGACATGATTTATGAGCCATTAAGGATTAATAAGCTAAGAAACATCATACATAAGTGTAGACACCCCATTTTTGACTGCCCTTAAGACTTGAGCACCACTGATTGATCACTCGATGATGAAAGTTGCGTTGTACAAATGTTCGATTTCTTCAACAAGAAGAGCTTCTAAATCCCAACCTTACACCCCATTTTGGACCAAAACTATTTTGGATAGAAACTTTTTTTAGACCTTAAAACTCTCTCTTTCAAAATATTTTTGAAAATGTTTCTACGATGTTCTGAAGCTTGCATTTCGTTAAAAATTACACTTTTCGATAAACTGAGTAAGGACAAAGTGGAAATAAATGGAAGAGAGGTGAAATCTTTGAAAAAATCTTTAAAACCTCTTGTTTATAGGTTTGGAGTTGAAGAAAATTAGAGGAGAGGGAAGAAAACTAGTTGGGGAATTATTGGGCATGAAATCGTTGAGAGAAAATTGAGCAGCCTCACTAAATCAGACCTATCCTTTTGTGCACTTGGACCTTAGTTATGAGGCCACTATCATTGGAAAGTGGACTTCTGGGGCTTGATTTTAGCCCCAAGAATCTCCTAAAGCCGAGTCCGGATGAGTGAGATATGGCTGTTTGAAGTTAAGCATCAATCCGATTAAGACAAAACTGAGCAACGTTCACTAAAATAGTCATATCTTTTTCCACACTTAGAATTTAGATTTGAGGCTGCCACTATAGGAAACTAGACTTCCGGGGCTTCAATTTAGACTCAAGAATGACCTGAATGAGATATGCCCATTTGAAGTCGGGCCTGGAAGTAGATTTTTCTTGTGGCCGACAAGTAGCCGGCAATCACCATTTGTGGATGGCCAGCCACAGTTTCTGGCCTGCCGGCTGCCACTTCTGGTATGCCGGCCACCTGTCAGCCACTAATGTCCATGCCGGCCACAAGCCGGCCGCTGATGACCAAAAACAGTTTTTTTGCAGATATTTTCCTCCAGCTGTTTCCACACTGCTCCAGCTGTTTCTGAATAGATATTTTTGACCAAAGCTCATGTTTTCTATATATACATGACCTATCTTTCATATTTCAAGGTTAGAACAGTTTGGGAGCTAAAATTCTCTCTCTCTCTACAATTCTCTCTCTTTTGCAACTTGCATAGCCTATGCCCAAACACTCTAAACCAAACCTAGAGAACTTCTCACTGAGATGATTTGAGTTTGAATTTGAGCTCTTGAAGCACTTGAGAGTGTGAAATTGGTGTTTTTTGACTTAAGGGTTCATTCATGTTCGAGAGGTATACTTTCTCTTGCCTTTGTACCATCTTTACACCACTTGTTTTCCATATTTTCTTGTTGTTTTTAAGCCCTTTAAAACCTATTTTTTATGGGTTGAAGCTTGTGGTTTAAGGCTATTAAAGGTAGAGGGGTTGACCACCCTTCTTTGCACCTTGTTTCCTAAGCCTTTACACTTGTGTTTCCCATTCTTTAATTAACTTCTTTTGAGATTTTTACCACTAATTTTTAGAGGTTTTCAAAGTCTAAAAAAGTGATTTTGAAGTCCCAAAAATGGAGGGGTTAGCCACCCCTCCTTTGGCTTGTTTACTAGCTTAAATTTCCATGTTTTAGCTTATTGTTTTAGCTACTTTTTGTCTTCATTTCAGCACTTTTTTGTACTATTTTTGGGCTGTATAAACTCTGTATTTTTTGGGCTGAAACTTTTGGTTTAAGGCCAATAAAGGTTGAGGGGTGGTTCACCCTTCTTTGTACTTTGTTTTGGAGGCCTTTGCCCTTGTGTTTCCCACCCTTTTATTATCTTTTTCTAAACTTTTAAACACTATTTTTTAGAGTTATTTCAGTGGCTAAAATCATGTTTTGAAGTCCAAAAATGGAGGGGGTAGCTTCCCCTTCTTGTGTTTTGTTTACTAGCCTAGCATGCTTTATGTTTTAGCCTATTATTCTAGCTTTTGTTAGCTCATTTCCAGCATGTTTTAACCTCTGATTTGGACTATTTTAACTCTGTTTTGGGTTCGTTAAGTCATTTGAGCTTTGTTTTGTATAGTTGTAGTGTAGTAGTCCTCACAAGTTTGGTGTTTTAGGCCTTTAGCCACCACTTGTTTGAGTTGATAACATGTTTTTAGTGCTTTTCATGCTTAATTTCAGATAGCACAATCTCTGCAACCTCCCTCATTTCGCAACTTTTTGTTTGCTTTGGGGGTTGTTTCGACCTTAGGATTGTTTGAGCTTGATATTGAGGTCCATGCTTAATGGTTTAGTCCTCTTTTGAGAGTTCATTACCAACGGCATGACACTTCTCTCTTGCCTTAAACTACCCCTTGTTTGACATTTCCTTCTCTTTTAGAGGACTTACTCACCAATGGACTTAATTAGTTAAATGATGGAATGGTAAATTAAAATGGGTAAACAAAAATGGAAACTAAAATCGTGTAAAGATTTGGTTGTGTTTTGGTGTGTTCCAATCGGATGTTAATTTGAACACAAGGAAAATTAGGACATTTCATACTCAAAGTGATGAAATGTGTCAAGTTTCCTAGGTCATTACTTCCCTTGATCTTCCATGAAAGGGAGGTGGTTTGTGTCTTGTTTGGTTGCATTTATCAAGATTGCACACTTGGTCTATGAGCCATCATGCAATGAAATTGCTTGAGTTGATGGTTTGTAAACCAAGGTTTGTCTCCCTTTGATTTGTGCATGAAAAGGAGGTGAATTGTGCAAACAATCCTTGAAAATACCCTACATATGCTCTGTTTGTCCTCTGTTGCAGCAAGATGAACCAGTGCATCAATGGCTGGCAGGCCACCATCTATGGTGGGCAGGCCACTTTCATGGCTGGCAGGTGGCCTGACAATCTTCACCAATGGCCAGCTGGCCACTGATGCAAATCTCAGCAGAGTGTTGGTGAGGTGGAGCAAAGTTGTTCTGGAAATGTTCAACTGTGCAAATAGAGGCATTCGGGAGCAAAACAGAGGTCTTTTCAGGTGGAAACTGAGCATGCGCATGCACATCTCTCATTTCCCGAGGCGGAATAGTTAATTACTTAGTTTAATTATTAGTTGCAATTGTCTTTAATTAGTTAGTTAACTAATTAGTTCATTTGTTATTGTAATAATTAGTTAAGTAGTTTAACTAGTTATTCAATTTTATTTGTAATAATTAGCTTAATTAACTTAGCTTAGCTATTTATTCGGACTCTCCTTCGTGAGAGCGCAATGTTGTAATAATGTGTATGTCTTCAAACCCTACATCTTTCTCCATTTTATTTACCAGCTTATGATGTTTAGATTAGGGGCATCACGTTTCAATTAGCATTCTCATGCTTGCATCCATTCATCTTGTATTGTATGTATCGAGGCTCGATTCATCATTCTAACTGCATTGTCATTTCAATACTTCTTTGAATACGTGCTTAGAACACATATTATCAAATTGCATCATATGCCATATTAGTAGCCGAGCCTATTTTAGTTGTATTACTGCATGCGTTGCATTAGACATTTGGCAAAGTTAGGATCATGCATATTTTTCTAACTCTTTTGTTTTATTTTAGCTTGGAGTACTAGGTGAGTTTTTAATGTTTTAGCATATCGCATGCGTGTGATTGTTTCCATGACTAGCATGCTTGCCATGAGGCTAAGTGCTTACTTGTTAAACTGCTTGAATGCCTGTGGATGCTTGTTGCTTGAATTGAAAAAATTCAATAAATGTACATTTAAGCCCACTTTGTTGAGTGGTAAATTCGCAACCTTTAAGCCCACTTGAGGTGGCAAAATCAAACCCTTTTCGCAAAACAAACATGAAATTGAGTTGTTCTAATTCGGGAAAACTAGTCTATACTTTGCTTGTGCGCATCACATAGTCAATGCCAGCCTAATAACCGAAACAAGAGCACATAATGTTGATAAAACCATATCATGATTAGTAGAGGTCAATCTTTGATCGGGCGAGCGGGGGTGCTCAATTCATGACCTTCCCCTCTCATTCCCAAGTTCCTGAGCCAAGACAACTTTGGTCATGACGGACATATGGCCTTTGGCACGAGTTATGGGTTTCCTAAATTTTTCAAAAATATTTAGGCGGCGACTCTGTATCTGGCAAAGCAGTCCAATTTTGTCATTTTTTTGATTCAAAATCAATTTTCCAAACGATTTGCCGGATTTGGACTTTTTGGTGTTTATCAATTTCACATTGCACTTGTGAGATTAGATTCAGAACCGTGAGAGTCCGAACTGTAGGGCTTATAATCGAGCTTCCGAAAGGGGGTGCGAAAAAGTCGAGCTGCAGTAAGTAAATTAGAAAATATGTGTCAAATCCGAGTGTGTGGTTCAATATGAACAAGTTATGTCACATGAAATGAATAAGAAGTTAAAGGAATAAAGCTAAGCCATGTATGTGTAGCGATCCTGATTTTTCGTAAGTCATTATTGATTATTATTACTTTATTTTATTTTTGACTTTATTAATTGCATGATTACATGAGAATTTAATGTGTTGTTTAGTTAATTTAATGTGATATTTAATTAGTTTAATGTGGTATTTAATTATATATAATTAATTTGAATATTTATGTTTTTTTTTAATATTTTTATATATATTGATCTTATATTTATATTTATATATGTTATATTTATGTGTATTTATATAATATTTTATAATAGTCAATTAGGTTAAATCATAAGAGGCTTAGAAAAGAAAGAAAAAAAAAGAAAGAGTGCTCTGCGGGAGAGAGAGCCGAGAGAGAGAGAGAGAGTCATCAAAATCAGAGAGTGTAACTGTGAAATCATCAAAATCAGAGAGTGCAACTATGAAATCAAGAGTGATGACGGGAAAGAGGAGTGGAGAAGAAAGGTTTAGGGTTTTATTTTGGTGGCTTTATTAACTCTTCAAGTTATTCTTTGACCTTCAAAAAAATATTGTGAGTGCAAAACTGACTTCTCTTGATTTATATTTATTTTGTTGTTTTTATTTATTTATTTATTTGATGTTGGTTTGATATTGTATTTGTATGAAGATGATGGATTGATTTTAATTATTTTGGTTAGTTGTGTATGCAAGGTTTATAGTTTTTTTTTATGTATTTCTTTTATGGTTGTAATCACACTCATGGTTATATGAAATTAAAACAAACTTAGAATCCATAGATATTGGTTAGATGATTGATTGATTCGTTGTTTTTATTTATTTATTTTTATTTATTTGATGTTGGTTTGATTTTGTATTTGCATGTAGATGACGGATTGATTTCATTATTTGGTTAGATGTGTATGTAAGGTTTAGGGTTTTTATATGTATTTATTTTATGATTGTAATTACACTCATGGATATATGAAATTAAAATAAATTAGGAATCCATAAATAAATTTCTTACACTCCACCATGACTCCATGGATTATTGTTTTATTTGAGTGTTGGTGAGAAATAGTGTATAAAAAAAAAAAAAAAGTGAGGATTATGAGATTTATTTAAATGCCTTAGGCTTGGCATTGTTATGTTTGTTCTCATGAGTAGATGAGAGATTGTATATATATATATATATATATTGTTGCCTCGTTTTCATGAGTAGACGAGTGCTTTGATTTACGCACATACGTATATGTTAACCATTCGGGGAGTGTGGGTCAAACTCGGGATGATATCCCCGTGCAAGTTTGGCTTCGAAGCGGTGTTAGGTATACGAGAGGCACATGGGATATATGTATAGGCCGGAAGTGAAGGGCCAAAGTGGTGGAGTTGAGGTACAAAAAAATTAAATATGAACTTACATGTATAGTTTGAATTATATTGATTTGTACATCTTGAAACAAATAATAATCGACCTCAATAAGTTATGAAATTTGGGCAGAGGTATGTATATGTAATTTTTGACAACTTTTGTATTTTAACCTTGTGCTAAAAAGATCGATTAGAACTTATAATCAGATGATCTTGGTTATAGTAGTTTTTATTCATTTTAGCAATGAAGATTTTAGAGGTTGTTTCAACCCACAAAATGAGCTCATTTTTTATTGGTTTTGCGTAGATTGAAGTAAAACATTATTCTGAACACTTTTCGTGTTTTGAATTTTTTTGAAAAAAATCATCTTATGACAGTTTCTTTTCGTTTTCGGCTTTAGATTTTTTGGTTGAATTCCGTCTAGATTCTTCTATCCAGTTTTTCTCTCAACCTGTTCTGTTTCTACTAAATTCGTTTGCGTTGTCTTTTAGGAAATTTGATTTTGTACAACTTTTTTTCTTTGAGTTTTAGTCAATTCGAATTATTTAAGTATGAAACGGTACATTTTTATACTTTTTCAGCAAGTTGCTTATGATTAAATTATACTAATTTTATTTTTTTTTGCAGAATAGTGGGTCTTACTAACTTTTTATGCAGGGCCGACTCACCATATTTTTATTTTTATTTGGTTTATTTTATACTCAATTTATCTTTAATTGTGTATGGGTAAGAAACTATAATTGTTGGATATGTCGTTTGGACTTCTTTTGTTTTTTTGAGCTTAAGGTTAATATTAGTTTATGTATTTATTACTATTTTTTTTTATGACTTTAGTATTTTGACAATTTGGCATGGTTTGTAACCTTACATTATTTAAGTTGTTTTGACTATTTATTGTTACTTTAATGTTGGAGGTATTGGTTAGTTATGAAATTATGGTGGATGGTTTGGTTGGCGTTTTGTTAGTTTATTTTATTTTATTTTATTTTTATTTTATTTTTAATCCCTTGTAATCTTTTGAGGATGAAAATTTACTTAAACCTTATGGAGACGAGAACGTTTAGATTTTGTTTCACCCCTAGGATTTGGATGATAGAATATTGATTGGGGTTTAGTCCTAATTTAATATTTAATTGTCCAAATTTTGGGGCGTGACAGTATGGCCATATGAATGAGTAATAATAAGACATATTTTGTGCTATGTACATTTGTGTTGTGTTTGTAGGTCAAGGCTCGAAGACTGACCAACCGTTTTTGGAAGCCCACTATGAGTAACGTTATTGTAAATATATGTTCATATGAATTATGTTCCAAATGTGATTTAATAAGTTTTGATTTCTGAAATGATATTTGTTTACATGAACGAATGACCTAATTTTGAAATATATTATGACATCTATAGATAGTCCCAAGTCATGGGAGATGACATGTTAATGTAGGTTCATGACATATATGTGATTACGAGATCACATTAGCCATTTGTCAAAGTGGTGATATGTTTAATCACTATTCGGAATCGATTACTCTAGTCGGATGACGATCTGATGTGTTCTATTGGATGTACCAGTATTATGTTCGGATATGAGAATTGAGTCTGCTATGATCTGTTTTATGAATATGATATGCTCGGAATTCATTCACTAACCTCTTTACATTAGTGCTATTTACTAGGCTTCAGCTCACTGTTTGTATATATATATATGTAGGTGAGCATGTGCAGGACTAGGCCTGAAGGCTTTTGTCTGACTTCTGTTTTGTCAAGCCAACCACCGTGCCTCACGTGGAGATTCCTGAAAGTCAATGTGATCAAGATGTTTTGTGACCAAGTTTTAAGCTCTTAATGTCTTTTGTTTATTTTATATACAGGGATAAGCCCTTTTTGTTGTAATTGCATTTGATTGGCGTAATGATGATGTTATGATATATGTATGTAAATGTTTAAAGTTTTCTGTCTCATATAAGTCAACACAGCTCATTGGATAATTATATTTATGAATTTGCTTCCGCTAGCCCCTTAATTTTGTTTAATCTGTTTAGAGGCCTTTGGTAATCCCAGGATTACTGGCCGATTACGATGCTAAACTTATAGGGGTAGGTTTGGGTCGTGACATAGTGGTATCAAAGCACAAGTTATACCGCACACATGAGTCCATATGAGTTGTAGTATGTCCTAGAAAAGAAATAGGGAAATTGCATTATCATATGTGAGTGTGTGAACTGTTATGAACATATCTGAATTGAAAAGAAAATGAAAATGAAACCTATGAGCATGAACAAAGAAGCTATGTGGAATAACATGTCATGTTGATTTCAATATTGAATGTGTAATTCATGTGAACATGAACATATGAACGTGAAAGACTACGTGACCTATGTGAATATATTTGAATTGAAATAAAATGACGAACGTGTTTGATATGAAATGAACATGAAAAATGAAATCAATAAGAACTTTTCCTATGTTAATAATTACCCTGTTTATTTATAAACAAATGGAAAGGACAAGTAATTCCGATGCTAGAATTAATCGGCTAGAAAGAATGGTTGAAGCCCTAACTGAATCTGTGCGGCAACAACAACAAAGGCAAATACATGCACCTCCTTCACCTTCCTTGGTACAACTGGAACCAGTTAATAATGATATAATAACTTTAACACAGAAATACAATAAAATGAAGCCACCAAAATTTCTAGGGGGTATTGAACCGCTGAAAGCCGAGGCTTGGGTTTTAGAAACTGAGAAAATATTTAAAGTATTTTCGTGTACTGAGGCACATAAAGTTTTGTTGGCAACATTCACACTTAAAGAAGAAGTTAGGAGATGGTGGATGTTAGTACGAAATGATAATGAAGGTATGACATGGGGTATGTTTAAAGAAATTTTCTTTGAAAAATATTTTCCCCAATGCATCCGAGATAGGAAAGTATCCGAGTTTGAACAACTAAAACAAGGTGATATGACTATGGCAGAATATGAGGCAAAATTTACTGAACTAGCCCATTATGCACCACACATGATAGACACTTCCTACAAAAAGGCTAGAAAATTTGAAGGTGGGCTTAACTTAGATGTGTTTGACCGAGTTAGTGATTTGAAATTGTCAAAGTATGTGGACGTTCTTGATAGGGCCTTAATGTTTGAGGCAAACATAGTAGCCTTGAAAATATCAAAGTCGTTATCATCAACTGAATGGGAGAGTAAGAAATAAAAGAAACAAAAAGTTGAGCTGACCAGCAATTCGATGACCTCCGTGAATGAAAATCTAAGGCAAGAACTTTTGACAATGTAAGTCGCAGAAGCAATGTGAACAATGATATACTTATTTGTAAAGAATGTGGAAAACAACATTGGGGAATTTGCCGCTGCCTATCAGGAGCTTGTTTTAGATGTGGAAATAAAGGACACTTGGCTAAATCTTGCCCACAAGCCCGTCCGAACAACAGTAGGTCGAATGCTAGTATAACTGATTCCACTTCGGTACCAAGAACAAAAGCAATTTCTATTCCCGAGAAGAGCAATGTTAGGCAAGGAAGGGTCTACACCCTAGTTCCAAAAAATGCCTGGAACACTGAAACAACTGACACAAGTATTATTTTAATTATGTGCAAATGTACATATGAAAATTGATTTGGGAATTCGTATGACCTTTGGCATGAGATGAATTGTTAATATGTTGACTGAATCAACTAAATTATTAGAATCATAAACTTATGCTTCATGCCCTCTGATTTTTACCAATGTGTGAAATATTGTTAGAACTGATGGGATAGAACTCTAATTATTGAACATTTTTGAAGCTCTACGGATTTGACAAATTACCTATGCTATGGAAATTGTTTGGACTTGTATATCTATACCTTTGCTTGGGACGCTAATTGATTCGAACTCGACACACTCTTTGTATCAGCTGCATTTGTATCTAGACTAAGTAGACTTATGAATCATTACCTTAACTATCGTATCTAGGGAAACTATTTTGTGTCCATCCGTACATCGAACTTGTGAAACCGTACTGGGAATATTATTAGATTATAGACATGTGCATATATAACTATACCTTTGAGAAGAATGATTTGTCATGTTATTTGTTTTATTAACTAGGCCATCGAGACTATGACTCTGTGATTGTGAAACTTGTTTGAACACCCCAGATAGTAAACCTATGCTTTAGTGACTGTATGACTGATTTGGAACTTCTGCATAACAACTCGCTATTATGTGCCACCAAGAAACTTTGTTTGATACATTGTTGTGTACCGTATGCCTACATGAAAGGCTTATTTGGAAACTGCTATATTGACTATGATACTTACCTCTTGATATGAACAACTGCATGCTTGTGCACCTACATGTGAACTTATTTAGAGAATGCCACATTGTATATGACCTGAAACACTTCGATATGAACTATTATGATGCATAACCCTGATGTGATTTTAAGAACTGATGAACTTAGAGACCCTGATGTGATTTTGAGAACTAATGAATTTAGAACAATTGTGGAACTACTGATTATGCACCTAAGCGAATGGAGTATGAACTATAAAACCAAATGTACTTTGTTTGAAAATGATAGGGATAGAACTTTTATTTGATCTAATCTGAGAGAACTTGGTTTGATGAGACCTTTGTTTGAACTAATAGAACTTTTGTTTGATGACATATGCTCTAAACTTTTGTTTGATCTGACCGGATGAAACTTTCATCTGATGTGATCCAATAGGACTTTCATTTGATTTGATCCGAGGAGACCTTTACCTAATTTGAGAACCATTATCTGATTTGATTACGTTATGGGGGATTGTGAATTGCTTATGATCGAATGACCAGATTGTGTTGCTACGGGAACTAATCGACTGAGAACTTGAATTAATTTTGAACACTTATGAAGAATGTAAACCATCAATAGCAAACTATGTGATTATAAATAGCTTTTAACCATATGCCTATAACTGATTGGGAACACATGTGAATGGGATTATAGAATTTTGTAACTTATGCTCTAGGAATATGGGAATACTGTATGTATGACACATGGTTAATTGCTCTGGTATTACCGTTATTACCATGAACTTATTTGGATAAGAGAATGATTGCTTTTGTGTTACTGTACTTCGAAATTGATGCTATGGGACTTGTTGACAGCATACTAGTTTGATTGTAAACACCGATTACTTAGAAGTATATGTAATCAGTATGTTCCCTGAATGACTGCTTCTGTATTAACGTGTAGTACAATTGAATCTGTGGAAACTGAGGTTGATGAACAATATATGAATGATTACTTCAGAATTGCGAATACATGTTATGGGGTTAATACATGAATTTGTCTTGTATACCTGATAACTTCTGAAAGACTTTGAATAACTGTGATGGATTGCTGGATCGAACACTGAATTGAACAATGAACTGTTAAATGACTGGGAAACAAATCATGTCTCTAAAACAAGCTGAATGGGGAGAAAACTACTTATGAAAATGGGAAACAGTGTGAACCTAAGACATTTGATCTACATCTGATATATATATATATATATATATATGGTAACTCAAGTTTGAAGGACCAAACTTTTTAAGGTTGGGAGACTGTAACAACCTCGATCCGTAATTAACTACTAATCCGTAATTAAGAATGCTAACTAAGTGTTTAGAATGGAATTATGTGCTAATTGTGTATTTTGTATGCTATTTGACTTTCTATTTGTTATTTGTAGAAATATCTGTCTGGAATTTTACTTTGATCTGAAAATTGAAAGCCTTATTGGCCTCTGAAATTGAAATTGGTTACATCAATATGTTATTCGGAATTTTTAGAATCATATGGCAAATTTTATTAACAACTGATTCAGTTTAATTAATTAAGTTATGTTTGGTTGGCCAAATGTTTTAATTATTGTATTAAGCCACTACAACTATTTAAACATGAGCCTTAAGCTCATTTGAGCTCATCTTTGCCCATTGTTGAGTGTAGAAATGTGACAACCCTCACCTCTGATTACTGCTAAACTATGACTGAACATGATAAGTAACTGATTAAGCTGAAATTCTGAACTGATTGCATGAGTGTATTGTTTGTAAATACATTTCTATCTGTTTGACTACTAAATGATATGTTCGTGTTTTAATTTCGAATTGCGAATTGAAGGCCTTATCGGCGACCGAATCTGAAATTGATTGGTATTTTGTGTTAATTAGAATTTATGTGATTTTATGGTAGATTTAATTGGAATGTGATTTGGTATGATTAAATTAGATTAAATAAAGTTAAAATGCATCAACTTGAATTAATTACATTTTTGCCACTTAGTGGACCACTTTAGAAGCATTGTAGGAGTGTAGTTCATATCAATTGATGCATCTTTACTTCAGCCACTTCCTAGACCAAAAACGTGAGAGAGAGCTAGAGAGTTAGGAGAAAACTTGAGTTCATCAAATTTAGCTTGGGAACTAGAAGAAATTGAAGAAAGATTGCATAATTGAGCTTGTATACCTTGAATTCTAGACCTAAGGTAAAGATTCATCTTCTTGATTGTGAATTTAAGTTGTTTCTTGCATGATTCATGGAAAGATTAGTGATTTAAGGCAAGAATTAGCTTAATATGTTGAATTGAGTAGTAATTCATGCATGCATGTGCACATTCTTGAGTTTTGAGGTCTTTTCCATGAAATTTGCTACATGCATGTTCATATTTTGATTATAGTTCAAGAATTCATCATGTGTTCTGGAAGGATTGATTTATTTGACCATGTATTTGAAGCTTTGAATTCAATTGAATACATGCATGTTACATGTACATCTTGTTCTTAAAGTTTATTTGAAATTTGTGTTTAATTGACTCATCCTTGGGCTTTCATTTTACAAAATTGATCTTTGAAACATGTTGTATTATGGATTTTTAAGTGATTTCCAGAAAATTAGCCCAAAAGGATCGAGTTTAAGGCTTAAATGCTTGAGTTTTGTGCTTGGGGATGAATCTGGAAATTCCAGATTTTGGACCCACGCTCGAGCGTAGGACTTCACGCTCGAGCGTACCCTCTGAGTTGTGCACTTCTGCTCGAGCGTGAAATGCATATGCCCAGAAGTTCATGTGTTTTACAGTCCGCTCGAGCGAGAGAGTTCACGCTCGAGCGAGGACATGAGTCTCACGCTTGAGCGGAGGTCGAGCGTCCGTCGAGCGTGAATTGCATGCATCCAGTACTTTTCATGAAGTTTATAGTCCGCTCGAGCGAATGAAGTCACGCTCGAGCGGAGATCCTTTGTCTGCATGTCCGCTCGAGCGTATAAAGACACGCTCAAGCGAGATCCCTGTTTTTGAAAAATTCTGAAAAGTGTTTTAAATTGCATCTTTGCATCCTCATTCCATCCTAGGCATTCCTAGGCCATATTTTAAGGCATCTTAATGAGGATATTGATGTAGAACCACACTGAGTCAAGATAGGGACTAAGTTGTTGATTCCCAAGTGTGTAACTTAGTGTGTGTTCGTTCTGTAACTGTGTAGGGTTGGCATCGAGGACGCTCATTAGCTGCTTATAGCCCAGTGCTCTGTGAGTAACAATGTTGTAAAGATATGTTCAATCATGAATATTTTCTGAATGATCAACTGTTCTGCTTACTGAAACGTTATTGTTTAATGAATGAATGTTATCCTATTTGTAAACTGTATCCGTGGCATCCATAGCAATTTACTGTTACTGTACTGTTACTGCTACTGTCACAGAGATCTCTGTCGGTTCCCATGTTTGGAACCACTACTGTTTACTGTTATGATGGCCATCAACTGGCTGTTCGGTCTGTTAAGGCCTACTGTACTGTCTTGCTATAGGAGTACCACATATGACTGCTATGGTTTCTAAACGACTGATATGACTGTTTAATTACTGAAAGGACATTCATTCTTAACCTCTTTACATAACTGTTATTCACTGGGCTTTAGCTCACTGTTTATATTTATATGTAGGTGTCCAGGCACCGGATCGGAGTTAAGAGCGTTGGGTTAGCTCCTTTTTTGTCAAGCCAACCATCGTGCCTCACTTCGAGGTTCCGAGTGCGTCAAAGCCAAGGCTGTTTTGGGATGTTTTAGATTTCCCCTTTCGCCTCTGTTCTATAATAAATGTTAAGACTTGTACTGTACTGTTATGGTAGGGATTTGGTCCCTAACCTGAATGTCTGTATATGATGTATGTATATACTGTTTCGGTTTTGAATGTGAATATGTTCAGAAAAGTCTTTTTGCATTCAGACTGTCACAGCTCATTGGACATATCTTATTTACTGTGTTGGCTTCCGCCAACCCCTTTACTCTGTATTACTGTCTTTACTGTTAAGCAGGCCTTCGGTAATCACGGATTACTGGCTGGTTACGGTGCTAAACCCATAGGGGCGGGTTTGGGTCGTGACAGAGTGGTATCAGAGCGATATCAAACCACGAGTTATACCGCACACACGTGTCCAAATGAGCTATAGGATGTCCTAGAAAAACGATTAGGGCATTGCATAAGCATTGAAAAAGTGTGTGTGGCCATGACATGAATATATGTGCTAATGTGTTTAAGTAAGCAATTTCTATGTTCATTATTACTGTATTGCATATAGTGAAATGGACAATGCAAGGAATGCCGATGAAACAGAATCATCTGATGCCAGAATGGCAAGATTAGAAAGAACAATTGAACTGTTGATTGAGGCCTTGAGGCTACAACAGAACCAACAGCCCACACCTCCTCTAGTTCAACCCGAACAGAATGTTAATGATGATATAATTGCTCTGACACAGAAGTTCAGTAAAATGAAACCACCATCCTTTCAGGGAGGCCTTGAACCGTTAAAGGCCGAAGCTTGGGTTCTAGAAACAGAGAAATTATTTGAAGTGTTTCCGTGTTCCGAAGCACACAAGGTATTGCTGGCTACCTTTACCTTACAAGAAGAGGCCAGAAGGTGGTGAATGCTTGTTCGTGACACCAATACTGCTTTGACTTGGGCTCAATTTAAAGAAGCCTTCTTTGAAAAATACTTTTCTCAGTGTGTCAGGGATCGCAAAGTGACTGAGTTTGAACAGTTGAAGCAAGGTGCCATGTCTGTAGCCGAATATGAATCAAAGTTCACTGAACTTGCCCGATATGCACCACACATGGTGGACACTGATTACAAAAAGGCCAGGAAGTTTGAAGGCGGCCTTAATTTAGAGATACTTGACAGAATCAATGTGCTGAAGTTACTGAAATATGTGGATGTTCTGGACCGGGCGATAATATCTGAGTCGAACATCGTGGCATTAAAACAGACCGAAACACCAACGAATGAATGGCGTGGTAAGAGACGGGGTTTTAAGTTTAAGAAAGGCTATAATAACTCATCGAATAAGGAGCAAAATACAGGGTCAACGACTAGTTCTAGTTAGGGGAGTGGTTCCATACCACCCTGCTCCGAATGTGGGAAAAGACATAAAGGGGTTTGTTATAAAATTTCTGGTGCTTGTTACAGGTGTGGCAAGGTAGGCCACATGGTTAAAGATTGCCCTTCCACATCTCAAGGCAATAGTAAAGCTGCAGCTAGCGCCGCAGCATCAACTGCTCCACCGAAACCCAACCCCAAAGTTATAGGAAAGGAGCCTCTAAGGCAAGGCCGGGTATTTGCACTCGTACCGGGAGATGTGTAGAATACCGAGACAGTTGTGTCAGGTACACTCTCAATTTGTGCTCAAAATGCATATATTCTGATTGATTCGGGGTCTACACATTCATATGTCTCGCATGCTTTTTCGCGAAAACTAAATAGACCGTTGGAACCCATGAATTATTTGTTAGCTGTATCTTCACCTGTTGGGGGATCCATGACTTGTGCTTATATGTACCCTGCATGTGAAATTATTGTTGGGGATGTGCATTTGTATATTGATTTACTGCCTTTGAATATCGATCATTTCGATGTGATATTAGGAATGGACTGGTTAACAAAATATCATGCTACCATAGACTGTGTAACAAAACAAGTTGTTTTCCGTCTACCTGGATTACCTGAATTTGTATTTAACGGAGTTGGTGTAGTGCCTCCCCCATATCTGATTTCATTTATGAAAGCTTTTAAGCTGATTAAGAAGGGATGTAAAGGGTATCTATGTTGTATATTGACTGTACCTACTGATGCTAATGCTAATGTGGACAGTATTCCTATAGTCAGAGAATTCCCAGATGTTTTTCTAGATGATTTGCCAAGGGATTTGATTGACAGGGACATTGAGTTCACTATTGATGTGATTCCGGGTACACAGCCAGTTTCCAAAGCTCCGTACAGAATGGCACATACCGAACTGAAAGAATTGAAAATTCAGCTGGAAGAACTGTTGGATAAGAAGTTCATCAGCCCTAGTACTTTGCCATGGGGCGCTCCAGTTTTGTTTGTGAAAAAGAAAGATGGCTCATTGAGACTCTGCATTGACTACCGTGAACTGAACAAGGTAACAGTGAAAAACAAGTACCCACTGCCTCGTATTGATGATTTGTTTGACCAGTTACAGGGTGCCCAGGTTTTCTCAAAAATTGACCTTAGATCCGGATACCACCAGTTGAAAGTCAAACCAGAGGACATTGAAAAGACTGTCTTCCGAACGAGGTATGGACATTACGAATTCCTTGTTATGCCTTTCGGAGTTACTAATGCACCTGTTGCATTTATGGACCTTATGAATAGAATTTTCAAACCATTCCTCGATGAATTTGTAGTTGTTTTCATAGATGACATTTTGATTTATTCTAAAGGCACTGAAGAACATGAACATCATTTGAACATTGCCTTACAGACCTTAAGAGAACAGAAACTGTATGCAAAACTAACAAAGTGTGAATTTTGGCTAGACAATGCAATGTTTTTGGGACACGTGATCAGTAAGGATGGCATTTCAGTTGACCCACAGAAGATTGAAGCAGTAGTGAATTGGCCCAGACCGTCTAATGTTACTGAAGTCCGAAGTTTCTTAGTCTTAGCCGGATACTACAGAAGATTTGTGAAGGACTTCTCCAAAATTGCCCTACCGTTGACTTAGTTGACTCAAAAAGAGATATCATTTGACTAGACTGACCAGAGAGAATCAGCGTTTCAAGAATTGAAAACTCAACTTGTGACTGCACCGATTCTCACCTTACCCTCAGGTACGGATGGATTTACCATATTTAGTGATACTTCTTATAAGAGTTTGGGATGTGTTTTGATGCAGAATGGTAAAGTTATTGCATATGCTTTCCGACAACTGAGACCGCATGAAAAGAACTACCCGACCCATGACTTAGAACTTGCCGCAGTGGTATTTGCATTGAAAATCTGGCGTCACTACCTTTATGGGGCAACATGTGAAGTGTATACAGATCACAAAAGCTTGAAATATTTCTTCACACAGAAAGAATTGAACATGAGGCAGCGGAGATGGTTAGAACTGATAAAAGATTATGACTTGCAAATTTTGTACCATCCGGGGAAAGCTAACACCGTTGCCGATGCACTGAGTCGGAAATCAGTTGGAAATTTAGCCTGTTTACTCACCGGGCAGAAAGAATTGCTATGTGACCTTGAAAAATTTGAGGTTGAAATTGTTTTGCGTGAACAAGGTGGAACCTTAGCCGCTATTTCTGCTCAACCGACACTGATTGAGGAGATCAAAGAGAAACAACAACAGGATGACTTTTTGAAAAAGGTCATTGATGAACGGGAGTCCAAACCGAGGCCGGACTTTAAATTTGAGAACAATGTGTTGAAATTCCAGGGAAGGTTGTGTGTACCGAATGATTCTGAGCTGAAAAGACGAATTCTGCAAGAGGGCCACAATTCGAAACTGTCTATCCATCCAGGAAATACAAAAATGTACCAAGACTTGAAATTGAATTTCTGGTGGCCGGGAATGAAGAAAGAGATTGCTGACTTTGTATCGAAATGTCTTCATTGCCAACAAGTTAAAGCAGAACATCAACGACCCGCAGGCTTACTGCAGCCCTTAGCAATACCGGAGTGGAAATGGGAACATATCACTATGGATTTCATTGTTGGTTTACCTCGCTCCAGTAAAGGTATGGACTCAATTTGGGTTATTCTTGATAGATTGACTAAATCTGCTCACTTCTTACATATTAGAACGATTTACAATGCGGACAAATTGGCTATAATTTATATTGATAAGATTGTTAGATTGCATGGAGTGCCTGTGTCCATTGTTTCTAACAGGGACTCGAAGTTTACCTCGGGATTTTGGCAAAGTCTGCAAACTGCATTGGGTACTGAACTGAGACTGAGTAGTGCATATCATCCTCAGACAGATGGTCAGTCAGAAAGAACCATTCAGACTCTGGAAGACTTACTGCGGATGTGTGTTCTTGATTTCCAGGGAAATTGGGAAAGTCATCTACCTTTAGCTGAATTTGCCTACAATAACAGCTTTCACTCGAGTATTGGTATAGCGCCTTTCGAGGCTTTATATGGCAGGAAATGTCGATCTCCTATCTGCTGGGCAAAAGTTGGAGATGGGCCTTTGCTTGGGCCTGAGATTGTACAAGAAACCACTGAAAAAGTGAAACTGATTCAACAAAGATTGAAAACCGCACAAAGCCGATAGAAAAGTTATGCGGATGTCCGAAGGCGAGTCAGGGAATATGAAGTGGGTGATCATGTTTTCGTTAAAGTGACACCGATGAAAGGCTAGACTCGTTTTGGAGTCAAGGGTAAGCTAGCACCGAGATATGTCGGACCGTATGAAATCATTGAGAAGATTAATCTGGTGGCGTATCAAGTAGCGTTTCCTCCTGAAATGGAGCATATGCATAATGTCTTCCATATTTCAATGTTAAGAGATTACCTTCGGGATCCCTTCCATGTTATCGAGCCTACCCGTGTAGTGCTAAGTGATGACTACACTTATGAAGAACGGCCTATTCAGATTGTAAATCGACGAATCAAGAAGTTGACGAATAAAGAAATTCCGTTAGTGAAAGTGGATTGGCAAAACCACGGTGACACTTATGCCACTTGGGAAAGAGAAGACGATATGATGAAACGGTATCCTGAACTGTTCCCTCTGGATCCAGTATTCTTCCAAAATGAAGGTAATTTGAGTTTGGAGGACCAAACTCTTTGTAAGGAGGGGAGACTGTGACAACCCTCACCTCTGATTACTGCTAAACTGTGACTGAACATGATAAGTAACTGATTAAGCTGAAATTCTGAACTGATTGCATGAGTGTATTGCTTGTAAATGCATTTCTATCTGTTTGACCACTAAATGATCTATTCGTGTTTTAATTTCGAATTGCGAATTAAAGGCCTTATCAACGACCGAATCTGAAATTGATTGGTATTTTGTGTTAATTAGAATTTATGTGATTTTATGGTAGATTTAATTGGAATGTGATTTGGTATGATTAAATTAGATTAAATAAAGTTAAAATGCATCAACGTGAATTAATTGCATTTTTGCCACTTAGTGGACCACTTTAGAAGCATTGTAGGAGTGTAGGTCATACCAATTGATGCATCTTTACTTCAGCCACTTCCTAGACCAAAAACGTGAGAGAGAGCTAGAGAGTTAGGAGAAAACTTGAGTTCATCAAATTTAGCTTGGGAACTAGAAGAAATTGAAGAAAGATTGCATAATTGAGCTTGTATACCTTGAATTCTAGACCTATTTAAGTTGTTTCTTGCATGATTCATGGAAAGATTAGTGATTTAAGGCAAGAATTAGCTTAATATGTTGAATTGAGTAGTAATTCATGCATGCATGTGCACATTCTTGAGTTTTGAGATCTTTTCCATGAAATTTGCTACATGTATGTTCATATTTTGATTATAGTTCAAGAATTCATCATGTTTCTGGAAGGATTGATTTATTTGACCATGTATTTGAAGCTTTGAATTCAATTGAATACATACATGTTACATGTACATCTTGTTCTTAAAGTTTATTTGAAATTTGTGTTTAATTGACTCATCCTTGGGCTTTGATTTTACAAAATTGATCTTTGAAACATGTTGTATTATGGATTTTTAAGTGATTTCCAGAAAATTAGCCCAAAAGGATCGAGTTTAAGGCTTAAATGCTTGAGTTTTGGGCTTGGGGATGAATCTGGAAATTCCAGATTTTGGACCCACGCTCGAGCGTAGGACTTCACGCTCGAGCGTACCCTCTGAGTTGTGCACTTATGCTCGAGCGTGGAAAGTTGCGCTCGAGCGTGAAATGCATATGCCCAGAAGTTCATGTGTTTTACAGTCTACTCGAGCGAAAGAGTTCACGCTCGAGCGAGGACATGAGTCTCACGCTCGAGCGGAGGTCGAGCGTCCGTCGAGCATGAATTGCATGCATCCAGTACTTTTCATGAAGTTTACAGTCCGCTCGAGTGAATGAAGTCACGCTTGAGCGGAGATCCTTTGTCTGCATGTCCGCTCGAGCGTATAAAGACACGCTCGAGCGAGACCCCTGTTTTCTGAAAAATTCTAAAAAGTGTTTTAAAGTGCATCTTTGCATCCTCATTCCATCCTAGGCATTCCTAGGCCATGTTTAAGGCATCTTAATGAGGATATTGATGTAGAACCACACCAAGTCAAGATAGGGACTAAGTTGTTGATTCCCAAGTGTGTAACTTAGTGTGTGTTTGTTCTATAACTGTGTAGGGTTGGCATCCGAGGACGCTCATTAGCTGCTTATAGCCCAGTGCTCTGTGAGTAACAATGTTGTAAAGATATGTTCAATCATGAATATTTTCTGAATGATCAACTGTTCTGCTTACTGAAACGTTATTGTTTAATGAATGAATGTTGTCTTATTTGTAAACTGTATCCGTGGCATCCATAGCAATTTACTGTTACTGTACTGTTACTACTACTATCACAGAGATCTCTGTTGATTCCCATTTGGAACCACTACTGTTTACTGTTATAATGGCCATCAACTGACTGTTCGGTCTGTTAAGACCTATTGTACTGCCTTGTTATGGGATGTACCACATATGACTGCTATGGTTTCTAAATGACTGATATGACTGTTTAATTACTGAAAGGACATTCATTCTTAACCTCTTTACATAACTGTTATTCACTGGGCTTTAGCTCACTGTTTATATTTATATGTAGGTGTCCAGCCACCGGATCGGAGTTAAGAGCGTTGGGTTAGCTCCCTTTTTGTCAAGCCAACCATCGTGCCTCACTTCGAGGTTCCGAGTGCGTCAAAGCCAAGGCTGTTTTGGGGTGTTTTAGATTTCCCTTTTTGCCTCTGTTCTGTAATAAATGTTAAGACTTGCACTGTACTGTTATGGTAGGGATTTGGTCCCTAACCTGAATGTCTGTATATGATGTATGTATATACTGTTTCGGTTTTGAATGTGAATATGCTCAGAAAAGTCTTTTTGCATTCGGACTGTCACAGCTCATTGGACATCTCTTATTTACTGTGTTGGCTTCCGCCAGCCCCTTTACTCTGTATTACTGTCTTTACTGTTAAGCAGGCCTTCGGTAATCACGGATTACTGGCCGGTTACGGTGCTAAACCCATAGGGGCGGGTTTGGGTCGTGACAAGAA
Source organism: Camellia japonica (assembly GCA_030407325.1). Lineage (NCBI taxonomy): Eukaryota > Viridiplantae > Streptophyta > Magnoliopsida > Ericales > Theaceae > Camellia > Camellia japonica. The sequence goes on along the minus strand of JAPPVO010000019.1, from coordinate 201,563,062 downwards.
ATCTGAGATTGTATTCTACAGAGAGAGAGTGAGTTCACTTTTAGAGAGAGAAAACTAAAAAATTTGAAAGATTAAGGCTTGATTCTTGAAGATTAAGTAGAGAAGCTATAAGATTTGCAAGAATTTGGTTTATTCAAGACTCTAGGTAAGAATTCAAGACTTAATTATGAGTTTAAGCCATCAATTAGATCAATTCAAGAGGAATTTGTGATTATGTGCAAGAATTGAACTAAAGATAATGAATTTAGAGTCAATTCATACATGCATGCTTAGTTTTGTTTAATTTCATCATTTTGAACATGATTCATGTCATCTATGTTGAATTTAGAAGATGAATTGTATATGCATGCATAATTCAAAGCTTTGGGAGTGAATTTCATGTTTTATGATCTTTGGAAAAAGAATTTGAAGAAACTCTACATGCATGCATGATTTTGCCATGTTTTGCCATTCTTGAGTTTGATAATGATTAGGAAGCTAACTTACACATGCATCATTGATTTCTAAAAGCTTCAAGAGTTCTACTTCATGAATTATATTGTTTTGAAGCTCAAACCCATGTTTTAAAGAGTATGAGATAAAAGGGGTTGAAAATCTTGCATACATAAAAGTTTTGAGCTTTGATTTAGTAAATTGACCTTTAATTCATGATTTTAAAGAAGTTTCTAAGTATTATCCAAGTGTTTTCATGAGTTTGGAATGGCCATGCAAGCTTCTACAAGTTATAATACATTTTTGGATCCCAAACTTTGTGCTTTAAAACCCAAAAAATTCACACCTGGCTCGAACGACCAAGTCGTAGCTCGAGCCAACATTGCGAGCTCCCAGTATTTTGAACTCTGCAAAAGCTGGCTCGAGCGACCAAATGTTGGCTCGAGCGAGCTCAGTTTTTGCCTTCAGCTGGCTCTAGCCAATAACATATTTTCAGCATGTTTTAAAAAAAAAGATGTTTTAAGTACATATCTTCGCTCCCATCTCTTTTCGGGCATTCTTAGGCATGATTTATAAGCTATTCAGGATTAATCAACTAAGAAACATCATACGTAAGTGAATTATAAAATATGTTTCGAATCTGAGTATGTGGTTCAATATGAACAAGTTATGTGACATGGAATGAATAAGAAGTTAAAGGAAGAAAGCTAAGCCATGTATGGCCATACGAATGAGTAATAATGAGACATGTTTTGTGCTATGTATATTTGTGTTGTGTTTGTATGTCAAGGCTTGAAGACTGACCAACCATTTCTGGAAGCCCACTATGAGTAACGTTATTGTAAAGATATGTTCATATGAATTATGTTCCAAATGTGATTTGATAAGTTATGATTTCTGAAATGATATTTGTTTACATGAACGAATGACCTATGTTTGAAATCTATTATGGCATCCATAGATAGTCCCAAGTCATGGGGGACGGCATGTTAATGGGAGTCCATGACATATATGTGATTACGAGATCTTGTTAGCCACTTGTCAAAGTGATGATATGTTTAAGCAGTATCCGTAATCGATTACTCTAGTTGGATGACGACGTGATATGTTCTATTGGATGTACTAGTATTATGTTCGGATATGAGAATTGATTATGTTATGATTTGCTTTATGAATATGATATGTTCGGAATTCGTTCACTAACCTCTTTACATTAATGTTATTCACTAGGATTTAGCTCACTTTTTGTATATATATATGTGTGTGTGTGTGTGTGTGTGTGTGAGCATGTGCAAGACCAGGCCTGAGGGCTTTTGTCTGACTTCTATTTTGTCAAGCTAACCACCGTGCCTCACGTGGAGGTTCCTGAAAATCAATGTGATCAAGATATGTTGTGACCAAGTTTTAAGCTCTTAATGTCTTTTGCTTATTTTGTATACAAGGCTGAGCCCCTTTTTGTTATAACTGCATTTGGTTGGCGTAATGATGATGTCATGATATATGTATGTAAATGTTTAAAGTTTTATGTCTCATATAAGTCAACACAGCTCATTGGACAATTATATTTATGAATTTGCTTCCGCTAGCCCCTTAATTTTGTTTAATCTGTTCAGAGGCCTTTGGTAATCCTAGGATTACTGGTCGGTTACAATGTTAAACCTATAGAGGCGGGTTTGGGTCATGATAGAACAGCTCTCCAAATTGGAACAAGTACAACAAGAGAAAAAAAAACAAAATATCAGAGCTAGAAAGGATAAAATAGTTCCTCAATACACAGCATCATAACCACTTGAAAAAACTCAAGATGTTTCAAGAACAAATCACTGAACTTAGCAAAGAAAAAGATGAATTGACCAATGAAAACCTTAACCTGCAGTAACAGATGTTTTAGCAAACTGAATGTATCACAGACGTAATTGATAACAATGAGGTGCACAAGGTCACTCAAAAACATGCTGAACAACCACCAGCAAGAGCAAAAGCAAGTTGAAAAGGAAGGGAAAAATCAGCATTAACAAATCCCTGTGATTCTCTCACAAAATTGGTGAAGAACAGAGAAAAACATAGGAAAAAAGAACATCATTTTGACTATAGAACACACACAAAGAAAGGCATTCAAGACCCAGAAAATGTAGAAATTCCAAAAGAGCTTAATAAGAGTGACCAACAACTTGAAAGACAAGGCCTTATTTGTCAATATTTGAAAAATAAGCTCTTTCAACACATCCAAAACATTGTCAACAATCCTGAAGGAAAAAAGTAACTCAATCTCATCTGTTGGAATATACAAAAATCAGAAAGAAAAAAAAAATCTTAACATTTGTGACTTTTATTGTTGCAATATTGACTTTGTTTAAAAATTTTGATCTATACAAATAAAAATACACTTTGATTAAGTTATCTATTTATATTAGTTTCTCAGTAATCACATTTGAGCTTCATTTATCTATTGAAGTGTCACGACCCAAACCCGCCCCTATAGGTTTAGCATCGTAACTGGCCAGTAATCCTTGGATTACCGAAGGCCTCTAAACAGATTAACAAGATTAAGGGGCTAGCGGAAGCAAATACATAAATATAGTTGTCCAATGAGCTATGCTGACTTACATGAAACAGAATATTTAAAACTTTATATACATAACCGGTAATCAACCATACATTATACCCACACACATTACAATATTTTAAGTACAGCCAACGACATCAAATCAAGTCTTATATATACATAGGACCAACAGAACTTAAACACGGGACTCTTCGAGAACCTCCACGTGAGGCACAATGGTTGGCTGACAACGGAACACAGATCCAGGCAAAAGCCTTCAGACTCGAACTCCAGAATGCTCACCTATATATATATATATACAAACAGTGAGCTAAAGCCCAGTGAATAACATTAAGGTAAAGGGGTTAGTGAACGAAATCCGAACATATCATAATTAAAAACAGATCATAGCATAATCATCCTCATATTAGAACATAATAATGGTACATCCCATAGAACACATCACAGAACGTCTTCCGACTAGAGTAATCGGTTCCGGATACCAATTAAACACATATCACCACAATGAAGTGGCTAACGAGATCTCGTAAACTTGTATGTCATGGACCCGCATTTTCATGCCGTCCCCCATGACTTGGGACTATCTATGGATGCCATAATAGATTTCAAACATGGAATATTCGTTCACGAAAACATATATCATTTCAGAAATCAGAACTTATCATATTTCATTTAGAACATAATTCATATGAACGCATCTTTACGATAACGTTACTCACAGTGGTTCCAGTAAGCGGTTAATCAATCCTCGAGTCTTGACCTACAACCACAAAATACATAACACAAGCACGTCTTATCACTACACATTTATGTGGCCAACACGGCTTAGCTTTCATTACGTTGGTTCTTGTTCTTTCTTATCACAATGCTTAAACACACACACACTTGCAAATCCTTGACTTAGTACATTCTTTTCTTAGTGTGTTTCTAATCCAAACCTCATTACTATGGCTTAATTAAGGCTTAGGAATGCCTAAGATGCAATGAGGATGCCAAAACATGCCTTGGAACACTTAGTTAAATTTTCTAAAAATGAGGTCTACGCTCGAGCGTGGGTTTCCCCGCTTGAGCGGACATGTAGACAATGAAGCTCCGCTGGAACGTGACTTTCCCCGCTCGAGCGGACTGTAAACTCTAAAAAGTACTGGATGCAAGGTTTTCACACTCGACGGATGCTCGACCCACGCTCGAGCGTGGTGCATGAATTCAGGGTTCATGCTCAAGCGTGAAAATCCTCGCTCGAGCGTGGGTCAAATTTCTGGAAAATCCAGATTGACCTCCCAAGCTCAAAACTCGAATTCAACCAACCAAAACACATCTCTTGGGCCCCAAAACTAGAGATAACATAGTAAACTTGTAAAACATGAAGAATTACGGATTACTTCATAAAATCATGGCCCAAGAGTTTGTTAAAAACTCACAATTTCAGCTTAAAACATGATGAATGTTCATGAACACAACATGCATGGGTTTTTCTTGGTCTTGAGCTTCCCAAAACATGATCAAACACCACAAAACAACTTGAAACTTGATGATTTCCCCGAATGAAGATGAATTTCAAACATGCATGAGAGAATTCTTGGAGTTCATGCTCAAATTGTGAGAAAATGCACATGCATGCATGAATTGCAACTCAAATCTTTATTCTAAGCTCAGTATACACATTCAAACTCATAATCTTGAAGAAATCTCATGTTAAATGACTTAGTTACACAATCTAGAGGTTGTAATCTTACCTAGAGTCTTGAATTACTCTTGTTCTAGCACAATCTTGGTGAGCTCAAGTCAAAGCCTTCAATTTCTCCTTAATCTCTACCTTTCTCTCTCTAGAATTGCACTCTCTCTCTCTCTCTCTAAGATGAATTCTCAGATTTGTGCACTAAGGGAGATGAAAGAAATGAGCTCAAATGAGCTTATTAGGCACCTAATATACCTGTGATGTATTAATACATTAACTAGAGCATTTGGTCCATCCAAACACGACTTAATGAATCAGACTGAATCAATTTTTAATAAAACTTGCCATAGTATTCTAAAAATTCCAAATAACATATCGGTGTAGTCAATTTCGGTTTCGGATGCCGATAAGGCTTTCAATTTACGTATTAAAGTGGAATTCCAAACAGATATTTTATAAGTAACAGATAGAAGGCCAAATATCATGCAAATTACATATTAATCCCATAATTCATTTTAATCCTCTCATTAACATCCTTAATTACCGATTAGTGGCTAATTGTGGATCGGGGTTATTACATAAAGCATTTATTGTTTTGTTTCGTAAATATTTACTAGCAAGAAGTTCATCATCAATGACGTATCTGTTCAAATAGTTTTCTGTTTATGATTTTTATCTGTTGGAATGTTCTGCATAATCACATTTCAATCTCATCTATTTGTTCAACTTATTTTATCTCTTGTAAGGTTATATGCAATAATTACACTTTCAATTTTATCTGTAATTTTTATCTGTCGGAATGTTATGCAAAAATAAGATTTCAAAAGCTCACCTATCTTTGGACATACCATAGTGAAATGATATACAAGGATGATGAGTTACTTCGACAGAGGAATCTACATATGCATTAAAGAAGTCATGCAACTCATCCTTGAACAATCAATTGCAAATAATATAAGAAATATGTGCATATATATATATATATATATATTTCCTATCACGTATTTAGATAAACTAATTACCATTAACATGCAAAAATCTATTCTTCAAAGCAAGTTCTTGATTGCCTTGTACATATTGTCATGAAGGATGAGTAAGATCTAACAAAACAACCTTCAGAGTTGAGTGGAAAAACATGGATTATGAATAACATCTACTAGGTAAGAAACAAAATATTTATAGATTCATATTTATTAAATCAAAAATAATAATCACTAATTTATATTCCATTGAAATAGTCAATCATAACTCAATATGATGATGAAAGCAAGCAAACAATAGTATTCAATAGTTTCTTGAAGGGAATGGATGCATGAAGCATATATATTTAATTCCCATTAAATTTCACAAGGGGATGAAAAGAAGTAACACCATCTCACTGGACCCTACTGGTCTATGATTCAGAATGCAGCATGTAGGACTTCTACAACTCAGACAAAGGCAAGAAAAAGAATGATCTTTATCTCCAAGATGCAAAAATTGTGGTAAGAAACAATTTTCATTCAACAAATACAAAACTAGAACATAATAAATTAATATTGAAACTCATTCACACCTCAAATTTTTTTCTATAGCAAAAGTACCTTGAGAATGAAATCCGCAATCTTTACAAACGATCATTAAAATGATGAAACAATCCTAGCAAACATTTGACCTCTTCCAATCATAAAATATGAGTATTCAAGCAACTCAAGATTTCAAAGGAACTCTGGTTCAAGTAGAAGACTGTCTGTAACAACCTCCTGGATCATAAGTTTATATATTATCTGTTCAAAAATAATGCATACACACATATTTTGATACCAAAACTAACAAACAAAACAAAAATGCAACGAAGACTGTGGCATTGTTGTAGCATACTTAATGATAAGACTGGCTTTGAGAATGGACTACAAGAAGAAATTGGATAAATAGTAACTATGACAAACCAGAGCAAACATCATAAAGTTGTTGTTTCAAGAAAATGTGGATCAATGAATTAAAAATTATTTTTCAGATTTGTACATAAATATTTTCAACATGTACAAAAATAGTCTTTGTAGACACATTTCATACTTTTTTTTCCACAAACAATGTCTTATAGCTCTTTCAGCAGATATACAAGCAACATGATGTTTAATACAATACTTCCACACAATAATAAAAAAACCACCCAGGTTGAAAGTTGGGATAAACCCAAGTTGAAAATACATTTTGAACAGATAATTTGTTGTGGTTTACAATAGAAACAATCATATAATAAAAACTCAAAAAAACCTATAACAATAAAACAACAGCTATTTGTTTACAAATGAATATAGTAAAAGAAATGACTAATCAAATTTAAACAGATAAATTCTAAAATCATTAAACACAACTAAAATGACAGTTCAGGAAAAAAAAATCAAATCAAATAGACAGCACCTGTTACCTCAATAGTACCCTGTCCACGAAGCAAATGACAAAAATAGCCCTATAGAAAAAACGGAGTGACAAACTTACCCTTTGATACTCCAATCTAGTACAAAAACATACTTTTTGCAGACGCTCAAACACACTCTTCATCCCTTTCTCTCATACTCTCTCTGTCTCTTTCTCTCTGGCTTTTCATCTTCATCTTCACTTTTTCATCGTCGTCTTCATGTCTGTGTTCGTCTTTGTCTCTCTCCAGTTCTTTCATCATTATTCTTGTAAGTATTCAAAGCTTTATTTAAAATTTCAAAAAATCAGAGTTCTAATTGCAAAAATATTCACTCATTTTTCTCTTGGAAATTAGGGTTTTTGTCTATGGACGTAATATGTCTAACTTAACAAACAAAAAACACTACAGTCTACATCCAAATGGTTTGTTTATAGCAACATATGTTTCGTTATTTGCCTTTTATTTGTTTGTAAAAAATTTATGTTTTATTCACGATTTAGTCAAAACATATGGGTTTTATACATAATATATCGAATTTTGGTAAGAAAAAAAACCTTCAAATATTCGTATGCAAAATCTTATAGCAACATATATCTAATCGTGTTTTCATTTGTGTTTAACAAGTTATCTATTGTAAGTCTTAATTTTATCTATTGAATAGTAATTGATCCCGTTATTTACTTGTGTTTTCATTTGTGTTTGACAACTTATTTGTTCAAGAGTTGTAAATATGTCTGTTTAATCCTGTTTTCATTTGTGTATAGATCTTAATTTTATCTATTGAACAGTAATTGTTAATCTGTTTGACAACTTATTTGTTTAAAAGTTGTTAATTTGTCTGTTTAATACTGTTTTCATTTGTGTTTGACAACTTATCTATCATAAAACTTAATTTTATTTGTCACAAGTCTTAATCCATCTATTTACACAGATAACTTGTTAATTTTGTTATAAATAATTGTTACGATTTTGTATAGCTTTTTACATTGCCTACAATAATCCATATCCAAAATAATGTGTATCATTACTTGTATGATAAATTACAATCTGTTTATAACAAAAAACATTTCCTTCTGTTTATGTCCTGTATTACAGAAAATGGCAAGGCAAGCTGACATCAAACATTACAGATCCAACATGATGTCAATAGTTTCCTTCTTCAAAGCAATAAGATTCAAAGAACACCATAATACTCCATTACGACGGACACCATTTTGGGCACTAATTGAAGCATTCAATACACAAAGCATCATAGTCAACATATGCCGAAAGTTTGATGCATATGTCGTTAACATAATTCAGACTTATAATCCAACAAGCGAAAAATTTTGCCTTGGCTAACAGCTTGTGCCATTCCAACCTTCCGACATCACCGTTATCTTTGGTGTCGAATTTAGATCCACAGCAATACGTATTTGCAAAACCTAAAAAACTGATACACCTGTTGTCATGAGAAGATTTCAAGCCATAGATAGAATGACTGGCCTAATATTGAACAAGCACTATGGGATGCAATAAATAGGCACACTCCAACAGGCAACCAGGATATTGCAAGACTAATGTGTCTTTACCTCTATGAGACATTATTCTTTGCAACTAAAAACAACTATATTGGTTGGATTTTTGTGGATTACATTGAAGACCTGAACAAAATCAAGCAATATGGCTAAGCAAGAGCAATCTCTAATACTCTCATACAATCTATCAATACAATACGCAGATACCCAGACAAAGTTACTGATTGCACTATTGCATTTCCGATAAGTTTAGTTAAATCAAAGCTACATTTCACATCAGTTTAAACTTCTTTACTATATTATTTTATTTAATATAACTATTTCTTTATTCACATGCACAGTATTGGTTGTGCAAGCACTCTTGCATAATCAACCTACAGAGGCCTACTGAAAACCCCGGGTATACAAGATGAAATCTCTCCACACTGAATGCAAAGCTCAGAATAACCACAATCAATTCATTACCATTTAAGCATGTACTACACCATACTCTGTCATCACTGAAACACTCACTTCATTACACACATTAAAAATTCTAATTTTTATCTATTGAAAAGTGTTATCTTTGCAAAATGGATATCTACTTTTGTTGTTGTCTCACAGATAACTACGTCACACCTCAATCAAGACTCAATAGAACAAGTTATATACTACAACCTACACGAACCTCTAATTTCAATTGATGAAGGTGTAGACACCCTATTTTTTACTGCCCTTAAGGCTTGGATGCCACCGATTGATCATCCAATAATGATTGCTACGCTTGTCACGCTCGAGTTCCTCAGCAGAAAGCCTCAGTTTTGAGCCTCAAAGGCCTACAAACCTTGCACCACTTTTGGACCAAAACAGCATTTTGCCAAGCCTAACCACCCAGAGGCCTGCAGGCCACTTAGTGGTTGGCTGGCCACAAATGAGTGTGCAACCATCCCTTTAGTGGCTGGCCAACTACTTGTTCAAGCCAAATAGATATTTTCTGCCAGCTGTGCCAGTTGTCTCTATAGGTGCATGCACTACACCAGCTGTGTGTATACTGATATTTCCAAGCTAGTCACACAGTTTTCTATACATACTTGACCTCCTCTCATTAAATTAGGTTAGAAAAATTGCGAAGTGCAAAATTGCCAAAAGTTATATCTCTTTCTATCTTACAACCTACACACTCTCTCTACTCTTCCTAAACTAATTTTTTAGGATTCCTTGCTAAGATTATTGAGCTTGAATTTCAGCACTTGGGGGTGTGAAATTGTTGGTTTATAACTCCAAGGGCCACCCCTCTCAAGAGGTATACATCCTAGATCTTTTGCAGTACTTCTTTCCTATCTTTTCTTACTGTTTTTGGGCTATTTTTTTTCAACTGTGTTTATGGACTGAAACTTGTTGTTAAAAGCTATTAAAAATAGAGGGGTTAATCACCCTTCTTTGAATCTTATTTCCTAAGCTTTAACCATTGTGTTTCCCATCTTCTTTTCAACCTTTTCCTATTGATTTTCAAAGGTTTTTAGAGGCTAAAAATGTTATTTTGAAGTCTCAAAAATAGAGGAGTTAGCCACCCATCTTTTGGCTTGTTTACTAGCTCAATTCCTCCATTATTTTAGCTTGCTTTTTTAGGTTATTTTTACCTTAATTTTATCACTATTTTAGCCTAATTTAGGACTTTTTATGTGTTAGTTCATTTATGCTTTGTATAGTCGACTTGTAGTGTAATGATCCTCATAGGTTTGGTGTTTCAGGCATTAAACACAAACCTATTTGAGTTGATAGCATTTATTTAGTGCTTTCCATACTTGTGTTCACCTCTAATCACCTCTGCAACCTCCCTCATTTCTTGGCTTTTTATTTCCTTGGGAGTCGTTTCAACCGATTGTTGTTTAAGCTTGAGATAGAGATCCTTGTGCTTAATGGTTTAATCTCTTCAGATGTTCATTACCAAAGGCATGACATCTCTCTCATAACCAAAACAACTCTTTGTTTGACACTTCTCTCCATTAGTGGACTTAATGCTCATTTTTGGACTAAAATGACTAAGAATGGAAATGTAATTAAAAGAAGCTAATAAAATTGGGGCTAAAATGAAACAAGATAATAAAATCAACTTGGGTTCAATCGGGCGTTAATTGAGCCCATTCAGTCTTGAGTCGTTTCATACTTGTCAGTGATGAAAATGGTTCAAGAGTCAATGTCAAACACTTCCCTTGATCAATATCAGGAGAGGGAGGGGGTTTGTGAGTCTTTTCATTGTCATTTATTGAGATTGTATCCCTTGGTTCATAAGTCATCACGCAATGACTTTGTGTCAATTGATGGCTTATGAATCAAGCCTACCCCTCTTTTGATCTGTTTGATGATAAGGAGAGGATGGGCAGACAAACATCTCCTAAAAATACTCTGTTTGTGCTCTGTTTTTTGTCTATTGACGTAGGGCAGTACCAAACATTAGTGGCCGGCGAGCCACATTATTGTACGGCTGACCACTTCTTTTGGTCGACCGGCCACCTTTTTCAACCGGGCAGTGTCCTTTTTTTTTCCTACAGAACAGAGCAGAGGCTAAGATAAAAAAAATAATGCAATCTTCTGACTACAAAACAACATCATTCTGGTAGCTAAACAGGGGCATTTTCGGGTGGCAAATCCACATTTCATGCATAAGCACTTCCTCCTTGTGGCTCGTTAATTAGTATCTTGTAATTAATAAAGTGTAATTCCTTCAAACTTGTAATAGCTTAGTTAATTAATTTTGTGTTGTAATTAATTAATTGGTTCTAACTTGTAAATAATTAGCTAGAGTAGTTGATTCATTTATTTTGGGTATTGTAATAGTTAGTTAATTCGTAGTAATTAGCTAGGACATTTATTCGGACCCTCTTGTGCAGGCAATTGTGTAATAATTTGTGTATGTATTCCAATCCCCGTTCTTTCTTCCTTTTATTTACCCGCTTATGATGGATAATGTAGTGCATCATATTTCGTTTAGCATTTTCCATTTATTACTTCTTTGAAAACGTGCTTAAACCGCATGCTATCAAATTGATTCACATGCCATGTTAGTAGTCGAGCCTATTTAAATTGCATATTACATGTGTTGCATTAGTCATATTGCATTAGTTAGGGGCATGCATGTTTTCTAATTCTTTTTCTTCGTTTGGCTTGCCTCGGAGTACTAGGTGAGCACTTATTACTTTAGCATATCGCAGGTGTGTGATTTTTGCCATGTTAAATATATCTTTCATAAGCCTAAGTGCTTAAGTGATATACATGTTTGAATGCCTGTGGATGAAGGCTAATTGCTCAAATTGGGATAGTTTGATCCAATGTTCATATAAGATTACTTTTTCAAGTGGTACATGTTCAAACACCTTTCAAAACAAGCATAAGATCAAAATATTCCAACTTTTGCAAATTAGCCTATACTTGTGTGCATTATCTTGTAAAGATAGCCTAATAATCAGAACAAGAGCATGTAATATAAATAAAAATCATATCATGATTAGTAGAGGCCGATCTTTGATCGGGTAAGTGGGGTGCTCAATCCATGACCTTCCTCTCTCGTACCTAAATTCCTGAGCCAAGACACTTTGGTGATGACGGACAAGTGGCCTTTGGCACGAGTCACGGGTTTTCTAAATTTTCCAAAAAATATTTAGGTGGCGACTCTGTAATCTGGCAAAGCAGTCTATTTTTGGCATTTTGATCCAAAATTGATTTTCCAAAAGATTTACAGGATTTTGACTCATTTATGTCTATCTATCTCATATTGCACTTGTGAAATCAGATTCAGAACCACGAGAGTCCAAACTGTAGAGCTAATCGTATCCGAAAGAAGCACGAAAAGCAAGCTACAGTTTCTGGCGACTCTACTAGGGAAATTAGAGAACTTGACTTGAAATTCATGATGTGAAATTTTATCTACATATATATGTTCTTTGCATCACATTTGCATTATTACTGTAAGTCACTGTGTTTCCCATCTGCTATTCTTGGACGGTTTGTCATAGGGTTGCCCAAAAGCTTGCCAAAAGGCTGACCGGTCGTGGGCTCTACCATGTTGAAAACACAACCCTTGGATCTGGACTACCGCTATACCGTTTGATCCTCTTTTCACTTCTTGGTGTTAGGTGTGAGAAGTATATTAGGTAGTCTTGTTGAGGTACCCCCTTTGACCATTTGGCCTAGCTGCATATAGTAAAGTCATAGGGACTGTTCCAAACTAGGACAAGATGCTCACCCGAATGCAGGATTGCGTGAAACCCCTTGATTGAAGTAGTGAAACCCTAGTTCATCACAAAACTAGGATAGGGTAACTTTACCCCCTCATAGGGGTGTTTTGGCTCTCTCTTAACTGGTATGTGCTTTACAGTGAAAATGTACAGGAATGTGCATATCAGTTGCACAGTTGATATTTTTTTTAGGGCAGAATTTAGTATGGAGTACAGTTCTACAGCTTTGATCATGTCTGTGTTGATAACATCTTAGCTGACGTGTTGTGCGATTTCTGATTCCTGCTCTTTTGCTTTATTTCTTTTGCTAGGTAGTTTAAACGATAGCTTCGGAAGGTTCTGATATCCCCCAAGTACTTTGGACCTGCATCGGAAGACTTTGCAAAGTCGGCGATCTTGTTCGGGGACAACTCGTGTTTACCTCATTATCACAGGTTACAAGACGGAAGAGGATCAGACAAAGTTCACCAGTGCCATTCTTACAGCAGTCACCTCTCAACTCACATGTGTTCAGTCCAGTTTGGGAATAGTTATCTACTTCTAGTCTAGCTCAAGAACAGTCAACAATTCTAATGGCACAGTATCCCTGGCCAATATGGAGGAATTAATACACCATCTGCAACAAATAGTTGAGACACTACAGCATAACACGGCCCGTCAGGCTAAGGTTATAACCAGGCTACAGCAATAGCGACCACGGCCTCTGTACCCCATTCACCCACCGCAGCTATCCCTGTGGCCAGTGCCACTGCTAATACTACCACTGCGCAAGATCCACAAACCTAGGGTACTTCAATTTTTCCAGTCCCAACAGAACCCATCCCAGCACAAGCTTCTAAAGCCCCGGTTGATCAAACTGAGGCACCATTCAAATTCGAGGTTGATCCAACCGCGCTCAAAGTCAACAAATTAGAGAAGCTATTCAAAAAAACGCAAGGGATCAACTCCATTCCAGACATAGAGGATGGGTACATTGAATTTGCGGTTACATTACCAGAGCGATTTAAGATGCCACACATTGATCACTTTGATGGTGTTGGGGATCCGATAGTTCACTTATGGCTATTTTCAGATATCTTGCGGTCGATGGGTTTAACTAGACTACAGAAGCTATCACTTTTTGGTCACACCATGTCGGGTATAACAGCCATTTGGTATGCCAAGTTGGAAGATTCAGTAAAGTAGAACTGGGAGGAGTTAACCGAGTCCTTCATCACTCAGTACTCTTACAACACGCAAATTAAAGTCGAAACTCGTGATCTCGAGGCGACACATCAAGAGCCAAAGGAAGGCTTCTCCAAGTTTGTGACAAGATGGAGGGCTAAAGCGTCAATGATGACCACTCGACCTTTAGAGAAAGATCAGATCAGAATGGTTGTCCAAAATCTGCATGGCAAGTTGTTGCAGAAAATGATTGTTCTCCCCATATTTACATTAAAAGAACTTCATGAGATAGGGGCTCAAATTGAGGATGCCATGAGGTAGGGAATTATCACCGACGATAAGGAGCCGGTTAAGAGGCCGTTTGTTTGCAGTTCCAATGCTACCAGTGGTAGTTGTAACGAGTTGAATTAAATTAAAATATTATTATTATTATTATTATGGCAATTTTTTTTTGAATTTTAATTATTCTTGGGTCTTGAGTATTAAATGAGATATAAATTTAATTTGTGGGACTTATTTGATTAACCCATATTTAATCATTTTGGTTAATGTTTAATTATGTGAATGGTGGGGACCACCTTAAGTCTTTTAAAATTTATTTATATTTTAATCTCAGTTGGAGATTTATTTTAGATTATTAAACTCCATTCATTTTGGACCCAATTGATTGAATCATGACTCGTTTGTAACCATGTATTATTGTTGTTATTATTACTATTATTTATTTTATAATCTTGAGAGAGTTACAAATATTAATGGTGTGCACCATCAAACGAAATATATTTTGTGGTGAGGAAATAATTATATGGCTTTAAAATTTCTACAAATTCAGCAATTCTAATTAATATATATATATATATATATATATGTGTGTGTGTGTGTGTGTGTAGATATTTGAACCAAAAAAAAAAAATTATTATAATGTTAATGATGAGAGGAGCCCACATGGGACTACGCCTCCATCCCGCCTGTCCATTTCTTTTTTTCATTTGATTTGAAGCAACAGACTCCTTACCCTCTCTCCTCTCCTTCGGCTTTCTCTTGCTCTCTGCCTCTCTTAATTTTTTTTTCTTAACATTCATCACACAAAATCTATAATCCACCAAAATCTATTAGATTTTAGACCCATGTTCTTGAGACTAAAATGAAGAGCTTGGCGAGAGCAACATTTTGACCGGTGGAGATCAAAATTCGACAAAATCAAAAATTTGGATTTTTGCTTGTTTTCTCTTCTAGATTGAGATAGCAATTTTTCCTACACTTTTTTATGCACTTTTACTTGATTATAGGAAGCTTAGAGTTGTATATAATTTAATTAGAATTTTTGAAAAATTTGTGATTTAATTGCTTAAAAGAGAAATTTTGAGAAAAATAAATAGCTGATGCCCAAATTGCGAAAGTGTAAACTTGGAATATGTTTGTAAGGTTATGAAAGAGTTATGTTTTTACCGGTTTGTGGCCAAAAGAGCATTTTTAAAGAAAATAAAGGAATTACGTTTAACTTTTGGGGCTTTTGATCAAAATAGGATGTCATAGTTGAATAATGCTTGGAGAATGAGTTTGGAAAGAAAATGATGTTTCTTGGGCATTAACGGTATTATTTTGCTTAATGTATTCGTTGGAATAAAATCGGCACGGTTAGAAATGGACCTTGAGAGGTTACCGGACGTGATTGTGATATGAAAACTAGTGTAGTTGTTCATATTTGATAAGATGTGGAATAGATTGTATTTATCGAAAAAAAATTTGGAATTTAATTGTTTAAATATCTATTTAGAAATATCTATTTTGGGCTATCAGTGGAGGATAGCCATGATTGTTGTAGAAATGCATGAGACTTAGATAAATTGAACCACATTCCTCATTTGTTGCATTGGACATTGCATTACATTTATTTCATTGGAAATGTATCTGTTCTTTGAGAAATGTTTGGAAATGTATCTATTTGCGAAATGATGAATACTTGGTGAATCTGGGTAGGGGGTGTAGAACCACGCGGTTAGGTGTCGAGCCTTCCAGTTTACTAATAAAAATGACAGTGGTAATGCATTAGGGCCTACTTGCAGACACTCACCTAGAGATTCACAGAGCCTGTATTCATGTAACATATATGGTTTAAAATAGAAATGATTTTATATCTGTTGTTGCATCTCAACATTGCATGCTTTATAAAAAGAGAGATAAATTGTTTTATCATGAGCATGGCATGAGCATACTCCTCTTTAGTCTTGTCATGGTTCATATGTTATGTAGTATATCTCTACTGGGTTGTGGCTCACCCTATAAGGGAAACCATTTCAAGTACAGGTGCTATGCTTCCGCCAAGGCATTGACTTGGAAGGACTCAGAGCTGATGCTTCATTTTTGTTTTATCGTTATTTGTTGAATGTAAGCCCAGGGCTGTATTTGCGTTGAGTTAAAACTCTATTTTTGTGTAACCAAGAATGTTCTTGGATAAATTTGTAAGCCTGTAGGGCACTTATTATCTGTTTGGCTTCCATTTTATACTTGTTGTAAAATGTATGCTTGGGATTGGAACTGGGGCATTGAGATGTGAATAGCATGTATTTGGCATTTGGGATTTAATGGAAATGGATGTATGAAATAGTTAGCTATATATATGTGTTTGTCTGTTAGGTGGGTTTTGTTGCATAAATAGATATACCCTGCCCAATTTTTCGGGGCGTTACAACTGCACAACTGCGAGGCCGTCAGACATAAGTGTTGTCACCATAACAAAAACTGCCGACCCCTTTGCCAACATAGGCCCACGAACATCATCCAACCCTATTCGACCTCAGGGTAGAACTTTTAACCAACTATACATGACCCTCTCCAAAGCTATGCAGGTGCTGGTTAATAAAGGGCACCTAAAACCCTTAGAACCTCGCCCATTTCCTGACCTCTCCCACTCAAGCATAACCCTGCAAAGTACTGTGCTTTTCATCAACAGCACGGTCATGACACCGACCAGTGCTTCCATTTGCATCATGAGATTCAAGATCTCATTGACAACAAGGTCATCGCTTCACCACAGAAACCAAATGTAAACACAAATCCGCTGCCGACCCATAATCAAGTCCCCTCACCTCGAAACCTTAACCTTATCCATACACTGACCGCCTCTTATGACCCCAGCGTATATATTAACCCCCTCCTACCTACCAAAACTGATGTTGTTCATTCCTGAGGGCATAGATTTATGCACGATGGGCGCATCTAATCCACAACCTGAGCCTCACAATATAGTGACAATACCTGCAATAAATGAGGTTTTGGCTTCGAATGTAGGTACTAGTTTGTCGTCAGGGAGTCTCGAGGACGTATTTGAAAAGGCATATGATCTAAGTTGCTATATCGTGCCAAACACTCAAACCAGGCCCGAAGTGGTATTACCAACCTCGGTGGAGATTAATGTGGTCAGAGAGGATGGCCCGAGCCAAGGATTGGACGACCTGGCAGATCTTGAAGAAGATCTAGACAACTTGCAGTTCTTTGATGAGAGTGATCAAGGAGATGTACAGATCGGGTGGTTTGACTTAAACCTATCGACCGATAATACCAGATGGCTGAGTGATGAGCCAGACAAGGAAAAAGAAATTAGAATGAAACTGGAGGGAAAGGAAACAGAGGTAGCTGCAGTGGCCGGAAAGGTTGATGAGAAAGGAAAATTGCCGGAAGGCACATGTGCGGAAAAACCAATCCGATAAGTAGGTGTTGCGAAAGCTACAAGTACTGCGTAGGAAGTTATGCTGATGCAGTTTGATAGAGAAAGAATTGAAGACAACCTGAAAACCGCAACAGTATGTCGCCCCGAAAGGGACACTTGTACTATGAAGATGATTCAATTAGAGCCGAATGACTGTTTGTCGGCAGCCGAGGGCGAGTGGTGGGATAACAATGATTTGCATCTGGCCCATACTGACGAAGACTAGGGGGCCTACATCCCAGATAATACATGGTATGCTAAGGAGATAGACCATCTTACCCGAAGTAGACGGTACTTTAAGCCGCCACACCTGAATCAAGCAGAGCCATCAAGAAATGACAGGGAAGTCGAGAAAGAAAATGAGAAGCGGTTGGAAGAGGAGTTAGTTCTAAAGCAGCTCAAGAAAATCCAAGCTGATATCTCTATCTAGGGACTCCTTATGGCTTCATGGGCGCACCGATAGGCAATATTGCTGGCAATGGACAAGGCTAAATTGTCTATTAATACTACACTCGAGCAACTTATGGGCCTGGTCTTTCCAAGTGGTGCGAAGCTAATGCTCACTTTCTCTGACAAAGAGCTGCCGCCGGAAGGCTTGGCTCACAACAAGCCATTATACATATCTGTGGAATGCAGAGAAAAGTAGGTGCCAGTGGTGTTGGTAGATACTGGTTCTGCCATTAATGTCTGTCCTTCCCGTATTGCTTATGCGGTTTGCCTCAAACCGGCAGACTTTATCCCCACAGCCTAGGTGATACGGGCGTATGACAATACAAGTAGAGAGGTCATGGGTACAGTGGAAGTGCGAGTCCAAACGGGCTCGTCAGAGCAAGAGATTGAATTCCACGTGTTGGATGTGCCAGCTACCTTTAACCTGTTGTTAAGGAGGCCTTGGTTACATCACGTGAAGGTTTTGTCCTCCACCCTCTATCAAATACTGAAGTATCCTCATAAAGGAGGAGTAGCAACCGTTTTTGGGAACTCATCTATCCACCCACCACCAGAGATGACTACGCCAATGCTAGAGATCAATCATGGTGAGGAGGATGTATTCTTCTCGAGATTCACTCTGGCGGAAGCCCAGGTAGTGCAGACAATATTAGCCATAGACGAAGGCATATACGTTAGTGCCCAGTCCATCTACTTCATGAACAAACTGCGGCACATTCCGGGAATGAGACTTGGACAGAGTGATCAGAAAGGTGTTACAGCACTGGCAGAGGTGTCACACAACCCTCATGCCTTTGGATTGGGATATGTACCCACCAAAGAGAAAAGAAGACTAGATAAGAAAAGGGGAAGAGATGAGAGACAGAGCCAAGGCCAAGAGAGCTGGGAAGCATTATGAGCTTGTCTACAGGCCAATACAGGGGACTTTGAATGACCGTTTTGTTCGAAAGGGAGAGGATTTCCTTTTTTTGCGGCTTTCCTGAGCCTTGGGTAAATTCCTCAAAAAAATGAGTCCCCGGATTTGAGATCTTCTTTGATCTACAGCTACAAGACAGTGATAAGGAAATAGCTGAACCAAGCATCAAAGCTAGCCAGAGCACGGAAGATGACTCAGACAACAGTGAGGCTGAAGTAGAGGCAGCACTAGCCAATCTCCTGACAGATCCATCGAAAGACTTGGAGAACTTGGGAGATAACTTTACTGTCTCTATGATCGGGGAAGAACCGGGTGTGGACCTAACCAGTGGTATTTTGGATGCATCAAGGGCACCATGTCTTACTTGGCAGCTGGAGAAAGGTTTTCTTTCCAATTCTGAATCCGGTGATGAGCCAAAATCTGATTCCACTGAGTCTATAGAGTTGGAATCAGATTTAAGTTAGTCTAGGGAGTCAGAGTCTGGCATTCTCGGGGGTGGTAACCCGGATGCCAAGGTCCTGTTGAGGTCCTCTTTTTCTTTCTCTTTTGAGTCGATTGTAACCGAAGAGCCGGAACTTATGAATGAAAATGCTGCAGATTATGTGTACTTCTCTGTGCTGCTAATTTATTGCATTGGCCAAGATTTTTAGAATTTTAATGAAAATGAAAAGGAAGAAATTCCTCTGGTTTTGAAAAACTTGACTAATCGAGAGGAGGAGATGCGTGCTAAACCCTGCATTGCTGAAATCATTACCATTAATGTGGGTACTAAGAAGGATCCGCACTTGATCTAGATCGGGTCCATGTTGTCTTCGGAGGAATGCAAGCATTTAACCGCTTTATTAAAAGATTTCAAAGATGTTTTCGCGTGGTCCTACGAAGACATGCCTGGAATCGACCCTAAGATTGTACAGCACCGGATCCCTCTTGACCTTGAGGCCCGACCAGTCAAATAGAAACTGCACAGAATTCATCCGGATTGGGCACTGAAAAATCAAGGAAGAGGTCACCAAGCAAATTGATATAGGATTCTTGTTAGTGTCCAAGTATCCGACCTAGTTGGCCAACATCGTCTCAGTGCCGAAGAAAGACGGTAGAATCCGGGTTTGTGTCGACTTTCAGGACTTGAACAGAGCTAGTCCGAAGGATTACTTTCCACTGCCACATATTGATGAGTTTGTAGACTTCACCGCAGGCCATGCATTGCTATCATTTATGAATGGGTTTTCCTGGTACAATCAGATTCTGATGGCACTCGATGACAAAGAAAAGACCGCATTTACCACGCCGTGGGGTACGTACTGCTACCGAGTCATGCCTTTTGGGTTGAAAAATGCTGGGGCTACCTATCAAAAGGTTGCGACCACCATTCTGCATAGCATGATTCACAAAGAGGTTGAGGTGTATGTGGACGACATGATTGTCAAGTCCAAAAAGCGAGAAGGCCACTACACAACACTGGAAAAGTTCTTTCAATGGATCAGGGAATTCAGATTGAGGTTAAACCCACAGAAATGTACTTTTGGCGTGACAGTAGGAAAAATGCTAGGATTTTTAATCACACAAAGGGGAATTGAAGTAGATCCGTCCAAATCAAGGCCATCTTAGAAATGCCACCACCAAGGACTGAAAAAGATGTGCACGACTTCCTAGGCAAAGTGCAATTCATAAGATTGTTTATTTCAAAATTAACCTTGACTTGTGAACCACTGTTTGGTCTCCTAAAGAAGGGCAAGAAATTCCGATAGGACAATCGATGTCAGTTTGCCTTCAAGCAAGTCAAGCAGTTCCTCCAGAATCCACTTGTGTTGTCACCGCCAGAGCCGGGAAAGCCTTTGATTCTGTACTTATCGGTAATAGATACAATCATAAGGTGCATGCTCGCTCAAAAATCTAAGGATAAGTGGAGAAGGCCATCTACTACTTGAGCAAGAAAATACTGGACTATGAGACCCGCTACACTTCCCTCGAGAAAGCTTGCTTAGCTTTGGTATGGGCTACCAGGAAGTTGAGGCACTACTTGTTAGCTCACTCTAGAATCCAAATTTCAAGATTAGATCCCATCAAATATCTCTTTGAGAAACGTACGCTTACGGGTAACCTGGCTTGTTAGCTGTGTAGACACCCCATTTTTGACCGACCTTAAGACTCAGACGTCATCAATTGAGCGCTCGGTGATAGTGCATGTTGTGCTCGTTTTGAGGTTTCAGAGTTTCGGCTGAGTGCCTTGCTTCTGGGCCTCTGAACTCTTTGTGTTTCGGCTTGGTTTGCGGACCAAGCCTTGTTTTCCTTGCCTGAGGGAAGGAGAGGTCTTGTAAACCCCTTTCTTGTGGTCGTAGACCACTTTTCGTGGTCGTAGGCCACTTTTCCCGTTTGGAGACTAGTTTCCGGTTTTCGGAGCCTTCGGCCGCGCGCCTTGTCTCGGGACCGCTTAACGTTCTCCGTTTGGCGTGGTTTTTGAACCACACCTTGTTTCCTTGGCCTAGAGGGCCACTGTGGTTTGGGAGACCACTTTTGTGGTCGCAAACCACTTTTGGTGCTTGTCAGCTAGTTTTCGAGGCTCCCGGCTGCGCGCTTTGCCTCCTGAACTTTCGTCTTGTATCCGTTTTGGTTTGTTTTTGGTACAAACCTTGTTTTCCTTGTTTGAAGGTGGTACAAGGGTGGGAGACCAGTTTCTCTCCCCGCAAACCACTTTTCTTCCTGCCAGCTAGTTTTCTGGTCTGACAACTGGTCTCCCTAATCTTTGGACAATCAAAAGTGGTCGGCCACCACACCATTTGCTTGTTTTCATGCTTTAGACTCTCTCCCACCATGGCCGACCAGTTTTTGTTCTAGGAGACCACTTAAAGTGGCCGGCCGACCACTTTAAGTAGCTGGCCAACCACTTCAAGTGGTCGGCTGCTTTTTGTCACCTTTTTGGAGATATTTTTGGCCAGTTGGCACAGCTGGAGAGCACAAGAACCATCCTCCATACACGTGTATGGAGGGATGGCCTTGAGCCTTAGCTTCTTCAAGAAGCTTGTGCTTTTGTTCTCTATAAGAGGGAGGTTCCTCCTCCCTCCTCTAGGTTCAGAAAAATTGGCTTGAGAGTTATACATATAGCTTTGTCTCTATATTGCTCTTCTTCTTCATTTTTGTGCCTTAAAGTGTCATTTTGTCTCACTTTTGCACACAAAACACACTCAAACACCATCCTTTTGTTGCTGAGGTGCTTAGGAGCTAGTTTTGGTGTTCTTGGGTTGGTTTGAGCTTGAAAAACCTGCTAGAGTTGCAGCTTTAAAGGTGGTCTTCAAGGGTGAGCATTTAACCTTTTAAACCCCCATTTTTGCTTAAGCTTTTGGACCCTTTTGCATGCTGTTTTAAGACTAACTCTTAACTACAAAAAGTTCTAAATTTTGGTGCTTAAGATCTTTGTTTAAGGTCACTTTTGTATTTGGGGTTGTTTACCCCCTCTTAGGCCTTGTTTGGCCTTACTTTTGTGCCTTCTTTTTAAGCTTTTGGGACCACCTCGTTTTGAATTTCTCACCACTGAAATCCAGAGGAATTTCAATGGTGGAAGTGGTGTTTTGAGGTCCCAAAAAGGAGAGGGTCATCCCCTCTCCTTGTGTCTTCAATACTTGTCTTGAATGCCTCATGTGTGAGCATGTTTGTTAAAGTTTATGTTGGCCATATCTTAACTTGTATTTGGGCTTATTTTGCTGAGGCATGCCACTGTTTTTACTTGGTTTGGTTATTCCATGCATGGTTTATACACTTGTAGTGTAAATCTCATAAACTAGTTTTGTATGCTTCATGAAGTAGCATGTCATTCTAGCTTGCCTTGAGTCCATTTCAGCATGTTTTTGGTGATTTTTTGCCATGTCATACCTCTATTAGGGTTTGGTTTGGTCACCTCTTGCATGCTCCATGCACTTGTAGTGCATTTCCATGAATTAGCCTAACATGCATCATGCTTTAACATGTCATTCTAGCATGCTTTTGGCTTAACTTCAAGAAGCTTTTGTCCATATTTTAGCATGCTCTAGCTCTGATTTGTGTTGTTTTGCTCATGTATGCCATGCTTTGTATAGCTATAGTGCATTTTAGCTTGTTAGCTTTGTGCATCAAATCCACTAGCATGCCTTACTTGGACCATTTGAATGATTTGGCATCATTTCATATGTGATTTCAGTCCATGTTTCATGTTCATGCACTTGCATTTGTCACTCATTCAATGCGTTGGAGGGTTTGCCCCTTTATGCCTTTAACATGAACCATTGCGTATGCCTTCATGCCTTAGCTTGCGAGCCATCATTTCAATGTTTTTTTGGGGTTATCTTGCCATGATATAGCTCTGATTTTTGTTGGTTAAGTCATCCCATGCTTAGTCTTAATAGGTGTAGTGTAATCCACCTTATTTGCCTTGTATGCATCATGCCTTATGCCCTTTATGCTAGCTTGTTTTGGCTTCCTTCCATGCATGTTTTAGTATCATTTTGACATGTTTTAGGACTGTTTTGGGTTTCCTTTGCCATATCCTTCATGCTTTGTATAGCTGTAGTGCAATTAGCCTTGCTAGCTTTGCGTTTTGTTGACTCATGCATGCTATCTTTGAGCTATTTAGATGGTTTGGCATCATGTAATACTTCATTTCAGAGCTTATAGC
The DNA here is from genome assembly GCA_030407325.1 of Camellia japonica. Taxonomy (NCBI): domain Eukaryota; kingdom Viridiplantae; phylum Streptophyta; class Magnoliopsida; order Ericales; family Theaceae; genus Camellia; species Camellia japonica. Next base: position 201,539,370 of record JAPPVO010000019.1, on the reverse strand, counting down.
ATTGCCATGTTTCCACTTCTTTCATGCTTTGAATGCCTTTAAGTGTTGTGCATTGTTGCCTTACTTATGGCCTAGCATGTATGCCATCTTGCCTAGGTCTTTGAGCCTCCATCTTAGCATGTTTTGGTCATTGTTTTGACCTATTTCAGCTCTGTCCATGGTTGGTTCATGCATTTGTGCCATATATTGCATGCCCCCTTTGTAGTCCTCTTTACTAGCTTCATGCTTTAAGGACCTTTGCATGCTATGCTTGTGTTGTTTGAATGATTTGGCATCATTTCTTACTTAATTTTAGTGCATTTAGTGTTGTCGCACTTCCATGTTTGTCACTCCTTGAGCACTCTTGAGAGTTGTGCTCTTAGGCCTAGTTGGTTGGCCAATGCATCGTGCATGCATGCCTTGTCTTTTGGTGCCTTTGTTTTGGTGTTGTGGCCACTAATTTGGACATGGCTGAGGTCTATCCATTTTGGTTTAAGTCCATTGAGTATTGTGTATGTCATGTAGTTCATCGCATTGTGTATGCCATGTTGTTTCATTACATTTGTGTATACCATGTTCATTGCATTGCATATGCTAGTTGTCATTTAGCATTATGTATGCTAGTTGTTGTTCTTAGCATTGTGCATTGTGCATGCCATTAGCCTTGTTAGGTTGTTCATGTTGCATTGCATGTTTGCATGCTTAAGTCATATTGCATATTTGCATGATTGTGTTGCATTGCATTTTTGCATGCTCCATGTTACATAGCATTATGCATGCCATGTTATGTGTTGCATTGTGTTTGGAATAGGTGTTAGTCCAAACACGGGAAACGAGAGACGTTTCATACTTGAAGTGATGAAACGTGCCTTAATTCTCGATCGTCGACGCTCTTGATCATACATGATAGAGTTCTAGGCCTTATGTGTTTACTTGTGCATTCATTTTATATTGAATTGTGCAACTTCGCCTCTCGGCCATCATGCATCGAAATGCGCGATTGGTGGCCCGAGAGTCGAGAACCACACTCCCTTGAGCTTATGAAATGATAGGGAGGGTGGTTGTGCACACATACCTTGCAAATACATTGCCATGCCCTTTCTTGCTCTCTGTTGCAGAAAACTGGAGTTTGGCAGCAACAACTGGTCGGCCAGCCAGAAAAACTAGCTGGCCGACCACTTTTTCTGGTTTTCAACACAGAAAATGGTCGGCAAGTGGCCGGTGACACCTCTAGGTGGTCGGCCACCCTCCCACAGGTTCCCATGGTGGATTTTAAGCCTTCTGGAGCTTGGTGCAAGGTTCTGAGAACAATTGAAAATAGAGGCAAGTCGGGGCATCGCGTTAGATTTCTGAACGAAGCGGCCGAGCATGCATGAACTTCTCGCCTCGAGGCTCCTGCTTTATTGCTTTCCTTAGCTGTCATGCTTAGATAGCTAGCTTATGCTTTGTTTTGTACTTAGATAGTTAATGCGTTTAACTATTCAGTATGTTTTGTAATAATTAGTTAACTAGGATTAGTTAATTAGCTTCTTTGTAATGTAATAAGTAGTTTAATTAGCTTAGATTAGCTAGTTAGCTTCTTATTCGGACCCTCTGTCGAGAAGGCTAACTGTTGTAATAGGCGTGCGTGTGTGTGATGCATGTCTTCCAACCTCCATTTCTTTCTCATTTTTACTTAACTGCTTACGATGGTTAGTTTTAGGGCATATTTCATTCAGCATACCTTATGCTATGCATGCGTGCATCATTCATCTGTATTGCATGCACCGGGCTCGGCGCATCATACTAACTGCATTGTATTTCAATTCCTCTTTGAATACGTGTACCGAGTTGCATTTCACATGCCACCTTAGAATAGCCGAGCCTATCTAAGTTGCATTTTCGCATGTGTTGCATTAGCCATCTTAACATGAACTAGGATCATGCATGATTTCTAACTAGTTCTTTGTTTTGGCTCGGAGTACACTATGAGTGTTTACGCTTTAGCATACTACATGTGTGTTATTGACTGCCATGAAAGCATGCTTGCCATGAGGCTAACTGCTTATTTGATATAACTGCCTGAATGCCTGTAGGTGAAGGTTGGATTACTTGAATTGGAACAATTCATTGAATCTCGAACTTAGCCTACTTGCGAGTAGCAAACTTCAAACCATTTTCACAAACGAACATGCAATGTTTTGTTCCAAATTAGGCGATCTAGTCTATACTTGTATGCTGTGTGCATCACGTAGTAAGATTAGCTAATTAACCGGAATAAGAGCATATGTGTTTTTAAAAACAAAATATCATGCTTAGTACAGGCCGATCTTTGATCGGGCGAGCAGGGGTGCTCATTGCATGACCTTCCCCTCTCGTACCCAAGTTCCCGAGCCGAGGCAACTTTGGTGATGACGGACACGTGGCTTTAGGCACGAGTCAGGGTTTCCAAAATTTCCCCCAAAATAAAATATTTAGGTGGCGACTCTGTATCTGGCAAAGCAGTCCATGTTTGGCACTTCTTTATTAAAATCAGTTTTTCAAAAACGATTTGCCGGATTTGGACTCTTTGGTGATTTATCGATCTTGCATTGCACTTTGTGAGATTAGATTCAAAACCGTGACATTGAGTCCGAACTGTAGTAGCTCAGAACAAAACGAGATTCGCGCCCCTCGCGCGCGCGGATATCAGAGAGTTCCCGGGAGCACGTCTACAAGCTGCTTCTTCTCTCCGAATTTGGTCTCAAGTATGTAACACGCAAATCAGTTAAAGGGAGAGTTGTAGCAGAATTCCTAGCAGACCGCCTAATAGAAGGAGATGAGGCAGTAGAATACTTGTTTCCAGATGAAGACATTGTGCAAGTAGAAGAGGAAACATGGAAAATGTACTTTGATGAAGCGTCTAATCAATACAATTATGAGATAGGTGTGTTGCTGATAGCACTTGATGATTCCCATATACCACTAGCTTTCAAACTCCGGTTCAAAGTATCCAACAACGAAGCAGAATATGAGGCGTGTATTGCTGGTTTGGAAGCTGCCCTAGAACTATGGGCAATAAGGTTGAACATCATCGGGGACTCAAACTTGGTTGTTTCTCAAGCGAACAGAGACTGGAAAGTTAAAGAAAAAAACATGAACGTTTATCATCAGACCCTGGATATTCTGATTTCGAGGTTTGAAAAACTGACATTCACGCACCTACTTAGAGAGAACAATTGGTTTGCTGATGCGCTGGCAACTCTATCTTCCATGGTAGACATTCCGCCTAGAGTCAAGATGCGTCCAATCATCATTGAACTGAAATACACGTCGGCTTATGAGACCATTGCCGCAATAGATGAAGTTCAAGACAAAAACCCTTAGTATTATGACATTTGGAACTTTCTCAAAAAGGAAACGTATCCACTAGGGGCAAATGCCAAAGACAAACGGGGAATACAGCGTCTGGTCGTCCAATTCGTCATCTACAGGGGTAAGTTGTACAAAAGAGGTCATCTGAGAATGCACAAGCTATGTGTTGAAGAAGAGGAATCGAAGCGTCTTATGGAGGCCATCCATAGTGAAGAATGTGGAGCACACATGAATGGTGTGATGCTACCCCGAAAAATCCTTAGACAAGGCTATTATTGGTCATTATATTGGTTTTGTGCTGTGATGCCACAAATGTCAAGTCCATGCTAATTGCATGAATATCCTGCTGTCAAAGCTTTACGACATGACTTCACCATGACCTTTCTCAGTCTGGGGAATTGACGTTATTGGTGCAGTCTCACCAAAGGGTTCCAATGGACATGAGTTCATCTTGGTGGCGATTGACTATTTTACGAAGTGAGTGGAAGCTCAGTCTTATGCCGTGTTAAAAGCATCGCATGTAGCCAAGTTCATCAGAAACAATGTCATTTGTCAGTATGGGGTTCCAAACGAGATCATATCAGATAACGACTCACACTTCAAGAAAGAGGTAGTGGATTTGCTTGAGAAATATAACGTGGCTTTTCACAAGTCATCAACATATAGACCACAGACCAATGGAGCTGTTGAGGCCGCCAATAAGAATATCATGAACATCCTACGAAAGATGGTGGAGACCTACAAAGACTGGCCGGATAAACTATCATTTGCTCTTTGGGGTTACAGAACGTCAATTCGCATATCCACAGGGGCAACCCCTTATTCTTTTGTAAATGGGATAGAAGTTGTTCTACCGATTGAGATCGAAATACTGTCACTGCAAATTATGACTGAGTGTCAGATAGCAGAGGCAGATTGGCAACAGAGCAGGTTTGAGGAATTGATGTTATTCGATGAGAGGAGGTTGAAGGCATTGTATCACATTTAGGGCTACCACCGCAGAATTGCTAGGGCTTTTAACAAGAAGGTTAAGTCCAGAAATCTCAAGGAATGAGATATGGTGCTAAAAGACAACTGAGCTCCCATCCATGACCCTAGGGGCAAGTTCAGACCTAATTGGACTGGTCCTTACATCATCAAATCTATCTGGTCAAGAGGGGCGATTATCTTTATGGACCTAGATGGTTTGGAGTTTTCATAGCCAATCAATATGGACAAGTTGAAGAGGTACTACCCTTGAGAGGCTCGCTAGGCCGAAAACCCGAAAGGACGACCTAGGCAAAAGTTAGAGCATAAAAAATTAGAAATAAGGAAAAACTGAACTCGTAAGGTCGAAAACCCGGAAGGGCGAATTTGGCAAAAGTTAGAACGTAAAAAGAGAGAGCTAATACTCAAGTGAACCTGAACCGAACTACATAAGGCCTGATTCTCTTCTTTGGGATACGTAGGCAACTTCATCCTGGAGTTTGGTCGTAACCATCTCCATCTCCAACTGTCCTATTCGTTTATTTGGTCAAGCTATCTTGCTCTATTATTTGTTAGCCTGGCTGCGTGATCTTCATTTTGGCAGAAGGGTTGATTGTAAGACAGAGCAGTGCTGGTGAATGCAGTTATGGGCAATTGCGATCTTCTGATTCAGGGTTGCATATCTTGAGGACTGATTCCGTGCGTGTCAAGTAGTGATCATTTTCGAAAATGGTTTTGAAAAGTTTTAATAAAAGTTGATTTTTCTCAAAATTTTACCTTTTACAACTTAGACCATTTTGAGAGCAAAAGGAAAATTTTCAGTGCTCACAACTTTAATTCCATTGATTTCAACACAAGTGCATTCTCCAACTCGCTGATTAAATCATAGTTGCTTTTACATCATAAAACTTGAAAAGAAAAGTCAAAGCAATAAACTAGAGGCATAGATGAGTCAGGTGTTCTTGCGTCCTCTACTCGTGCTCGTGGAAGTCTCTGCAGTCAAAGTTAGCCCGTCCTGTGTTTCATCCTCAATCCAAGCCAAGTATTCACCGGAAAGAGCATAATTGAAGCTAACCGTAGGAGCTAAAAGCTCTCTCGTCCTCCAGGCAACGAGGTACCGAGTCAGGTTGGAAACACGAATTGGGAATGGGGTCGGGTATTCTACCCCCTTATCTGGACGGGTCTGATCATGCCCAAACTGGCATCTGAACTGGAAAGGGAAGTAGAACACGCAGTGTGTGAGGCCAATCAATCGTATACCCAGCTGACGGGACATGCTATAGCTCATCTCAGTCAAATTAAGCCAGGGGCAATGCCAAGTTATGTTAGCAGTAGATCTGTTGCACATCTAGTTGCACCACTATTCTTCAGTGGGAAAGTCTACTAGCCGTTAGCAGAAGAAGTAGGCTCGAGCTAAATACTCAGGGCAAGGGTCCATTACTTTCAGCTTATCCATTAGCCATACCTGGGAAGGGATGAAAAATAAGAGAGATTAAATAATAGAGAGATGTACGTTGAGAGAAAAGTAAAGAAAAGGGCTTAAAGAGAAAAATAGAGTGTAAGTGTCGAGTGATGTGAGAGCTATAAATAAGAAAGGGTAGGAAACAATACCTGGAGTAACAGTGGACTCCCTGTGAACCGAGTAGTCTCTCGCCTATGAAAAACATCTAAACCCATCAGAGTTTCGGCCAAGGCCAGACCAATGTAGCTCTTACCCTCTTTCAAGCATTGGGCCACTTCGATTAGCTTAATGTTGGCTCCACCATAACTAGGGGCAAGAAGGAAGTGTGCGAGCATACATAAACAGAGGGCATGTTGCCGATAACCTCGCCAGAGGAGGTCACCTCTATCGTTGATGTCAGAAAATCGATGAATCAAACCGGGTATATCTATCTCCCCATCGTGAGCCAAAGATCAAGCTTTGTGCAAAAGTGAGCCCACACATCCGTCCCAAAGCCTGGGCATGGCCAAAACAAGGCTAAGGCATAATCTCCTCATCACACTGGGATTCCATGAATGCTTGAAACTCTTCAAAAGTCGGATACATTTCCTGTGCGCCGAAGCGAAATACATATGTAATTAGGTCCTAACATTGGACCACAGCATGGAGGAATGGAAAACAAAGTGAAGTACGGCTTAATGAAAAAAAGTACATTTATGTCGAAACCTCTGGAATTTACCTTTTCCATGCCATCCAAAGTGGCTATCCAGTCTTTAAGCTTGTCGATAACGAATATCTCTATTTGTCGAAGAAACAGCAGCAAAAATGAGGTTATGTCAAAGAATTTGTGAAAGAAGACCTTTTGCAGAAGATAAGGCTGTGAGTGGATGCTAGCTGTTAACCAGCTGTTGAGCCACCACACTTGGCTAGCCGTCCACTTTTCTTGGCCGACCGTCCACTATTGTGGGCCTAGCAATTTGGTAGTCTGGTTTTGTTCCGGTCTTTGTGTTTTGAGGTCTTGTTTTGAGTCTTTTATTTTTAGCAAGTGTAAATAGCTGTGTTTAGGTTGTTTTTACTTTGTTTTCCGTTTATCTAGTTGTATTTTGTGTTTTCGTCGTTGGCCGGCTTATTATCTGATTAAGAACATCATTCCAATACAAGCATTTTCGGTTTAAAATACTATTCCATTTTGTTTTTATGCAAGTGTGGTGTTCATGATGCAAAAACAAAGCTCTTTTTATAAAACTGCAGGGTTTAACCCCGATCATAGTTTTTACAAAAAGAGAATGCAAGTATTTTCAAAAAAAAAAAAAAGTAAGACCAATCTGAAGCTACACATGTGCTAAGCTACCAAAATAAAAGAAACTAAGCAAAAGAGTACAAAAATCTGTGCCAGTCACATCAAGCTCGAGAGTCTCTCTTCGTCCTCTTCCTTAGAGGGGACTTAGGGGCACTGTCTCCGTTGGCGCCGCTATCAGAATCGGACTCCAAGCCAGAGCCAGTATCGCCACCTCCGCTCTCCGACTCAGAGCTAGTCTCGGCACCCTCCTCGCTTCTTGACCCCAAGCCAGCGTCATCATCCTTACTCTCAAACAGCTCAAAGTATCGGCTCGCTGTCTCTTCTATGCCGCTGGTCTCAACATCATCCTCACTCAAAACTGGCTCTGAGAAAGAGGAGGTCTCCTCTGTCTGGGACTCACTACTCTGTCACCGAGCACCTCTGCCCTTGCCTCGACTTCGACGCTCATCTCGGCCTCGTGCTGGGGCTTGTATACCTCTCCTCTCTACAATTAGAAGAGGTGTCGCCAGTGCTGCCGTTACGGCTGGTGCCCTCGGTGCAGGTGGAATCTAAAAAACAAACATCAAAGTATCAGACATAGTATATATGTTGCAGAATGTAGTATGCAGTATGCGTATGATGCGGAAGGCAGATTCAGCATAGGTGTAGTGCATCAGTGCAATATGAGGCAGTGCCAGAATGCATGTCAGTTTACAGTATGAGTATCGTGTATCAGTGGGAGTATAGCACGTCAGTGCAGTATGAGAAGTAATGAAATGCACGAGAGAAAGGAAAATATATCCGAATACCGTGAAGAGCGAGCAGCGTCTCTCTTCTCTACACCATGTGAACTAGAGAAGCAACCAGCTGAAGGAGACCCTCCATGTACTCTATGGGCGCCTGCAAGTGAATTTGAATAATCAATATTTGAAAGGGAAAATACAGGATGTAAGTTGTCAAGTGTGGTCCATACCTGAGGTGCGCCCGGGGCTATAACATACCGTGTCCCGCCTCCGATGGCTCTATCGGGACTTGATAGGCCGTTCCACTCGGCCGCTAGCAAGGAATCACGGTAGGAATCACTAGCCAACCAGTCGCATGCACAATAGAAGGGGTCTCTCAAACATCAGCCTCGGCCTCCTAAGTAGCCTCTCTGGCAAATGGGGCAACTGCAACATCGCCGGCGTGAACTCCAGTCAGAGGTGGCATGAGGTGAGTTTTGATGAAGGCTATGTAGTCTCTGCCTTGCCGGAAGTAGTCCGTATCCTGCCCCGTCATCAACTGAATAATAGCCTCAACTAGGAGGCTATCGGCTGACCTCATCAATACTAGAGGTAGAACAGGAACGACTGGGGCAGGTAGGCCCATAGTCTGGCGTACGAAATGCTCACCTAAAAACCAAGCCTGGCAAAATGGGCCCTTCAGCAAGATTCGATACCGAGAGGTAGCCCAAGCCCCAGTATACTGGTCCCGGACTCCGGCTGGCATAATCGCCCATGGCTGCCACGTGATTTGTAAATAGAGAATTTACAAGTTGTTTGTTATTGTCAGTTGTCAAAGTATGGATTAGAACAGTAGCAATGGAAATAAATAGGAAATGACTGTAAGTTTCGGATTACCTCGCAAGCCACCACCATGTCGAATTACCAGCGGAAGTAAGCAAATGTCATGTCATCGCAACGCCGGCACCTGCTATCATACTGCCGCGCGTAGGGCAGGGCTGGTGTTACCTCTTCTACCAGCATTGGGGTGAGGGCCGGGGAATAAGAATAGACCCAGAGCTGTAAGGCAAAGATAAAGTGTGAATCAATATATGCGAACAGATAGTAAATAGAAAGTGCACAGTAGAAGGCACAGTGTGTGACCAGTGTTAAACTGAAAGTGTAAATTAGAAAGCACAATGCATAGACAGATATAAAAGTAGAAAATGCAAAGAAAAAAGCATAAGAAACAAACAGAAAATGAAGGTATAGTGCGTACCTCACAGGCTCTCCAATAGCCTCCAACCTTGTTCTCCTTAATGCAGGAACTGGAGCTCATGTAGCCGTAGAGAGTGGCAAGGCCGACTCCACCCTAGTCATAAAATCGAACCCGCGGTGAGGTCACAAGGGCGCTCAACAGACACAAGCCCACGACATTTCACCTGTTCACAAATAAGGTGGTACCGAGAAGATAGATCAAGAAGCCACGGGTGTACTACTCCACCTCTTCCTGTGTCGCTGGTTGGCTCCTGTGGAAGTGCTCGTAAAACAAACTGTATCGCACCATCGCTGGTCTGTCCAACACAGGACATGTACCGAACAAATATATCCAAGCTACCTCCCATCGACCCATATCCATATCAAAGGGGATCGGATCAGCCCCTACTCCCAAGCTGGTGATCATCAAGAAATCATAGGGGGTCATCGTTATCTCTCTGGTGGAAGAGAAGTGGAAGGAGTTGGTGGTGTCCCACCACCTTTCCACCAAAGCTCTGAGTAAGGCCCGGCTGGCCATGTGGCGTGAGAACCTAGTGTAGAATAAGCCAAACCCCACCTCGTCGACAAGGTCATGGACCCGAAGGGGGAGGTCATGATACCAATCCCTGGCCATCACCATCCCGTAACCTCTCTAGGAGCGAGAGTCCTCCTATGACAAGGAAAGAGTGAGTCAAATAAAAGACAATTAGATGAAAAGCCGTGATGAAATGGCTAAAAGACAGTTAAATGAAAGTGCATGAAAGCAAAGTTTGTACCTCAGAAGCACCGTGAGAAAGGTGAGAGGTCCGCTCCCTTAGCAAAACATCCTCTAGCATGCTACTAACAAAATCATCAAACCGCAGCATGCCACCGAGGGCCATCACATGCGTTCATGGATGGTAAGTGGCCAAATGAAATGGAATCTGCCGCTAGTGCCCTCAGTGCAGGTGGAATCTGAAAAACAAATATCAAAGTATTAGACACAGTATGTATGTTGCAGAATGTAGTATGCAGTATGTGTATGATGTAAAAGGCAAATTTAGCATAGGTGTAGTGCATCAATGTAGTGTGAGGCAATGCTAGAATGCATGTCAGTTTACAGTATGAATATCGTGTATCAGTGGGAGTATGGCATGTCAGTGCAATGTGGAAAACAATGCAATGCACGAGAGGGAAGGAAATATACCTGGATACCGTGAATAGCGAGCATCGTCTCTCTCCTCTACACCATGTGAACTAGAGAAGCAACCAGCGGAAGGAGGCCTTCCGTGTACTTTGTGGGCGCCTGCGAATGAATTTGAATAATCAGTATCTGAAAGGGAAAATGCGGGATGCAAGTTGTCAACTGTGGTCCATACCTGAAGTGCGCTCGGGGCTTTGACGTACCCGTGCCTCGCCTCCAGTGGCTTTATCGGGACCTAATAGGCCATCCCGCTCAGCCGCTAACAAGGAATCACGGTAGGAATTGCTAGCCAACCAGCTGCATGTAGGATAGGAGGGGCCTCTCCAACATCAACCTCGGCCTCCTAGGCAGCCTCTTCGGCAAAAAGGGCACCTGTAGCATCACCGACACGAACTCCAGTCATGGGTGGCATGAGGTGAGTCCTGATGAAGGCTGTGTAGTCTCCGTCTCACTGGAAGTAGTCCGCATCTTGCCCCACCATGAACTAAATAATAACCTCAACTAGGAGGCTATCGGCTGACCTCATCGATATTAGAGGAGGAACAGGAACGACTGGGGCAGGTAGGCCCATGGTCTGGCATACGAAACGCTCAACTAGAAACCAAGCCCAGCAAAATAGGCCCTCCAGAAAGATCCGATACCGGGAGGTAGCCCAAGCCCCAGCGTACTAGTCTTAGACTCTAGCCTGCATCATTGCCCATGGCTGCCACGTGATCTGTAAATAGAGAATTTACAAGTTGTTAGTTATTGTCAGTTGTTAGAGTATGGATCAGAACAATAGCAATGGAAATAAAGAAGAAATGACTGTAAGTTTCGGATTACCTTGCGAGCCACCACCAAGTCAAAATATCGGCTGAAGTAAGCAAATGTCATGTCATCACGGCACCGACGCCGACGCCGGCACTTGCCATCATACCGTCGCGCGCATGGGCACGACTGGTGTTACCTCCTCTACCGGCACTGGTGCGAAGGCTGGGAAATAAACATAGACCTAGAGCTATATGGCAAAGAGAAAGTGTGAATCAATATGTGCGAACAAATAGTAAACAAAAAGTGCACAGCAGAAGGCACAGTGTGTGACCAGTGTTAAACAAAAAGTGCAAAGTAGAAAGCACAATGCATGGACAGATATAAAAGTAGAAAATACAAAACATAAAGTATAAGAAGCAAACAGAAAATGAAGGTATAGTGCATACCTCTCAGGCTCTCTAATAGTTTTCAACCTTGTTCCCCTTTATAAGGGAACTGGAGGTCATGTAGCTGTAGAGGGTGGCAAGGCCGGCTCCACCCAAGTCATAAAACTGGACCCGCGGCAAGGTCACAAAGGCGCTCAACATATACAAGCCCATGGTATTCCACCTATTTGCAAACAAGGTAGTACCGAGGAGATAGATCAAGAAGCCCTGGGGTGTACTACTCCATCTCCTCCTGTGTCGCCAGCTGGCTCCAGTGAAAGCGCTCGTAAAACCAACTATATCGCACCATCACCGGTCTATCCAACACAAGGCGTGCCCCAAGTAGATATATCCAAGCTGCCTCCCATCAGCCCATATCCATATCAAAGGGGATCAGATCACCCCCTACTCCCAAGCTGGTGATCATCGAGAAATCATAGGGGGTCACCGTCATCTCCCTAGTGGAAGAGAAGTGAAAGGAGTTAGTGGTGTCCCACCACGTCTCCACCAAAGCTCCGAGTAAGACCCGGCTGGCCATGTGTCGTGAGAGCCCGGTGTAGAATAAGCCAAAGCCCGTCTCATCGACAAGGTCGCGTACCCGAGGAGGGAGCTCGTGATACCAGTCCTTGGCCATCACCGTCCCGTAACCTCTCTAGGAGCGAGAGTCCTCCCGTGACAAGAAAAGAGTGAGTCAAATAAAAGATAGTCAGATGAAAGACAGTGATGAAATGGCTAAAAGACAGTCAAATGAAAGACAGTGATGAAATGGCTAAAAGATAGTCAAATGAAAGTGCATGAAAGAAAAGTTTATACCTTAGAAGTGCCATGAGAAAGGTGGGAGGTCCGCTCCCTCAGCAAAACATCCTCCGGCACGCCACTGACAAAATCATCAAACCGCAGCATACCGCTGGGGGCCATCAGATGCGTCTGTGGGTGGTAAGTGGCCAGATCAAATGGCCTCAACCTCAGTGGCAGCAGCTCAGGCTCGGGCCCTAGTGGAAAGACTGCCTCTGCCTCGGCCTCAAAATCAGCGACGATATCCTCCGCCGCCCCGCTGACCTTGGCAACTGCTGGCTCCTCTACCTCGGCTATAGCTAGAAGCATAGGTACCTCGGGAGGGGCACCATCATGTGGGACATCGTTTGCCATTTGGGATGTGGTAAAAGTGGTGAAAAATAAAGAAAATAAGGAGAAAAAAAAAAGAAGGGAAAACTTTAAAAAAGTCAACCCTAGAAGAGAGAGAGAGAAAGAGAGAGAGAGTCAAAACCCAGGAAAGTGATGAAAACCTGAAAAAATCAATGAAAACAAAATGTGATCGGTTCAAAGTGTAGAGGACCAAAAGTTTTTTACAAATAAAGTTTGCGTGGGGCGTTGGAAAACGTATACAAAGCACAAATCTAGAGAAATGAAGCACCTAGATTTGTGGTGTGGGTGTGTGCAAAATCTAGAGAAATGAAGCATCATGTTTGGGTTGTGTATTTAAAAGACCAGAGCCGAAATCCCAAAATTGCCTCCGAATTATCACAAGTGGCCAGCCGTCCACTTGTTGGCCGGCCGTCCCCCATTTGTGGCAGGCTGGCCCCTTTTGAGGCCCAGTGTTGGTTTTTGTTGTCCTCTTGCTCAAGAAGTGTATGTGAGGTCCTGTTTTGGGTCTGGGAAGAAGAATTGAGGTATTTGAAGCAGGCACTGTTTCCGAGGATCCCGAAATTGTGTTCCAGTTGCGCCGTTCCAATTCTCACTGTGTCTCTGGTGCATGAATATGTCTGGATCTCAAATATGAGCGAGTTGTATCCTTTTTTGAGCATCTTGAGGAGCCGCTGAGTGGTAAGTCGGAGTTCGTTGTGAGGTGTTTTCGGACACCGTTTTCTGCTTATCTTTTTAGTTTCGCATACCTGTTTGCATATGCATCACGTCTTATTTCTATTATTTGTTTTAGTGCATGGAGCATGCATTATCATGGTACTCGCATCGATTACATTAAGTGCGTTGCATTATGGGCGTCACGCTTTTCCAACTCTTGTGTCCACCCTTGTCACATAAGTGTGAGTTAGGTTTTTTCTCCTTAACCTCGCTATGCAGAAGTGTGGCTTAATTTGCTCTTGTCCTCTCTATGCGGAAGTGTAGTTAGGATCACCTCACTATGAAGTGTGGCTTGGTTTGTTCTTTTGTGCTCTCTATGAAGAAGTGTAGTTAGCATCACTTCACTACGCGGTAGGGTAGCTTGGTTGTTCTTGTTCCTTGCTACGCGAAAGTGTGGCTTGGTTCGTTCTTTTGTCCTCTCTACACGGAAGTGTAGTTAGGATCACCTCGTTACTCGGTAAGGTAGCTTGGTTGTTGTTGTTCTTCACTACGCAAAAGTGTGGCTTGGTTCATTCTTTTGCCCCTCTACACGATAGTGTAGTTTGGGCGGTTTTATTGTGCCTCTTTATGCTGAAATGTAATTAGGATCACCTCGCTACTCGGTAGTGTAGCTTGGTTATTCTTATTCCTCTCTGTGCGGAAGTGTGGCTTGGTTCGTTCTTTTGCCCCTCTACGCGGTAGTGTAGTTTAGGCGGTTTTGTTGTGCCTCTCTACACGTAAGTGTAGTGAGGGTTGTTTTTTTGTTATCGTCTCTACACGGAAGTGTAGTTAGGATTAGCCCTCTACGCGGTAGTATAGTGAGGGTTGTTCTTGTTCCTCTCTACGCGGAAGTGTAGTGAAGGTTGTTCTTTTGTTATCTCTCTACGCGGAAGTGTAGTTAGGATTAGCCCTCTACACGGTAGTGTAGTTTTGGTGGTTTCTTGTTCCTCTCTATACGGAAATGTAGTGAGGGTTATTCTTTTGTTATCTCTCTACGCGGAAGTGTGGTGAGAATTGCTTCTTGTTAAACTTTTCTGCACGGAAGTGTAGTTTGGATTGTTTCTTATACGTGGAAGTGTAGTTAAGATTGTTTTTTGTTATTTATATCGATTGTTGCATTGCATTGAATCTCATTTTTTGGGCGGTGTGCTCGTTTGTATTTACATCGCATCATATGTATCGTTTTGCATTCTGTCCCTGAACTACGCTGGTTTGATTCCTAGCAAAGGGATACGTAGGCAACACTTGGCTCAACTAAGTCTTACGGCCTTGTCAAAATAAGTCGTCTCTAGGCTTTGACATTCACTCACGTCATTTCATAACTTTGAGCTCTGTCAAAGAGGGACAACTGTAGACACCCCATTTTTGACCGCCCTTTAGACTTGGGCGCCACCGATTGATCACCCAATAATGATTGCTACGCTTGTCACACTCGAGTTCCTCAGTAGAAAGCCTTGGTTTTGAGCCTCAAAAGCCTACAAACCTTGCACCACTTTTGGACCAAAACAACATTTTTCCAAGCCTGACCACCCAGAGGCCTGCAAGCCACTTAGTGGTCGGCTGGCCACAAATGAGTGTACAGCCATCCCTTTAGTGGCCAGCCAGCCACTTGTTCAGGCAAAACAGATATTTCCTGCCAACTGTGCTAGCTGTCTCCATATGTGCATGCACTGCACCAGCTGTGTGTATACTGATATTTCCGAGATAGTCACACATTTTTCTATATATACTTGACCCCCTCTCATAAAATAAGGTTATAAAAAATTGTGAAGTGCAAAATTTCCAAAAATATCTCTCTCTTTATATCTTGCAACCTACGCACTCTCTCTCTCTACACTTCCTAAACCAATTTTTTAGGGTTCCTTGCTGAGATTCTTGAGCTTGAATTTTAGCACTTGAGGGTGTGAAATTGTTGGTTTATAACTCCAAGGGTCACCCATCTTCAAGGTATAGATCCTAGCTCTTTTACACTACTTCTTTCCTATCTTTTCTTACTGTTTTTGGGCTATTTTTTTGCAACTGTGTTGTGGGGGCCGAATATATGGAAAAATCAGAAGGTGCGTACCATTAGAAGACTGATGTTAATCGGCTGTATCCTACGAGAGTGGGAAGCCGAATATGATATATATGCCGAATAAGTGTAAGTCCTTAGGGCCGAATAATGGAAAGGACAATGATTAAAAAGCAGGCCCTGGCCCCGAGGATTGGAAGGAACGAGTATAAATACAGGAACAACGGGTATAGAAAGGTATGTAAGAATCACTTCACTTAACTTAGTAAACAAGCTATCATGAGGGCCTGAACTAACTTGTCTGTCGGAGTGCTAATTCCGGCATCCCCGACCGGAGTGTTTGTATCTTTTCAGGTGACTAGCTGAGGATCACTAGCGTCTCCCAGGATCTGAAGAGTATTTCCAAACCACTTCTCCACAATTGGCGCCGTCTGTGGGAATACTCAAATACATCCATGGCAGGCGTGACTGAAGATCCTCCGGTAACCATTGACGAGACCGCACAGGGAGATGACCTCACTCCAGCAAATATGCTCGGAAAAGAAACCATCGCTGCAAGACGCGCCTTGAACTTCGATTCACCAACGACTTCAGCGCAAGAGACAATGCAGGCGATCATGGAACAAGCAAAGCAGAATGAACAAAGGCTGGAGAACATGATCGCTGAAAATGAACGTCTCCGTCAAGATTTGGCCCTCGAAGTCGCAAAATTGAGAGAAGCCATGCGCCAAGATCCCGAACGACCTCCGAGGGCCGGTGGACAACGACCTCGAGCCCGACCAAAGGACACCGATAGCGACTCCAACTCATTACCCACGGAGCTCACCAACAAGGGACGATCCGAAACTTCCAGCTCCTCCGAAAAGAGTCTACATACAAGGAACAAGCGCAGGAGGAGCAGTTCAGACGAAGAGGACCAACACGATCCTTTTGTCCGACGGATTGCAAGGGCGGCCCTGCCCAAGAAGTTCAAAGCTCCGTCATTCACTCTTTACAATGGAAAATCAGAACCCACTGATCATATTCGTCACTACAAGCAGCCATGACATTGCATGCAGACAACGAAGCCCT
The DNA here is from genome assembly GCA_030407325.1 of Camellia japonica. Taxonomy (NCBI): domain Eukaryota; kingdom Viridiplantae; phylum Streptophyta; class Magnoliopsida; order Ericales; family Theaceae; genus Camellia; species Camellia japonica. Next base: position 201,523,135 of record JAPPVO010000019.1, on the reverse strand, counting down.
CATGTGCCGAATATTCCCAGCAGCCTGGGCCATTAGCTGTCAGGTGGTATTACAAGCTGGAGCGGCCTCCATCAAAAGCTTCCATCAATTACAGAAATCCTTCAGGGCCAAGTTCATCACCAACGAGGTACAACCGAAACAGGCCGACTCTCTCTGGGCTATGCAGATTCAGTAGGAGAAAAGCTCAGAGCGTATTCGGCGCGCTATTGGGAGTGCTTCAACCTCGTTGACGACGCTTGCAACGACTCCATGGCCATCACCGCCTTCAAAATGGGACTACATCCTGACAGTCCTCTTCACAGTTCCTTGACCCGAAGACCCCCAAAACAGTCTGGGCGTTGATAAAGAAAGTTGAGGAGTATTGCAAAGTGGAAGATGACGCCTTGAGAATAAAAGCCGGCCAAATGTCCAACAAAACGGCCCCCCCTGAAATTGCTCAACCAATAAGTTCCGTGCCACCTCCTAGCCAGAGCCTCGGCAACGCGCTAAACGAGACAAAAGGCGGGATACTTGCCGATCAAGCGATCAATGCTCCCACCGGACGAATGAGCAATTGCAAGTCGACAGCAGGCGTTCGAGGCGTGCCGACAAGAAGTACACGGAGTTGTCAGAACCAATCGCTGCAATAATGACCAAAGTCCAACACCTTCCATTCTTCAAATGGCCGTCAAAGATGGTGGGGCCGCCCGACACGCGAAGAAGGGATAGGCGGTGCGAATATCACAAAGATCACGGCCACGAAACAGAGAGTTGCTACGCATTAAAAGATCACCTGGAAGAACTGGTGCAAGACGGCCGACTGCAACAGTATGTGAGAAAAGAAAGCCAACCAAGGCACTAGCCTTGAGGCAGGACTCTCCTCCACTTGGCGTGATCCATGTGATCTACAACCTGCCTGCACGCCCAACCGTGCACACAATTCAATCGCATCCAATCCCCTAGAAGCAACGTATTTCGACTGAATGGCCCAAAGAAGCTCCGACAATTACTTTCAATGACTCCGATCTTAGCGACACAACAGCTTCCCACATTGATCCGTTGGTTATTAAATTACGCATAAATCGGTTCACCATTGAACGCATTCTCATAGACCCGGGGAGTACTTGAGAGGTTATGTATTACCAAACTTTCATCAAACTCAGCCTCAACAAGTCAGATCTGTCTCCGGCGCCTCACCCATTGTTCGGCTTTAATATGAATCCCGAATACCCATTAGGGAAGATCATACTACCTGTTCGAGCGGGCTCCAGAACGGTCGTCGAAGTAGAATTCCTGGTCGTAAAGCTCCCTTCGCCGTATAATGTCATCATGGGGCGAACCTGGATACATATTATGAAGGCCGTTCCAAGCACTTATCATCAGCTTGTGCGCTTCCCGACAGCCCATGGCATTGAAGAGATCCGTGGCTCCCCCAATCGGCACAAGCAGAGATTTTATGAAAACCCTATCACTGACCCGACCTGTGGGCTTTGATACTTGTATATATTTCACTTCTGCAATGCAAACCATTTTTCTTTGTCGCTCAATTCATTTCACAAACCCCATTGTGACGCTCGTCATGATGACGATTCGAAGCCCCCTTTGGTGCATGTCACATTAGGGCCGATTAAGTCTCCGGATTCGGAGCCCCCTTTGGTGCATGACACCTTAGGGCCGATTAAGTCTCCGGATTCGGAGCCCCCTTCGGTGCATGACACCTTAGGGCCGATTAAGCCTCCGGATTCGAAGCGCCTTTCGTGGATATCACGATTGGCCACATTAAGTCTCCGGATTCGGAGCCCCCCTTCGGTGCATGACCCTTAGGGCCGATTAAGCCTCCGGATTCGGAGCACCCTTCGTGGATATCACGATTGGCCACATTAAGTCTCCGGATTCTGAGCCCCCTTCGGTGCATGACACCTTAGGGCCAATTAAGCCTCCGGATTCGGAGCCCCCTTCGGTGCATGACACCTTAAGGCTGATTAAGTCTCCAGATTCGGAGCCCCCTTGGATACATGACACCTTAGGGCCGATTAAGTCTCCGGATTCGGAGCCCCCTTCGGTGCATGACACCTTAGGGCCGATTAAGTCTCCGGATTCGGAGCCCCCTTCGGTGCATGACACCTTAGGGCCGATTAAGTCTCCGGATTCGGAATACCCTTTGGCACGAACAAAACAAAACTCGCTAACATCATAAATAAGGTGTTTGACTGAGCATATAAAAAATTCAGAGCAAGACGCAAATAAGGTCCTTAACTGAGCATATCAAAAATTCAGAATAAGACGCAAATGTTTGAAATAAAGCTTTTTATTCGATCAAACAATTGTTACATAAACGCAACCCGCATTTGAGCATTACAATTTTTATTTAATCAGACAGTCGTTACATAAACGCAACTTGCATTTGAGCATTACAATACCCATTTCTAGTCTCAAAAGCTAAAAAGGGGAGAAGACGCATTGGTAAAGCGGCAGCGCCGAATCAACTCCTGTCATCCGGAAGTCCTCCGTGGTTTGCAATGCCTTGAGCCAACTATGCCCAAGTCCTCCCCTGATACCATTGACAATGTCAAGGCAAAGATCCAGGACAAGGAGGGACAAACCCAACGGTCGTTGCCTTTCCTTTCGGGGTGATCTGCTTCGACGACTTGAAGATTCATGCCAACTTTTGGACGCCCTACTTCCTACACGGATGGATCCTCTGCTGCGCTCCATGGCAACACCAAGTTCGGCTGAACTCCAGCCTCTAACTAACATCCCCACTTATCTCACCTCACATAAGCGATTGTTTATTTGCGCAAAGCGCCCACTCCTTTTATTTTCAATACTGCAGCGATCTCGAGGCCCCAATCCCGAGGTGATTTCGCTAACACTAAATTCCATGAGAAAAACGTCGGTTGACATTCGCCACGGCGTAGTTATCCAAACAACTTTTTGAAGCACGTGCACTGGCCAAAAATCTAGGCCCCGAGCCGAGTTGAATTTGCCGCAACCACTCTACCCACTGGCTTTCGGCTTCCTCAGGTTACAATAGCCTCATTCAGGAATAAATGGCTATCAAGTATGGATTGACCCTGCCGGCCAACGTTTATACATTCATTCAAAACAATAAAACGAAACACATACATGCCGAATACGCACTGCAATAAAATATTTGTAATAGAACGTTTTTTATTCGATAAGACAAACAATAAATTACATAGTTTTGAACGTGATCTATGCTTCAGCCTTACAATAAATATACTTATACGGTGTCACCCTCATCATCACTCTTCTCAACTTCAAAAGCAGAAAACGAAAAATGTTTACTATGGTAAAGTGGCGATGCCGAATCAATGCCCGACGCTCGAAGAGCTTCTGCGGCTTGAGATGCCTTGATCCAACCGTGCCTAAATCCACGATTTTCACATCGGCAAACTTCTTCAGCCAGTTTTTCCTTGGTCTTTTCGATTCCAACTTTTCGGCCTTCATGGAAACCTTTCTCATAGGCCCTTCCCTTTGCGTTCTCCATTGCGAACATACTCGCCGTCTCACGATCGGCAAGCGCGGAACTGATGAGCCGACTGGTAACCCTCTCTTCCACGATTGGGTTTCCCTGCCCGATGGGTTGTGCCTGGGCCGCCTTGGTCTTCCTTAACTCGCGCTCAGCCGCCTCCGCGCGGGCCTCCAAACTTCGAATACGTTCATCCTTCTTCTCCATTTCTCGGCTGGGAGCGCGCAACTGCATGCCAATTTCATAGGCAGTGTACAGCCCCTTCACCGCCCCGTGAACACCTTCGCGAAATACTTCGTAGTCCTGACGACCTATCATCGATTGCTGAACCTCCGGCGGAAAAATTTGTCGAGCAAACTCGACCGCTACATTTGGGTCTCGAGATTGAGTCTGCCTCTGTCATGGGTCTATTCCCCACAAATACCGCGAAGCTTAATGGGCACGGATTCGAGTCAGCTCCCCTCTCGACTCGAGGTTGAGAAGATCTGCCCTGCGACTGCTTGTCCCGCCTGGGCGACATGCTTCGACGTCGAGGAGACTGACGCCTCTCTCGATCCCTGGAACTCCTACCCCCTGTGCGCGAAGGGTCACCACTTCGATTCATGTCTCCACCCAGCTCAGCTAGCGTCCTCGCTTTCCCTCTGCTGTTAAAGAAGAGTCTGTTCGACATTCATACGATACCTTCAAAAGCTGAGTCAATCGTTTACTATATTCATAAAAGTTGTACCCTTAATCATTTATCCTTTACAGAGGCAGCACCCTCGAGGCAATCTCATTAATTGTGAAAACCTCAATCGCCCGGCGCCGATTGGCTCGACCTCCAAACTCCTAAGGGCGTGATAGATTTATCAATATATTCAGCATAAGTGCCCCAGCCGGCCCATGAATCGACTTCAGAATGATCATGCACCGCCTGGGGCAAGGGCATATTAATCAATATATTCGGCTTAATGCCCCAGCCGGCTCATGAATCGACTTCAAAATCATCCTGCACCGCCTGGGGCAAGGGTGTGATAGATTAATCAATCTATTCGGCTTAAGCATGTGTGTGAATAGATTGTCATATTAATCAATCTATTCAGAATTAGAAAACATGCATGCCCCCAGAGTAATACCAACGAACTATTCGGCATACGAATGATAAGTCAATATTGCCAAGATACCCAATCGTAGAAAGCTCAACAGAGTAATCATTCTATCTAAGGTAGTGAGAGGCAAAAATTCTTAACCAACATAACATCACAAACTGCGCCTAAATAGTAGTGAAACAACACGATAATTTTCATTAATAAATTGAGACAACAAGATAATTTTCATTAATAAATTGAGCGCAGACAGTAGCCAATTTATACATAAAAACTACTCGGAACCAACAAAAGTCCTGAAAACAAAAACGTACAATTAAAAGGAAGAGCATTTCATAAAATTTGAATGACTCCCAGATTACTCCTCGGGGTCAGACTCAAGTGGCTCAACGTCCACCTGCTCATAAGGAATTGGCAGGCCCAATGTAACCCCAGCGGCATCAAGGGCCTTGAGCCACCCGTGTTTGAACCCCCGATTCTCAAACTTGGGGACTTCATCTACGTATTCTGTGAAGGCGGCGCCTTTTCCTGCTTCGAATGCGGCAGAAGCCTCAGATTCTGCCTTTTCCTTGGCCGCCTTCAACTCTGCTAACTCAGTCTCCATCTTCTTAAGCGCCTCCTCGGCTAGCCTGAGCGATTCTTTGCTCGCGTTCGCCCTATCTTCGGCATCAGAACGGAGCTGATCGGTAGCCCAAGCCCTTTCCACTTCGGCTTCCGCTCGCGCAGTCTCCATAGCAGCTCTCATCATCTCAAACTCGGCCCTGTTCTTTTGATCGACCACTTCCGACTGCAAACGGTCAACCCTCTCAAGGGCATCGTGTAGGCGGCGGCCCAAGTCGGCGATCCTGCCGACCGTCTGCAAAACGAGTTGGGATCGTTAGATGCCATAGGCAACCAAAATCAAAACAAGTCAAAGTTCACCTACCAAAAGGGCCGACTGCGCAGATAGGGCTATGGCCACCAAATCCGGCACGGCATGAAAGGATGCCTTATCAGCCGGTAGGGAGACTAACGCCGCCAGGCTCAAGGCTACCGCCGGGTCGGTAATGATCGATGCGTCAGAAGGAATCGGCGTGTCTCTGATCTTTGGCTGAACAATAAAAGGAACGACCACGTCCGATTCTTCTAAGCGAGGCCTTTTGTCGGCAAGACTATCTTCTGAAACGGCCTCTCCGTCAGCGCTACGTTTCTTGCCCCGCTCTTCCGGAATCAACCGTTCATCAATGACCGGTTGTTCAACCTCTTTCGCCGTTTTGGCCACAACAGTCTTAGCCGGCTCGTCAATAACGGGTTCGAAAGACTCAACCAAGGCAGGCCCAGAACGGGTGGCCTCGGCCTTTTTCTGCGCGGCCATACGCTCGGCATTCTTCTTTCGAGCCATCTGCGTGAGGCTTTCCCCAGCCATACCTTCAAAAAAATCGCCGGGTAGGTCTCCCAAACCTCCAAAGATATCTCCAGAAGAAAACTCCGCCCGACCCGAAGTGGACAGCGAGGTAGGCTGACTACGTCTGGCTGCTTCAAACGCCGAGTTTAGGGCCTCGTCAACCTCTTCGGCCTCCTCAGCGAACTCTCTGCCTGGTTCGGCGACTACCTCTACCACCGGCTCGACGTCTTGCCCCGAATCAGAAGCCTCGAGACCAACTTGCCTAAGGCTCTTGAAGCTAGGGAAGATAAGAGCCGCAAGCTGTTGATCGCCGAATGGAATTGGAATGTTGTCAGCGGCCGAAAAGGTAGTGTAAGTAGGCTCGTACCGAAGAAGTATGTGGGCCGCTCTCCCTTGCTTCTGTACGTTTGGACAGCCGAAGTATCCGAGTGCAGTCGCAATCTGCGCAAGGACCGCGTCGTCAGTAGAAACTAGAATCCTCTTCAAATTACTGCCTGCAAAGACAAAGGGTTAGACACGGAGGGAAGGCCGAGTAAAAGAAAAGTTCAGTAAACACAAGGAGACACACGGCGACCTGGTTCACCCCTCCGTCTAGGAATAGGGTCTAGGCAACCATCGCCTTTGCCAAATTCCCAGTTCCCTCGGATATTGACCATTACGTCATCCACACGCTTGCCAGAACTGGCGAGTATGGTTACCAAATGATGGTCAGTATCCTTGGCCCTAAGAAAGTACCGCCCAAGCCGACTGGAAGATTTGGCTAAAGCATAGCAGTGCCGAATGGCCGGAATCCCAAGATCAATCTTGAGGCGCCGGTTCAACTCTACGATCCCCATTACGATTCGAAAGAAGTTCACGTTGGGCTGAGAAGGGATCAGACCCCAATAGCGGAGGACGGCCCTAAGGAATGGATGTAGGGGAAAACGGACCCCGCCCTCTGCAATGGATAGGAGAGGGAAGACGATTGAATTTTGGTCCTCTCTCTCCATATCCAGAGTGTTGTCCGTCACTAGAGATAGATGAACATCGTCGGGGATGGAAAAGTGTCGCCGGAATCCGGAGACACGACCCTCAGAAAGGAGGTCTTTCAAGTGTTTGGCCATTTTCACGGGAAATAAAGGGTGTGCCAAAATGAAAATAATAAACAGAAAGTAGGATTGCAAAGAAAAGAGAAGAAGACTTACGAGGAGCAAGGGAGACGAGGGTAGACGGAGAAGAGTTGCAGAAAATGGGAGTCAGAGAAGGGATATCCGCTGGCGGTCCAAGAGTCTCGAATACTTGACGAACTGTGCATTCGAAAGGACTTAAATTTCAAATCACAATAAATGCGAGACGCACGAGTGAGGCGGGAAAGCGTAATGATAAACGAAAAGGTGTGCGCATCCTGACATCTGTATTGGGGTACGCGAAGCCGCCTGACCTATTTTAACTTTTCCAATTCGAGACCAAACACGCCGATTAACTACCATCAATGGGGAGTTCAGGGGGCAATTGTGGGGGCCGAATATATGGAAAAATCAGAAGGTGCGTACCATTAGAAGACTGATGTTAATTGGCTGTATCCTACGAGAGTGGGAAGCCGAATATGATATATATGCCGAATAAGTGTAAGTCCTTAGGGCCGAATAATGGAAAGGACAATGATTGAAAAGCAGGCCCTGGCCCCGAGGATTGGAAGGAACGAGTATAAATACAGGAACAACGGGTATAGAAAGGTATGTAAGAATCACTTTCTTAACTTAGTAAACAAGCTATCCTGAGGGCCTGAACTAACTTGTCCGTCGGAGTGCTAATTCCGGCATCCCCGACCGGAGTGTTTGTATCTTTTCAGGTGACTAGCTGAGGATCACTAGCGTCTTCCAGGATCTGAAGAGTATTTCCAAACCACTTCTCCACATGTGTTTATAGGCTGAAACTTGTGGTTAAAAGCTATTAAAGGTAAAGGGGTTAATCACACTTCTTTGAACCTTATTTCCTAAGCTTTTACCCTTGTGTTTCCTATCTTCTTTTCAAATTTTTTCCACTAATTTTCAGAGGTTTTTAGAGGCTAAAAATGCTTTTTTTAAGTCCCGAAAATAAAGGGGTTAGCTACCCTTCTTTTTGCTTGTTTGCTAGCTTAATTGCTCCATTATTTTAGCTTGCTTTTTTAGCTATTTTTACGTTAATTCCAACACTGTTTCAGCCTAATTTAGGACTTTTTATGTGTTAGTTCATTTATGCTTTGTATAGTCAGCTTGTAGTGTAATAGTCCTCGTAGGTTTTGTGTTTCAGGCATTAGACACCAACCTATTTAACGATAGCATTTATTTAGTGCTTTCTATACTTGCGTTCACCTCTAATCACCTCTGCAACCTCCCTCATTTCTTGGCTTTTTATTTCCTTGAGAGTCATTTCAACCGATTGTTGTTTAAGCTTGAGATAGAGATCCTTGTGCTTAATGGTTTAATCTCTTCGGAGGTTCATTACCAAAGGCATGACATCTCTCTCATGACTAAAACAACCCTTTGTTTGACACTTCTCTCCATTAGTGAACTTAATGCTCATTTTTGGACTAAAATGACTAAGAATGGAAATGTAATTAAAAGAAGCTAATAAAATTAGGGCTAAAATGAAACAAGATAATAAAATCAACTTGGGTTCAATCGGGCGTTAATTGAACCCATTGAGTCTTGAGTCGTTTCATACTTGTTAGTGATAAAAATGGTTCAAGAGTCAATGTCAAACACTTCCCTTGATCAATATCATGAAAGGGAGGGGGTTTGTGAGTCTTTTCATTGTCATTTATTGAGATTGTATCCCTTGGTTCATAAGTCATCACGCAATGACTTTGCGTCAATTGATGGCTTGTGAATCAAGTTTACCTCTCCTTTGATCTGTTTGATGATAAGGAGATGATGGATGGACAAACATCTCCTGAAAATACTCTGTTTGTGCTCTGTTTTTTGTCTATTGCAGTAGGGCAGTACCAAACATTAGTGGCCGGCGGGTCACATTATTGTACGGCTGACCACTTCTTTTGGTCGACGGCCACCTTTTTCCGGGCAGTGTTCTTTTTTTTTTTTCCCTGCAGAACAGAGCAAAGGCTGAGAATAAAAAAAACAGTGCAATCTTCTAACTACAAAACAGCATCATTCTGGCAGCTAAACATGGGCATTTTCGGGTAGCAAATCCACATTTCATGCATAAGCACTTCCTCTTGTGGCTCGTTAATTAGTATCTTGTAATTAATAAAGTGTAATTCCTTCAAACTTGTAATAGCTTAGTTAATTAATTTTGTGTTGTAATTAATTAATTGGTTCTAACTTGTAAATAATTAGCTAGAGTAGTTGATTCATTTATTTTGGGTATTGTAATAGTTAGTTAATTCGTAGTAATTAGCTAGGACATTTATTCGGACCCTCTTGTGCGAGGGCAAATGTGTAATAATTTGTGTATGTCTTCCAACTCCCGTTCTTTCTTCCTTTTGTTACCCGTTTATGATGGATAATGTAGTACATCATATTTCGTTTAGCATTTTCCATGCTTTGCATCCATGTGTCTTGCACGCATAAAAGTTCGGCTCATTATTCTAACTTACATTGTTATTTATTACTTCTTTGAAAACGTGCTTAAACTGCATTCTATCAAATTGATTCACATGCCATGTTAGTAGCCGAGCCTATTTAAATTGCATATTGCATGTATTGCATTTGTCATATTGCATTAGTTAGGGGCATGCATGTTTTCTAATTCTTTGCTCTGTTTGACTTGCCTTGGAGCACTAGGTGAGCACTTATTGCTTTAGCATATCGCATGTGTGTGATTGTTGCCATGTTAAGCATATTTTTCATGAGGCTAAGTGCTTAAGTGATATACCTGTTTGAATGCCTGTGGATGAAGGCTAATTGCTCAAATTAAGATAGTTTGATCAAATGTTCATATGAGAACACTTTTTCAAGTGGTACATGTTCAAACACCTTTCAAAACAAACATAAGATCAAAATATTCCAATTTTTGCAAATTAGCCTATACTTGTGTGCATCATCTAGTAAAGATAGCCTAATAATCAGAACAAAAGCATATAATGTAAATAAGAATCACATTATGATTAGTAGAGGCCGATCTTTGATCGGGCGAATAAGATGCTCAATCTATGACATTTCTCTCTCGTACCTAAGTTCCCGAGCTAAGACACTTTGGTGATAACGGACAAGTAGCCTTTAGCACGAGTTATGAGTTTTCTAAATTTCCCAAAAAATATTTACGTGGCGACTCTATAATCTGGCAAAGTAGTCTATTTTTGGCATTTTGATTCAAAATCGATTTTCTAAAAGATTTATCTCACATTGCACTTGTGAAATCAGATTCAAAACCACGAGAGTCCAAACTGTAGAGCTAATCGTATCCGAAAGGAGCACGAAAAGAAAGCTACAAAAGGCTTGTAATTCAAAGAGAATCAACAACAAGAATTCCAATAAGTCCCATCTGAACAACAAACATTATCAACAGCACATATTCTGACCAATGAAGAAGAACAAGACACTAAATATCAAGAAGACCTAGAAGAAGAAGACTCATAAGAACTAGACCCAACAAATAAAGAAGAACAAGAAGAAGATGAACAACAACAACAAATAAAAAGAAGAAGAAGAAGAAGAACAACAACAACAACAACAACAACAACAACGACGACAATGAGAAGAAAAAGAACAAGAACAAGAACAAGAGGAACAAGAAAAATAAAATAAAGAAGAAGAAGAAGAAGAAGAAGAACATAAGGAAGAAGCAAAAAAAGAAGAAGAAGAACATAAAGAAGAAGCAAAAGAAGAAGAAGACCAACATACATCCCTTTAGGCACAGATCACACTACTATAGCTTCTTAACAGGACAAAAATTCATAAAATCAATGAGCTACATACTGAAATCTGTGTAAGGCATCAGTTCATAAAACAATTGAACAAAAGGTTTTTCAAATGTCAGCAAGATAAACTTGCAATGCCGCAATAATTGGAACAACTCATTGCATGAAAACCACAGAAATAAGGTCAGTACAAATTTTTACTAACTAAAAACTTCACACAGCTTCATCTTGACTTCTCTAATTTTACTAATATATCACACAGATAAAAAGAGAACTAGGCCTTTGACAAAGCAAAAAAAACAAGAAAAACCCAACAAACTTCAGAAACCCCTCCCCCCTGAAAAAAAAAAGTTTTCAGATTCCCCAGTCCTCGACATCCTTGACAATCAAACAATCAAGCTGTGTAAAAAACATGATACGAGAGAAAGGGTACATAATAACAGAAATTCCTTCTCTTTTATGCTATATGATTTAATTTTCAAATTATAATTATCTGTTGAATTTTGAAGAAAAATTGTATGGAGATAGAAAACCACACAGGTGACCATATATGACATAGAGAACCTGGTACAACAAGAGGAAATATCAAACCATGTAAGTGAAATTGAAACTTACTTAACTATAATTAAATAAAGGAAATGTCACAAGTCTAAAATCACTTTTTCTCCTTATATAGATCATTGATGGATAAGCACAAATGTTGATTGATGAGTTGAACAGCAAACAAAACAACAGAGCTTTTGTCTTCACAAGCCTTTGTTGAGTAAATTTTATATCAAATTCCCCAAACTATCTGTTTTTAAATAAATTTGCAAAATTATCTATCTATTGAAAGTGTTTGTTCTTTTGTTCAAATAATTTTGAAATTGTGATTTTTATCTGTTCAAATGTTAAGTTACTTTAAAATTTATATTTGTCCAAATCAACTTATACTTTTCCCAAATTCTCTGTTCAAAGTTATCCAGTAATCACATTTCAAAAGTTTGTCTATCTGCCAAAACTTTTTCTCTGTTCTTTGTATTAAACTTTGACAAACCATATACTAACAATAACATCTTAACCAACACTACATCCAGCTCCAAAACAGACAGTACTGTGTAGTTTTATTTGACTCAAAAATACAAATAGCATTTGAAAATCACAGAATCCTCTTATTCCCCATCATTTGTCACAATCACTGGACATTGCTTGTCCTTGATATCACTGCGACGATGTGGAGCTACTACAATTCATTAAGGCCAACAGCTCAAGCAGCATATGATAAACATGCAAACATTGCCAAGCAATTGGTATGCTACCAAACTATTGTTGATTATATTATATACAATATATCTACATATATTTATGTTCTTTTTCAATGTTATGTAGAAGAGGTATGTTGAAAATTTTTTGTGAACATGTTATGAAAGACAACCAACTTCAAGAGACCCCAGATATCGATTACTTACAATCAATTCATACAAATTGGCGTTCTACTCCAATAACAATGCTTCACAACAACAATTTGCTTCGTAAGTCCTACAATGTGATATTCGTACAAAAAATAAAATTTAATAAGTAAAAATGGTCCTAACTACAATCCTTTTCTTTATATGCAATTCTAACTATGGAATTTTTCTATGCTACTTCATGCAACAACTCATCAAAGGGAACCCAATCCCCTCGCAAGTCCAAGATAATCAAATGACAACGATGAAAGCTGAACTAACTTGGAAGTTTCTTACTTATCATAGACGAATCTGAAACCAACTCTGAACAAATTTGTCTTTTTTCTACATTTGTGTTTGTGTTTTTCTGTTTTTGAACATATGTGGTGTTGTAACTAGGCTATCACACATATCCCCAGACACTTTATCGAGGCATGCCTTCGTACATTTCTGTTATTTTAACAAGCCTGTCATCCCTATCCCAGACATTTATAGGGGTATCATGAATCTATTGTTGTTCTTGTACTGATGTTGTCAATACACAATATACAGGGTTATTAATAATGTTATCTATTCAAAATGTTCACTTCTCTAAAAAATATTTGTTAGCATCATGTGATTTTTATATCCTAGAACTGAATGTTGAGTTATATCTTTAAAAGTGTTCTCTCTGCAGAATAATATTATACTTTTGCAAAAATATCACATACTTTTCAAAGTTAAAAATCAACACTTAATTTTTCAACAGATAAATCATCTCAAAGACACATTTTCACATATAACTCATTTCAACAGATAGATCATCTCAAAGGGACATCGTGACAAGTAAACACACAACTAATGTCTTATTTTAACAAATAAGAAAACATCCACAAATTAATTCAAACAGAAATTGTATATTATTTGAACAAAAACACAATGCCCTCATGCAAATGACATAGCTCATTTTAAAAAAATCAGGAAAAAAAAATATTCACTATATAAGAATATCATATCACTCAATAGCTTCCTTACATCAGCAATCATTTACTAAAGAACTTCCTTACAAGTATTTTTGTTGTAATGTCCTTTCTTCCCACAGCTACTGTATGTTATTACCCTCACTAATTCACCTTTTGAACAAATCCTCCTATTCTTTAGCCTACTAACAGGATTTTTCACTACTGGAGGAAGAAGAAATAAATTCTGTCTAGAAAAATTAGATTTCTCAATAGTTAGAACATGGTAGATAACTTCACGATAAGAATCCTGATAGCTAGAAACAAAGTAATACTGATCAACATAACTTCTCAAATTCCTACATGTTTGACCAATAACCAAAATAGCATAACTACATGGGAAATGATGAATCTGCCACTTACAACAAGAACATGTCCTCATATCCAAGTTAACAACAATAGAAGTTTCACAAAGGACCTCGTAAACATCAGAACTACACATCGAAGGATTCCATGCCCTTCTATCTGGAATCAAATCTTGCCACTTTTTATCCATAACTGAACATAGTACTCCATTCTACTTTACAGCCAATCTTCTCCTCACAGCCATTGTATCCATCACTTGTCCTCTTATCTCATCCACCATATTTGTAATAGACAAATGACAAGATTTTATAATTCAATTATTGAATGACTCAGCTGCATTAGAACACATTTTACCATATCTCTATCCTTCAAAGTAAGCATTAGTCCAGTTTTGAAAACCAATACTAGCAATAAATCTAGCAGCAATCTCCCCACCATACTACACAAAAATCGGCAAGTTCTCTCTATACATATCCACCGTAGGTGAATATGCATAATCATGAAACCTTTTCACTAAGCCTTTACAAAACTTTTTCTTATAAGCTAATCCAGTATACTTTTCCATCAGATTGTTCGTCAAATGATGCAAGCAAAAGGCATGGTAACAATGAGGAAAAACTGAGGCCACAAAATCTAATATTCCAGCATGCCTATCAGATATAAATGTAATTTTCCGAACAGGAACAATAATTGTCGACAACTGTTTCAAAAACCAACCTCAACTATCTAGATTTTCTGTATCCACTACTGAAAAAAGCCCTTGATTTGCGTCATTTGACATTGCACACAACAGAGTACCTCTAAATCTACCCTTCAAAAATGTCCCATCAAGAAAAAGAATTGGCCTACAAGAATTAAAACCTTGGATACAAGCATTGAATGCCACAAACAGCCGACAAAAACATCTCGTCTCTGTGCAATAATCCACCACAAACTTACTACCCGAATTTCTACTAAACAACTCCTTACCATACTAATCCAGCTAATCAAAAGACAGTTTGTGATCTCCAAATACCAAAGACTTGGCTTTGTCAACAGCAGCCCATGCATGATCATACGTTATTGATAACCCATAATTTTTCCTGAAATCACTAAGAACTTTTACAGGTCGTTTCAAGGGATTCGAATGCACTATATCAACAATCTCCCCTACAATCGAGTTTGATGAAAGTCTACTGTTACTGCTAGTACGATAAGCTACCCCACATGAGAGCAAAGACACAAACTTTTTTATAACAAAAAATCTATTTGCCTTTTCCTTAACACCATGAATAAACCACTCACAATCAGTTTCCTCATTCCATTTGCACCTCGCAATTACCATTTCTCTATCATTCTTCAAATATTTGAAATCAAAACCCAACTCCATACAATATTTATATAATTCTTACCTAAATTCATCTGTACTACCCTCAAATATATGTCCTACCTCTTTAATACAATCAACCTAGCCAGATGTCAGATAATTTTTTTTCTTGTGAGAACAATATCTTGCCAAAACATCACAATCTTCATCTGAAATCTCATTCTTTTGATAATTAACAATTGCAACTGAAGACCTAGTACAACTATTAGACACTTCAACAGCAATTTCCACAACTCTCAAACCCAATATCCTAACCAAATCAAACATATTATTCACATTAACATCACTTTTAAGTGAACAACAACTATGGCCCGAAATGGAATATGATTCATTCCACCTACCAAGAATATTAGCAAGCAAATGATTTAGAGACCGATTACCAGTCATATTAATCACAAGTGTTTCATCACGATATTTGCACAGCAAAACTACTACACTCTCCATTGTAATTCACCAACACAAAAACAAAATAAAAACATAACATACATAAGAAACCTACATGTTCAAACAAAACAAGAACCACATCTCCTTACAAAAACCTATCTATTTTAACAAATAAATACATGTACATTTCACACCAAAGAAGCATTAAACTCAATAAATACATGTACATTGCCCACATACAAAAATAATACACCACATATAACTGATTCCAACAGATAAATAATCTCAAATAGACATTTCCAAAATTTAAACATAATTTCTTATTTCAACAAATAGGTAAAAATCAACAATTAGCTTATTATTTTGAATAGATAAAAAATATATACTCTTAAAAAGACATATATCTTTTCAAACAAAACAAGAACCACATCTCCTTACAAAAACCTATCCATTTTAACAGATAAATACATGTATATTTCATACCAATGAAGCATTAAACTCAATAAATACGTGTACATTGCCCACATACAAAAACAATACACCACATATAATTGATTCCAATAGATAAATCATCTCAAATGGACATTTTCAAAATTTAAACATAATTTATTATTTCAACAGACAGGTACAAATCAACAATCAGCTTATTATTTTGAAGAAATAAAGAATATATGCTCTTAAAAACACATCTATCTGTTCAAACACAAGTACAACCAAAACTCTATCAAAAAAATTATCTGTTTGAAATAATAACAATCTCTAATAAGAACCTATTTGTTTAAAAACCTATCTTTTCACAAATTCCTAACAAAAATAGATATACATAATATATATTAAAAAATCTATCTATTCAACAACACAAAATCTATTTGCCAAAACAAACCAAATCAAAATAATCAAAAAAGTAACACAACTTTGAACATACAGCTCCAACATTTCTGTTCAATCGCAATAACAAACACTATAGCTCAACTATACTAATAACAACCTATCTATGCGAACTATTTAAACAAATCGAACCAATACTTGCATAAAACATAATCACACAACCAGGACTTTCAAAAAAATATCAAACTCTTCGAAGAAGATTAACAATTTGTCGAACAATATCTTTCAATCTCAACAATCTCTGAGAATCAACAATCTATCAGTCTCGACAATCTATCAAAAGCAACAATCTATCAATCTCGACGACAGTCTCTCAAACTCGACTATTCGTGCAGAAAAGATCTCTCACACTCCACAATTCCACAGTCTTATATAGAAACTTCCATAACAGAAAAAGGGAAAAATCGAAAACTAAATGTCCTCCAAAATAGAAAAATGCACTTCTCACCCAACTATTTCATAAAACGTGGACTTTTCAACAACAACAAAAAATTCACTGGACCTATCGCCTCACGCGACAGTTATACTGGATTTATTGGCAATTTTCTCTAAAAATAAACGGTCTATTTTCAAAAATATATTTATCGTTCATTTTTGTAAGACAAATGCGATAAAATAGAGAAATTAGAGGATCTCTAATGGTCATTGTCATTTTGACAATGCGAAAACTATAATGTGACGTGCTATAATAGCAAAATGTCAAATTATAACAATAGTGCTCCAATGGTAATATGTCATTTTGGCACAGTGACTTTTGTGGAAGGTGAAAATATCTCCAAAGGGAAAAGTAATATGACGTATCCCCTCCTTTACTCTGTCAAGAGAAATCAAAATGTCAATGATCACCCCCGACCAAGATAGGTCGGGAGGACCCTCCGACGATCAAGTCAGAATACTATTTGGCCATTAAAAGATGACTTGTATTTAAAAGAGGATTCTTGGATTACGTCTCGTATGTTCTCTATGCTTCACCTGCTTAGCGTTTTAAAGTTACCTAACATAAATCTTGTCTGTTGGACCAATACCTAATCTGGGGGTTCTGCCTTTATTTGGCTCTGGTCGGGCAAATGACCAAGTTGCTTTTTCCTTTGATCGTTGAATCATCATCTTGTGGATGGCTTGGATTATGTCAAATATTAGCGGTAAACTTGCCAAGTGTTGTACTCATTAGATCAATTTGATCGGACGGTCCAGCTATCTGGTCTAATCTATGCTCCTGTATTTATTGAATGATGTTTTTACTGTTGGATGAAACTTAATCCAATGTTCCTCTATCATCCATCAAATCTCTCTTTTAGAAGGATATTCTTATACTTGATTGTCATTCACACTCGTAGGCACGCGCCAACTCACTACTGGTTATTCCTAATGGGCTTTTTTGAGAGCTCGTGTAGGCTTTTCTTTTCTTTTGAATTGATTAACCCTTCAAATTTTTTATTGATTTTTGTCATCTTTTATGATTTTTAAACTTTTTATTGAAAAAAATTATATATTTACGATCAAATAAAAAAAAGTAAAAATTTTAAAATTTAGAAAGTAATTAAAAAAAATTGTAATTCACCTGGACACTACAAAATTAAAAAACAAAATAGTAGTGTTTCATCCACCGAATTTGTGCTTGCCTAAATTTGTGCATTCCGATTGACACACCGGTCATCCAGGAGGTCGTCTGGCCGGTCATACGGGAGGATGTCAGTCATCCGGGCAAATGCCAATTGACACACAGGTTGACAAGGGTGACACTATTCATCCAGATAGTCATAGGGGATGTCGTCCGGCTTATGTAATTTGGGCAAGCCTAAATTTTAGGGATGATCATAGACCTGCCCAACCTGACCGAACCAATCCAACTTGATTAATTTTGGGCGGATACATGTCTTTTAGTAGACGGATGAGGATAAAATATTTCAAAATTTGTGAATACAGTTCGAATTGCAGATCAGCCATCCCACACCCACATGAACCAGATTCGCTCGTAGATGAAGTTCAAAAAAAAAAAAAAAAACTACTACCAAGTAACAACATAGAGTAGAAATAATAAAATATATATTTTTATAAAAATAGAAAACAATACCTTAAAATTATGCATGTGTGGTGCCATGGTCTATTATAGATAAATAATACATATTTTTTCATATTATTAATTATTAGAGATTGTAAAAGTTATAAATTATAATTTAAAAAAATGCTTAAAATTTATAAAGTCCAAACCGCCAAACTAATTGCATATATCCGCCAACCCGCACGACCCACTCAATCCAGGTCTGGCAAACCGGTGAACAAATGCATATTGATTTTTTTTAATCCACTTAATTTTAGACAGCTGACAGATGAAATATCACCCGATCCAACCCGATTGGAGATCTCCCTTACCAAATTCAATGGATCAATCATTTTTCTTAAAAAATTAAATAAATGTAAACCTACATTAATCTTCCAGAATCTTCGCTTTAATCTTGATAACCATCGGATCAACGATATGAGCATTCAATGGCTCTCTCTCTTCTCCCTTCTATTTCTCTCTATATTTTCATCTTTGCCTCGTCACTTTATCGATCTTTATCTCCCACAGATTCTCTGTCCAATGGCTTTGTTCCTCTCTCTTTCCTCTGTTTTTAGTTTTTTAAAATCTTCATCGGATTGTGCCCTGTCTCTCCATTTGGATCTCTTCATGTGGATCTCTCTTTCAAGGTAGATAAGTCCGGTGAAGAGAAAATTTACGTGGAAAATCATATCACAATGGTGTGAATTGTTTGGTTTGGTACAATTTTGTGATATCTGTAGCATTAGCATTACTGATGAATGCAATTATAAACAAAAAAAACCTGATTATATATGGTTGTGGGACAATGGTTATCTAGCTTTGTCATCTCCTGTGCAAATGAATTTGGTGGTATAACAACTAAGATTTATAAATTAAAAAAATGTCATCTGTTGAACTCTTGGTATATCTCATTATCCGAGGAAGTAAAAGAAGAACAAACGAATACAAAGACGGTCCCAACAACTCACATTTGACACCTAAAAGCTTGGTAACCTAAGGAATCAACGCCTTGCAAATTCTTGTACCTTTACATTTAACTTGTGTTACAGGAGCAGCTTTCTCAGAACCAAACAAAACAACACTCATCCTTCTTGTACTAACATAACAATTCAATATTCATCTTCGAAATCAGATCCAACCAATAGAGGAAGCGGGGGGAGTTAAAAATGATAATACAAATAGGAAAATGATGGTTTATTAAATTAAAACAAGTCCCCTCTTACAATTTAGGAAAATGATGGTTTATTAAATTAAAACAAGTCCCCTCTTACAATTGTCTTCTAGAACAAAACTCCAAGTACAATTTTATTTTCCGCATATGTCAAGCTAATGACAGTACATTTTTTTTTTCCCTTGCACATTACATTGATAGAAATAGATACTTGAGATGGAAACAATCGCGTCCCCATCTCTACTTAAAGAAAAGAAAAGAAAAAATAGCGATTTCATACAAATATACAAATATCTCACTGAATGGTATGAAGACAGAGCAACGTCAAGTGGATGGAGATGAGAAGGTAACTCCAGCTCCAACTGTGCAGACTAGACTTTGAAGCATTATTCCCAGAATCTGTTCACCAGAAACAAAAACAAGTCTCTAGTTAATTATTGCAAACAACCATGAGAGTCCAACTTCTATGATGCATCACTGCAAGGATGTTCAACTTTGCAACTCATTGCATAGTTATATGAGAACTGTAGTAATTGCAATATGCCAATTTTTATTTTGTTTTAAATTGCAAATTAAAGCCCAAACAATCGGCTTTGTTATCCCTCTCAAAAAAACTAAGTGAAAAGTTTGGACTAGGCATAACCTAAAAAAGACGATTTTTGAATTTCTTTTTTTTTTTTTTGGCCCACTTCGTTTAGTAAAAATTTGGCTTTTATAACTTTTCATTGCAAAATGACAAAGTTGCCCTTTAATGTTTTATGATTTTCACTTTTCCATTTTTATATGAACCTTGTTCTCAAACTTGCAAAGGGCAAAATGGTAAAGTCATCTTACATCATGATGATCTCAGCAAAATGACTCAAAAAAACCCTTAGATTGGCGTGTAAGCTTTTTCACCTAAACAAATTCCATGCCAAAATGCAAAGTAAAAAGTAGGGTTTTTCTCTGGCCAAAAAAACTAAAAAACACCTAAAAAAGCCGGCCCCAAACAAGGCCTTTAGTGCATCAGGGAGGTAAAATAGACTTACCTGAACAAGTGGAGGACTCCGGCACAGGGGTTGTGAGGATTGTTTGGTTATTGTAACCAGCATAGGCACAAGTAGTGCAACTTGATGTGTTTCCAAGGGATAAATTTCCTGAACCTTCACATTGCATAGGAGGGCATATTTCCCAGAGGGATGATTTAGCTTGGGATGGTTCACATTGTAATCTGAGCACATGATCAAGAATGAAATAAAGAAAATATCATACTTTGAACTGAGAAGAACTGAGAAGTTTTGGCGAAGAGGAAAAATGAAGTTGACAAGTGAGACACTTACGTCCAGTTGTTTGCTGCATCACACTTGCACATCACACAATTTCCAGCAGTGAAGACGTAAGTGCCATTAGCAACAAGTAAAGGGTAGTCCAATGAGTCATTGCGCACCATTGATGCACAAGCTGTCAAGGATCAATCAAACATCAGTCTTTCACAGTGAAAAACAACAAATAAATCTCTTGAAGAAAAATTGAAAAATGCACCAAGTGGAGACACAGGTCACCATAGTCATCGATGATTAAGGATGCTGATGGTAGAAAAATTAAACGATGCCATGGTCTCGGTGAAGAAGTTGCACTATCTTGTGGAAGTCCTAGACTAATTTTGCAACCATCTTCTCCAAACTCCTTCCAAAAAGTTTCCAAAGAAAATGTAAATTCAATTTCCATAGGAATCATCCATTATGTCAAAGAAAGCAAGCAGTGTGGGATCTGCTCTCATTGTGATCACATCCAACTTCAATAAATTAAAAAAAAAAAAAACATTTTATGTATTGTTATTATGTTTGTATAATTGACCAGCATGAGTACTACTATCATTGTCATTGTCATTTTATTGAGATAAGAACTTATGCAATGAAGCCCACTCACAACCTAGCACTAAGCTATACACTCACTCGCGGCAGAGCCATGAAGGGGCGAAGTGTGGGCAGTTGCCCCCACTGACTTCTGGAAAATGAGCTTTTTACTATATTTTTCAAACGTATTTTGTAAAATAGCCCTACAAAGGATTTGAAAAATACTGTAAATTTTACTCGCACTTCAAAAATTATTTTGAATTTGCCCCTATTGCTTTTTATGGTTCTTCAGTTTTAAGTTTCAGTTTTATTTTCCTCCTCAATCTCTTTCCTCAAATGTTAAAAAAACAAAAATTATGCCGTTTTTGGAAAGATTGTGCTCCGATCGAACAAAAATCCTAACTCCAACCACAAACACCCGGTAAAAGTTATCAAGCAGACTCATAGAACAAGCAACAACTCCTCATATAACAAGTCATCCCTTTCTTCTTCTTTTTTTTGGATCGGCGTCATCCCCTTCTTCTTGTTTGTCATCAATTAAAAAAATTGAAAAAGCAGTGACTCCGTGGACGTAACTCTTTCTTCATGTATAACAAGTCATCCCTTTCTTCTTGCTTGTCATCAATTAACTTTTCCATTCTTACAAAAAAATAACTTTTGATTTTGTGATCTTGTAACTCCTTTCATATTGATCTTGATAAATCCGCAGTGACCCATGATTTGAGCAAACAATCACACTTCTCCTGTCTTGAAGTGTGATTGTTTGCTCAAATCTTGAAGTTTGGTATTAATCATACTATATATACCATAACATCTTGTTTTGTCATCAATTAAAAACTTAAAAAAGCAACTTAACTTTTTCATTCTTAACATAATAAAATAAAATAAAAATAAATAAATTAAAAAAAAAAAACTTATTTAGTAACTACTCGAATACATTATTTTTAAAAAAATTACACCGATAATGGCTATGCTTTGGACGCATCATTTTGATCTCTATTAGTTCCATTTTTCCTCTAAATTTAAAACTTTGATTCAATTTGGTCCAATTAATTACAACCATTAGCACTTTTTTTTATGAAAAATATGCAAATGAGTGATATGGGTCATATTTTTTAAGGTAAAATTATACAGTTCCTCAACTCAGTCAATTAATTTCAACCAACTCACTGATTATTTCAGTCAAAAAACTTAACAATATTATCAATTAGATCAAATTGACACAAAATCTAAAATTAAGAATCAAAATTGAATCGATTAAATTAAAAATGTGTAGATAAAAATGACATAAACGGAAAAGATGTAAGGACAAGGACTACTAGGATAATTTACCTTATTCTTTTACAGCAATGCTAGGTATCATGAAAAATTTTTCATAAAAATAATCATGAAAACTTTGTGACTCTTGGATTACACTTAGAATAAAGCACCACACACTAATCAAGATAATCCAAGGATCATAAATCTTTCATGATCATTTTCATGAAAAAATTTTCATGATCCCCAACTTTTCTCATTCTTTTAACTTGAAAAAATAAAACAATAATGTTAGAAATCATGAAAAATATATCATGAAGTTCATCATGAAAATTTTTCATTCCTTGATTAGTATGTATTGTTTTATTGTATAGGTAATCTAAAGGTGAAGAATCTAATGTCAAGAAAACAAAGATGTGGAACTGCTGAATGTAATGTAACTACAAATTAAAACTTCCAAGAATAATGATTTATAAAAAGAATTTCTATAAACAAAAATGAAATAATTAAGGATGTGACATTTTTACAATTATAAAACATAATTATGGGGTAACTAAATAAAATCACAACAACTATTAATTAGCAAAATTTTTGTACAAAAATAGCATTATTAATTAATCTTTACAAAATAGACAGATAAAAAGGGGCAGCAAAGCAAACCTTTAAGGGGAACATCAAAGGGAGTATCGGCTAAAAGTTGTTTAGAAGAGGTTAAGCCATTGAGTTTGAGCAAGATGTCGGCAGAGACATTGTACTGCTGTGCAATCTCATCCACCGAGCTCCCAGATTGCACCACGTGTCCATAATGAACAACTCTCTGACCCTCCACTTCATCACAGCTACACGGCAGTGGGATCCACAGCTCCTGCCCTATATCAATCAGATTGGCGTCCGATATATTATTGACGGCCTGAATCTCCGGGTAAGTCACCAATCCCGAGAACACCTCCGCCGCGATGTGGTAGAGTCCGTCTCCGGCCACCACTTTGTAAATCGGGCGCCGGTTGAGGGGGATTCCGGTGCCGTTGTTGGTGCAGTGGCAGGTGAAGGGGATTTTGATCACCTGTTTGGCGGACACGGTTTGGCTGGTTGGGGTTGAGAGAGGGAAGTTGTTGGCGCCGAGGAGGTAGCGGAAGTGGGGGATGCCGAACATGATTTTGATGTGGGACAGAGTGGTGGCGTTGGGTGAGATGTAGCCGACTAGGCCATTGCAGGTGGTTCCGGAGCTTCCGTTACAATTAAATGCCCGAGCCGTTACCGTGAAAATTGATAGTAGGGTGAGCAGCGCCGTAGCCAAACCCATGCTCCCAATCTCTCTCTCTCTCTCTCTCTCTCTCTATTCGCTAGTTTGTGAGTGTAAACACTAGTACTGTATGCGAAAGACCACGTCTGGGTCGAAGTCTGTCTTTGTTTTTGAACATTTCTTCTCTATGGACATGTATCTTCGGTCCCAATGTGGACTGGACTTGACAATTAGCTTTGCAGCAATGGTAGGTGATCACAAATTTTTTGGCTCGAATGATTTGAAATTGTCAAAATAACGTCGTTTTGGGTGTAAAATAAGTTAAAACGACGTCATTTTGACAATTTCGAACCATTTAAGCCACAAAAATTGTAGTCACCAAACATTTTTCTTAGCTTTGTGGGAAGGACCACTATAAACCCAGTTTTCATCAAATAATTGTGGATAAATTATAAATACATCTTAAAATTTATATAAAATATAAATTACTTTATACAATTTGAAAAATTATAAAGATTGACGTGCCATATTCTTTTATTAAAAAATAACAATTAGTTTTGAATTGTTATTAAAAGCATGATTGAAATAATTTCTTTCAGAAAAATTATGAATTTTACCAATAACAAATATCATTTCCATAGATTGTTCTAACCCAACAAACACTATTGGTATATGAGAGGGAGATTTGCGCCGGACAAGTACGGCTGAGCTATGATAACACGAGTTATAACGGATCTTGTGAGAACCGTTTGCTCGGTCGGAGCGGCTCCCCGGCCCGTCATGCCGGTCTGAGCTACATTTGTCGACCGGAGCGTGGAGTCATGCCTATGCCAGACCGAGTTGTGATTCGGCTAGGTATTCGGTCAGATCCGCAATGGTGCGTCTAGACCGAGCAAAGCACAGCTTGGGATGAATTTAGACCGGGTTGGAGGCCGGCGCGCCTCACGGCTAGTCAGTCCAGATGGATCGACTTCTTACAGTTCGGTCGTGTTGATCATGGTTGTGTTTCTTCCCAAGGATAGGTCAGTCGGGATAGGTCGGTCGTGATATCCCGGTTGAGTGTGCCACCTGGACCAAGGCGTGACGGAGGGGAAATCCACTCCTGACACGCGTCAATACGTTTGGCAGTTCCACACGTACTGTTTGGAGGTTTTGACCTTTACACGCGTAAAGTAATGAAAGGCGAGCACTACCACCTGTCCAGGGAAGGACAGCAGAGGTAATGCGCGCACGATCCCTGAAACTGCATGGCTAGCCTACAAAAAGGAGGAATGGGGGACATTGGAGGTATGCTATCTGAACAAAACTCTCTCTCAAAAACAGTACTCTTCTTCTTCAAGTGATCTGACTTGATCGTCAGAGGGTCTATCCGGCAGCACACCGCCGAGCAACTCACCGTGTCTTTGTCCTCGGTCAGACGTCGCTACGAGAAGCTTGAGTTCAAGGAGTACAGAAAGCAAAGGATATTTCACTCCCGTACAATATATATACTTGTAAAACAGAAAAGGGCGTGCGCACACACACACACACACAAAAAGACACTTATCTATTGAGGCTTTTTATTTTTTTTTTAATATTTTATATGTTGATTTTTTTATTCGATACAAAAAGAAATATAAAAAAATTAATAATATAATAAAAATAAATCAATAAAGTAATGAACAATTTATTTATTGTATCAAAAAAAAAAAAACTCTGATTACCTATTTTTAAAATTGAAAGCATTTTTGTTTAGCAGTGGTGCTACAGGGCCGAAAAACGGTGCCCCGAATGCCCCAAATTTTTTTTTTTTTTTTTCTGTTCAGCAGAAGAAATGAGGGAGGAAGACGAAGGGGGAAGGGGAGGAGGAGGGGAGGAGGAGGGGAGGAAGAGGAGGGGGAGGAAGGACTGGAGGGGGCCTAAAAATGGAGGAGGAGGGTGCGATCGGCGGACGCCGACGCGATCGGCACGATCGAAGGAGGAGGACGGCGACGCGATCGGCGGAGGCCGACGATCGGCACGATCGGAGGAGGAGGACGGCGACGCGATCGGCGGAGGCCGACGCGACCTCTCTCTCTTTCTCCCCCTCTCCCTCTCCCTCTCCCTCTCCCTCTCTCCCTCTTCCTCTGCAACTCAGAGTTGCAGAGGTTCAACAATGGCGAAAAAAAAAAAAAAAAAAAAAAAAAGGAAAACGGAATGCCCAAAACGACGTCGTTTTGGACATTCGGGGCATTCGAGCCAACAATATTTCGGGCCCTCAAACATTTTCCTTTTGTTTAGATTCCCATAGGACCACAAAAAAAAATAATAATAAAAAATAAATAAATAAAAATAAAAATTTTCAGCACGTTAGCGATAGCAAGATGACATGTCATGATGTCATCAAAAATATTATGAGCTCACTTTTATAATTTATAATTTATTCCGAATTTATTTATTTGGTAGAGATTAAATTAATGAACTGTAGAATATATGAATAAATAAATTTAAACTATTAATTCCTTTTTTAGATAAATTTTGAGTTGATAAAAATAGATTTGTAATGTTATTGTGATGTCATATAGTGCGCACAACATTATGAATAAAGATTTTTTTAACTTTTTTTTATCAACTAATCATTTTCTTATAAAATACTACTCTTTTTACTTGTCGTTCGCCCCAAAAAATGTGTATGTTATTTTATACAGCAATGATAGAGATCACTAAAAGTAGTGTTCTAAAGCAACCACTAATGATGTGGCATTTACTTTATTTTTATTTTTTTTATAAAAAAAAACAAAAAACAAACAAACACAACAACACTGTGGCAATGGGTGAGACCCACTGCCACATCATTAGTGGTAACACTAATTAGTGCTCTCACACATTTTTCTATTTTATAGGAGGATAACAACATAGTGATGGTAGAATAAAAATTATAAATTAGTGGTAAAATTTATATAATTTAATAATTAAAATGTTATATTTTTGGGAAAATTATCCAAAAGTCCCATATCAGCATTAGCAACCCCATTTAGTCCTACCAATTAACGCATATACTGATAAATCCCATAGGTGATAACATTATCACTAATAGGTCCTATTTTGATTTATATTTTGATATTATGGTCGCTTCTACCCCTTCATTTATTGCGTCACACCTCACTGTCACACGTCACACAGCAAAAAGTACTATAGGGTATTTTCCCCAATGTAACACCCAAACACACACTGTCACACTGTCTCACTGTCATACACGTCACACAGCAAAAAGTACTATAGGGCATTTTCCCCAATGTGACACCCAAACACACACTGTCACACTGTTTCACTGTCACACACGTCACACAGCAAAAAGTACTATAGGGCATTTTTCCCAATGTGACACCCAAACACACATTGTCACACTGTCTCACTGCAAAAAAGTCACACAGCAAAAAGTACTATAGGGCATTTTTCCCAATGTGACACCCAAACACACACCGTCACACTGTCTCACATAACCCAACAAATAAGGGCATTTCAGGAAGATATACATACCGCAGGACCAAACAGAGTAATAAAAATATTTAAGGACTAATTGCACCAACATTTCACATTACGGGACTTATCAGTAACTCTCCCTATATTTTTTATTATTTTATATTTTTTTACTGTACCTGTATAGTTATTTTCCCTATTTTATATGAATGAAATGATGTGAACTAGAATGTTTTTCATCTTCTGCGGCTATTTTTTTTTACAGAAATGTTTTATAGCTCGAAAAATTTCCCCCCGAATCGCCCAAATTGATGAAACGACATCGTTTTGATTTTAAATTTTTTTTTTCTCGTTTATATCTGAACAGATGGAGAAAGAGAGAGGAGGAGAGAAGAGAGGGAAACAGAGAGAGAGAGACGGCGATGGCGGGGCAGGGCGACGGTGATGGAGGGTGCAAGCGACGGTGATTGAGGGTCCGACGGTGACCTTGCACCCTTGCGATTTCTGTTTCTCTCTCTCTCTTTTTTTTTTTTTTTGGCTCTGAAGATGAAGGTGATGTGTTGATGATGGTGATGCTGATGAAAATGTTGTTGTTGTTGATTGTTGTTGATTTTTTTTATTTTTTTCTAGTAGATCCAGATCTGAAGGGGGGAAAAAAATGTTGGCTGATGATGATGTGATAAAGAAGATGTTATTGATGATGATGATGTTCATCACCAGCGATCTTCTTCTTCTTCTCTTCTTCTTCTCCCTCTTCTGCCTCTTCTTTTTCTCCCTCTTCTACCTCTTCTTCAGACAAACGAAAAAAAAAAAAACAACCAAAACGACGTCATTTTGAGATTTCTGGTCATTCGGGAGCTTCCAATTTCGAGCTACGTAGCGCGATTGTTTTTTTTAAGAAAGTTAATTTCCAAAAGATTTATAAATGAGTGTTATCACCAATTTGTAAAATTGTGTGCTATTTGCCACTGATATGATATTCTTATAATAAGGATGTAACATAGATTTTGATAAAAAAATAATATAAAAAAAAAAGGATGTAACATAGATTATAATTATATATAAGTTATAATTTTTTTTTCTTGATGGGATATATATACAAGTTTTTTTAAGTGTAGAGAATGATTAAAGCATCTATATCAGACTAACTATTATAGTTTTAGGACAAATTTGCTTAACAATGTGCAAAATCACTCCTCTAACAGCCTCACTACATCAAAATTAAATTTAGTAATTTGCTACAATAAATCGCTACATGCAGCGATACACTGTTCAAAGATTATATAATATTTTATCATTTATTTTTAAGAGTGACCGGACATCCTGCCTGACAACCAGCTGCTACACCAAATTTTTTTTGGAATATGAAATGCAATATTTTATCATTTATTACTGGACATCTTGCTGGATAATCAGTTGTGCACCATTATTTATTTTTATTTTTATTTTTTGAGTAATATGGCAAGAACCTTTGAGAAGTTGTTTGGGCAGGATTTTTTGCATAATCCAACATATCATAAAAATGAATATTTCATAAAATTAAATTTTAAAATAGAGAGTCTGATAGAGGTGTACATACAAAAAAAATGTTAGATAAAATAAATTAAAAAAAGTGACTTTTAAATTATAATTTAACTCAAAATTTGTTGAATCTAATGTGGATGTTCTTAAAAATTTTACGTATTTTTGGTAACTAGCTAAACTACTAAAAAACGATTTTTGACTAATAAATATATTTAAAGAAAATGAAGAAGAAACTATTTTTCTTTTTTTCTTGTTTTTTCTTGGTAGGAATAGAAAAATGAGGAAATATATATATATATATATATATTTGTCTTTTCTATTTCCTCTACAAATTTATTATTCTAACACAAAAAGTCTTTTCTACTCTTTTTTTTTTTTTTTTCTTTCCATTTTCAATTCTTCACATAGACTAATTAGCTTTGTCACAAACATAATCAGTGGCGGAGGCATAGAGGGTCCAGGAGGGTTGTATGCCTCCTAGGTTTTGAATTTTTTTTTTCAAAAATAAAGAAAATATTTTAAATAAAAAAATTCATAAAAATATTATTTAGAGTGAAATGTTAATGATATTTTTAAAATTATGAAAACAATAATAGTTGTTTTGATTGAAAATAAAGAGATTATGATAAATCATCATATAATTATCTATGAAAATTTTAATATAATGGCGATATCTATCATTATTGACATGCAAACATAATTAATCTCAATAAAGATATGGAATTTATTGAATTATTAGTTACATTTGACATGTAGAGTTCATCCTCCATGTGTTTCTTTATTATTTGGTTGGTAATATCACATATCAATGATAAGGTGGTATTATTATTATATTAAATTTTTACTTAAATTTTGTATAAAAAATTACTTTATCATTATATAATTAATTTTTAAACTAATATCCATGATTTTTTTATATTATCCATAATACACTAATTACAAATAATAATTTTTTTATTTTTCTTGAAATCAATCGTAAAAACTTATGTGAAATAATTTTGTAAAAATTTTCAATGTTGTAATTGATAAGTGCCCTATCTAATTTAGTTTCTTGACTCCGCCACTGACCATAGTATCCTCATTAGAAAATGGCCCGTTTTGAAAAGTATTTATTTTTTGGAAGACTTATTTATAAGTCCTTTTTCAGAACCTTATGCTAGGCTAAGTCCTGTGTAATTTCTTATAGAGTCTCAAGTCCTATTTTCATAAGAATGTATTCCACAAGATCCTAACGTGACATGACACTTACATAAACGTAACGTAACGTGACATCTATATATACGTAACGTAACGTGACACCAATATGAATGTAACGTGACACCTACATAAACGTAACGTAACGTGACACTTATATAAACGTAACGTGACATCTATATAAATGTAATATGACACTTACATAAACGTAACATAACGTGTCACGTTACGTTTCGCAAACTTAATAAGTTTTTATTTTTTTAATCCGTTTGTTTTGAAATAGATATATAATTTTAATATATTTTTATTTTGTATTATTAATTGTAAAATTTAAAAAATTATCAATAATATATGTGAAATCTAAATTAATTCATAAAAATTATAATTTTAAATTAATTAATGGAAGGGCACACAACGCTAGGGCTCGGCTCCTCAAACGATTCAATCGACCAATTCGATCTCCTGGCTTGCATTCTTTATGCAATCTCGACACACTTCAGGAGTGACATCCCCTCTGCAGAGAGCTTGCCCATAAACTTGATCAGTATTGTTTCCGATTGCAATGCTGTTGAAGCCTTGATTTAATGGAGTGTTCGATGATAGGGACTCAAGAAGGATCTTGAGGTTGTTCCCAAATCGGCTATTTGGTGTGTAATTAGTTGGACTTGAATCACAAGATATGGATTTAGGATCTGCAGAAACAGAGTCACAGAGCAAGAACAGGGACAACATTAGGAAAATCATAGCTAAAAGTGCATCTTTGTTAATCTGCCTAATATGAGAGAACATTTGTGCTAATTTTAGCCAAAAAGCTTGAGAGATGAGAATAGAAATCGGATAACAATAGGAAAGAGATATGCTCTACGTTCTTCTTTACAAAAAGGTCCATCAACAAGTTTTTATTGAAAATAAAAAATAAAAAAATTCAAAAAATAAATAAAATCAATTTCCTATATAAAAAATTCAATGTTACCATAGATCATAGGTGTCACGTTACGTTTATGTAGGTGTCACATTACGTTACGTTTATATAGGTGTCACGTTACGTTTACGTAGGTGTCACGTTACGTTACGTTTATGTAGATGTCACGTTACGTATAAGTGTCACGTTACGTTTATGTAGGTGTCACGTTACGTTACGTTTATATCAATTTCCCTATATATGATTTTATTATTATTTATGATATTAACAACTAATATTGAGGGTAAATATGTCAAGAAACTTCCCACAGGACTTATGGGAACATAAGTTTTTTTGTGGGACCAAATGTAGCACAAGTCTCCCTAATAGGACTTCTGAATAATTTTTCCTTATTTTTTTGACTTATTAATGTTTTTAAAAAATTATAAAAAATGATCGGATGTAAATAAATTAAATTTTTATTTTTCCAAAAAAGATCAATGTCGTGTGAACAAACCCTATATGCTTTTGAAATTTTGTTTATAATAAGTGGGGTCCCGTGGAATGTTAGGGTGGAAAATGGAGGGTCAATGCGTCCAACCCACCCACGGGAATCCTATGGAAAAAAACGATTTGTTTTGTTTTCACACGGAGACCGCGTTTTGTCTTCCTTCCCATTTCACGGAAATT
The DNA here is from genome assembly GCA_030407325.1 of Camellia japonica. Classification (NCBI taxonomy): domain Eukaryota; kingdom Viridiplantae; phylum Streptophyta; class Magnoliopsida; order Ericales; family Theaceae; genus Camellia; species Camellia japonica. Next base: position 201,491,688 of record JAPPVO010000019.1, on the reverse strand, counting down.
TATCCGGTGCCCACGTGTCGCTACCACCAAATAATGTCTTTTTTGTTGATCTTATTATATTTGGAAATATTTTTTTTTATACTATCATCCTTCATACTAATCGTAATCTATTTTGTGACTCACAATGATAATTTAAATTATTTCATTAGATATCAATGAGTAAATAAAAAAAATTATATTTTATTTTTAAGTTTAAACTCATAGTTGTTGTTCATTTTAAAATATATATATATATATATAATTTGTTCACTTGTTTGTTTACTAATGTCCAATGAAATTAATTTTTTGTTCAGACGGTTTTTATTATGAAATTTACAAGATGAATAGTTTTGATTATCATTGTGAGTCTAAAATGAGAAGAGTATGGTGAAGTATGGAGAATAGTGGTATGGAGAGAAGCCAGCCATTTATATTTGGTCATTTTTTAATTTTAATTTTTTCATTCAACAATATTATGAACCTAGACTTAATTACCTAGAAATTACTCAAGATTATCATAGTGTGATTTAGATTTATTCTACATGTGAACTCCACGCTACACAAACTTAATCTCCACCACACAAACACCAACCCAAAAAAATCTAGGTTGTTAAGTCTAGGCCACTAGACTTTTGTTTTTCATTTGGCTCTTCATATTTTAAAAAAAAAAATTTAAATTTATTTTAAAAGCTAACTTATGTTTAAAATTAGACAAAAATGATATATTAACAGTCATATGATATAAAAATATTTTATTATATATAACTCACATTTCTAATACAAATTCAAATTCCAAAATGATAATATATTTTTTATGTCACGTCATTTAATGTGACATTTTTTTTTGGGTCTAATTTTGAACAGAAATAAACTTTAGGAGTAAATTGGGAAAAAAAATATATGAAATATTAAGTACTAGAGTGGGAAAAATAAAATTTCAAAAACCAAAGTGAAAAAATAATCAAATATAAAAGAGACAAAGTGTAATTTGCCTAATACAAAAGGAAATTGGGTGGTTGCTGTGCGGGGGCAGAACAACTACTGTTGTGTGCCATATGAGCCCATTTCGATAATCCAAATCATTTAATGTTTTAGAGTACATCAAATATAACATACCTATAAAAAATCAAGTTAATCGAATATCGTTAATATTTTTATCCACTCACATTTGTATTTAGTTTTATACTTCAAATCACATTTATCATTTATTTTTATAAATACAAATGCAATTCGACAAAATGGTTAATGATGTTCGATCAATTTGATTTTTAGAGATATATTCTACTCAATGTACATGAAAAAGTAAACTATATGAATCATCGAAATAGGCCCCAAAATAGGCCCACATGACTGCAAAACAGTGGTTGTTGTGCCCTTGCACAGTAACACCCCATTTCCAATACAAAAGTTATGGACACATCCCTTTCACCAATCACAATTCTTTCTAAATTAAGGGGAAAAATTCAATACAATAGTGATAGCATGTCATCAATATCACTATCTAATAATTTCTCACCGTTTATCCTCTCGTGTATATGTGGCACCTAAAAAGTGAGGGTTGACCCTCTACATGTAGAGTTTATTATTTGTTGGTTACATCATATTATTGGTATTGCTATTACGATGAGTTTTTATTCCTAATTATGGTGTCGCCCGGTCTTTTTTAACATAATCACTTTAATGACAATTTGGTCGCAGGGATTCTATTTGAACCCAAAATATGTCTCAGTACGCCTAATTTAAATTTATAAATTTAAATTTTTATTATATTCTAATACGAATTTACTAATAAGGACAACACATATTAAACTCTAAAATAATTTTTTTTCTCTCTCATGGTATACCCTAATCCATTATTCATATTCAAATATCTGCATCTTCTTCCCCAATAAATCAAAGTTATTATGTTTTCTTGTTCTTCTTCATTTTCTTCTTTCGCACTCCAAAACTCCAATCCACCCTATCAAAACTCACCATTATCATTAATATCATTGTTTTATTATTATTTTGAAACCCTAAATCCTAGAAGAAAGTTTGAACAATCAAACAGTGAATGAAAGTGATAATCAAGATAATTTTTTGAAGCAACTCATCAAAGAGGAGGTAAGCATTCACATAAAAATCAAAATATAATTATTAATTTCTGTATTTTTTCACATGTCCCATTACGATGTTAAATCTTTCAATTTTCACAATCATATAAATAGCATTACAGCTTTTAATAATAAAAAAAAAAAAAATGAGATAATCTTTGAACTCAATGACCATGTTAGTATCCTTCATAAAAATAAAAAAAATAAAAAAAAAAAAAAAAAAAACGAGTTATATTCTGCAACACCATTTAATAATTTTTTTTTGTCATTTTACTCTTTCTTTCTGTTGAACTTAATGTTTGTTCTGAAAAAAAAAAAAAAAAGCTTTTATTTTCTATTATTTTCTGCTTGCATATTTCTTAATTATTTTATTCTGTGGTCATGTTTCTATTCACCAAAGCTTTGCAATATTGTTCAGCCCAAATATTAATAGATTAAGATATTTTATGAATTGACAATTGTGATTAGATTATCATGAATGAATTGTGAAGTTACTTGGAAAACATAAGAGGGTTTCACAATTTATGTATTTATGATGCTTATGTGCTTATAAGTTTGGTTTTTTTTTTTTTTTTTGTATTTGAGAATTATTTTCTGTATTGAAAAGTTTTTGAAATAATTTAATTTTTTTAGTTTGTTTATTATTTATTATTTGGATTTACCTTGAGGGTAATTTGAAAAAAATAATAGGATGTAACGAGAATAAAATAAAATTTTAAATAATTAAATAAGATATACTTAGAAATCGAGAGTACTTAATGATATTTTTTTGGTGCGAATAGAATCCCCCTTTGGTCGCGGCTATTATTAACCTGACCCATTATAAAAAGAGCTTTAACAAATCCAAGCCCATCAAAGCTCAGTTCATCTAGGAGTCCAACTTTTGATTTGGGCCCCAAGAAAAAAATATATAATTTATAACTAATCTGGGCCCCAACAGATCAAATACAAAATTCGTGAAAAGAGGTCCAATTGATGGATTCATGAGTGACCAATCCATTGTTTTTGGCCCAGACTCTTCGTTTTAAATCAGCGAGTGCAAAATGAACTCATTGTAAGGGATGACTTGATATTAGTCTCATTGTTAGTGACGATTATTATTTATTATTCTATTCTAAAATAATAATGCTATATATATTAATTAATATACTAACTAGTATACTAATAAATGATGTGACATAATTTTAGAGGCTTGGGTATTTATAATTTGTATAATAGGTGGGGTCATTAATAATAACATAACACTAGTTGGTATACACTACAAGAAATTAAGGTTTTAGAGACCAAGATTTAGGAACAAAATTATTTTTTAAGGACCAAATATTTTTGTTGTGAAAAGTGTCATCATTATATTTTTAGCAACGAAAATTAGACATTAGTGATGAATTATTACCCTCTTAGGACCAAACTTTTCGTCTAAAAAAATAAACCATTTTGAAACCAAATTATTTTGTTCCTAAAAGTCTATTTATTAGTGGCATTTTTTAAAAAAATTCGCTAAAAGCCTTGTTTTTTACTTTTTGAGACAACCTTTTAGCGATTATTCTCATGACGATAGAAATTAGCTCCTAAATGTCTTTTACAACAAAATTTTTATTTTTAAAGACCAAAACATTTAGCCTCTAAAACTCTTATATGTTGTAATGACACTAATGTGTACATTAATTGGTACATGTAACACTACCGACTCTAAAACCCTATTTCTCGTCTCTCTAAAAAAAATCTTAACCCTCTTCTTCCTTTACCCTTTAAGAAAAAGGGGATAGTGTTTTTAACCCTCCTCTCCTCTCCATTTCTTCTTCTGCAATTTCTATCATCATATTAGCCACCATCACTCTTCTTGTCTTTATCATCAGCTTGCCACTGAGAAAACTTTTAGATCTAGTCTTAGATTTGATTCATGATTGAGATATGATACTATTAAACATGTTGTTATACGTTATACGATAGGAACGAAACCAAGTTTTCATTACTGAAGGGGTCGGAAAAAAAAAATCACCCAATACACAAACATACATGTATGTACAATATGATATATAAATTATATATACATAGAAAAAAAAAATTAAATACCATAGAAACAATCTTTAATAGGATGAAGAAGTTTTTTTAGTGCAAAATAAAAAAGAAGACAAGATGGGAGAATAATAAGATTTTCTTATACTAGAGGGTCAGTTTATATATAAAATGATATATATTTTTTTAAAGCGTTATGACAAGCAGTATTTTTCACAAAAACAATAGTTTTCTCCTAGTTCTATCCCTGTTAGGCGACCACCTTAAATATAGAATGTTTTATTTTGTAACTTAGAGGTAGGGATTAAGGTACTACAGGTACCGGTTGTGACGATGAACAGATCATGAATGTTTTGTGTTGCAATAATATCTCTATATATAGAAATTTCTTCATTTTATGGAGATTTTCTCATTCCTGCATTGTTTTTCTCTTTATGTAGAGACTCGTATTCTCCCTACGCAGAGGTTCTCTTTATCCCTTTTGGGATATATTTTGTATTCCGGTATACTTTATTGGACAACTTATTATCAGATGTGCAATATATATTAAGTCTTGTGCTTTCCCATTAAAAAAAAAAAAGAAAAGAAGAAATGTGATAAAAAAAAATTTAGTTTACATTCATTTGTTTCATCAAAAAATAGTTTTTTTTATAAAAAATATTTTTATGATTTTTTTTTTTCTATATTTAGTTTTGCGTTGAAATTAATGTATTATTCGTTATATTAGTGGGGACGGTGGTGATGGAGTAGAGGTGGTAATGCTAGAGGCAGTGGTGACTGCAATGACAATGATGGATGTGGTAGTGACAGTAATGGTGTGGTGAGATTGTTAAGATTTTAGCCCAAAATACATTTTTCACATTTTAAAGTAGTAGAAGACATTTTTTTTTTCAAATAAATTTATTTGTTATTGATCATGAAAAGTATGTTAAGTAACTTTTGATTATTTTTATCCAAACAAATGAAGCATAAGTAGTAACTCATTCAAGATTTTGGATTTAAAATTATGAATAATTTTTATTTATCTCTTATTAAGACTATGAGGTATAAGATTTGACCACTACATTAACTCTATTGATTTTATAGCTTTATATAATTTTAAATATCATTTGCTACGTATCAGATTTTTATTTTTCTAATATTAATATACTCTGATAAATTAGTAAATATAAAAATGACATGCATTTCAATTAATTCTCAATATGTATTGATTTATAGTCACTCCACAAGTTGATTCACAATCAATACAACTAATTCATAATCGATATGACTATTTTAATTATAGGAAGCTTATTTTTGTGGTTGATGATTTAAAAAAATCGCAATCACATTACTCAATTCATAATATGTATTGCTTGACGTTTTGAATACCATAACTAAAAAATGATTTACACATTATGTGCCAGTGACATTTAAAATTATGAAAACAATATTAAGGGCTCATTTGATAATTAATTATTTTAATTAACTATTTAATTTTTTACAAAAAAAGTATGCAAAAAAGTAGAGAAGAGTAATGTGACAACTTGTAATAACTTTTTGACTAAGAATTCTCCTTCCTAAATAAGACCAAAGTGTTTTAATTGAAAAAGAAAAAAAATCATGAAAATCACATTGATTCATATTAAAAATGTCACACCCTTTATCAAGTTATAAAAGTAGAGACTAACACAAAAGTGGCAAATCAAGTGGTAGTCATTTGAAGAAAATCTACCATCGCCTACTTCAAAATTGGGTTAAAAGTTGTAGATGATAATTATTAGGTGGGCCTACTCAAAACAACCCAATATAAATGTGGGCCTGCATAGAGGGTGTAATCGCCTGATAGATACTTTTGTATTATTACATTATTATGCTTTGTCCTTCTGAGTTGTGAGTCTATTTTCCTATTTTAAAAAGTAAAAAATTATGTTTTTATTTTTTTTATTATATAAAAAAAAATAAAAAATGATATAATTTAAATAAATTAAAAAAAGTAAAATAAACTTTAAACAAGAAAGTACACAAAGTAGAAAAGGCAACAAGAAAAATTGGGTGACTTGAATGATTAAAAATTTGAACTACATAATTACAACTTTTTTCATGTGGCATCATGCGTGGTGATTGAATGACCAATCAATTTTCCTCCCTATATTGCTACAACCGGTAGCTCGAATTACTCAGGCTCGAAGTTGGCTCGAATTTTAAACGGCATCGTTTTTGTATTATTTTTTTTTTCAGCAGAAGGAAGAAGACGAAGAAGAGAAGGAGGGGGAGGGGAGGGAGGGGAGGGGGCCTAAAAAATGGAGGAGGAGGGGCGGAGGCGAGGCAGAGGCATGGCGACGCGATCGGCGGAGGGGAGGGATGGACCACACATTTCGATCGAGCTCGCCGCCACCATCACTGACCGTCGACCCTCTTCTCTCTGCTCTCTCTGCGGTGACCCTCTTCTCTCTGCTCTCTCTGCGGCGATCGAGCTCCTCTCTACGGCGATCGAGCTCGCCGCCACCATCACCGACCGTCGAACCTCGATGTCGACCCTCTTCTCTCTGCTCTCTCTGCGGCGATCGCGACCCTCTTCCTCTTCTCTCATCTCTCATCTCTCATCTCTCATCTCTCATCTCCCTCTGCTCTGCTCCAGACATAAAAGGAGAATAGAGAGAGAGAGAGAAAAAAAAAAAAAAAAAAAAAAAAAAAAAGAAGCCCAAAACGACGTCGTTGTCGAGCCAAAATCGAGCCAATTTTTTCAAGCTACCAGTCATTTTTCATATTGCTATTGGTCAATACACAAACGATGGAGAAAATTTTGATTGGACATCCTATATGAATAACCAACCTTTCTTTTGGCAATATCTAAGGCATATTTTGACCCAAAAAAATAAAATAAAATAAAAATAAAAATAAAAATAATTTATTTATTTATTAACTTATTAATTTATTTGGGTCATATCATTTTTTATTTTCTTTACTTTTTTTCAAAAAAAAATTAATAAATTGACTTTTTTTTCCCTCGTTTTCAAAACAACTCTAAAAAAACTCAGTATATTGACTTATTAATTTATTTAGGTCATATCACTTATCTATTTTTCTTCATATCTTTTCATATTAGTAAATAAATTAACGTATAAGGCATACCTAAAACAACTCTTATTTTACTTGATTATGATTGTTTTAGGATAAATAATGCTGATTTTTTCAAAGATTTAAGTAAAAGTATATAACTTTTATAAGTTTGATACAATTATATTGAACTCGTTTAAAATTTTAATAGCATTACACTTGGTATTTTTTCATTAAAATTTCATTAATTATATAGATGAAAAATTAGTATTGATATGTTTTTTGGGCACAAGATCCATAAATCCAAATTTACATTTTGTTTGCCAAAAAATCCAAGCGCTCTCATATTATATCCATAAGGACAACTTCATGTAAAAGGGCCAAACTACCCTTAATATGATCCACGCGTCTTTCTCCTCCCATTTCTTCACCACTGTTGAATCTCATTTCCTCAAAACTAACTCTCTCTCTCTCTCTCTCTCTCTACATATAATCTATTTAAATCGATCTTGCTGCCCTCAACTCCCCTTTCATCACCACTGCCGAAACCCTAACCTCCGCCCTCACCTTAGAGAGATCAGAACACATAGAGAGATCGAAGGAATAGTGCTAAAGTATCGCCGTTCTTTGCGACGTTATCGGAACACATTGAGAGATCAAAGGAACATCGAAACCATCTCCTTCATTTAGATCTGCTTTCAATGGCGGATCTAGATCGTAATGATGATACTGCAACTTAGACAAGATCAAAATAAAATTGGATTAAAGGTGAAAAATTTATCGCTATTAATTGCATAGATAAAATTTATATTAAAAAAATTTGGTATGAAGTAAAAGTGAAAATTTTGTACAGATAGAAAGAGAAATAGAGGTGGAGAGAGAAAGTATAAAAATTGTGTGAATTTGAACAGATAAAGAAACGGAAAAAAAAAATGTAACAGATAGAAAAAAAAATTGAACAGATGAATTTCATTGAACAGATAGAGAATTTTTTTGAACAGATAGTCAACAAAATCAACATCTATAAAATATAAAAAAAAGAAATCAAGGGGTAAAATTGAAAACAGAATGTCCTTTAAAACTAACAAAAGTACTTCTCACTAAATTATTTCACAAAAGATGGATCTCTCACCAATAAAAAATATCTACTGGGCCTAATGTCTTAGACACCCTCTAAATTGGATTTATCACCAATTTTCTTTTTCTTTTTTACATTGAATGTATATTTTAATTTATTTATCTTTCTATCTTTACACTATCTACATTAGTTTTGGTCTTTTTTAGCCTTATTCAAAGGGAGATTTTTGCAATTACAATAAAACTGTAAGACTTGTTTTTTTTTTTTTTTTTTCAAAAGCTTTAGAAGAGGTTAGCGTAATTTACTCTTGTTTTTAATTATTTTGATTGCTGCCGAATTGTGTAACACTGAGGCCATTAATTAAGATCTCTTAACTTTACTTGCTTGTTAAACTATATATTTTATGCCTATTTAATGTCAATTAGGTTATACATAGTGGGAGCATAAAAAGAGCAAAAATGCATAATTTTGGAGAGAAAAGTGCTTCCCGTACGTGCGGAGGCCCATTCCCACACGTGCGCTTTTACCTCGCAGCTAAACAAGGCCTAATCTTCCCGCACGTGCGAAGGGTTTTCCCGCATGTGCGGTACCCTTTCCCACACGTACGATGACCACTATCGCATATGCAGCCGTACCTCGGATTTTATTCCGCTGTTTTGAATTTGTTTGAAAGACAGCAAAGGTATAAAAAGACATAAAATAGGCTGGAATAGGATTCTAAAAAATTGAAAGAGAAAGGGGAAGCTAGAGTTTGGGAAAAAATGGTTCTCAATCTTCAAAACCAATTCCCATTGAGGGTTCCATCTCTTCCATCTCTTCTCACTCCTCCATGAGTGGCTAGACTCTTCTTTTCTAGGGTTTTGATGAAACCCTAACTATGTAATTAGGTTTTCTTTTTGATTTTTGATTATGTAAAGGTTTGAACAATTATATGGTGTTTTAGAAGTTTCAAATATATATTTTCCGCTATTTCTTCGAGTATTCGGGTTTCTGTGATTGTTGAATGCTTTCTATACAATAGTTTTCTTTTCTTTCATATTCAAGGTATGAAACGAGCCATACTACAAGGGACGAGTCGTTTTGCTACCCTAGTTTAGAGCGAACGACTCGTACTACTTGAGATGGTTCGTGCCTATACATTGAACATGATAACTCTCTTGATAAATTCTTCGAACTTATAGTTGCGAAGTATTATTTGGTTCGAACCGTACCATAATTGATTTCAAATTGAAATCTTATTTATGTAACTAGTGGTGAATTCATTGCCGTAATTTTTTCTCCAAATCAGTAAATTCATTTTTATTTATAATTGCTAGTTTATTCATTTTGTTTAATTTAATTATTATTAGGTTATGAACAATCAATCTTTTTACCAAAATTAATTTAACAATTTAACAATTAAAATAGTTTAATTTCCCGTTTGTCCCTGTGGATCGACACCTGGACTTGCCATTATTCTAAAAGAATTTTGTATAGTTCAGTGTTTATTTTTGGTGTGTGAAACGACTCATCAAATTTTGGTGTCGTTGTTGAGGACTTCTGGCAAAATTAAGTAATTTAAAGTTACATTCTTACTTTAATTTTTAGTTTAGGATTTTATATTTTAGTGTTGCTAAGTGTGCAGAGTGTTTGCAATTGGAGCCATCACTGAAGTGCAAGTGAAGCGCAGCCAAGTTTTAAACAAAAAACCGTAGCACCAAAGTGTTTTAAAAAAAATGGAAGCAAATACTTGCAAGGAGAGCACCAAAGTGCTAAAAAGAAAGAAAGAGTTTACGTGGATTGGAGACAACAGTCTACACGTCAAGAACCTGCAAGACAAGTAAAGCGTTTTCGTTTAACCACTGTGAGTATTTTCTCCTTTGGTATTCTATTTTCATAACTTAGTGCATAGAGTCGGAACTTCGTGTGTGTGTGTGTGTGTGAGTAGTGTATGCACGGGCACCGTTCTTGTCGCCCTGAATTGTAGAATTTGGACCTTGAACTAAAAAGGACTCTTAGAAAACTTAGATCTTCTTCCTGTGTTCGTAGGCTTGAATATCCGTACCCATACCTCGAACCAATTGAGATAGCGAATCCGAATGGCCTAAATGGGCCCAACCGGACCCTTAAGGATTACTTCACACCCACTGCATACACATTACCATAATGCATTCAGTTACCCGACACCACTGTTGCTCATTATGAGATTAAGTCTAGCACCATCCAAATGCTCCCATCATTCTATGTACTAGTTCATGATGACCTTTACAAACATCTGCATGAATTTCTAGAAATTTGCTCTACAGTGAGGATCTAGAACTTCACCAATGAGGCCCTAATGTTGCGTTTGTTTCCATTTTCATTAAAGGACAAAGCCAAACACTGGTTGAACTCTTTACCTGCTTATTCAATCATAACTTGGGACCAATTACAGCAGAAGTTTTTGGAGAAGTACTTTCCCATTGGTAAGACCAACCAACTCAGGCGAGCCATCACCAATTTTGCTCAAATTGATGGCGAGTAATTTCATGAGACATGGGAAAGACTTCATGATCTTCTCCAACAGTGTCCCCACCACCAAGTGCCTGACTAGCAACTTGTCCAGACCTTTTACGATGGCTTAGCTGAGCCTCACCACCAAATAGTGGATTCTTCTTGTGGTGGGACATTTATGTCCAAAAATGACGCCAAGGCACAACAATTATTTGAGAACCTAAGTGATAATTCCCTTCACCATGCCTCCGCAGCCCAGCAAGTCCGGCAACCGGTAGTTGGAGCCCCAAAAAGAAGGGGCATTTATAAGGTAGGGCAAAACCTAGAGTTAGCTCAACAGGTAGAGGCATTGTCTCCCAAGATGGACCAATTATTAGCTTCGGGACATGGCCCTACATAGCAAGATCAGCCTCAATTTCACGAGGCATGTGCTATTTGTGCGAGCCCTGGTCATGACTTAAGTGAGTGCCCTTTCGGCGTCACAATTTCCAGAACTAGTCCAAGAGCATGTGAATGCGGCTCAAGGATTCTCCAACCCGAGTATTGATCTATATTCCAACACATAGAATTCGAGATGGAGAAATCACTCTAATTTTTCATGAAGACCTCATTCACAAGGCACTTTTTACAATCCTCCACCACCAAGGTAGAATTTTAATAATTTTGCCAACCAATCTTCTTATCGACCACCACAACCTTACCGACAACAACAACCCCTGCATGTTCCTCAAGGTAACTTGGCCTTTGAGACTCAGGTGTTAAAAGTTCTCTCAGAACTTAAGAGGTTAGCACCAGTAGTTCACTCTCATACTCACTCCATTGCCAAGCTAGAGGCCCAATTAGGTCAAATGGCTAACAACATGAATAGGAGAGAGGAGGAAAAATTACCGAGTCAGATTGTGGCCAACCCTAAGAGTCAAAATGGGGCAGAGGCGTCGGGTGGGAATGAAAAGCACCATGAGCAGGTACAAATGGTGATTACCTTGAGAAGTGAGAGGGAGTTAGAGCCTTGGCCAGTTGTGTCTAATGCAACTAAGGCTAAGAAGAGTGATCATGGTGGTTAGCCCAAAGAGAGCAAGGGTGAGGGAGAGACACCTAAAGGGGATGACTTAGTCCCTAGCACTTCACATGAGCCTAAGGCACCATTTCCCTAATACCTTGAGACACCGTCCCCTTTCAATAAAAAGGCAGTATCCATGGAAGCGATGATAGAGGTTTTTAAACAATTGAAAATCAACCTCCCCTTGTTGGAGGCGATTAAGCAAGTACCCTCCTATGCTAAATTTCTGAAGGACCTTTGTACGCAAAAGCGTAAATCTAGGACACACATGTCCCAAAAGGTCATACTCACGGAGCAAGTAAGCTCCATTTTATTGAGTGACACCCAAAAGCTTAAAGACCCGGGTGCCCCAACCATTACATGCATTATAGAGGATCATTTCATTGATAGGGTTTTATTAAATTTAGGGGCTAGTGTCAGTTTGTTGCCGTACTCTGTGTACGAGGAATTCGGTCTTGGCGAGTTGAATCCCACTACTGTTACTCTCTAGTTGGCTGACCAGTCCGTCAAAGTGCCACGTGGAATGATTGAGGATGTTCTAGTAAAGGTCGACAGGTTTTATTTTCCTGTTGACTTTTTGGTCTTAGATATGGAAAAGGAAACCAGCTTTAGGAAGCAAATCCCGGTGATCTTAGCTCGAACTTTCTTAGCTATTGCCAATTGTAGACGCGCCTGAACGTCCCGGGAAAATCCCGTTTTGTTCATTGGGCTTACTACAGTTCGGACTCAATGTCACGGTTCTGAATCTAATCTCACAAAGTACAATGCAAGATCGATAAATCACCAAAGAGTCCAAATCCGGCAAATCGTTTTGAAAAACTGATTTTTTAGAAAGAAGTGTCAAACATGGACTGCTTTGCCAGATACAGAGTCGCCACCTAAATGTTTTTATTTTGGGAAATTTAGGAAACCCTGACTCGCGCCTAAGGCCACGTGTCCGTCATCACCAAAGTTGCCTCGGCCCGGGAACTTGGGTACGAGAGGGGAAGGTCATGCAATGAGCACCCCTGCTTGCCCGATCAAAGATCGGCCACTACTAAACATGATATCTTGTTTTTGAAAACACATGCGTTCTTATTCCGGTTTATTAGCCTAGAATTACTATGTGATGCGCACATCATACAAGTATAGACTGGATCGCCTAATTTGGAACAAAACATCTCATGTTTGTTTTTGAAAGCAGTTTGCTACTCGCAAGTAGGCCAGAATGCGGATTTTGCCGCCCTCAAGTGGGCTTAGAAAATATGGTGATTTGCCACTCTCAAGTGGGATTAAAACCCGCAATCAATGAATTGTTCCAATTCAAGTAATCCAATCTTCACCCACAGGCAATCAAGCAGTTATATCACATAAGCAAATAGCCTCATGGTAAGCATGCTATCATGGCAGTCACTCACACACATGCAAGGATGCTAAAGCATAAACACTTACCGAGTACTCCAAGCCAAAACAAAAGCTATGTTAGAAATCAATGCATGATCCTAGTTCATGTTTAAGATGGCTAATGCAACACATGCAAAATGCAACTAAGATAGGCTCGGCTATTCTAAGATAGCATATGAGATGCTACAGATAACACGCATTCAACTTGGAATTGAAATACGATGCAGTTAGTATGATGTGCCGAGCCCGGTGCATGCAAGACAGATGAATGGATGCAAACATGCGAGCATAAGGATGCTAATTGAAACATGCCCTAAAACTAACCATCGTAAGCTGGTAAATAAAAAAAGAGAAAAAAGTGGGGGTTGGAAGACATGCATCACACACACGCACACTTATTACAAAATTTGCCCTCCCAACGGAGGGTCCGAATAAATAATACAGAACCAGCTAGCTAATCTAAGCTAATCTAATTAAACTAGTTATTACACGACGAAATGAATAACAAGTTACAACTACTTATTACACAACATTAACTAAGTAAGCAATCTAAATGAGCATGCAAACTAAATGAATGTGGGCTGCCCCAACTCTGCTTTGGATGACGAAGGATGCATGCATGCTCGAATTGCTTTGCTCGAAAATCCATCGCAATGCCCCGATTTGCCTCTGTTTGCAATTGATCTCAGAACACTACAAAAGGCTCCAGAAGGCTAAAACTCCACCTTGGGAATCTGTGGGAAGGCTGCCGACCAGTTTTCGTGGTGAAAACCAGAAAAAGTGGTTGGCCAGCCACTTTATCTGGTCGGCCAACCAGTTTCTGCTGCCAGACTTTAGTTTGCTGCAACAGAGAATAAGAAAGGGCATGGCAATGTATTTGCAACACATGTATGCACAACCACCCTCCCTCTCATTACATAAACTCAAGGGAGTATAGTTCTCGACCCTCGGGCCACCAATCACGCATCTCGATGCATGATGGCCGAGGAGCCGAATTGCACAATTCAATATGACAATGAATGCACAAGTAAACACGTAAAGCCTAAAACTCCATCATGCATAGTCAAGAGTGTCGGCGACCGAGAATTGAGGCACGTTTCATCACTTCAAGTATGAAACGTCCCTCGTTTCCCGTGTTTGGACTAACGCCTATTCCAAACACAATGCAACAAACATGGCATGCACAATACGACTCAAGCACGCGACTTGATGCAACACAATTTAGATATGCAAACTAGCATGCACAATGCTATGGACTATATGGCATACACAATGCTCATGACACTAACATACACAATGCACATGGTAATTAGCATCCGCAATGCAATGAACATGGCATGCACAAATGCAATGGCCCAAGCCTAAGGCACAAAACACAACTTTCCACAAGTATTGAAAGCATGAAATATGGCATACAGTGGCATATGTTCCAGCACTGAAATGGCATACAAAATGACTTCGAATCATGCAAACAACTCATGTAACGCATGTTGAAAAGCTCAAGCATCAAAAGCTAGTGAAGCATATTACACTAGAGGCATGCAAGGCAATGCTCAAGTGGTCAAACCAACCCCAAACAGACCATATGCAGGCCAAAATAGTAGCAAAAATGAGTTGGGATGATGGCTTGAAAGGCACTAAAATGAGGCCCAAGCAATGGCTCACAAATAGGGCATAAAAGCATAACTCTCAAGGGCACTCAAAGAGCGGAAAATATGGAAATGTAACAGCCCAAAATGCTCTGAAATAACATTCCCCATGATGCCAAAACATGCAAATACCTCAAGTTAAGCATGCAAGGGACCTCAAAACTCGAAGCTAGTCAAGGCTATTAAACTACAAGCATGCATGGCAAGTATCATTCGACCAAGAGACCTCAAAAAAGAGCTAAGGCAGCCCAAAATATGAACAAAATCATGTTGAAGCATAGCCAAAATATGCTAGAATGAAGGGCCAAAACATCATGCATTCTAAGCTAGTAAACAAGATTTATACTACAAGCATATGGAGCATGTGAGAGGCTACCAAACCAGTCAAAGAAAGAGCCATGAGATGCCAAATGATGACCAAAAACCCACTGAAATAAAGCTAATGCATGCTAGATTGACATGCTACTTTGATGAGCCACAAATGGGATTACACTACACATGCAAGAGGCAAACCCAAGGTGACCAAACCAGCCATAGACAGAGTCAAGGCAGGCCCTAAAAGTCACCAAAAAGTGCCTGAACCGAGCCTTGAAAGTATGAAAACATATGCTCCTTTGATGGGCCAAAAATGCAAGCAAACAAGACCAAAAGAGAGAGGGTCACCCCTCTCTGATTTAGGGCCTCAAAACCACATGCCAACCACTGAAAATCCACTAGATTTCAGTGGCTAAAAGGCCATGCAAAGGTTAGAACAAGAGCCAAAAGGGATGGCTCAAAACAAGGCCTAACAAGGCCTAAGAGGGGGTGGACCTCCCCCAATGCAAAAATGACCTTAAACAAACATCACAAGGACTAAAAAACAAAACTTTTCTAGTAGGAAGTTAAGCTCAAATCAGCATGCAAATATGGCTAGGAGAGTAACCAAAAACAAAGCTTAAAGAGGAGAAAAAAGGGTTACCCTTGAAGCACTGCAAAACCAGCAGGTTTCCTGAGCCAAAACCAAATTTTGAACTCCCACAAGACCCTTTAGCAACTCAGCAACAAGGTAAGAGTGTTTGGCTAGGAGGTTGTGTGCACAAATGAAGGAAAAACACTCTTTAAGGCACAAAATATAGAGGGAGAGAAGAATATAGAGAGGAAGATGTATCTATCACCCTTAGCCAACTCCAGAACCTGTGGAATGGAGAGGGAGACCCTCTCTTATAGAAAAACATAAACTAAAGCTTCTTGGAGAAGCTTAGAGCTTGGATCCAATCCCTCTAGATGCAGTCTGTGCCCTCCAGCTAGCACAGCTGGCATCCACAGACTCTTCAAAATCTGCAAGAAGGTCGCCGACCAGTTAAAGTGGTCAGCCGACCACTTTTTCAGAGAAAGTGGTTGGCCAGCCACTTTTTCTGGTCAGCCAGCTAGTTTTTCTGGTCGGCAGGAAAATTCTGCTTTCCAGGTCCAACTTCAAATGGCCATAACTCCTTCATTTGAACTCTTTTTCAGGTCATTCTTGTGTCCAATTGAAGCCCCGGAAGTAATATTTCCAATGGTGGCAGCCTTGCATCAAAATTAGAACTGTGAAAAAGTTATGCCTGTTTTGGTGAAGCCGCGCAGTTTTGGTCCTACCCGGATTCATGCCGAACTTCTCCCAAACTAGTTTTCTTCTCTCCTTTCCACTTTTATTCAACTCCAAACCCCTAAACAAAGTGTTTTGAAAGATTTTTCAAAGATTTCATCTCTCTTTCATTCGTTTCCACTTTGTCCTTGCTCAGTTTACCGAAAAGCGCAACATTTAACGAAATGCGAGCGTTGGAACATCGTAGGAACTTTATTTTCAAAACATTTTAAAAGAGAGGGTTTCAAGGTCTAAAATCTTTTGATCAAGATTGTTTTGGTCCAAAAGGGGTATGAAGTTGGGATTTGACTCTCTCCTTGCCGAAGGAACTGAACCTTTGCCCTGCACACCTTTCATCACCAAGTGAACCACCAGTAGCGCCCAAGTCTTAAAAGCGGTCAAAAATGGGGTGTTTACAGTTGCCCCTCTTTGACAGAACTCGGAAGTCAAGAAGTGATATGAGTGAATGTCAAAGCCTAGAGACGACCCATTTTTGACAAGGCCGAAGACTTGGACAAAGTACAGATAAATAAATGGTTGCTCCCGCAGGCTGCCTACGTATCCCTTTGCAAGGAATCAAACCAGCGTAGTTCAAGGGCAGGATGCAAAACGATATGTTGGAAGATTTTGATAATTGGACTTATACGCTACACGAAGCCGATTTGAAAATTGGACTTATACGCCATACGAAGCTGGTTTGATAATTGGACTTATACGCTACGCGAAGCCGGTTTGATAATTGGACTTACACGCTACGCGAAGCCGGTTTGAAAATTGGACTTATACGCTACGCGAAGCCGGTTTGAAATTCAGGATTTATGCAATGCAATGTAATAAAACAATGCAAATGATATGCAATGTATCGAAGTAATCAAACCACAAGTAGTGCAAAATCTCACAAATATCATAAAGGGATGGAGATGCAAAATCAAACTACGTATAACATAGAAAAGGTGCCGGAGCACTCTAACCACAACTCTCTTAGTGGAATAGGTGCATGCAGAGACAGAACTATGCATTTCGCAGAAAGAATACAAGTAATTGGGTGGCATGATATAAGTGAGGAATGATCTACCAAGGAAAGATCGTGATCCTACATGCTGAATGCGACAAACTACAATGCAATGGATGCAATGGATGGAGTGAATAAGGCGCATGGCCAAACCACATTTTGCCTAGAAAAGGCATAGACACAAAACAAACCACGTCTAACACAGAAAAGGTGCCGACACCCTCAAACCACAATTCTCTTAGTGGAATAGGCGCGTACATATAATCACAGAACCATGCTTTAACGCGAAAAGTATGGGCACATGCCAGATTAAGTTTAACATGGAAAGGATGCAGGCGATACAATGGATATGTAGTACAGGCATGCAACATATTCTATATGCAATGCAATAGACATACCACATGATGTAGTAGTTAGGAAGCGAAGGTACCTTATAGGGGCAATTGGCAATGACCTACCTCATGCTGCTGGGGACCTTCCCCTTCTTCTCGGTTGAACCGTAGGTACTACTTTTCTCCCTGACTATGGTCGCAGCTTTCCCTATTCTCCAACAAGGTGACAGACTAGGTTGGTTCAGTATCTAGAATTGAGGCGCATACACATGCTATCTCAATCTATAGGGCTGCCATACAGATTTCAAGCCGAGGATATACCCCTGGGTATTTAAACCAGACTTTAGTCTTAGAAATCCTGAACCTTTGCGTTCTAGACATAAGCCATTCGAACTCTAGTTTCCACCGTCTCAGTTGGTCTCCTAGGAACTCACCGCAAACACAGGCAGGTGGCTATACCAGACCACCGGAAGTCGTTCGGGCACGACAAACACCAAAGAAATTGCACCTTTAGAGGATTTAAGGTCTCCTAGACTAGAGAGTGCACAAGACAGTGCGAAGTAAAGACGCAGGATTTAAGGTCTCCTAAACCAGAGGATTTAAGGTCTCCCAGACTAGAGGAGTGCACAAGACAGTGCGAGGCAGAATGAATGCACAAGACAGTGCAACATGCAAAGTGCACAAAACAGTGCGATGTAGGTGCACAAGACAGTGTGATGCAATGCACTAACAAGTGCGAGTGAGGTGCGCAAGAAAGTGCAAGCAAGGCACTAACAAGTGCAGGTGAGGTGCGCAAGAGAGCGCGAGCAAGGTTCAATGCAAAAGATACAAGCATTTTCTATGCAAGATGAGAGCCTGTAATGAAATGCACAGGATAGTGCGATGCGCAAGAAAGCACGAGTGATAAACTGCACAAAACAGTGCGATGCGCAAGAAAGCGTGAATGTAAACTGCACAAAACAGTGCGATGCGCAAGAAAGCGTGAGTGATAAACTGCACAAAACAGTGCGATGCGCAAAATAGCGCGATAAAAAGCAAACTGCACAAAACAGTGCCATGCGGAAGAAAGTGTGAGTGATAAACTGCACAAAACAATGCGATGTGCAAGAAAGCGCGAGTGAAATGCATGCACAATGCAGGTAAGGTGCACAAAAAAGTGCGATGTGCAAAATAGTGCGATAAAATGCATCTTCTATGCAAGTAAAGGTGCACAAAACAGTGCGATGCGCAAAATAGTGCGATAAAATGCATGCACCATGCAAGACTTGGCACACAGCTTACGACATAGCATTCCATTCATTTGGCACATAGCTCATAACACAACACTTTGTTTGTTTGGCACACGGCTCACAACACAATATTCTGTTCATTCGGCACGCAGCTCGAAACACAGCACTCTGTTTATTTGGGCACACAGCTCATTCGAGCACACAGCTCATTTCGGGCACGCAGCTCATTTTGGACACACAGCTCATTTCGGGCACACAGCAGATCTCGGGCACACAGCTCATCTTGGGGGCACACAGCTCACTTTTCGGGCACGCAGCTCATTTTTTGGGTACGCAGCTCATTTTTTGGGCACGCGGCTCATTTCGGGCGCACAACTCATTCTTCGGTGTCACGACCCAAACCCGTCCCTATAGGTTTAGCACCGTAACCGGCCAGTAATCCGTGGACTACCAAAGGCCTCTGAACAGATTAGCAAATAATAAGGGGCTACGGAAGCAATAATACGAAATAGACAAGGTCCAATGAGCTGTGATAACGTACATGGGACAGAAGATTTCAAAACTTATATATATACATAAGCATGCCAGTCAAAGGACATCAATATTTACAAAGTATTTACATCCCAAGATCTGTCTTAACAAAACACATATAGAGACTAGCATGAAAACAAAAACAGCCATGGCATTAGACTTCGATCGGAACCTCCTCGAGAGGCACAACGGTTGGCTGACAAAAACAGTACAGAAGGCCGTCAACTCTGGCCCTGGTCATGTGCCGGCTCACCTACATACATAATATAAACTGTGAGCGAAAGCCCAGTGAATAATAACAGAGTAAAGGGGTTTTATGAATGATGTCCATCACAAGTTAGAATCCAGTATTTAAATCAGAACACAATCAGATTTCAAAACAGAATAGCTTCAGATGTATACTCATGTTCATATTCAGATTTTGCATACACCCATTAGCTATCAGATCAGATTGGTCCAGAGAACCACATACATAGTTGGTACCAACGACCATAAAGGTCCATATCTTGCGTGCAAGTAGCCATGGTATTGTTACCCCTAGGTAGGGCCACGTGCAGATTGGCCGCGGTATTGTTACCCCCGGGCGAGGGCCACATGCAGATTGGCCGCGGTATTGTTACCCCCGGGCGAGGGCCACGTGAACTAAGGGTGCCACAAATACTTTTCAGAAAATTGGACATTCATTCATCATTCGTAAGATAGCATTTCAGAAAACAGATTATACCGTACCAGTCAGAAAATATATAGGTTAAACATAACTTTACAAAGTTATTACTCACTGTGGGCTTGGAGATAGACAGACAGAGCAGATCGATCAGACAGGACGTGGCATGTGACTTACACGACACATACCAGATGCACACTTGAAACACATGTTCTAATTGTACAAAATTTATTTCGTTGGCTCTTAGCGTGTTTCTAATCTCTTATCCTCATTAGAGAGTCTTAAACATGGCCTAGGAATGCCTAGGATGGAATGAGAATACAAAGATGCACTTAGAAACACTTTTCAAAATTTTGCTGAAACAGGGGTCCCGCTCGAGTGTGGCTTTAACCGCTCGAGCGGACATGCAGACAAAAGGGATCCGCTCGAGCGTGTATTCCTCTGCTCGAGCGAACTGTAAACTACAGTAAAAGTACTGGATGCATGAAATTCACGCTCGATGGGCGCTCGATACCCGCTCGAGCGTGAGACACAAGTCCTCGCTCGAGCGTGCATTACCCCGCTCGAGCGGACTGTAAACATGTGAAAAGTACTGGATACACGAAATTCCCGCTCGAGCGTCACTTTCCCCCGCTCGAGCGGACTTCATGAACTCAGCGTGTACGCTCGATCGTGGAGTTCCCCGCTCGAGCGTGAGTCCAAAATCTGGAATTTCCAGATTTGAACCTCAAGCTCAAAACTCAACTTCAAAGCATCAAATTCGATCCTTTTGGGCTAATTTTCTGGAAAACTCTTGTAAACTCATAGTATGACATGTTTTGAAGATCAATTTTGTAAAATCAAGCCCAAAGGTAAGTCAATTGAACACAATTTCAAATAAAATTTCAACTACGAAACTTAAATGTATCATGCAAGAATCTCCTTGAAACCAAACCCTCCAAAACATGATCAAACTTGACAATTTGATGGACAATAAGATGCATGACCACAATCAGAGTGAAATTACCACATGCATGGAAGAAATCTTAGAATTCAAACCTAAAGCATGGAAATTTATGCATGCATGCATGAATTAATCCTCAATTCAACATTTTAACCCCATTCTAGACTTTAATCTTCAATTCTTTTACCATGGACCATGCGAGGTATAACTTAAATTTACAATTGAAAGGGAAATCTCCTACCTTAAGTCTTGAATTCCAAGCCTAGAAGCTCAAATTTGCAAAGCCTCTTCAATTCTCCTAAGCTCCAAGCCAAATCTCTAGATGAATCCTATTTTCTCCTAGCTCTGTCTCTCTAGCCGGTTTTGACAAGGAAAAATGGCTGAGGAAATATGTTTCAAAGTGTAATAAGGTTGGTCTCCAAATCAAGCCACTAAGTGACATAATGGTAAATAAGTCCAACTAATGTAATTTAACTTTATTTAATCGTACCAAATCAAATTTAAATTAAATCTACCATAAAATTCTATAAATTCTAACTAGCACATATATCAAGCCAATTTCTGACTCGGACGCCGATAAGGCTTTCAATTCGCAGTTTAAAATCAAAGACATGCACAGATCATTATGTCGCAAACAGATAAAAACACATAAATAATGCAATTCAAATGCAAATTAATTCCAGATTCCTTCTAAATTACTGTTAGGCATAATTAATCATGATTTATCATTAATTGAAGGTCAGGGTTATTACATTCGAGCACACAGCTCATTTTCGGGCACACAGCTCATTCTTCGGGCACGCAGCTCATTCTTCGGGCACACAGCTCATTTTCGGGCACGCAGCTCATTTTCGGGCACATGGCTCATTCTTCAGGCACACAGCTCATTTTCGGGCACGCAGCTCATTCTTCGGGCACGTAGCTCATTTTCGGGCACACAGCTCATTTTCGGGCACACAGCTCATTTTCGGGCACACGACTCATTCTTCGGGCACACAACTCATTCTTCGGGCACACAGCTCATTTTCGAGCACGCAGCTCATTTCGGACACATGGCTCATTTTTCGGGCACATAGCTCATTTTCGGGCACACAGCTCATTTTTTGGCGCACAACTCATTTTCGGGCGCACAGCTCATTTTCGGGCACACAGCTCATTTTTGGGCGCCCAGGCCATTTTTCGGGCACACAGCTCATTTTTCAATTTTGAACATCCAGCTCAGCATTTTTTCATCTGAACACATAGCTCATTCACTTCATTTTGAACACGCAGCTCACACATTTTAATTCTGAACACGCAGCTCATACATTTTCATTTGCACGCAGCTCATTCTTAATTCTGAACACGCAGCTCACAAATTTTCATTTCTGAACGCACAGCTCATTCACCTCATTTTGAACATGCAGCTCACACATTTCAATTCTGAACACGCAGCTCATACATTTTCATTTGCACGCAACTCATTCTTAATTCTGAACACGCAGCTCATAAATTTTCATTTCTGAACACACAGCTCATTCACTTCATTTTGAACACGCAGCTCACACATTTCAATTCTAAACACGCGCTCATACATTTTCATTTGCACGCAGCTCATTCTTAATTCTGAACACGCAGCTCATAAATTTTCATTTCTGAACACACAGCTCATTCACTTCATTTTGAACACGCAGCTCACACATTCCACTTCGAACACGCAACTCACACATTTCAATTTTGAACTTGCAGCTCATAATATAACACTGCTCGATCTGAACACAAGGCTCATAATATAGTATTCTTTTAATTTTGAACACACAACTCATTATGAACATACAGGATGCGATGACGGAACTCGCAGAAGTAGAAACAAACTCAGATGGCCGATATTTTCCCTTTTTTCTTTTGCTTCAAAGTCAGGAACCTATATAGCTTCAGATAGGTCTTGGTTTTACTATTCCCACATGACTCGGTTGAACCCTGCGGTTTTTAAAGAAAAAATCTTTTTTGCACAAATGTGGAGAATGGCACGGCACTCTGAGCACAAAACGATTTTTTGAAATTGAGAGTGAGAATAAGTTCTCAACCAGGTATTGAGCCTACTACTGAACACAGCACACCACGACTCAACAACAAAGAAAAAGACAAGGTAAGACAACCTAAACACATCTATAGACACCCGAAACAACTCAAAACAAGAATCGAGACAAACAAAACGACTGACACGACACACAGACGTGTTCCAATGGCAAGAGACCTCTTAGTGCACGAGGAGCCAGTTTCTCCGGGTATTGTTTCCCACCCTTTCTCATTTGTGATTCTCACATCACTCGGCTCTCAGGCTCTGTTTTTCTGAAAAAAGCCTTTTCCTCCACTTTTTCTCTCAGCGCACATCTCTCTATTCTTCAGTCTCTTATTTTTTTATCCCTCCCCTGGGTGGTTGATGGATAAACAATAAGTTGCAGGCTCTTGCCCCTAGCATGCTGCTAGATTCTCTTTCTTCCGCTCACAGCCAGTGAGTTCCTCCCACAGAGGGGTTGCGCTAAGACTGGGTGTGTAGCAAATCTGCAGCTGACATCAGTTGACGATACTCTGCTGGGGAGTTTGGACATGATCAGATCTGTCCAGATGAGGGAGTGGAATATCTTAATTCATTCCAGTTCGTGCTTCGCACTTGGCTTGATACCTCGCTGCTTCGAGGATGAGAGAGCTTTCTGCCCTTTTGCAGTTAGCTTCAGTGGTGCCCTTTTCAGGCAGGTATGATGCCCTTTCTGGCAAGTGCGTTGATAAAGGGAAAAGACAGAAAACCTGACTCAACTGTGCCCCTAGTTCATCATTTTGACCATTTTTTGTTTTTGGCTTCTGCTAAAACAATTTTAACCAAAATGAGAGTTAGATTAACACGCTTGTTCGATTTTCTGATTTGAAATCATGCAAGTCAGGTTATGAGCACTGAAAATTTTCCTTTTTTGGGTCCAAGAAATGGTCCAGTTTTAGAAAAATAGAATAATTTTCGAGAGAATTAGTCAATCTCATTAAAAATTCTCAAAAACTATTTTTGCAAATGGCCACTACTCGACCAACGCAGGATTTACTCTTGAGATGCACAACCTCAGATCCAACATAATGGAAAATTGCCCCTTGTCTGAACAACACTGCATGGCAACTGAAAGTTGCCCCTAGTCTGAATAGCACCGCAACACTGCACGGCAACGGAAAGTTGCCCCTAGTCTGAATAGCGCCGCAGCACATGGCAGCCAGTCCTTACAGTGACCATTACCACCGAACTCTCGGATACAGAGAAGACAAAGATGATCAGA
The DNA here is from genome assembly GCA_030407325.1 of Camellia japonica. Classification (NCBI taxonomy): domain Eukaryota; kingdom Viridiplantae; phylum Streptophyta; class Magnoliopsida; order Ericales; family Theaceae; genus Camellia; species Camellia japonica. Next base: position 201,467,306 of record JAPPVO010000019.1, on the reverse strand, counting down.
ACCATTACATGGATATAGTCAATTTGGAAGTGTTTATGGCTGGACTTCAGAATAAAGTTGCCTACGTATCCCAAACATAGGAATCAAGCCTGACGTAGTTCCGGGGTTAAGGTACACTCGGGTATTAACCTCTTCTTTTGCGCTCTAACTTTTGCCAAGGCCGCCCTTCCGGGTTTTCAACCTTGCGAGCTTCGTTTTTCTTTTCTTTTCAATTCTTTTCATTTCTTTTCTTCTTTTCTTCTTCTTTTTTTTTCATTCTTTGCATTTTTCTTTTTTTTTTTGTTCTTTTTATTCTTTTTCTTGCTCTAACTTTTGCCTGGGTCGCCCTTCCGGGTTTTCGGCCCAACGAGCCTCTCAAGGGTAAAAGTGTAGCTTTGTCCATGTTGAATGGTTTGAGATCTCGAAGTCATCTGAATCCAGGAGAATGGCTGCTGTTCGCTGATGATGTAGAAGTCCATCCAATGGGGGGTGAATTTGCCCCTAGTGTTGTGGATAGGAACTTGGTTGTCCTTCAGTAATACTTCCTTCTTTCCTCCCTTCTAGGATTTGGCGTTCTTGCCGATCTTCATTAGCTTGAGCAATGACCCCATTTTTGACTCTTCGAGCACATCTGACATTTTTTTCCCCTAGTTCGAGAGGTGCTTCTTATTCGGCTTTGCAAGCTTTCTTTTGATTATTTCTGACCTCCTTGCCCCTAGTTCATGGGCTGCTTTAAAAATGTTCATACAGGCTTCACATTGTGTTTGACCGTTGAACATTCTGAATCCAAGTTCAAGGTTTGAAAGCAAAAGGGGTTGAGTCTTGAGGCTGAGAACGATCGTAGGCTGCACAATCTTAAGAGTGATTCCACACAGGTCTTCGCAGGACCACACAAAACATTTTTTTGAAATTTTTTAAGAAAGCGATAAATCGCTCGCGCTGAAGACAGTGTAGAACCAATCTGGATCAAGCCAAGGTCCTTCTCAGTACTCACATTAACAAACATGATTTCATTCATTAAGGGCTTAGCATGCCTCTCTTTCTCTCAATTGATCAAATTTCTGCAAAACCTGAGGAATTCCTTCCTCTTTGTTTTCAACACAATGTTCAAAAAGTTTTGAAAAACTTAGGTCAATGCAATAATTTCAAGGCACAGAAGAGCGGGTGAAATGTACTGCCATTTCATTCTAAACTTGCTGGCATAACAGGCTCAAAGTAGAAATAAGCACAAAGTACGAAAACCACTGCTACTTCATTCAGATCTTCTGGTGTAACTGGCTCCACGGCAGAAACAGACTCAAAAAGAAAGCAAAAAGACAAACACAAAACAAAATAGTGACATCCGAGGTAACATCCCCGGAATCACTCGACTCCTATACAACAGGACTAACTCGATACAACAAGACAGACCTTAACAAAAAGACTGACTCAAAACAAAGAGACAGACTCAAAACAACACAACTGAACTGACCTAAATACCCAAGTCAGAAACCACAAAAACTAGCATTCGCAAATGCTCAAAACAGTGCGTGCCATACGCCATATTTGAAGTAAACCGAGCGCCGCCCGCAGGTGGTTCAACCCCTGATTACATCACATTATCTTCCAAGTTCACTGATCCAGTGACGATGGACTTTGTTGAGCTCGGCGGGAGATGACCCCGTTGTCAAACAGATCCTGTACTTCATGGCGAAGACGAAAACAGTTGTCGGTAGTATGGCCAGTTTGCTGGTGGTACGCACAATACTGGGTAGCATCGTGACCAGATGGAAGACGGCTAGGGAGACGCCGAGGCTCGAGGGTTTGAGATGCCCCTTTTCAGCGAGAATTTGAAGAGTCTTAGACAAAGGCATATAGAGGGCATGAAATACCCTGCGACCTCGGGGTAGATACTTTGAGGTTTGTGGATTTTTGTTAGACGCACTAGCAAAGGGATCAGCAGGTGCTGGTTTGGTTTTCTGATCTTTCCCTGGTGCAAAAATAGGGTTGGGAGGAATGGCTCTAGTACGACGGCCCTCTTCCGATTTTTCCTTTGGCTTGAACTACCCTCATTCTGAGTGGGGAATATGTCATCCACAGTCTTTGCAGCGACCGCGAACACTTGTTGTTTGTTCAATCCTCCGACTTTCAAAGCCTCAACAGCCTGCTGAAGTTGTTCATAGGGATCGATGTCTGCCCCAACCTTGTTCTTACCGCTCGCCTCAGCTCGGTCAAAGGTTTGGGTTGCTTGATCAGAGCGGAGCCTTGTTATTGTTGACAGGTCATGGCCCGAACTTGGGATGGCTTCAGGTTGGCTGAGCTCAATTACAATTCGCCCCAGTAGCGGGGGCTCTTCCGGCATGAAGTTCCCGGCATATGATGTGGTTGGTGGAGGAGCCGACATTCCATAGGCCAGATCAGCCACAGATCTTTGAAGATCGCCGATCATTCCCATCAACTCGAAAGTGGTGGGCTCACGGGCTTGAAATAACTGGGGTTCCTAGATGGGATGTGCGGCAGGTGACCTGGGTGGGTGCTGCACTTCAATGTCGGTATCACCCTGCATGACGATTCCCTGGTTTAGTGCCGCTGTCATAACCACAATTTCCTCCGAATTCTGTGTCATCATAAATTCGCTGAATCGAATAGAGGTGATGCGACTGGTGACTAACGGATCTGATGAACCGGTGAGCCTTGACTGGCCTTTTTCCTGTTTTACCTCGGCAAAGGAGAACACTGGTTGCTCTGAACTGAATCTCTGAACTGAAAAAGAAAACAGGGAGCATCTCAGCTCAATTTCATCAATACAGACATGAACATAGCTGAATAACTGTATTTGACCACTGATCACTGTTCCCCAAATTACTGCCCCAAAACTGAATCTGATACCCGCAGATATAACCGATTCTCAAAATACTGATGCCCGCAGGCCTGATACCCAGACTTGCAAACTGATACATACAACTTGTAGAGACACACTATGACAGCACATAGCAAGCAAATGAGATCCAAAACACCCCTATGTTGGGGTAGGGTTTCCCTGTCCTATTTTGTCAGGAGTTAGGGTTTCACTATGCACGTAGCGGTTTCAAACAACCTATAATTGGGTGAGCAACCTGTCCTAGTTTGGGATAGTCACTATGGATTCCAATATGCACTAGGTCGAATGGTCAAAAAGGGTGCCCCGGTAAAAATCGGGGTTTGTGTTCCCATCGTGGCAGAGCCTGTAACCAGTCAGCCTTATGGCACGCTTCTCAAAGCGAGCCTCTGGCAAACCGTTTAGGAATAGCAGATGGCAAACACGGTGTCCTAGGCGCACCAATGCAAATGCAATGCAAAGAAACACATAAGTGCAGTCAAAACAAGATTTCATGAGTTCGAGTCAAGTTCTCTAAATCCCCAGCAGAGTCGCCAGAAACTGTAGACGCGCCCGAACGTCCCGAGAAAATCCCGTTTTGTTCATTGGGCTTACTACAGTTCAAACTCAATGTCACGGTTTTGAATCTAATCTCACGAAGTGCAATGCAAGATCGATAAATCACCAAAAAGTCCAAATCCGGCAAATTATTTTGAAAAACTGATTTTTTAGAAAGAAGTGCCAAACATGGACTGCTTTGCCAGATACAGAGTCGCCACCTAAATGTTTTTATTTTGGAAAATTTAGGAAACCCTGACTCGCGCCTAAGGCCACGTGTCTGTCATCACCAAAGTTGCCTCGGCTCGAGAACTTGGGTACAAGAGGGAAAAGTCATGCAATGAGCACCCCCGCTCGCCCGATCAAAGATCGGCCACTACTAAACAAGATATCTTGTTTTTGAAAACACATGCGTTCTTATTCTGGTTTATTAGCCTAGAATTACTATGTGATGCGCACATCATACAAGTATAGACTAGATCGCCTAATTTGGAACAAAACATCTCATGTTTGTTTTTTAAAACGGTTTACTACTCGCAAATAGGCTAGAATGCGGATTTTGCCGCCCTCAAGTGGGCTTAGAAAATATGGTGATTTGCCACTCTCAAGTGGGCTTAAAACTCGCAATCAATGAATTGTTCCAATTCAAGTAATCCAACCTTCACCCACAGGCAATCAGGCAGTTATATCACATAAGCAAATAGCCTCATGGTAAGCATGCTATCATGGCAGTCACTCACACACATGCAAGGATACTAAAGCATAAACACTTACCGTGTGCTCCAAGCCAAAATAAAAGCTATGTTAGAAATCAATGCATAATCCTAGTTCATGTTTAAGATGGCTAATGCAACACATGCAAAATGCAACTAAGATAGGCTCGGCTATTCTAAGATGGCATATGAGATGCTACAGATAACACGGATTCAACTTGGAATTGAAATACGATGCAGTTAGTATGATGAGCTGAGCCCGGTGCATGCAAGACAGATGAATGGATGCAAACATGCGAGCATAAGGATGCTAATTGAAACATAACCTAAAACTAACCATCGTAAGCTGGTAAATAAAAAAGGAGAAAGAAGTGGGGGTTGGAAGACATGCATCACACACACGCACACTTATTACAAAATTTGCCCTCCCAACGGAGGGTCCAAATAAATAATACAGAACCAGCTAGCTAATCTAAGCTAATCTAATTAAACTAGTTATTACACGACGAAATGAATAACAAGTTACAACTACTTATTACACAAAATTAACTAAGTAAGCAATCTAAAAGAGCATGCAAACTAAATGAATGTGGGCTGCCCCAACTTTGCTTTGGATGACGAAGGATGCATGTATGCTCGAATCGCCTTGCTTGGAAATCCATCACAATGCCCCGATTTGCCTCTGTTTACAATTGATCTCAGAACACTGCAAAAGGCTCCAGAAGGCTAAAACTCCACCTTGGGAATCTGTGGGAAGGCTGCCGACCAGTTTTTGGCTTTGGAGACCACCTGCTGACCACTTTTGTGGTGAAAACCAGAAAAAGTGGTCGGCCAGCCACTTTATCTGGTCGGTCGACCAGTTCTGCTGCCAGACTTTAGTTTGCTGCAACAGAGAGCAAGAAAGGGCATGGCAATGTATTTGCAACACATGTATACACAACCACCCTCCCTCTCATTACGCAAACTCAAGGGAGTATAGTTCTCGACCCTCGGGCCACCAATCACACATCTCGATGCATGATGGCCGAGGAGCCGAATTGCACAATTCAATATGACAATGAATGCACAAGTAAACACGTAAAGCCTAAAACTCCATCATGCATAGTCAAGAGTGTTTGTGACCGAGAATTGAGGCACGTTTCATCACTTCAAGTATGAAACGCCCCTCGTTTCCCGTGTTTGGACTAACGCCTATTCCAAACACAATGCAACAAACATGGCATGCACAATGCGACTCAAGCACGCGACTTGATGCAACACAACTTAGATATGCAAACTAGCATGCACAATGCTATGGACTATATGGCATACACAATGCTCATGACACTAACATACACAATGCACATGGTAATTAGCATACGCAATGCAATGAACATGGCATGCACAAATGCAATGGCCCAAGCCTAAGGCACAAAACACAATTTTCCACAAGTATTGAAAGCATGAAATATGGCATACAATGGCATATGTTCCAGCACTGAAATGGCATATAAAATGACTTCGAATCATGCAAACAACTCATGTAACGCATGTTGAAAAGCTCAAGCATCAAAAGCTAGTGAAGCATATTACACTAGATGCATGCAAGGCAATGCTCAAGTGGTCAAACCAACCCCAAACAGACCATATGCAGGCCAAAATAGTAGCAAAAATGAGTTGGGATGATGGCTTGAAAGGCACTAAAATGAGGCCCATGTAATGGCTCACAAATAGGGCATAAAAGCACAACTCTCAAGGGCACTCAAAGAGTGGAAAATATGGAAATGTAACAGCCCTAAATGCTCTGAAATAACATTCTCCATGATGCCAAAACATGCAAATACCTCAAGTTAAGCATGCAAGGGACCTCAAAACTCAAAGCTAGTCAAGGCTATTACACTACAAGCATCCATGGCAAGCATCATTCGACCAAGAGGCCTCAAAAAAGAGCTAAGGTAGCCCAAAATATGAACAAAATCATGTTGAAGCATAGCCAAAATATGCTAGAATGAAGGGCCAAAACATCATGTATTCTAAGCTAGTAAACAAGATTTATACTACAAGCAGATGGAGCATGTGAGAGGCTACCAAACCAGTCAAAGAAAGAGCCATGAGATGCCAAATGATGACCAAAAACCCACTGAAATGGAGCTAATGCATGCTAGATTGACATGCTACTTTGATGAGCCACAAATGGGATTACACTACATATGTAAGAGGCAAACCCAAGGTGACCAAACCAGCCATAGACAGAGTCAAGGCAGGCCCTAAAAGTCACCAAAAAGTGTCTGAACCGAGCCTTGAAAGTATGAAAACATATGCTCCTTTGATAGGCCAAAAATGCAAGCAAACAAGACCAAAAGAGAGAGGGTCACCCCTCTTTGATTTAGGGCCTCAAAACCACATGCCAACCACTAAAAATCCACTGGATTTCAGTGGCTAAAAGGCCATGCAAAGGTTAGAACAAGAGCCAAAAGGGATGGCTCAAAACAAGGCCTAACAAGGCCTAAGAGGGGGTGGACCTCCCCCAATGCAAAAATGACCTTAAACAAACATCACAAGGACTGAAAAACAAAACTTTTTCTAGTAGGAAGTTAAGCTCAAATCAGCATGAAAATATGGCTAGGAGAGTAACCAAAAACAAAGCTTAAAGAGGAGAAAAAAGGGTTACCTTGAAGCACTGCAAAACCAGCAGGTTTCCTGAGCCAAAACCAAATTTTGAACTCCCACAAGACCCTCTAGCAACTCAGCAACAAGGTAAGAGTGTTTGGCTAGGAGGTTGTGTGCACAAATGAAGGAAAAACACTCTTTAAGGCACAAAATATAGAGGGAGAGAAGAATATAGAGAGGGAGATGTATCTATCACCCTTAGCCAACTCCAGAACCTGTGGAATGGAGAGGGAGACCCTCTCTTATAGAAAAACATAAACTAAAGCTTCTTGGAGAAGCTTAGAGCTTGGATCCAATCCCTCCAGATGCAGTCTGTGCCCTTCAGCTGGCACAGCTGGCATCCACAGATTCTTCAAAATCTGCAGGAAGGTCGCCGACCAGTTAAAGTGGTCAGCCGACCACGCCAGCCACTTTTTCTGGTCAGCCAGCTAGTTTTTCTGGTCGGCAGGAAAATTCTGCTTTCCAAGTCCAACTTCAAATGGCCATAACTCCTTCATTTGAACTCCTTTTCAGGTCATTCTTGTGTCCAATTGAAGCCCCGGAAGTAATATTTCCAATGGTGGTAGACTTGTATCAAAATTAGAACTGTCCAAAAAGTTATGCCTATTTTGGTGAAGCCGCGCAATTTTGGTCCTACCCGGATTCATGCCGAACTTCTCCCAAACTAGTTTTCTTCTCTCCTTTCCTCTTTTCTTCAACTCCAAACCCCTAAACAAAGTGTTTTGAAAGATTTTTCAAAGATTTCATCTCTCTTTCATTCGTTTCCACTTTGTCCTTGCTCAGTTTACCGAAAAGCGCAACATTTAACGAAATGTGAGCGTCGGAACATCGTAGGAACTTTATTTTCAAAACATTTTGAAAGAGAGGGTTTCAAGGTCTAAAATCTTTTGATCAAGATTATTTTGGTCCAAAAGGGGTATGAAGTTGGGATTTGACTCTCTCCTTGCCGAAGAAACTGAACCTTTGCCCTGCACACCTTTCATCACCAAGTGAACCATCAGTAGCGCCCAAGTCTTAAGGGCGGTCAAAAATGGGGTGTCTACACCAATGCATGCATAAATTATCATACCAGGGTTATGGATGTTTAATTTAGAAATATGCTAGTGAAACTCAATGTTTTTCAAGCATCTCAACAACCCCATGAAAGAGAGGAGTGTTTATTTGTGAATGTTGTGGTTGGGATTGTGGAGGAGGCTTTACCCTCCATTCTTGTAGAGGACCCTCTAAAGGCTTGTCTAGCTTATTTTGGGTTTAAAAATTTTGATATTAACGGGTCGATTGAGAAGGTGAATGCCTTAATTCTTCTTCTACACTGGATTTTCCTCCGTGGAAAGCCCAGTTTGAGTCCCTTCCTCCTCTGTCTAAAGATCCTGCCATACCATCCTTAGTTACACCACCTACACTTGAGTTGAAGCCACTTCCGGCCACACTTAAGTATGCATTTTTAGGGCCTAAGGATACTTTACCTGTCATCATTGCATCTGATTTAACTGCAGAGTACGAAAGTCAATTAATGAGTGTTCTTATGGCACATCAGAGTGCTATAGGGTGGTTGGTGGCTGATTTGAAAGGAACTGATCCCTCCATGTGCATGTATCATGTACATTTAGAGGAGGACACCAAACCTTCTCGGGAAATGCAATGGAGACTCATTCCCAACATGAAAAAGGGTGTAAAAAATGAGGTTATGAAATTGTTAGATGCGGGTATTATATATCCCATCTCAGATAACAAGTGGGTGAGTTCCACACAAGTGGTGCCCAAGAAATCGGGCATTACTGTTGTAGAGAATGAGCAAGGAGAGTTGGTTCCCACACGAACCTGTCACGCCCCAAACCCGTCCCTAAAAGTTTGGGCATGACCCATTCAGAAACGGACATATAACTTGGTATATATATAACACATGGGGCCTTGCCGGAAGCACAAAACATCAAACGTATACTGATACAAACAAACTCCATTGAGCTACTGCTAATATGCCAGGATCTCATACATCACATGCATCATAATAGGTAGATAAGGTCCAAAAAATATCCCTTAACAGTATTTATACACAAACACATATACAGACCCAGCCCTATAATCGGGCATGCACAAAACCATTGAAGTTATATATTCAACCTTAGATGGCCAATCAAAAGTAAGCCAATCATCTTAACAAACTCCACAAAATAAGTGGCCTCGTATAGTGCCTGGACACACGAAGGTTGACAAAAGAAACCAGGCGTCATGGGCTAGGACTGACTACCTGGTTGGTTACCTACAGAAACAGACATAACAGAGAGTGAGCCGGGCTCAGTGAATAGTAATACATAAATAAAACAGTGCATAAAACAATGCTTAACTTGAACATAATATTAAAGCGTATGAAAATGCAGAGTTCACATAGTTAGCCTGATTCTGTATTCATTTCATAATGGCCTTAGGCCCAATCTTGAACATAAAAGCTTGAAACATCACATCTTACATCATAATGGCTTGAAGCCCTTGAATAGAGTGGCATAATGCCCTTGAAACACATGGCATGAAAGCCCTTGAAACGTGTGGCATGAAAGCCCTTGAAACATGTGGCATTAAAGCCCTTGAAACATATGGCATGAAAGCCCTTGAAACATGTGGCATGAAAGCCCTTAAAACATGTGGCATGAAAGCCCTTGAAGCATGTGGCATGAAAGCCCTTGAACATGTGGCATTAAAGCCCTTGAAACATATGGCATTAAAGCCCTTGGTACAAAGAACTTGTAACATCCTTGAACTTGTAACATACGTGAACTTGTAACATACATAAGCTTGTAACAACATAAACTTGTAACATACATAAGCTTGTAACAGACTTAAACTTGTAACATACATAAACTAGTAACATGCGTAAACTTGTAACATACGTGAACTTGTAACATGTTTGAACCACAGTATTATTACCCCCGGGTAAGGGCCTTGCGCTAAGGATACCTTAAATACCTTTATATAAATGAACAATCATTCAGTGATTCAAAATGTAACATGTTAAGAAATAGGACATTTCTTGTCATATCATGTTATTATCGTACGCTTAACAAAGATAGAAATAAATCACATTCTCATGAGGGTTAGATAAACATGTTAAACTTTTGCCCTTATGTCATGGTTTCTGAATAATTTCCCATTCACGCGAATACACATAGCTTTCCAATTATTCTGATTCATCGAAGGTGTCTACTCTTGATAACCTATAACTGTCTCATATTTATTCAAAATCCATTCTTCAAGAATGAACATAATTTCTCTTTATTCTTTAAAAAACGGCGTAGTTCACTTGATCTATTAATCAGTAGCACATAGAAGCATACACCTTTGTTTGATCGTTCGTCTATGTTAACATAGTTGACTTGTAATTAACAAAGTACTAATGGTAATCGTTACACCAGTCACATGAGTTAACTTAGTTAACTTAATTCTAACAGGACATTCTTGATAAATATTAACAAAAGGTAAGCACATTATACAGATTGAATGATATCAGAGATACGTGAATACCATGGTTCCATAGTGCTTATACGTTCCCTTGGTTCGTCATGAATCACTATAGCTATTTTGCAAACAACGTTAGTATTCTTTATCAACAGTAATAAAATGTACTGCGCAATAATGCCCTTAGATTTTCCAATCAACATATTGTTAACATGCTTATAAGAATCATTAACGATAATTGAACGTACGACTACCGTACTACTACTCATAGTGGTAGGTCTCTGATAGCGGTGGAACGATGTCCTCGTCTTGACCTACAAACACAATGCACATAGCAGATTATGAGAATAAAACCAATCTCTTTTTATTCCTCACTCAATAGCTATGATGATTCTAGACTCATTATTCCTCCATAGGTTATAATCCATGCCTCATAAAATATGAGGAATCGATAGGAGAAAGGTTCAAGCGAAGAAACGGTACAAATTCAGTAAACAGAAAGTGAACATTCGTCACTAATTTGGGCATAACTATTTTTGTACTTAGACTTTTGGAGTGAGACCACCACCATTAGAAACTAGACTTCCGGGGCTTGATTTTAGGCTCAAGAATCACTCAAAACGGAGTCCGGATGCAAAAGATATGCCTATTCAAAGTTACTCAGCATAAGCTGAAACAGGGGTGGCCGCTCGTGTGCCCACTTTGGCCGCTCATGCAGCCCAATTCCGCTCGAGCGGAAGAACCCGGCCGCTCGAGCGCCCAAAAACAGAATGAAACCCTTTTTTTTTTCCCTCTTCTCCGCACGTGCGGCCTGGGCCCTGTTTGACAGTCCGAAATTCATACCAAACCCAACTTGGAGAACACTTAGCAAGGTTCAAAATAGATCAATTCAACACAAGAATAAAGCTCAAAATCACATGAAAAATTAATCATAAATCAACTTAGGTTCTTACTCACTTTAAATTCATGATTCACAATCCAATTCCATGGAGTTCCCAACTTCCTCCCACAAATATACATACACTTAGCCCTTTGTTTACATAGATGAGTTCAAATAGATATTTGAAGAAATAAAATGTAAATTCTCACTAATTGGGTCACAATAATTCCAAATCCACCAAACATAAGAGACATCAATCCAATTAATCACTTAATACATGCTTGACCCTTATTATAAACCCTAACTTACATAACATGGAGGAATTCCTTTTCAAATCAAAGAGAGGAATCAATTAGAAGAGATTAAACATACCTTGAGTTGAATTCCCTATAAACCCTCTTAATTTCTTTCCCAATTCCTTCCTTGTGGAACTCTCTTCTCACTCTCAAATTTTCTTCTCCTCTCACTCTCTCCAGGATAGTTTCTAAGTCAAATGGTAAAGAGAACATAGGTAGATATAATAGGTGAATAAGACAAAAATCAATCATTTAATCATTCCAAATTGAAATTTCACAGAAATGCTTATTATTACTTAAAAATTATGCTGATTTCAAATATAAAATCAATTTTAGAAAATTAAGTCTCTACAGCTTCCAATTTCTGATTCCAATTTCTTAATTGTGACAAATACTTCTTTAGTAAACAGATATGAATCAATTTTCGTAAGTTTTGCTTAATTAAACCTCATTTCACATGAAATTTCACAGAAAGCAAGTAAATGCGCAAAATAAAGGACCGAAAATATACCAGAAACAGATATGAGGGTCGGGTTATTACAGAACCACTACTGGGTGGCAAGTGTGTATTAATTATAGAAGATTGAATTCCATGATTAGGAAGGACCATTTTCCTTTGCCATTTATTAATCAAATTCTTAAGAGGTTAGCGAGGCAGGGTTTTTATTGTTTTCTTGATGGCTACTCAGGGGATAATCAAGTCCTGGTGTACCCCACTAACCAAAAAAATACCACATTCACTTGCCCTTTGGGCTATGTAATGCACCGACAACTTTTCAACGGTGTATGATGGCCATTTTCTCGGACATGATAGAGAAATTTTTAGAGGTTTTCATGGATGACTTCTCCGTGTTTAGGCCATCTTTTGAGGAATGTCTCCAGAACTTAACCAAAGTCCTTATTCGTTGTGTGAAGACAAACCTGATTTTGAGTTGGGAAAAGAGTCATTTTATGGTTCATGAGGGTATAGTGTTAGGACACATTGTGTCCCCTCGAGGCATAGAGGTTAACAAAGCTAAGTTTGACCTCATTGCAGGCCTTCCTCCACCCACTTCTGTGCGTCATGTTAGGTTTTTCCTAGGGTATGCAGGTATTTGTCGTAGGTTCATCACAGACTTTAGTAAAATATCATGTCTTTTGTATAGTTTACTTGCTAATAACGCACCGTTTATCTTTGATGAAGCATGTTTGAAAGCCTTTGAAACACTAAGAGCGGCCTTTCCTACCGCCCCAATCATGAAATCACTAGATTGGTTGCTCCCATTTGAAATCATGTGTGATGCCTTGGACTATGCTGTCGGGGCTGTATTGGGCCAAAGGGTCAATAGGGCACCATATGCTATATACTATGCTAGTCGCACTCTCTCAGATGCACGATTGAATTACACTACCACCAAGAAAGAGTTGCTAACTGTGGTCTTTGCTTTAGATAAATTCTGGTCCTATCTCCTAGGTGCCAAGGTCATAGTCTTCACTGATCATGCCACTTTGCAATATTTACTATCAAAGAAAGACGCCAAACCTAAGTTAATTAGATGAATTTTGTTGCTTCAGGAATTTGACCTAGAGATCCGAGATAAGAAAGGATCTGAGAATGTGGTGGTGGATCACCTCTCCCCGAGTCCATGTTGAGTATACTAGTGACCCTTTAACTTTGCATGATTCGTTTCCAAACAAACAACTTCTTGTGGTGTCATGAGTGAGCCCCCCGTGGTTTGCACATATTGTGAATTACTTGACCATTGGGCAAATTCCTCAAAATTGTTCTAAGCAGGTGTAACATGCCCGGGGGGTACCCGCGCGCGTTAAACAGTTCGGACCCTCGAGATCTCTTTGATCTAGTCTCACGAGTGCAATGTGAAATGTAGATGAGAGTCCAGATTTGGCAACTTTTATTGAAAAATCCATTTTATTGTAATTTTGTCAAAAATGGACTGCGTCATCAGATCTCAGAGTCGCCACCTAATATTTTGGGAAATTAGGAAACTCATGACTCGTACCAAGGCCACTGTTCGTCGTAACCAAGGATGCTTGGCTCGGAACCTTAGGTATGAGAAGGGAAGGTCAATAATGAGCACCCCTGCTCACCCGATCAAAAGATCGGCCTCTACTAAACCATGATATGAATTTTATTTTCTTTATATGTTCATGTTCTGATTATTTAGTAAATCTTAAAATTTACTATGTGAAGCATACAAGGTATAGACTAGTTTGCTCAAATTGGAACAATTCAATTTCGTGTATGTTTGTCGAAAAGGGTTTGATTTGCCACTTGACAAAGTGGGCTTAAAGTTTGTGAATTTGCCACTACAAAGTAGGCTTAAAATGTACAATCGTTGAATCATTCCAATTCAAGCAATAAGCCTTCATCCACAGGCATTCAAACAGTTTATCATTTAAGCAATTAGCCTCATGGTAGGATGCTAAACATAATAAGAAAGTTATGTACAAGCGGGATGCTAAAGCATAAAAACTCACATATTTACCGACGTCTCACGAACAGCTACAAAACAAAGTTAATAAAATATGCATGATCTTATATACAGAATCCTAATGCAATTCACTCATGAGATGCAACTAAAGATTTGGCTTCTAAGATATGGCATATGAATCATTGTAACACTTGCGATAGTACACAAAATCATAAAAGAATTGATGAAATCTACAAATGCAAACTTAGTCGAATCAAAATGCATGAAACATGGATGCAAAGTATGGATATGCATGACATGTCAGATATATACATATGTACATGTAGGGAAAACGATTAAAGAATGGGATAGAAAGGAGCGGGGTGAGAAATTATTACAACACTTGAATTATTACATATCCAAAGAGGGAGAGAGGAGAGAATAATAAAATAAAATGAAACCTCACAAACACTCAAAAGAAAAAGAAGATAAAGAACTTCATCACTGGTACAGTCCACAGTCCACTACTTTTCTCCACTCCTCTTCTTTGGTCCATGCTCCTTTGTTTGTATGTTCTTTTCTCACATCAAGGAGATCTACCCATGGCACTTAGAAGAGAGAGAGAATCAGCCCATGTCTCAATGTGTGCTCTGTGGTCTGTGTGTATGGGCTGTGATAGCCGAGAGAGAGAAGAGGGTGAAGTCCCTCCTGTGTGTTTTGCTCAATCACCATCCAACCCCCTGCTGCCCAAAAATCTGTGTGTCTGTGTGATAGAGTTCAAGTCGGTTGGGTTTTGCCGAGAGAGAGAGAGATATTGGTCTCGGCTAGAGAGAGAGAGTACCCAGATCATCTAAGAGAGAGACCCATGTGAGCCGTCTCCTCTGTGTGTCTGTCTTCAGTATATCTGTGTGTCGTGGGTGCATGTGTATGAAGCTGTGTGTGTGTGTGCTGAGTGTGGGAGGGAAAGCTGTATGTGTGATGCATCTGCTGGGTGTCTCTCTTGGGTGTGTGCTCTTCGATGTGTGAATGTGTATCAATATGTATGCATGTATGTGTGTCGTGTGTGCAGCGTGTGTAGCTCTGTGTGTGGTGTGAGTGGTGTGTTGAGTGTGTGTGTGTTAGCAGATAGATAGAGAGATGAAGTTGGGTTGGTTTTGAGCCAACTAGAGAGAGAGAGAGGAAAGAGAGAGTTATGATCAGCCCAAAAATCTACTCTAATGCTCATAATCAGTGTGTTTCTCCCTCATCTCCACCCATGTGTGTGTCTCCCCTCTCTCACCCGAGTGTGCTGTGTGTGGGTCTGTCAATCCCCCCGTGAGAGCTGAAGTATGGATGCATGTATCTGTCCCCTGCATGTGTTGTGTGAGTGTGTATTTGAGGGTGGTGGTAGGTGTCTGGTGTGTCTATGTGTTTGCTGGGTGTGTTACTGTGTCCATGTATTTTTCAGCCCGTGTATGTCTTCCATGGAATGGAGAAAACGATGGTGTGTGTGTGTGTCTCGAGTGTATGCATGTGCGAGAGCTGGTGTTAGTGTGTGTCATGCATGTGTGTCTGTGTGTGAATGGTGCCGTGAGTGTGTGATAGGGGGAGTGAGTTGTGTATCCGTGTTGTGTGTGAATGGTGTATGGTGTGTGTATGCCGTGAGTGTATGGCCTCTCCCTCTCTCTCACCTTTCCCTTTCTCTCTCTGAAAATTGTATTGCTCAAATCCTTTTTCTCATCCTCCTCTCCATAGTCGAGAGAGAGAAGAGAGAGATGGGTTTGGTGTGTGCCGAAGCTCCAAAGGGAAAAAAAATGCTGCTGTGTCTATCTCCTCTACCCCAAAAGTCTGTCTCTCTCCCTGAGAAAGTGTTAATGAATCATTTTATTGATGAAGTCTTCTATGAAATCAAGAAGATGAGAAAGACCAAATTGGAGAGAGAGTGCATGTGTGTATTGTTTATTCACTAAAAAGAGAGAGAGAGCCCATGGAGTCTCCTCTTCTTTTTTTCTCTCTTTATCGGACATGTGTGTGTTTTTGTGGCCCTCCCCCACCGAAAGTTGAGAGAGATGTATATGTTTTATTTTCAAGCTCCTCCACCACTTTTCAAACCCACTTCACCAAATTGAGCCCCACTCCACCGAATTATTTTCCACCCAAAACTTATCGTCACAATGTCCACTCTGTTCCCCTTTGAATCCAGCAAAAAACAAAATCTTTTTCCATCCCAAAACCCATTATCCTCATCTGACCCTCTTTTTCTTTTCTTTATTTTCTTTTTCATTTTTTATTTTTTTGTTTGTTTTTTTTATTATTTTATATAAAAACACCTAAAAATGTGTACACACACATAAAATTAGATAAAAATTATAAAATACTACAAATTGATAAAATATTAGTGATATAAAATAATTTGACCAAAATAGGTGAGGTTTGGGATTAAAGCTTCAATTTGATTTTTCAGCTAAGAAATTCATAAAATGACATATTCCAATTTTTATCAGCAGGTGGTTAAAAGAAAGTACCCAAGTCTTAGGGCCGGTCAAAATGGGGTGTCTACAGCAGGACAAAGACGGATTCTTTTCGCAGGTCAGGTATTATTTGTGGGAGGATCCGGAGTTGTTTAAATATTGCTACGACTAAGTGATCTGACAGTGTGTGCCGGAGAGTGAGGTGCATAGCATTTTTACATTTTGTCATTCTTCTGCATGTAGCGGTCATTTTAGTGCGCATAAAACGGCCACCAAGGTTTTACAAAGCGGGTTTTATTGGCCCACCATTTTTAAAGATGTCCATCAATTCTGTAGAACTTGTTTATGCTATCAGCAAATGGGTTTGATATCTCATCGTGATATGATGCCAATGTCCCCTATTCTTGTGGTAGAGACCTTCGATGTTTGGGGGATTGATTTTATGGACCTTTTTCCCTCGTCGTTCGAGTTTGAGTATATTCTCTTGGCAATGGATTATGTATCTAAGTGGGTGGAGGCAATAGCTACCTAATCAAACGATCATAAAGTAGTAATCAAATTCTTGCATGAAAACATCTTTAGTCGTTTAGGGTATCCTAGAGCCATAATAAGTGATCAGGGTACGTATTTTTGTAACAAGTTCTTTGAGTCGGTAGTTAAGAAATACTCTACCACTCATAAAGTGGACACTCCATGCCACCCTCAAACTAGTGGCCAAATGGAAGCCTCTAACAGGGAGGTAAAGCATATAATAGAGAAAACGGTGAGGCCAGATAAGAAAGATTGGTCAAAACACTTGATTGATGCATTATGGGCCTACGGTACTACTTATAAGACATCCATTGGGATGTCACCGTATAGGGCGGTGTTTGGCAAAGCTTGCCACCTCCCGGTTGAACTTGAGCACCGCAGCGTTGTGAGCCAAAATTACAACTCAATGAGTTCAAAGAAATTCGAAATGATGCATATGAGAGTTCAAAAATTTTTAAAGCCCGAACTAAGGAATTTCATGATAAGCATATTAATAAAAAATCTTTTGAACCTGGCCAAAAAGTATGGCTTTTTAACTCTGTGACAACCCTCACCTCTGATCAGTGCTAATCTGTGATTAAGCATGATAAGTAACTGATTAGAATGAAATCCTAAATTGATTGTAGGAGTGTATTGTTTTAAATGCATTTCTATCTGTTTGATTTCTGAATGAATCTGTTCCTGTTTTAATTTCGAACTGCGAATTGAAGGTCTTATCGGCGACCGAATCTAAAATTGATTAGTGTTAAATGCTAATTAGGATTTATGTGATTTTATGGTAGATTTAATTAAAATTTGATTTGGAATAATTAATTAGATTAAATAAAGTTAAATTACATTAGTTTGCTTTTACTACCATTTTGTCATTGAGTGGCTTGACTCTTTGACCAACCCTTATTACACCTCATACACATTTGATATGTCATTTTGCTCATCTTCTTGCCAAAATCGTGAGAGAGAGGGAGATAGGAGAAACTTGACTTCATTTGAGAATTGGCTTGGAGAATTAGAAGAATTGAAGAGGTTTTGCAAAATTGAGCTAGAATACTTGGAATCCAAGACCTAAGGTAGAGAATACACCTTCTTACTTGTAAATTTAAGTTGCATCTTGCATGGATCATGGAATTTGGAGTTTGAAGTCAAGAATTGGTTTAAAGAGTTGAATTGAGAATTAATTCATGCATGCATGTGCATATTCTTGAATTTTGAGTTTGTCTTCATGAGAATTTCTAGATGCATGTTCATGTTTTTGTTATAGTCCATGAATTCACCATGTTTTGGAGTTCAAACTTGCATTTGATTATGTTTTGGAGCATTGGAATTCATTAGAACACTTGCATGTTATGTTCTTGCCTAGCTCATGAAAGTTCCTTTGAAATTGTGTTCAATTGGCTTACCTTTGGGCTTGATTTTACAAAATTGATCTTCAAAACATATGATAGTATGAGTTTTCAAGTGTTTTCTAGAAAATGGGCCCAAAAGGTTGAGTTTTGATGTGTTGAATGCTTGGTTTGAGCTTGGGAGGCGAATCTGGAAATTCCAGATTTTGGCTTCCACGCTCGAGCGAAGGATTCCACGCTCGAGCGACCATCTTTTGTTCAGAGCTCCGCTCGAGCGAAGGAATGCTGGCTCGAGCGTAGATTGCAAGCTCTTAGATTTTTGGTGCACGCAGACGTACGCTCGAGCGAAGGAACCTACGCTCGAGCGAGGACTGTGTCTCACACTCGAGCGAGCATCAAGCGGAGATTTTCAACAACCAGTACTTTTGCATTTTTACAGACCACTCGAGCGAAGCAGTTTACGCTCGAGCGACCCCTCTATTTTGATAAGCTCGCTCGAGCGAAGAAAGTCACGTTCAAGCGAGACCCCTATTTCAGCAAAAATTTGAAAAGTGTTTTAAAGTACATCTTTGCATCCTCATTCCATCTTAGGCATTCCTAGGCCTAGTTTAAGGCATCTTAATGAGGATAATGTTATAGAACCACACCAGTATAGTTAGGGGCTAAGTTATTAATCCCGAGTGTGTGTTCATTCTACAACTGTAGGGTTGGCATCCGAGGACACTCGTTAGCTTGTCTATAGCCCAGTGCTCTATGAGTAACAATGTTGTAAAGATATGTGCAATTATGATTATTTTCTGAATGATCAACTGTTCTACTTACTGAAACGTTATTGTTTAATGAATGAATGTTTGTCCTATTTGCAAACTGTATTCGTGGCATACATAGCAATTTACTATTACTGTATTGTTACTGCTACTGTCATAGAGATCTCTGTCGGTTCTCATGTTTGGAACCACTACTGTTTACTGTTATGATGGCCATCAACTGACTGTTCAGTCTGTTAAGACCTACTGTATTGTTTTGCTATTGGATGTACCACATATGACTGCTATGGGTTCTAAATGACTGATATGACTGTTTAATTACTGAAAGGGCATTCATTCTTAACCTCTTTACACAGTTGTTATTCACTGGGCTTTAGCTCACTGTTTATATTTATATGTAGGTGTCCAGGCACCGGACCGGAGCTAGGAGCGTCGTGTTAAGCTCTTGTTTTGTCAAGCCAACCATTGTGCCTCACTTTGAGGTTCCAAGCCCGTCAAGCTAAGGCTGTTTTGGGGTGTTCTAGTGTTCTAGATTCACCTTTTTTGTCTCTGTTTTGTACTGACTGAATTAGTTTGATTGTACAGTTATGGTGAAGGGATCAGGTCCTTAACCTGGATGTTTTGTATATTTGTTATGTACATATGTATTGGTTACCAATGTGGCATGTTTATAAAAAGTCTTTTTGCATCCAGATTGTCACAGCTCATTGGACATCTTTTATTTACTGTTTTGGCTTCCGCCAGCCCCTTTACTCTGTATTACTGTCATTACTGTTAAGCAGGCCTTCGGTAATCACAGATTACTGGCCGGTTGAGATGCTAAACCCATAGGGGCGGGTTTGGGTCGTGACAAACTCAAAATTGAGACTCTTTCCGGGTAAGCTTAAGTCAAGATGGGATGGTCCCTTTGTGTTTGTAGAGGCATTTATTCATGGTACCGTTGAGGTGCAAGATCCAAGGAATGGCTACACTTTCAAAGTGAATGGCCAAAGAATGAAGCCATATATAGAGGGGATTTGGAATGGGGATATGATTGAGTCCATTACTTTGATGGACCCTTTTTACTATGATTGAGAGATTGATGGCTTGTTCTCTTTTCCTTCCTTTTTATTTTTTTCTATTTTATTTATGCTTGTTGTGCTTGATGAGACGTCTAGAAGACTTTAAATCCTCTAAAGGTGTAATTCCTTTGGTGTTAACCATGCTCGAACGACATCTGACGATCTAATATAGCCACCTAACTGTGTTTGTAGTGAGTTCGTAAGAGACCAACTTAGACGGTGGAAACTAGAGTTCGAATGGCAAAGCCTAGAACGCAAAGGTTTGGAATTTTCGAGACTAGAGTCTGGTTTAAATACCCAGGGATGTGGAGATTGTTTCGAAACCACCCCGGCTTGAACTCCATATGGCAGCCCCATAGGTCGAGTTAGCTTTATGTGCCTCGATTCTGAATACCGAATCAACATAGTCTATCACCCTATTGGAGAATAGGGAAAGTTACAAACACTATAAGGGAGAAAAGTAGCACCCGTGGTTTTCACGTGAATATTATACCGTTGTTGAGCATTTAGTTATTTTTGAAGTGCTATATTTATTTTAGATGTCAAATTAAGGTAGATATTGTTTGAAAAGTATTTGGGCTGTGATTTGGGTTTAGTTTCTTTAAAAAAAATAAAATAAAATAAAATAAAAATCCACAGCTTTATTTTATTAATTTATTTTTTTTATTTGTTTATTTATTTTTAATTTTTTTAATTTTCATCTTTCTTTAAAAAAAAATAAATAAAATTGATTTCATCAAAAACCTAGCCCACTCCCATCACTCTCACAAATACACTCTCTCTTTACCTTGTCATCTTCTTCCTCCCTTTCTCTTTCACTCAAACCCCACCACTACCACCAACTTTCTTCATTCTTTTTCCCACCATTACCAACCTTCACCGAAACTCTTCCCTCCTTCTTCCTCACCCTCACCTCACCGTCGGCGGCCCGTTTCTCTTCGTCCGTCGAATCTCCGGCGACCACTATTTTTTTCAGCGAATCTCCTTTCTTTCTCTCTCTTTTTTCACTATTTAAAGGTAAATACTTCTTTTTTGTTTAAACTTTATATTTTTTCTTTCAATCTTCCTTTGTGGTGAGATTTAGAGATAGTTTAATAGAGCTCTATTGTTCATCCTTACTAAAAAAAAAATTGGACAGCCAAGAAGATGACCACCACACGTATGGCCATCCCTGGCACATGTGCAACCCAAAAATAAAAAAAATAAACTAATGCTTAGCTTTTCTAATTCATTTTTATTTCATAGGTTATCGATCTATTTATTTAGTTGTTTAGTTGTTTTTCTTTTCTTTTTTTATTGTCTCATTATTATTTGTTAGTTTAATTCATTACTTGTTAGTGTAGTTCGTTTTTATTTGTTTAATCATTCATTATTTAAATAAATGTTAATGTATCTAGTTTATTTTATTTTATTTTATTTTAGGTTTTATTTATTACACAAAAAAAATTATTTATTTAGTTGTTTATTTATTTATTTATTTTTATTATTATTATTTATTTTACTACTTGTTAGTGTAGTTTGTTTTTATTTGTTTAATCATTAGTTTTTATACAAAATGTTAATGTGTCTAGTTTATTTTATCTTATTTTAATTTAGGTTTCATTAATTTAAAAAAATAAAAAATAAAAGAGAACAAGAACAAGAAAAATGATGAGAATTGCATGTGGTGAAACAAGTGAGCAACCTTATGGTTTGATATTCTTATTCTCATGTTGGTTCCATGGGTATGTGTGTATTTGCTTTTAGTGTGTGCAGGATATGAGTAGACGGCTATCCACCCAGGCCTCCAAAAAGGCCAAAGGTTCGTCCTCCTCGGCACCACCACCACCACCGTCACCACTATCATCACTATCCTCGCCACCACCACCAGTTGAGTTGCCACGCTTGGAGTGGGCTTCATGTCTACTTCACAAGCTCACACAGTTCAACCTCAACTATTTTCAGAATGACCCAATCACCTCTTGGGCAGTTGAGCAACTCCGCCACTGACAACAGTTGGGCATTTGCATTGTTACGGCGCCCAGTTATCCTCGTCTGGTACGGCTCTGCTACCAGAACATGTATGAGTCACTCACTGAGGTAGGGCTGTTGTCCATTATTGATGGCCACCTTGTCAGAATCACAAAATCCATGATTGCCCAAGTGCTAGGGTTCTTTTCCAATGTGGACCACCAGCCCTTCCCGGAAGTTAAGGGCCGACAACCCATACACAGCCTCATCCAAGAGTACTTCTCAGGGGCCCATAGTGACGCAAGTTACACGTGCTTGTGTCGGAGCAAGTTGTCTGGCCGCTTGTTATTCATTGACTCAGTGATATATAAGAATGCCATTCCATTTGGGCATAAAGCTGAGCGCCACATGGAGTTTGTTCGGGTCCTACATGGTTATCAGCATGGCTATCAGGTCTCGCTTGCGCACGTGATCTGGATGCATATGCGAAAATTTCTGCAGGAGGCCGTTCAGTCTCAACCTATGCAGAACCTGACTTGGCCCCTACCATTTGCCAACTTGCTCACACTTATCTTCGAGCTGAATGGCCTCCCAATTGATCTGACTTAGGAGATTGAAACTGCTTATCCGACTTTCGACCAGCAAGAATGGCAGCACAGCTTATCCCGCATCCCGCAACAAGTTGGTGCCCCGGTTGATGAGGCCCATGACCCCATGCCCGACCAACCACCTCCTCCTACCTCCCTTGTTCCACCCTAAAGGAACCCATTATACATGACTCACGAGGAGTACTTATAGCTTCAACACTCTGTGGATCAAGTCCACAGTACTCTTCACGATCAGCACCAGATCCTCATGGGGTTGCGCACGGATTTTCAAGCGTATCGAGACTATGTTCAGACGGCTTTTGACCAACTCAACGCCCGCCGGCTTGACATTCAGCAGTCAGTTACATCACTGCAAACTGACTTTTATACATATCGAGAATCCAACCAGTAACTTTTTGACCAGCTTGGCGCTCGAGTTCAGGACGAAACTTTCGAGACACAGTCATTTATGAACGCCTTATTTGCATAGGATTTCCCCCCACCGCCACCACCGGATTCTCATTAGTTTTAAACTATCTTTTTCTTTGTCTCTTTTATTTCATATTTTCCTTGTAGTTATTTTTCTTTCTAAAAAAAAAAAAAATGTGTGTGTGTGTGTTTCTAGTTGCCTATCTAGATGTGCACCTACAATCTTTGGTAATATTCTCTCTTGCCTATTTACTTAGCATTTGCTTCTATTAAGGACAATGTCATATTCAAGTTGGGGAATGAGGATATTTTCTTTCGTGCATTTTTATTTGGCTCATAATTCATGCTTATACCTGCTTCACTTGATTACACTACTTCACTTGATTTCGACTTGTTGCTAATAGGGTGATGATATTTGCATATGTTAATTGGGGAGCATAGTAGACTTGCATAAAAAGGGTTTATTGGGTAAACACCCGCATGTGATGTTTGCACTAGGATAGTTATTTGTGGTTATGATATTAGTACACATATCATAAGTATGCCTTGATTCACATGAACACACTATCATAGCGGTGACATTTCTATTATAATCTCTGGTGTACATCATTGATAATTGCTAGTGTTGCAGAAAAGAATAAATGACTAACATTGATTCTCAAAATAAATAAAAATAAAAATAAAAAAACAAACAAACACTTGAGGTTCGTAGCCTCTTTAACTCGAGATATTAAGCTCGTAGCGGTATCTTCACACCTAGTGCTCTAAAACCGTCTGGTTTGGGAGTCATTGGCCCAATACTTGCTACATGGGTTAATTAGAAAGCTTAAGGGACCTAAACATTGCACAGTTAAGGAAAATAAGGAAAAAGACTTGTTCGGATTCGTAGCCTTTTCAACTCAAGTTATTAAGCCCGTAGGGCGTCTTCACACCTAGTGCCATAAAATTGTTTGGTTTGGGAGTCATTGGCCCAATGCTTGCTACAAGGATTTTTTAGAAAACTTAATGGATCAGGACATTGCACAGTCTTTCAAAAAATAAAAAATAATTAAGAATCCTGGTTACAAAAGTTTAATCTTATCTGTATACGTTGGGGGTTATTATAAGTTACACTGGGCTGTTATAGTGGTCAGTTAACTAGTTATGGAGATTGTATATTACACCGAGGATACTGATGATGTGTTCTACTAACATTCACAAGTACATAGAACTTGATTTGTGTAACACTGAATTGCAGTCTTTACTCAATAGATTCCTTTATATTTGTCTATTGTGTCTTCAATAACTCATCATGTCTTAATATTGCACTGTAGTGGCACATAAGTTAATTCTTGAGTGATGTAATGTGATTGATTGTTGCTAGATAGATGTGAATATGATAATGTTTGTGGGTATCATTTCTGGAAATCCTCACGAGACTTCACTCGTCTACTTGGGGTAACTTTGTGGTTCAAAGGCTTGCTACATATGCTAAATGCAACCGTTCTTCTCACGAAAGAGAAAATAACTAGATTTTGTTTAATTATATTATTTTTTATTTTTTTATTTTTTTTCTTCTTTACTCTTTGCTTGAGGACTATCAAGTTGTAAGTTAGGGGATGTGATTGAGACCGAATTGTGCAACACTGAGGCCGTTAATTAGGATCTCTTAACTTTACTTGCTTGTCAAATTATATATTTTATGTCTGTTTAATGTCAATCGAGTTGTACATAGTGGGAGCATAAAATGCGCAAAAATGCAGAATTTTGTAGAGAAAAGTGCTTCCCCCACGTGCGGAGGCCCATTCCCGCACGTGCGACCTTTACCTCACAGCCAAACAAGGCCTAATCTTCCCGCACATGCAGAGTGTTTTCCCGCACGTGCGACACCCCTTCCTGCATGTGCGACCGTACCTCAGATTTTGTGCCACTGTTTTGAACCTGTTTGAAAGACAGCAAAGGTATAAAAAGATAGAAAATAGGCTGGAATAGGGTTCTAAAAATTTGAAGGAGAAAGAGGAGGTTAGGGTTTGGAAAAAAGTGATTCTCAATCTTCAAAGTCCCATGAAGGGTTCCATCTCTTCCACCTCTTCTCACTCCTCCATGAGGGGCTATGCTCTTCTTTTCTAGGATTTTGATGAAACCCTAGCTATGTAATTAGGTTTTCTTTTTGGTTTTTGATTATGTAAAGATTTGAACAATTGTATGATGTTTTAGAAGTTTCAAATATATATTTTCCACTATTTCTTCAAGTATTCAGCTTTCTGTGATTGTTGAATGCTTTCCATACAATGGTTTTCTTTTCTTTCATATTCAAGGTATGAGACGAGCCATACTACGAGGGACGAGTCGTTTTACTACCCTAGTTTAGAGTGAACGACTCATACTACTTGAGATGGTTTGTGTATATACATTGAACGTGATAACTCTCTTGATAAATGCTTCGAACTTGTAGTTGCGAAGTATTATTTAGTTCGAACCATAGCATAATTGATTTCAAATTAAAACCTTATTTACGTAACTAGTGGTGAATTTATTGCCCTAGGTTTTTTCCCAAATTAGTAAATTCATCTTTATTTATAATTACTAATTTATTCGCTTAGTTTAATTTAATTATTATTAGGTTATGAACAATCAATCTTTTTATCAAAATTAATTTAACAATTTAACAATTAAATTGGTTTAATTTTTCGTTTATCCCTGTGGATCAATACCTGGATTTACCATTATTCTAAAAGAATTTGGTATAATTTAGTATTTATTTTTGGTGTGTGAAACAACGCATCATATTTTGAGAATTAATGCAAAACGTTTGGTATATTAAATCTTAAAATAACTCAATGTAATTATGTCAAATTTATTAGACTTATTATATTTTTTCTAAAACTCAGGAGAGGTAAATGTTATTTATCTAAAAAAATACAAAAAAGAAAAAGTATTGTTCATATAAACAAACAAAATCTATAAAATTATTTTTATAAATTGACATTGTTGTTATGATTTTATTTTAGTTGGTTCTAATTTTAATATTAAAGTTGTATTACTTTATAGTATAACAGCTCGTATGAAATTTCCGTACAGTTTTTAATAAGTTTTTTCTTTATAAATATATTTTAAAATTCAAAATTACAGCTGAAAGATTCTTGCCCCATAAGATTTAGTGAATTTTAAAGAATGAAGAGGGAATTATACTAAAAAAAACACTAGAAAACAAACATTTAAGGACACTTAGCCTGCGTTTGGGAAGATTTTTTTTTGACTATTTTAGTCACAAAAGATAAAATAAGTTATTTTAACCACAACAAACAAAACATCACATCCAATTCATAATCATTACACTTTTCTTTCACAAAAAAAGTCAAAAAAATCAAAAAGTCAAAAAATCCTTCCAAAACCAAGCTTTTGAACCCAGGCTGAAATAGCCAAAAAGCCAACCCATTTCCCAAACGAAGCCTTATGTGATAACTAACATGTCTTGGGACCAATTTTTGTGAGGACAATAGAGGTATACAAAGAATAATGATATGATATAATTTTAGAAGTTTTAGATATTTGTAATTTATATAATGGGTGGAGTCAGTAAAAATGTCATAAGACATATTAGTATATTAGTTAGTATATTAATCAAAAATGCTAGTGGCCCAAAAAATTCTACCAAAAGTTTTACCAAATGTCTCACATGGGTGTGGGATCCACATTGTGTGGGTCCCACACCCATGTGAGACATTTGATAAAACTTTTGGTAAAATATTTGGGGTCTCTAGCATTACTCTATATTAATTGGTGCATGTAACACTATCAATACACAAATCACTTGATTCCATTTATTGCATTAATTTTATTTTTTTTTTGGAGGTACAAACTTATGACATGGTATTCACGCCTTAATCAATCTATTATTAATTATCATATAAATATAGGAGAAGGGAGAGAAAACTATGATGGTGTGTTTGGTAACGTTTACGTTTTCAGTTTATATTTACAAAAATTTTATAAATTGGTTTTTGTTTATTTTTAGAAAAATATAAACTGCAAACGCGTTTGGTAATTAACAAAATGTTTAAAAAATTTTAAAAATATAAAAAATAGTGAGAAATGGCAAGTGGTGGCAAGTGGCGACGGAAGACGGTGGTGGAAAGTGGTGACGGTGGGTGGTAGTTAGCTAGTGGTGGTGGTGGTGGCGGGTGAGTGGTGGTAGTGGGTGGGTAAGTGACGGTGGCGGGTGGTGGATGGTAGCGAGTGGGTGGTGGTAGTGGTGGTAGTGGTGGTAGCGGGTGGTGGTGGCAAGTAGGTAGTGGCGGGTGGTGGTGGTGACAGGTGGTGGCGGGTGGTGGTGGTGAGTGGGTGACGGTGGCGGGTGGTGGGTGGTAGCGAATGGGTAGTGGTGGTGGTGCGGGTGGTGGTGACAGGTGGGTGGCGGATGGCGGGTGGTGGTGGTGGGTGGGTAACGGTGGCGGGTGGTAGGTGGTAGCGAGTGGGTGGTGGTGGTGGTGGTGGGTGGTAGTGGCAGATGAGTGGCGGGTTGGTGGTGGTGGTGGTGGTGGTGGTGGTGGTGGTGGTGGCGGCGGGTGGGTGGCAGTGGCTGGTGGTGGATGGTGGGTGCCAGGTGGCTGGTGAGTAGTGGTGGCAAGTAGGTGGCGGGTGGTGGATGATAGTGGCAGGTGGATGGCAGGTGGGTAGTGGTGGTGGTGACGGCGGCGATGGGTGGGTAGTGGTGGTGAATGGGTGGCTGGTGGGTGGTGGCTGGTGGGTGGTGGCTAGTGGGTGGTGGTGGCAGGTGGGTGGTGAGTGGTGGTGGCAGGTGGTGGTGGGGGGTGAGTGGTGGTGGCGGAAGACGGTGATAAAAAATGGCGACGAGTGGTGACTAGTGTTGGGTGGTAAAAAAAAAAAAACTCAAAACTCAAAACGGAAATACATTTTTTGTGTTTTCATTTTTTGGCCAAATTTATAAACTGAGACCACTGATTTATAAATCAAAAATTTTACCAAACAAGTTTTTATTTGAGTTTTTAAAATTTTTGTAAATATAAACAAAAAATATAAGTGTTAACAAACGGCACCTGAGTGTTTTCAAATTTTAGTTTTTTCACAAGTGTGATAAACGGTCTTGCTAATAAGTGATTTTAGGGCACCAAAAAAAAAAGGATAAAAGATATATTAATTTGGAGATATTTATTACTAAATTCAATACTTCGTTTATGAATTTTAAAATACTTTATAATTTTTTTACACTTTTTCAATATAATTTTTTCTTACTTTTCCAATATTAACAGAACAATGCTATATGCACCAATTTATATACTAACTAGTGTATCAATTAATGGTGTGACATAATTTAAGAGGATTTTAGTATTTGTAATGTAATTAATGAGTGGGGTCAATAATAATGTTATAATTAATATTAGTACACTAATTAGTGCATGTAGCACCACCGATATTAACAAATGGCACGAGGACACATGTTAGCATTTGCCTAAAATAAAAAATTGAAGATATAAAACACAACCAAGAAGGCTTTTAATGTTTTCACAAATGATCAAAAGAAGATGTATCAACATGTTCCATTTTATAGGACAGCAATGGTAGGTATCATGAAAAAAATTTCATAAAAATAATCATGAAAGTTTTGTGACCCTTGGATTACACTTAAAATAAAGCATCACACACTAATTAAGGTAATCCAATGATCATAAATCTTTCATGATCATTTTCATGAAAAAAATTTCATGATCCCTAACTTTTTCTTTATCAGGTTGGGATTATTTAATTCAAAAAATAATAATTCTGTTTTTTTTTTTTGATTTGGAGTTTTTAAAAAATAGTTTTTAAAATTTTGAATTATTAATTTTTTATTTTTAGAGAACTTTTTTATAAATAAAAAAAAAATTAACCATTTTTTTTAAAACCTTTTAGATCCACTTAATCTAAATACACTTAAAAATCTTTAAAAAATTAAATAAATAAAATAGATTAAAAATATTTTGTATTTATTGATTCTTTTAAATAGATTTCTTCACAAAAATATTTTAGATCACATTTGATTCCCAAAATAAAATTTGTAATAACATTATTTTCTTTCATTTCTTGCTTTTTCTATTAGAATAAATTTAGGAGTGTAAAAATGGTCCGTGACCCATTAGTGGACCAAAGCCCGCTCGTGGCCCAGGCCCGAGCCCAACCCGAGACCCTAAGCCTGGGTCTGGGCCATCATTTTGAAGCCCTACCCGCATAAGGCCCACTCAAGACCCAGCCTAAGGCCCAGTGTCTTTTTTAGTGAAAAATAATAAAATTTTGATAGAAAAAATTTAAAAAAAATAAAAAAAAAAAAAGTTCAGGCCTGCCCAAGACCGGCTCAAGCCTGAGCCCAAGAACAGGCCCACCGGGCCGAATACCCCATGGGCTTAGGTCTAGGCCTAATTTTCTTATCTGTGGGCCGGCCCGAATTTTGGCGGGAGCCTGCGAGGCCCAACATGGGCCGAGCCGGGCTGGGCCAAATTTGCACCCCATATACTTACCTCATCTTGAGGTTCAAAGAAAATTAAAGTTAATTTCATACTTTTGACATAATTATACTAATCTCCCTTTTAGTATGATTAAAGTAATTGGAATTAATGCTAATGGTAGATAGATACTGAAATAAATAAAGATAAATATATATATAATTTAGTAAGAAAGAGATGATAACATTTTCTTTTTATTCATATGATTAATCAATTAATAATAAAAAATAGTTTAAATATTACATAAATTAAAACTTTGACGAAAATCAGTATAATTATGTTAGAAGTGTGAAATTAACTGTATTTTTCCTTAAAATCTCAGTAGAGAGTGAGTGCAGTTTACCCTTTCTATTAATACTACATTAATTAGTAATAAATTTTAGATTAGTAATAAATAATTAAAATTTTAAATTTTATTATAAATATATAATTTGTTTTTTTAAAACACAAGCAGTTATAACTTTTCCTTCTTTTAGATTGCAATTTTTAAAGAATTATTCAAATGAATATCAAGGCATTTCAAGTCAAAGTCTAATCCTATTTTATCAATCTATAAGCTAGAGCTCAACGTTATGAATTCAGTACAAGCCTTGATAAGTCTTGCACGGAACGGAGCGATATCCACACAAAAGAAGCGAAATTTTCTGAAATTGTTGAATTGTACTGAAACCAATCGAAATATTTAATGGGACGGAACTACCATCTTTCTATATCGTATTTTCACCCAAACGGCATATCTCGGACCCTACTAGATGGTACAATACGGGATTGTTAACATTGCTTGTTAGTCGAGAGAATACAAATAATTTATTTTTATTTCAAGTGTCTGAACTTTGTTTCCATCATTAAAGCATCAATTGTTTGCATTTGTTTCTAATTACAGCAATTCGAGTTGGGCATGGGGGTGGTGATGATATTTGTTACGTACCCGAAAATTGCATTTAATCGTTTGAAACCGCCTTGCTATTTAAAGGGTGATGCATACATAATATCAAATCTTGTAGAAGTTGTTTGGACTTTTCTTTTATTCCAATTCTCAATTAATAATGGCTCAATTCATTTCCCCACATTATTTGAATAGAGCAATGTTATATCTATCGAATTTTAACTCATTTGAATTTGTGTATGTCAGTTGTCCAGCCATTCATCCGGAAACAAGAATAACAACTGTGATTGACAAGAGTGACAACTGCGGTTGACAAGAGTTGGCTTACAAAATTCGGATGAGTTTAAATTCGGTGAATGAATTATTTTTATATTTCAACGTAATGTCACTCTAAATAGAGGAGCTCTCATATCAAAACAACTATTCTTGTAATTGGTCAATCACCCAAAAAAATATAAAAAAATAAAAACCTAAATACCACATGCTAAAAATTCAATCAGACTCATCTTAAAATGTAACTAATAATCACATGTTAATAATAATAATAATAATCTCAAAACAAATAAGGAATATAGGTTTTTTATTTTTTTTTAGAGGAGCTCTTATATCAAAACAACTATTCTTGTAATTGGTCAATCGCCCAAAAAAATAAAAAAATAAAAACCCACATACTACATGTTAAAAATTCAGTCAGACTCATCTTAAAAAGTCACTAATAATCACATGTTAATAATAATAATCTCCAAACAAATAAGGAATATAGGCTTTTTATTTTTTTATTTTTTATGGGAATGAATATTGTCTATTAATGGGCGTGATATCGTATGAAACAAAAAAAATTATTTTGATAAAAGGAATGAAATTTCGTTAGAAAAAAGAAACTTGTATCTTATGTGCATCATTATAGTTTTTCAATGTAAAACATTATAGAATTAAAGCATATTAAATAATTACAAGAACAAATAATAATTATAAAATTTAAGAGAAGTGAATAACATGCTTAAATTGAGATAATTATCGATCTCCCATAGTTTTGACTGGGTAAATTGATCTGTACTATATAATATTTTAATAACTATTTAAATCGTTACAAACTTATTCAACTTCTATTCGCCCTACACAACATGGGATATGCCAACAACCTTTTACTTAAGAGTCTAGGAACTATTAACAGATTTTTATTTATTTATTTATTTTGTGAATTGATAAGCAATTAATTACAAATATGAAAAGCAATACATGAAATTGGACAACAATAGTTATAAAGCCAACAATTACCAAATCAAACAACCATAGCCCAAACTTATGAAGAAATAAAAAAATTATTTGCAATTCTCATAACATGGAGAAATACACACCACAAAAGATAATCAAATTCCTTTCTATAGAATTTGAACTCACAAATTACACCTCAAAATGGTACTATACAATCATTAGGCCAAAGGTTTTGGTTAACTGTGCCAATATATTAATGCAATGCAAGTTTGATTTTTTTAAATCACGATCCAAAGGATTGGCCGAGCAATAAAGACCTGAGGATAAAATCTACAGTCTTGAATTTGAATCTCCCAAAGAGTCACTGGAAATTTATCCAGTCATTAATCTCAAGAACTCTAAAGATTAGTTCTCGCCTCTCAAGATATGAGGTAACTCGAGCTTAATTGAATTAGATTGAGCGAAAGAATCACTTCATATAACCAAATCTTTACTGGGTTGATCTTATGACAATTACAAGTAACGAGATATGGAAGAAAATAGCCTAAATGGGCTTAAAGAGTTTGAAGTGTTTGGGTGTGCAAGGTAAATATTATATTTATTTGTGTAAATTTTTACAAATATATATAAGTTATTTCACAAAATCATATTAATTCTCACAAATATATGTAAGTTGTGATTTTTTAAATTTTATGAATTAACTTATATATATTTATATAAATTTACACAATTTTATAAAATAATTTATGTATATTTGTGAGAACTTACACAAATATATATGATATGCACACATTTAAAAGTTGTCCTTATTATATATATGTATAATATGTTTCACACTCACATGCATGCCTTGTAGTACCAAACTTTTTGTAAGAGGAACTATACATGTACCTCTTTCAAATTACATAAAAAAAAGGTGCCAAAAACTACACCACTATAACAAGATAGTGGGGTCCAAACCAAAGGACATTTAGGACCCATGTTGCAGTGCACTAGCATATGAGAACCATCGACCCTTCACATCCTTCTCCTACTTGATATAATGTTATCAAGAGCTCCAATACAAAAAACATATATATTAAAAAATTAATATATAGGGTAGACTCAATCTTGTATTACGGATTTTCATTTAGAATGAAGGTGAATCATACATTAATTTTTTTAATATGTTTGAGTTTTTGATTTCTGCCATTACTAATATATACTTGTAAAGAGAAATTCAGAATATAATGTGCTGTCCTCCAACTTTCCCACTATGATTGAAAGGTTCATAATCTGATCAGTGAGAGAGCAAAAGGAGATCCTCATTAGGGTTTTTGCACAAAGACTCTAAATACTTTTTCACTACAAAAGATTGGCATGTAGGGCTGCATGGAAATTCTCATTGATCCCCTTTTTTTTTTTTTTTTTTGACTTAGATTATGTGGCTGGTGTGCACCTATGCTTATTTGGGTTTTTTTTTTTTCCCCTTCATATTATTTTATTATTTATTTCAATTAATAGTTTAACCTCATTGTTGATTTGATTACATTATTAATTAAGTCAGTTCCACTTTGAAAAAACTCTAAGGTCATGTTTGATTTATAAGACTAATAGTGAAGTATTAATAATCTTATTAAATTAGTGTGGTATTCACTATCCAATTGGATTAATATCCATTGGATTAATAATCCCACCCCAACCCGATAACTAATAATCCTACAAATTTGTTGAATTAATTATCCATTGGATTAATAATCTTAAACCAAAATGTTAAAACAAACATAGGATAATTGGGCCTACGGATTAATAATCTCAATCTCATGCTCTAATCCACCCACTCAAACATGCCATAAGAGTATATGAGGTCTAGATGCGAGGGTAAACATTGGTGTTTACGAGAGATTTGTAAACACTAATTAACTTCACTAAACACCATATGATCGCCATCAACTCTGATACCCTTTAAATTTATTCACAATGTGAGACCATGAGATTTATTATATGGTGGTGTTATGTGCCATAGCAATTAAGTGTTCTTTAAATATCATAAAGTCTATTTTATAAGATTTTTAGATGAGTGCAGCCTTTGGTACGTATTAAGAAATTTGTTGAAATATTTTTGAGTATTAGGCAATGAACCAGGTGATTTAAAGATTAATGCTCCTTATTTTGACTCGTTTATTTGCTGGTGGAGTTGTCAAAGCAATTGGTGATAGCAGATGTTGTTAAGCTGTTGTCAAATCAAAAAAATTGGGACTAGAAATTACTGATGAGCAAGAATTATAAAGCAGTAAACCAGGAGAAGTTGAAGTGGCAAGAGACCTAACAATTCTTGCCAACAAGTTTTACCTGGCAATTTACATCCCAACCTGAAGATGGAGAAGTTCAGAGAGTCAAACAGTGAGTGAAAGTGATTGTTAGACTTCTGTCTCACTCACTCACTCACTCACTTCCTTTTTAAAATCTCACCCTGCTTTTGAGTTATTTGGTGCAATTTATGAGCTTATACTAGAGTGTTTTGATTCGGCTTCTAATTACAAATTTATAAAATTTAAATAAATTATAAAAAAATATTTTTAATTTTTACTTTCTAATTATCAGCACCAAACAGCCCTTGTTGACACAAAACACAGCCAGCTGAGTGTTTGTCATGAGGGTTTGGGTTTAAGGGATAAGGGGAGAAAAAAGCAGCCTTGGAAGAGTCATCAAATTGAAATGCTTGATAATAGTACCCCAAAAAATAAAACTATATTTAAATTCTTTGTATTTTGGGGTTGGAGAGTATTGACTTTTATTTTGGAATGCTCTAGGGTTCCAGTCATACGACGTGCGTCATCGTACAATCAAAGAATTTTAACAAATAAAACTACTTTGAATCAAACACATATATGAGCATTCAGCAGGTCTACATATAAATTGTTTTTAAAATTATTCAAAATTTATAATCAAGGTAAATTTATTTATGGTGTGATTCCGCACCAAAAAATTTGAACATACATAATTGATTTAGAAATCCGAATAATTTTTTATTGCTTTTCTAAATATATAGACTTTCCCATGATCATAAGCCATGCAAATGGCAAGAATGTCCTTTGTCACTATGCCCTCATTTGGCATGGGCTAAACGGGAACTTTTTGACCAAAATAGTCATAAAAAGGTAAAATAATTTTTTTAATCTAATAAGATAAAATATCACATGTAAATCATAATTATTTCATTTTTTCTCTCACAAAAATTAAAAAAGTCAAAAAGCCTATCTCAGGCCTCGTTTGGGAACCCTCTCTTTTAGTCAAAAAGCTAAAAAGTTACTAAATTAGCCAAAAAGCCAACAACCCATACCAAAAAGTCAAAGATTCTTTTTTCTCTCTACTTTTTGCACATCTTTTCGTAAAAAGTCAAAAAGTCATCCCAAACATACTAGTTTTTTTTAGCTCATATTTTAGCCAAATAGCCAAAAAGTTACTAAATTAGTCTATTCCCAAACGGAGCCTCAAACGAGACTTTTTAATTCCAGACTAAAAGATAACTAACAAATTAAAAAGTCAACCCACATCTCAAACGAACCTATGTGATAGGCTCTAATTGTGAATATGATCTTAAGTGCAAAAGTGAAACAAAAGTGGAGCCCCTAATGGTTCTTAATTAGGGTTGGGCACCAATCAATTTGGGCAGGATTCGAGTTGGGGGTTACCATACATAACAAGAGTAGATGTAGGGTGATTATTCAGTATTCTCGGAATATAGATACATGGTGTTCCATAAAGTTTTGGCTTGCTTTGGCAAGTTAGTAAAAAGTCAATTTTTGGCTTTTTTAGTCAAAAAAGTTAGTTTTTTTTACCCAAATCACTATTCAACAAGCTAGCTTTTTTGGCTAAAAAAAGTTAAAAGTCAGCTTTTTACCAACTTCTCAAAACATCACTTTGATTGCTAGAGGGGTAGAGGCTCACGATTTATGTTAAGATGGGAAAATAACATGAGAGTTAAATAATTAGTAAATAACTTGAAATATGATCATATGATATTTTGAAATTATTAAATAATTTCGCGTAAAAATATCAGTTTATTAATAATAAGTGAATGTTTTGCGATTGTGCCATTCTGATCCTATTTTGTAGCTAGGTTATGTCTCTTCTTGTCTTACAAGTATTAATATTGCACTAAGACTTATAAGTTATGCTTAAATGATATTATACAGAAAAATTATTTAATCATATAATATTAAGTTGCGAACTCACTATTTGAACTCACACTTCTATATTGAGTACAATTTATTCTTATTTAAAAAATTTATCTTACTAATATCGTCTTCCAAATGACAGACCCCCCAAAAAAAACAGCGAACTTAAGGGGTTGTGTGGGGTGTCCTAAATAAGTGTATTTTTTGACTTTTTGGACTAAAAAGTTGAGGAAAAAAATATGAATGTTTGGGTTAACTTTTTGACTTTTTATGGAAAAATGTGTAATAAAAAATTGTAAAAATTGATTTGTAGGGAAAAATTAAGATTGGGAGTTGTGCAGCCGTAATTATTGACTTTTGGTGAATAGTGTTAACTTTTTAACTTTTTAAGTAACTTTTTAACTTTTTGACTTTTTTCATACTACCCAAACTTGACCTAAATCTGAAGTATACACCCAAGATCTTACCATTTGATCACAAGCCTTGGGTTCTAACGAAGGAAAAGTATGAAAGATACTGTAATTTTTACAAAAACACAGTGTTCATTGTAGTTTTAATTTTGTTTTTTAAAAGTAAAGTAAAATTAAAGGAAAAAAAAGTGAAAAAGACAAAAGAAAATGATTTCTTTGTTGTACTAGAATCAATTATTGTGTTTTGACCTTATTATTGCTTGCTACTCCCTCCATCTTAATTGAGGGTAAATTATATAGATTTTAATAATTAAATTTACTTCTTCCGTCTCAAAATAATAGTCCCTTTTGGAGAATTTAACTTTTTTTAATAGTATAATTATTATATTTGAAAAAAATTTAATTTTCCAAAATTATCTTTTTGATAGTACATTTTTTGAAAATATCAATATCATAATTGTACTTTTTATATTATTTATTAATTTAAAAGAATGGCAAAATAAGAAATTTATATTATTTTTGTACTTGATTTTTTAAGAGGGACTAATATTTTGGGACAATGAAAAATGAAATAAAGGACTAATATTTTGGGACGGATGGAGTAATTGTTATTGAAAATAATTTTTAATAAAATTATCGTTAAAAATAATTTTTTTTGTGATTTTTTTTATATATATCGCTAAAAATTAACAATTAATAATTTTTTATCACAGTTTTTATAAATTGTTATTAAAACTTACAATTAGTGATATTTTTCTGTGACGAATTTTTCAAACTATTGTTGAAAGTTAAAAATTAGTAATTTTTTTTGTGACGATTTTTTTCAAATTATTACTAAAACTTATAATTAGTGATATTTTTTGTGACAAAATTTTTAAACTGTTACTGAAAATTAACAATTAGTGACGATTTTTAATAATATTTAATAAAATATATCATTAATTATCATAAGACCTATTAGATAATAAGGTAACTTATTAAGACTTATAAGTAAGTCCTCCTAATTTATTTGTCCATTTTGGAGAATTCAAATCATTACACATTAATTTAAAATTCAAAATACTTTTACCATAATATTTTTTTATTTTAAAATTTAAAATGTGTTTATACTTGTGTATAATAAGTAATTTTTAAAATTTTAAAAATTTTAATATCTAAAATAAAAAGTGGACACATACTTTAAAATGGATCAAAATAAAAAATAAAAAAAATAGATTAAAAAAATGAGACGAAGGAAGCACATTTTAATCTTTACTTGCGTTACATTACATGAGGAAGGAGGAGGAGGGGACCGCGTAACGTAACTCTAGACTATTTTAGAAAGATGATTATAATTAATTTTTTAATTAAAAATTAATTATAATTTACTTTTTATGAGGAAAAAAAATAAATTATAATCTAAAAAAAGTGAATTATATCACACGTTTCAAAAGAGGGCTCTCTAGCATACCTCAGGTAACCAAAATTATGATATCCTCACAATCACTTTTACCGTTCCTCGGGTTCACTGTCCAATCACATATATGGACAAAGGTGCCAGTCAGTCTGTGATCTTTCCCATGAGTGTCACCCGCGCTCCCCCGGATTACAACCAAAGTAACCAATAATTATGCATTGGATAATAATAGCATAGCAGAAATTATTGACTACTTATTAAACAAATATTTGTAATGCTTTGATAATTATTGAGATCTTGTTTGGTAATTTTTAAATAAATCATTTTTTTGATTAAAAATTCTAAAAATATGTATATACATACTCTTTGCAGAATGGCAATCATATTGTTAAATGATAATTTTATTTTCTATATTTTCAAAAATTCCATTGTGTCTTATTGGTTATGTTAAATATTCTACAACACTATAACAATAATATGATATTTTTTTACAAAATAAAAATTTTAAAAAAAAAATTCATAAAAAAGTAATTCTCTTAACACAAATTAAATGAATCAATTTTTTAACATTCTAATAAAATATATTGAAAAATCAATTGCCAACCCCTCCCTTTGAAAAACACTTCATAATAATTCGTAATATAAATTTTTGAGTTAATTATTTTAAAATCCTGTTTATAAATGTTATGGTAACTCATGTCCTATTTAGAATTTTTCGAATCAATAGTCCTATGTAGTAAAACTGAGAATATTATCAATTTTTTCTAATTTTTAAAATTAAGAACATTATCAATATTCCAGATAATTATTTCACTAACTGATGAAGAAAAACAAAGTATGAGATTAAATATTTTTGCCCTTCTACTTATTGGTTTGATTCAACTATCCAATAAAACCGAGATATTAACAATTTTTTTTCCAGTTTTAAAACTGAAAACATTATCAATTTTTTTAATTTTTAAAGTTTTTATTTTTTTTTTTAATGTTCTATCATCATACTCCTTTATATACACACAATTTTTAATTTTGCAAAAAAAAAAAAAGAAAAAAATTCAATATTTTAAAAAAAAAATTTATAAAAAAAACATCTTTTTTTTTGCACGTAATTTTTTTAGTTTTTTTAATTTGAAAGTTGATATTCTAAATTTTGAAAATCAAAATAAATGTCAAATTATCATGTTTCCTTATACATAATCATATATGATGAACAATCATTATTTGAAAGGTAATTTCGACTGTTAAAAATTTAATAGGACTTGAAAGTCCAAAAAAATTTTAGTTAGGACTTAATAGAGTATAATTTTGACCCTGTTTGGTAGAGCTGTGGGAAAATGATTATAACTTATAACCTAACAGCTTAAAGCTTATAGCTGTGAACATAAGCTGATTTTTGACTTATAAATTAAGCTTCTCCTCCCCTACTCAAAGAATAAGTTGATTTTTGACTTACAAAAAGTTATAAGCTGTATTATTAAGCTGAACCAAACACATCAAAATAATTTCAATTAAACTAAAAGTTGAAATAAGTTGAAAATAAACTCTACCAAACAGGGCAAAATATAAATTAGAACTTATGTATAAATGCTCCTAAATTTTTAGAGACGGTACAGAAATTACATCATTATCTCTTTTTTTTTTTTTTCTTTTTTTTAATTATACTATGAGAAAATATAAAATTACTTTATCATCTCTACTTTTACGGTCCACCCCCCCCCCCCCCCCCCCCTCCCTTTTTTTTTTATTTTTTTATTTTTTTTCTACCTACCTACATAAGAAGTCCCACAAGGAGAGCATGTACAATTAATTTATCTCTCTTTTTATATTTCTCCTGCAATTTTCGTAATTTCAAAATTGATAATCTAACAATGAAAAATCAAAAGTACATCTCACCACAATGATCGGGCCACCATCAAACATTTCATTTTGAATTCTTTACCTCTTGTGTGCTTTATGTTCTTTTTCCACGGGCCTTTAAATAATTGTTATTAGGGATTATTTGGGGTGTCTTAAATAAGTGTACTTTTTGTCTTTTTAGACTAAAAAATGGAGGTTGAAAATATGGATGTTTGGGTTAACTTTTTGACTTTTTATGGAAAAATGTGTAATAAAAAATTGTAAAAATTGATTTGTGGGGAAAAATTCAACTTGGGAGTTGTGCAGTCATAATTGTTGACTTTTAATGAATAATGTTAACTTTTTAACTTTTTGAGTAACTTTTTGACTTTTTGACTATATGCCAAACTTGGCCTAAGAATGTGACTTATTGATCAACGAATTGCAGGTTATCAAATATTAAGGGTTATCCTTATTTCTTTTGTTCACAAAGAGAAAAGTGTTTTTTTGGTGGATTTCGATAAATTTAGGCCTGAAGTTTTGGTAGATTTCTGAATGACTCATCGTCGTGAATTCGACATCAGCGTTGTGGATTCAACGTTGGACAAGATAGTTTCGAAATGAAGACAGTGGTGAAAGAGGCACATCGAGATCTATTCAATTCAGGCGTTGATTCACTAAGTAATTAATGATACACTTGTGTAATTCCTTTTTATCTTCTAATGGATTGTTTTGTGGCTTTGACCCGTGATTTTTTTATCACAATTAGAGGCGCTTCAATTATGTTTTTTTCACATGAAATCATTGTGTCTATTTGCCTTTAATTGTTTGATTGAGATTATGATTAATTGTTTAAAAATTAAAACATAATCCTAAATTAAAATTTCGGAGATTTTTAGATTTTTTTCAATGGTCATAAATTTGTAAATTAGCCAAAAGTATAATCAAAGACAATTCCATACATGTAAGATAATATCATGTTGATTGTTTGGCTAAGAAGGGAGGTAAAGAATAAAAAAATAAAAAAATTGAATGGAGGTAAAGAATAATTGGAACAAAACTGATACATACCCCACTTGGGGATGATCCCCACTACCCCCACATATACATGAGGTCAAAGAGAGGATAACAAAAAAAAAAAAATTTGGACCAATCAGTATTCACTGGGGGTAGTAGGAGTCTCACTCATTTTTGTAATTGGAATCCGCTAAATTATAGGAGTGCAACTTCGGCAGGCTCAACCCGAGCAACTCGAACCCAACTCGAATTTTTTTAGGGCTTGGACAAGATATTTTCAAATTCAATACAAGCTTGGGCAAAAATTCAGAATCCGAATTAAATTTGGGCGGGCTTGGGCAAAGACGTCAAACAACCCAAACAATCCGAAACCCGAATTATACATATATAGATATATAAAAATATTAAATATACATGTAAATTATTAGCTATTACATGATATTAAAATAATTTAAATTATTAAATCATATTGAATATATATTATATATACAAATAACATAAAATTTTACTTTTTTTATTTTCACTCATAAATTGTAAAGACTACTATAGTGACATCTCGCTTACATTATATAAATTATTTGTTTTGATTGTATTAATAATTTTTTATAAAAAAAATTGTAAATAGAGTTCAATTTTAATAATTTAATAACGTAGCTGCACGCGTGAAAAAAAAAAAAAAAAAAAAAAAAAAAAAAAAACTGAAATTTATTTATAATTCGGGCAACTCGGACAATCGGGTTTCACTCAAGTCGGGCTTGGACATGCAATCTCGGGTTACAATTCGGGCCTGGGCAAGTCTCAGCACAATTTGAGTTGGGTTTGGACAATCTCTCAACCCAACCGAATTCGCCCGAGTTGCATCCCTACTAAATTATAAAGTAGATTTTATTGATCTATGTGAAATACATAATGTGAAAGTTTGGCTAAAATAACTAATAAAGATTAAAAAAAATAATAATAATTAATAAAATAAAATGTCATATAGTTTTTTTTTTCCTCTTACAATTATCAAACCAACTAAAAAAAAATATTAACTATTAAACATAATTTTTTTAACTTAAGTTAAAATAATCATATAACCAAAAAGTCAAGTTCCCAAAGGGACCTTCTATCTAATATTGATCCTGATAAAAATCATCTTGCATAAATTATGAATTCGGCTGTGTTTTTTTAAAATTAATGAGAGGAGTTTTGGATCTCATGGCAGTAAGCTCCATCGTAAGCCTTACGGCGCCTTTTACAGCTTTTGAATTGAGCAATCTAATGACAATATCATCCAACCTTTTTTTTTTGTAATCCCACTTTTACAGCTTTTTATTTATCTTTCATTAATCCAACCATGTACTGGCAAGTTGGATTTTAACTTTTTTTTCTTTGTTTTTTTTTTTGGCTAAAATCCGCCCAAAAATAAAATAGATTAAAATAATTAATAAAAAAAATATCACATCAAATTCATAATCATTTCATTTTTTCTTTCACAAACTCACATCAAATTATTAAAAAATTCAATTATCTTCCCAAAACTAAAAATTTTAACATACTAAAATAACAAATTTCTAAACACCCACAATATAATATTTCTCATTAGTTGGTGAGATTATCACTCGTATTACCATTATATCAATATATTTACTTCATACCTATTAGATTTATTGAGAAATTTTTTTTAGAAAACTATTGAGGTCTCGTTGAGCAATTTTTGATTTTAGTTAAAAAGTCAAAAAATTATTATAAATTATCATATCACTTACTTTATTTTTTTATATATCTTTTCATAAAAAATTAAAAAAATTACGAAAATGACCAATCCAAACGAGGGCAGAATCTAATCAAAATTTAGTTCGCTAGTATATATGAAACCTACTCAGCAATTTTGCTTTAATAAAATAATACTCCCATATTAAAATGAAATTTCTAAAGGCTGTAACATAAAGCAAGACTTTGCACTAATGCAAAGGAATGACATCTAAGAGCACTCATTTCTTTTCTCATCCTAATCCGAAGTCTAATCACGATACTTTTAAATTATATTTAGATTATAAATTTAAATAAGAATTTGAAGAAGAAAAAAAAAATAGGTGAAAATAATTTGAATGGAATATATACTTTTTTTTTTTTTTTCTTTCCCTTGTTAGGTTTTTGTAATTAGCAATCTCGTTTGACAAAACTCTTTTTAATTGTAATTTTATTCGCTCTTTTGTTTCAGTAAGATTATGAGTATTTAAATACGAATTCAACCCAAATTATAGCTTGTAGAGAAGTTTGTGATCTTAATTCTTTCATATTTAACACTATGCAGTTAAAGTTGTTTGGCCGCTCCAACGGTCATTTATGTACTCAAGCGAAGAAAATGATCATCTAGTATTTTTGCAGAATGCCTGAATTTTTAAGAAAAAAGTTTTACCACTTGAGCGGTGAAAATTGTGTTTGAGCGGTTAACCTATATGTTTCGCACCGCCTTTAATCACACCACTCGAGTGGTGAAATGTGCGCTCGAGCGGTCTTCACGATCCAGTTTATTATAAAATGCGCTATTCACTCGTTTTAGTGTTTAGGCCGTCCAGATCTTTAGAGAGGAAATGTTGAAGGATGCTTTATAAGTGTTTCCTTGGTGATTTAAAAATGATCAATGAATCCATGAACTTTATATTAACATCATCAAAGGATTTGTTTATTTTTTTTTATTCACAAAAGATGTAATTCTTCGATAGATTCCAGAAAACTTGGACCTGAAGTTTTGGTGGATTCTGGAGCGATTCATCGTCGTGGATTCAACATTAGTGTTGTGAATTCAACGTTGGGCAAGATAATTCTGATGTGAAAACGGTCGTGGAATAGGTACATTGGGGTCGGTTCAATTCAGCCGTGGATTCACTAGATAATTGAGGGTATAATTGTGTAATTTCTTTTTGTTTTCTTAGGGTGTGTTTGATTGGACGGACTGGATAAGGGGAGATTAGAATCCATCGGACTTGAATCTTGGGACTGTAAATCCCCTGAACTATTTGGTTGGATTGGATATGTATCTTGTGTTTGTTTTCTCATGGAATTAGATGTCTGAAAATGATTATTTTTAGTGAATCCAATGTTTGATTGGACGGATTGAATAGGATAAATGAGCAAAAAACTATTTTACCATTTTTCAATTGTTTACTAAGTAATAGCAATATTAAATATATCTTTAATATTTTAATTATTCTTAGCTAGATTAAATAAAAATTCATTTTATTTTATTTTTTACACAATTAAATAAATTTATTTTTAAAAAATTAAATAAATAAAATATCAATCAAAATATCTGTTATTTTTTTAATTGAAATTTTAAATAAATTTGTTTTTAAAAATAATAATAATTTAACGATGAAATTAAATAAAACATCTATTAAAATTTAAATAATGAAATTAAATAAAATATAAACAAAATTTTAAAATAAAACATCAATAAAATATCTATAAAAAATTAAATAAATAAAACATCAATAAAAAGTTAAATAAAATTATTTTATTTTTAAATTGAGGCATTTAAATTTTATTGAATTTTATTAAATATAATACATAATTAAATAGTAGAGGGTCAAAATGGTCATTTTGCCACCTAATCCCAACAGTAAATAGTCCTTCCAAAATTGTCCCACACCCCTCCCCCAGAATAGTATAATCCCCCATATGGGGGATAAGGAGTCCGACCGGACTCCATGCCCGGCGGATTAAAAAAAAAACAAACGACAGACTACTCACTCCTTCGAATAAACAATCCGAACAGTGAATAATCTCTCCCTAATCCCAATCAAACACCCCCTAAGGGCGTGTTTGATTCGTAGGATTGGAGGGGGGGACTATCCACTATTTTGATTACAATCCAAATAGTGCTCCTTGTCCGCCGTTTGATTTTTTTTTTAGTCCGCTGGACATGGAGTCCGGCCGGACTCCTTATTCCCCATATGGGGGACCATTGTGTCCTAGGGGGGTTGGGACAGAATGTGGGGGACTATCCACTGTTAGGATTAGATGCTAAAATGACCATTTTGACCCTCTACTATTTAATTATGTATTATATTTACTAAAATTCAATAAAATTTAAATGTCTCAATTTAAAAATAAAATAATTTTATTTAACTTTTTATTGATGTTTTATTTATTTAATTTTTTAAAATAATTTTTTATAGATATTTTATTGATGTTTTATTTAAAATTTTTTTATAATTTATTTAATTTCATTATTTAAAATTTTAATAGGTGTTTTATTTAAAATTTTAATTAAAAAATAATATAAATTTTTTATACAGTTATACAGTATTAAATGAAATTTTAATGATTTATTAAATAATATAAAAAAATTAATGTCCTCTGTATTTTATTAAAACAAATTTATTTAATAAATCATTGTGTAAAATTTTAAAACAGTAATGGTATAAAAAATTTTAACACAGTAATGCTTACCCACGAATCAAATTTTAATAAAAGTAATGGTTACACAGTAATGGTTACACAGTAATCAAATTTTACCCTTTTTATTTATTTATTTATTTAT
Source organism: Camellia japonica (assembly GCA_030407325.1). NCBI lineage: Eukaryota > Viridiplantae > Streptophyta > Magnoliopsida > Ericales > Theaceae > Camellia > Camellia japonica. The sequence goes on along the minus strand of JAPPVO010000019.1, from coordinate 201,422,492 downwards.
TTAAAAAAATAAATTTATTTAATTGTGTAAAAAATAAAATAAAATAAAATAAATTTTTATTTAATCTAGCTAAAAATAATTAAAATATTAAAGATATGTTTAATATTGCTATTACTTAGTAAACAATTAAAAAGGATAAAATAGTCATTTGTTCATTTATCCTATCCAGTCCGTCCAACCAAACGTTGGATTCACTAAAAATAGTCATTTCCAGACATCTAATCTCATGAAAAAACAAACACAGGATACATATCCAATCCAACCAAATAGTCCAGGGGATTCACAGTCCCAGGACTCAAGTCCGATGGATTCTAATCCCCCCTTATCCAGTCCGTCCAATCAAACACACCCTAAGAGTACATAATTGAGTGCCTCAAGCATTCTCATGAATTTATTCATAATACATGTAGTTATAATAGAGCTATAAATAAGAGACTTTCATGTGCAAAGATTGTGTCATTGAGAGGTTTTTCTTGCATTTTGACCATCTCCATTTCATAGATGACATGTGTTGGCACCATAAATCTGTAATTTTTATTATTATTTATTATTTATATAATTGTAGGACATGTGGCATCCTCTTATTCATTTGGAGGTTATGAGAACCTACGAAATGTGAAAAGATGATGGAGAATGAAGTGGAGAACATGGAGCATTAATTGGAAGTTAAAGGAAGTTATGAAGACATGGAGGAATATGTGGCATTGTGGGAATGAAGATGGAAAAGTTGGTAGTTTTAGGTGGTTATTGGGTAGTTATTGCTGGAAGTTTTTTCCTACAAATATTTGTCTATAAATAGCCATTCATGGCTACATTGTAAAGGATCCATAATTCAAATCAAAGATAATTGATTTCAATATTTCTTGTCATTTTCCTTATCTTAGGAGTAGTTTAACATAAATTTATATTTCGAAGCATTTATTTTCAGCATTTCATTTTCGAAGCATTTAATGCACTTCCTTTTCGAAGCATAGGAGTAGAGGTAAGTAATTATTACTTTGATTGTTCACTCAATCATCTTTCTCCGTCTCCCTCATTCTTCTTTTAATTTTTCTTTTCTCTACACTTTGGCAATTTTGAAGTCCTCTTTGTTGAGGCGAAAGAACTGTCAACACAGTCACTTGATAATTGGCTTGAATTTAATCTGTAAGGATTTTTCAATCCTTGCTGGCACGCTCGCATTAATAATATTTTCCTTCGTAGGAAAAATAAGCCAACAATTTTTGGCACGCCCAGTGGGACTGCCAAATGTAAGAAATGACAAACGATTTGGATTTCGCCATTCGAACTTGTCAATTTGAAATATATTGGCATGAAAGAAAAATTTTGGATCTTCAAGAAGAGATCCATTTTCTTGATGAAATAAACTTTCATCCATTACAATATTATTTGGTGGAAGAAAAAAGACACCATTTAATTGGAGAAATTCGTTAACTTGATATGGAAATTCGCCAATGGAATGATGAGTTATTAACTCTCACTACCAAGTCATTAACTGAGGCTTTAATGGCCGAAATTGGTGAATTTTTTCAGAATTTTTCTATGGTTGAAAATAGCAAAAGTAAAGAGTTGATTTCATCAATGGCTCGAGGGGTTCAAGAGTCCGTTTTTAAAAAGCCATATTATGAAATTAACATAATGAAAGAGCATGTTTTTGAGCCAAATTTGGCTAAGAATAATGTTCCATGCATGGCTCGGGGGATCTCAAAACCAATTTTTAGAGAGTCAAGTCATGAAAATAACATATCTATGGGTAATTTTCATAAGCCATTAATGGTTAACATGGAAAAACAACCCACTTTGCCAAATAATTATGAAAATCAATTCGGCAAAAGTCATGTTTTTAAAGCAAACATGGTCAAGAATAATGAACAAGCCACTGTTCATGAATTCAAAATTTTTGACATTTTCCAAGGTGTAAAAAAGTATGAATTTTCATGGCCACACTATACCATGACTTTTGTTATTCGAAATCCATTTTGGATTTGTGGATCACATCAAACGTTGACTTTGATGGAATGGCTAGCAAATAATATTTCGTTATTGAAATATATTGGGCCAAAAATATGGTTGATCCATAAAACCATCATCATTTGGTTTTGTGGTTACCTTCGAAATATGTCCCAAGACACTTCGAAGCATGTTATTCATTGAAATGTCATTTTATAGCCATTAATGGCTTGTTAAAATGCCAAACTAATTTCATAGTAATCCAACTCTTTAGATTTTGTATGAAGAGATGTCGTGAGTACTTTCGAAGGATGACTTTGATTCTTTAGTAACATATGTGGCTTTCGAATGGTGGTTTTGTTATCAATAAACACCTTCGAAATGTAATATGGGGCGAGAAAACTTTCGAAATGCGTATCTCTCTTCAAATATATGTAAAATGGCAATTAATTAGTTGTCGAATAATGCCTATTTTTGGCATGATAAGTTGGTTCGAAGAACAACAGTTTTTGGTATCTTCGAAGAATTAATAATTGGTTCGAAGCACAAAATTAATATTTTCATTAATTATGTATGAACCAGAACATACAAAATTTGAATAACCACAATGTTGGCCAAAAGTTACTTCGAATGCCCTTTTGCCATAATTTTGTAAGTTTCGAAGCACTCTATCTTGCATTAACAGCTTCAAAGAAACAATAATGGTGGTTGTGAACCTTCAAAGTTTTGCCGAATATTTCCAAGGATGTGATTTGTCGGCACTTTCAACCTTCGAAAGATGATTTTGGTCCTTTATACCACCTTCGAAGCTTGTTACTAGTCCATAATAGCTAGCATTCGAGACATCTAGTCATAATTTCATACTCATTCGAAGCACTTTGTTGATGTTATTCGAAGCACTTTATTGCTTAGATTAGTCATGTGCTTGGTTCGGCCCTTCAAAAATTCAAGTAAACATCATTTTTAAGGGCCGCGGGGGGTAATGTTGGCACCATAAATCTGCAATTTTTATTATTATTTATTATTTATATAATTGCAGGACATATGGCATCCTCTTATTCATTTGGAGGTTATGAGAAGCTACGAAATGTGAAAAGATGATAGAGAATGAAGTGGAGAACATGGAGCATTAATTGGAAGTTAAAAGAAGTTATGAAGACATGGAGGAATATGTGGCATTGTGGGAATGAAGATGGAAAAGTTGGTAGTTTTAGGTGGTTATTGGATAGTTATTGTTGAAGTTTTTTCCTACAAATATTTGTCTATAAATAGCCATTCATGGCTACATTGTAAAGGATCCAGAATTCAAATCAAAGACAATTGATTTCAATATTTCTTGTCATTTTCCTTATCTTAGGAGTAGTTTAACATAAATTTATATTTCGAAGCATTTATTTTCAGCATTTCATTTTCGAAGCATTTAATGCACTTCCTTTTCGAAGCATAGAGTAGAGGTAAGTAATTATTACTTTGATTGTTCACTCAATCATCTTTCTCCGTCTCCCTCATTCTTCTTTTAATTTTTTTTTCTCTACACTTTGGCAATTTTGAAGTCCTCTTTGTTGAGGCAAAAGAACTGTCAACACAATCACTTGATAATTGGCTTGAATTTAATCTGTAAGGATTTTTCAATCCTTGCTGGCACGCTCGCATTTATAATATTTTCCTTCGTAGGAAAAATAAGCCAACAATGAAATGTAAATATGTAATATATCATCAAAATTAACGGTTTATAATTACCGTAGTATTAAAATTTTCAAAAATTATCTTCAAAGCTTTTGATTTAAAATATGAATTTATTAATGCAAATCTCTCAAAATCATTGATTATGAAATGAAAATCTTCATTTAATCTATGAAAATATGAATAGAGGATTTGGATCCAAACTTTTCCTATATTTTGTCGGAGGCCTCCAATCCATGAGTAACCAAATGTGTATTCGCACACCATTAAAATTCTTAATTCATATTATTTTTTCATTTGAACATCAATTATTGAAAAAAAATCAATTATTCAGATATTAATTTTTCAAATATCAACTAACAAATGAAAATTTAGCTGAGCAATTGATATTATATTAATTGATTTTTGTTTGATAATTGACATTAAAATAATTAATTTTTATATAATCATTATTTGAATGAAATGGAGGAAAAACTTGTAATGTGCAAATAGAAACTCTCTCAAAACAATAGACATTGGACAAGTAGGTGAACCCTAACCATAGTGTTTTTATATAATAATTCTTAGGCTATGTTGGCCATGTCTATTTGGATTAAAATAGTCATATAGAATAAAATTGACTATTTTAATTGAATAGAACAAAATGTCACATCTAAATTATAGTCATTTCATTTTTTTCTCTTACAAAAATCAAAAAAGCAAAAAGCCTATTCTAAACAAGACTTTTTAGCCCTAGGTAGCCTCGTTTGGGAACATACTATTTTAGTAACTTTTTAATTTTTTAACTAAAATATAAGGTAAAAAAAACTAATATATTTGGAATGACTTTTTAATTTTTTTAAAAAAGATGTACAAAGAGTAAAGAGAAAAGAGAATCTTGACTTTTGGTATAAGTTATAGATTTTCTAATTTTTTTAGTAACTTTTAACTGTTTGGTTTGTGTTTGTAGAGTAATTTTTGAGATAAAAAGTATGAAAACTTGTTTGGTTTGCCTTTTTTCAAAAATGGTTTTGAAAAATTGTTTTGGGGAGAGAGTTTTAAAAAAAGTGATTGATTTGATGTGTATGAGAGAGAGAGAGTGATTTCAAAAAGTAGATAACCAAACAAAATTTTGAGATTTTTTTTGAAAAAATTTGTTTGGTTTGATTACTCTTGAAAATTTGTTTGTAGAGAATTTTTTTCAAAAATTTTTCTGAAAAACAAACCAAACAAGGCCTAAACTTTTACACTCACATGCCAAACGAGACTTAAAATAATTAAAGATCTAAAAAGCCACTCACATTCCAAAATTTTGCATTTGGAATATTCAAATTCCATCCCACGAGGGGTTTCTCTATGGAGGAAAGAGATGAAAAGGTTTTATGGGCATTAATAATGACATGGATAGGCCCACAAGGGCCACAACCCACCATGAGTAAACCCAGGCCCACCATCTAAACCCCATTGCATAACCCGGTTAGTAAAACCCAGCATCACTGGAAGCCAACTGGGCAGGGAAGGCCAATAATATTCGGACACACGGCAGATGCAGGACAGGCCACGTCAGCAGACAAAGATCTGCAAAGTTATTGCCACAGCACATCACCATTAATGCAACCCATCACCGCATTAATTGCGACAACACCTCTCAGCTGGAATGGCATCCCCTCACCCTGAACAAGACGAACCACGGCGTAAGCTTTGGCAGGGAGGTCAGAACGGATGAGACGGCGAAATGATTACCAAAGGATATAAGCAAGACTTGAAGGCAAGAAGAAGGTTAAGTTTTCTATCTCTCTCTCTCTCTACATTTTACCTATCACCTTTTCTAATTCGTACACCGGAGGGTTCGCCGGGGGACTACCCCGTTCCCCGTTGAACTTGCTTGCAGGTTATCCAGTGGGCTTGAGGAGCTTGGATCGGTCTAGCCCATTCACCAGGACGAACTGCATCATCAGTTGGCGCCGTCTGTGGGAACTGGTTTATCCGTGCGCCAGTTGTGTTCATTGCCGCCGGAGACCCTGTTCCAGTAACCTTCTCACCCCATCCGTCAAGTGTATGGTCACGACTAGATCCATGGCTTCCCACCATAATGCTACAGATCACCAAACCGACCCTCCCAATCCAAACAACCCACCACAATACTTCATCGAGCTCACTAACAGCATCAACCGTATGGCCGACAAAACCAGGCCTTAATCAATGCTCTGCTCCAACGGAACCTCCCTATTCCTCCACCACCTCCAGATATTCCACCCCATCCAGAACAAGTTCCGGGCCATACTGTCCCACAACCCAATCCTCCCAACTCGGGGGGCTTGCAACCCCCTCACCCACATATACATCCACCTCCTCCACCCCCACGTCCATCAGTCATAGCTCCAGCTCCCGAGGGAGAAGCCAGCAGCGTCCAACATCTGTCCCCCTCTGGTGGTGACAACATTCCCCTTTGGGACGCTGAACTCCGAGCCATGAAACTCCAACTCCAAGGGGTTATGCAGAATATCCAACATAAGCCCTCCACCACAGCAAACTCCCCATTTGTCGCCTCCATCCGAGACAAACCCCTACCCGCCAAGTTCAAAATGCCTACCATCGACCCCTTTGACGGACGACCGACCCCGTCGACCACCTGGAGACCTACCGTACCCTCATGATCCTCCATGCCTTCCCTGACGAAATCATGTGCCGAGCCTTTCCCGTGACACTGAAGGGGTCGGCTCGGCTATGGTTCAGCCAGTTGCCACCAGATTCGGTCTCCACATTTCAGCATCTCAGTGACTCCTTCCTGAGCCACTTCATCGGGGCCCAACGCCAGCGACGCCCGGCGACTCAACTCCTCAACATCCGTCAGACCGAAGGGGGAATTACTGCGCAGCTTTGTCACTCGCTTCAACACCGAAGCCTTGCAAGTTGCTGAAAACGACGATAAAGTCATCCTTACAGCCTTCATGGCCGGTCTGCGGTCATCCGATTTCCTCTTCTCCCTCTCTAAGAACCCCCCGACATCCATGGCAACCTTGCTCTCCAAAGCCCAAAAGTACATGAACGCCGAGGATTCTCTAGCCGCTCGGCAGGACTCAACAACCAAATATCTGACCCCCAGAGAAAAGAGAAAAGACCAAGAACCCAGCAACACCCGGCATCATAGCCAAACATCCCGCTATGCCGACCGATCCCCTCGCGCCGACCGGTCAGCACCAGTAAGACCCCCCGGTCGGTTCGAGCGATATACACCCCTCAATTCTCCCATGGAACAAGTCCTTAACCAGATCCAACGGGACTACCCCCTCAAGTGGCCTCTTCCTCCACGGAACCCTTCCAACCGTAAGGACCAGTCCAAATATTGCCGTTTCCACCAGGACCACGGCCATAACACCGACGATTGCATCAGCCTCAAAGATCAAGTGGAGACCCTCATTCGCCAGGGGCGTCTAAGCCGGTTCACAGACACCCGCCCTCAACAGAGGCACAAAGCCGAGCCCCACAGGGACAATCGCAGGCACACCCCTCCACGACGACCGGGTCAACCAGACCAGGGCCGCGACCGACCTCCCCAGCAACCTCTGCCACAAGGTAATCCACCCCCGCCGGTCGGTGAAATCAGAGTTATCTCGGGCGGTCTTGCTTGCGGGGGACCGTCGCGCTCGGCTCAGAGGGCAGAACTGAGAAAAATACGGCAGGGCTCGGATAAGGCAGTCATCACGGTAGACCGACCCCCCAAGCAGCCCAAGCAGTGGACCGAACCCATTACCTTCACAGACGCCGACTGTACAGGCATCCGTTATCCACATGATGATCCTCTCGTCATCTCTGCCGTCCTCTCCAACTACAAGGTCAGGCGAGTCCTCATCGACAATGGAAGCTCTTCAGACATCATATTCCTCGGCTGCTTCCGCCAGCTCAAGATCGGAGAGGAAAGTCTGTCTCCACTCCAAACCCCCTTGGTCGGTTTCACTGGCGACCGGGTGACCTCTATCGGCTCCATTGATCTCCCCATCACCATGGGGAATACCCACGGCAAACCACGAAGCTGCTCACTTTCCTTGTAGTCGACTGCCCCTCTGCCTACAACATCATTCTCGGCCGCACTGCCCTCAACGCCTTCCAAGCCATCACATCCACCTACCACCTTGCCCTCAAGTTCCCTACTGATCTCGGGGTCGGAACAGTCAGGGGAGAACAGACCGTCGCTCGAGAATGTTATGTGGCCTCACTTAAAGAAGTCAAGCTGAAGGAGGCAATGATCATTGAAGGACTTGACGTCCGAGATGAGGACGAACTGATCAGAGGCGAACCTGTGGAGGAACTCATCGAAGTTAACATCGATCCCACCAACCCACACAAAACTGCCAAGATCGGCAGTCAACTACCTTCCCAAGCAAAGGCCAACCTCACCGCCCTCCTGACCGAGCACAGAGACGTCTTTGCCTGGACCCATGCAGACATGCCGGGCATCGACCCCTCCTTCATAACTCACCGCCTCAGTATCGAGCCTCATTTCCGACCTTACCGACAGAAGCAGCGTGTCTTCCACCCAGAGCGCAATAACCTCATCGCCACAGAAGTCGACAAACTCCTTGAAGCTCAGTTCATCCGAAACGTAGACTATCCCAAGTGGCTGTCCAATGTGGTTCTAGTCCGCAAAAACAATGGCAAATGGCGTCTCTGCGTCGATTACTCTGACCTGAACCGAGCTTGCCCCAAAGATAGCTATCCACTCCCCCGCATAGATCTACTGGTTGACGCCACAGCCGGTCACCAAATGCTCAGCTTCATGGATGCTTTCTCCGGGTACAACCAAATCATGATGCACTCGTCCGATCAAGAACACACGTCCTTCATCACCGATCGAGGGGGTACCACTATTGTGTAATGCCATTCGGACTAAAGAATGCTGGGGCCACCTACCAACGGTTAGTCAATACAGTCTTCCACCATCAGATCGGACGAAACATGGAAGTGTATGTAGATGACATGCTAGTCAAGAGCAAACTCTCCACTGACCACCTCACCGACCTACGAGAGACTTTTGCCACCCTTCGCAAATATCAGATGAAGCTCAACCCAGAGAAGTGTGCCTTTGGTGTAGGATCTGGAAAGTTCTTGGGTTTTATGGTCAGTCAACGCGGCATCGAGGCCAACCCTGAGAAGATTAAGGCCTTGATTGAGATGCAGTCACCCAAAACGGTTAAAGAGGTTCAAAGACTCACTGGCAGAGTGGCAGCCCTCAACCGTTTCATCTCCCGTGCAACGGACAAGTGCCTACCATTTTTTAAAGTTCTTCGGCAGACTTTTGAATGGACGACTGAATCCGAAGAAGCCTTTCAACAGTTAAAGCAGTGCATGGCCAATCCCCCCTTCTCTCACAGGCAATCACGGGTGAGCCCCTCTTCCTCTACTTAGCAGTATCAAGCACCGCAGTCAGTGCAGCTCTCATCAGAGAGGACGGTTCCGTCCAGCGGCCGGGTACTACATCAGTCGGGCTCTCAGGGGAGCGGAGCAGAACTACCCCCTACTAGAAAAGCTGTCCCTGGCCTTGGTCACCGCCTCCAGACGACTCCGCCCCTACTTCCAAGCCCACTCCATAGTGGTCCTCACCGACCAGCCCCTGAGGAAGGTCATGCAGCAACCAGAGCTCTCAGGAAGACTAATGCAGTGGTCAGTAGAGCTGAGCCAGTTCGACATCTCTTATCGCCCCCGGACAGCAATCAAGGGGCAAGCTGTTGCTGACTTCATCTCGGAATTCACCAATCCAGCCCCAACCGCTAACCCTCAACCCCCACCCGCCCCACCAGAGCCCGAAGATCCTCATTCTTGGACGCTCAATGTTGACGGCTCGTCCCGCAGAGAAGGAAGTGGGGCTGGCCTCATCCTCACCTCCCCTGAGGGGGGTTATTTCAAATGTGCCCTCCGCCTCTTGTTTGCGGCCAGCAACAATGAGGCCGAATATGAAGCGTTGATAGCAGGACTTCGTCTGGCCAAAGACATTGGTGTTAGCCACATCCGCGTGTTCAGTGACTCCCAACTCATCGTCGGCCAGATCACGGGAGAATTCGATGCCAAAGACAACACAATGCGGGCTTACAGGGACATGGCACTCCCCCTTGTTCGCCTCTTCAATACCTTCCAGATCAGACACATCCCTCGGGCGGAAAACTCCAAAGCAGATGAGATGGCCCAGCTGGCCTCTGCCGACCATTCCGACCTCAGCCATGGAGTTCGCCTCGAGTACCTAACCCACCCAGCCATCTCGCCCGACCTACAAGAAGTGCAATTCCTCCAGACGGAGCCCATCCCTTGGGCATCCGACATCTTCCTCTTCTTGACCACTGGAGAACTCCCAGATGACCAACAGCAGGCTGCCAAGGTCAGAGCTCGGTCGGCTAACTACATTCTGGTCGACGGCGTCCTTTACAAGCGTGGTTTTTCACGACCGTACCTGCGATGCCTCAGCCCCGCCCAAGCAACCTATGTAATGCAAGAGATCCATGAAGGAATCTGTGGCAATCATTCGGGTGGCAGGTCTCTCGCACACAAAGTACTCCGTACAGGCTACTTCTGGCCGACTCTCAACCAAGATGCCATTGATTTTGTGCTCAAATGCGACAAGTGTCAGCGCTTCGCCAACATCCCCCATGCCCCCCACTGAGCTGATCACCCTCTGCAGCCCTTACCCGTTCGCCAAATGGGGGATCGACTTGGTTGGTCCACTTCCCACTGGTCGAGGCCAAACCAAGTTCGCGATTGTTGCCATTGATTACTTCACCAAGTGGGTCGAGGCAGAACCCCTCGCCACAATCACCGAGCGGAACACCACCAAGTTTATCTGGCAATCGATTGTCTGCCGATTTGGCATCCCTCAGGCCATCGTTTCCGACAACGGCAAACAGTTCGACAACGCTAAATATAGGAAATTTTGTGCAGATCTCCAGATTCAACCATGCTTTTCTTCCCCCGGTCATCCCCAAGCAAACGGCCAAGTTGAAGTCACCAACCGCTCTCTCCTGAAGATCATCAAAACTAAGCTCGAAGCTGCTAAAGGCCTCTGGGCTGAGGAACTACCACATGTACTCTGGGCTTACCGAACCACTGCCCGGACTCCTACTGGGGAAACCCCTTTTCGCTTAACATATGGCGCTGAGGCGGTCATTCCGGTAGAAGTCGGTCTGCCCACCCCCAGGGTCTTGCATCCGGATCTCGCCTCAACCGAAGAACTCCGTCGAGCAGACCTGGACCTCATCGAAGAGCTCAGAGAGACTGCTGCTGTCAGATTGGCTTCGTACCAGCAGAAAATGAGAACGCACTACAACCGCCGAGTCCGACCACGGGAGTTCTCTATTGGCGACCTTGTCTTGAGAGAAGCAACTCTTGCCACAAAGAATCCGACCGAGGGCAAACTGGCAGCCAAATGGGAGGGGCCCTACGTGGTGAAAGCCCGACCACGACCAGGCACTTATCGACTGCAAGACATGGACGGCCGAGACCTTCCCCATCCCTGGAATGCTGAACATCTGAAGCGTTACTATCAATGAACCCTTACTTTTGTATTGTCAAACTTGTTGTATTTTCCTTTTTCAATTCATAATACAAATATCGATTGGAGTTCCAACCTTCTATAATTCAACTGTCTGAATGTCGCTTCCATGAAACTTTCATTTGCAGCACCACTTACAAAAGCCTCAGTCCGACCTGAGCACTTACAAAAGCCTCAGTCCGACCTGAGCACTTATAAAAGCCTCAGTCCGACCTGAGCACTTTCAAAAGCCTCAGTCCGACCTGAGCACTTTCAAAAGCCTCAGTCCGACCTGAGCACTTACAAAAGCCTCTCCAGACCAGCACCCAAACCAGGAACCAAGCACTCGGCCAGACCGAGCACTTTAAAAGCCTCAGTCAGACCGAGCACTTTCAAAAGCCTCAGTCCGACCTGAGCACTTACAAAAGCCTCAGTCCGACCTGAGCACTTCAAAAGCCTCAGTCCGACCTGAGCACTTTCAAAAGCCTCAGTCCGACCTGAGCACTTTCAAAAGCCTCAGTCCGACCTGAGCACTTACAAAAGCCTCGGCCAGACCGAGCACTTTCAAAAGCCTCAGTCCGACCTGAGCACTTACAAAAGCCTCGGCCAGACCGAGCACTTCAAAAGCTCGTCCAGACCGAGCACTTTCAAAAGCCTCAGTCCACCTGAGCACTTACAAAAGCCTCAGTCACCTGAGCACTTTCAAAAGCCTCAGTCCGACCTGAGCACTTTCAAAAGCCTCAGTCCGACCTGAGCACTTCCAAAGCCTCAGTCCACCTGAGCACTTCAAAAGCCTCAGTCCGACCTGAGCACTTTCAAAAGCCTCAGTTCGATCTGAGCACTTACAAAAGCCTCAGTCCGACCTGAGCACTTACAAAAGCCTCAGTCCACCCTGAGCACTTCTAAAAGCCTCAGCCCGACCGAGCACTCTCGAACATCAGAAGACCCAGCGAAACAAGTACCAGCATAGCCTTGGGAGAACACTTAGTCACAAGTTAAGGTCACAAAATTTTACAACATCTCTACTTAGTCAAATTCCAACAGTGTTCCCCAATTTCTCCCCTACAGGTTTACTATTGGCCCCTTTAGTTACAATTTAAAACCTACTTTCCTGCCTTCATTCATTGAATTTTTACACAAGTCCAATCTCACTCTGCATGAAGGCATCTTATCAGTTCACTTACTCTACGTGATGGAATTTTTAATTTGACAAGTTCGAATTCACAAGTTCTAATTGAAATTCAAATTCACAAGTTCATCCTCTTCAATTTATCAGTTCAATTTTATCAATCCAATCTCACAAGTTCAAATTCACTTGGCTCACTTAGCTCAAGTTCACTCTGCCATGAAGTTGAATTTTTTCATAAGTTCATCACTCGTTTTTATCACAAGCATTTCTCCATTTCAAACCCACCAAACAAATAAACACAGTTAATTGCAAGACACAAATAGAGTTTTATTCATTGGCGAAATGTGTACATCAGTTTATTACAATACTTCAAAAACAAAACAAAACAAAAATGTGTGTACAAGGACGAACCAAAAATTCTTCAAGTACATTTATTTTCAGATCACTCCCCCTCACTAGAGATGAGATCTGCCTCCTCTATACCCTCATCCAGGGGGGTCTGGGCCACATCATCCTCTTCAATCGCCACCCTGCTAAAGTCAAGCTCTGGGAACAGCTCTTCAGCCTTGCGTTTGAACATTTTCCACCCGCTGTCCCAGTACTCTGACATTTCATGCTTGTAGAAGTCCGACTGCTGGAAGCTCGCAATCACCTCAGACTCAGTTCTCCCAGCAGTCGTCTTCGATGGGCCAGACCCCCCAGTCTCTTCCCTTGCTAAGCTGCTGGCAACTGCAGCATCGATCGCCATCTGGAACTCAGGAGACCCTTTGAATTGAGTAACAGCTGCAACATAAAGATCAGGGTAGGCTGCCATTTCCGAGGCCGCCTTCGCCTTCTCTTTGTTCAGCTCCTTTTGTAGGGCCTCCTTTTCAGCTGTAGCCTTGGCCCTCTCAGCCTCCAGCTCCCTCCTCCAGGCCTCCCCCTCAGCAATCAACTTCCCCTTCTCTGCTTCCAATTGCTTCAGCAGGGTCTCCCTCTCCACAGCCACCCTACTCCGCTCTGCCTCCAACTCCTTGTGCAGGCTCTCCCTCTGCTCCATCGCTCTGGTGCGCTCGTCCTCCACCTCTTTTTGCAGAGCCTCAGCCTTAGCATCTGCATCATCCCTCTGCCTGACGAGCTCTTCGTTATTGGTCATGGCCTCCTCATGCCGCTCGACCGCGATGGCACAGGCCTTTTGGGACTCCTCCAATTTTTTCTGCTCACCAGTCAACTGGAACTCGAGCGACACAACCCTGCGGCGCGTGTCCTCCAACTCCAACTTGACTGATGACAGCTCGGTATGGGCAGTTTTCCATGCAGCACTCTCCTTCTTCAGCTTGGTCAGATCTGCCTTGGCCTCTTCAGCTTTGATTTTGGCCGCCGCAGCTTTCCTCAGCAGGGCCCCTGCCAGGGTAGTTACCTCCATTTGGGCGGAGCATAACCCCTGAACAGGTCGGCCTCATTAAATCCAGAGGCCGCGCGCAGACCTGACTCCTCCACCATCTTCACTAAGCGGTCTGCCCCCGCCCTAGCTGGGCCTCCATCTCCCTAGCCTCCCAGCCACAGCACGCGCATGGTAGATAGTGGCGCCCAGGCCAACTCCTCTTTCCTGAGGCACAGGGCCCCTTTGGGTCTGCTCCCTCCCACTTAGCTCTGCCCCAACCAACCCAGCTTCCACTTGCACCACTGGGGTCTTCTCCAACCTCCCACTTGGCTCACCCCCAGCCAGCCCAGCTCCCACTTGTTCTGCTGGGGTCTTCTCCACAACGCCCACCGTTGGACTGGCTACCCCCACTTCTGGGGTGTCCTTTGTCACAAGGACCTCTGCCCCAGCTGAGACGCCCACCCCTTCTGGGGTCTGCTCCACCTCTTCCCCCTCTACTTGCTTGGCCAGACCAGCCTCTTCCATCCTCACCTCCTTTCTTCTTTTTTGGGCTGGCTCTTCTTCCCTCCGCCTCAACCTCTTCTTTTTCTTCCCCACGCCCAGCGCCTCCATCTCCTTCAACGACCTCTCCTTTAGAGGGTCTTTTGGGAGCAATCGTGGGACGAACTCGACCAAATCCTTTTCTCCCAAGGGTTTGGGACGAGGTCGGATCCTCTCCCTCGCCACTGGCCGAGCCGGTCGGTCGACTTGGGACTCCTTGAATTTCTGGGCTTTCACCAGGATGGCCTGATCCTCTGCCTCCTGCGCCCTCCTTCTCGCCTCCAGCTCTGATCGGTCGAGGTCTCCACCGCTCGGTTGTGGACCCAACCCAGCTTCAAACAGCGCCGACGGCTGAACCAGCTCGTCCCACTTGACTTTTTCCTTCTCCTTCCACTCCTTCACCTTCTTTACCCTCTCCTCCGCCGCCCCCCCAACTTTAGCTCCACATACTTGGTTGGCACCTTCCACACGGTGCGCACACCGGCCCCTCCAGAGGTGGACACATAGAACCACCGCGGCCTCCAACCTTTGATTGACGTTGGTAGACCAGCCACCAAACCCTTCCCTGCCAACGCCTGAAGGGTGATCCAGGTCTCCTGCTGCCCTGAAGCTTTGTAGCAGCCAAAGAACTCCTCCACCGTCATGGCCACCCCTCCGTTCGCCTTCGGCCAAGCACTTGCGCAAGCCAACAGGATTTTCCATGCATTGGGCATCAGTTGCCCTGGTGCTACCTCCAGGTGGTTGAGCACATCTACCACGATTTGCGGCAGAGGCAACCTCAGTCCACCTTTTAGAGCTTCCTCGTAGAGGGAAAACTCTCCTGCCCTGACGTCGGACGGTCTCTCCGTCGATTTTGGCACCAGCAATTCCACCTCCACCGGAATCTGGTACTTCTCGCGGATAGCCTCCAACTCCGCCGCTGTAATAATGGATCTGTCAGCCCTCGAATGCCAGTGGTCTGGTTCCACCTGGCTGATTGGCTGCGCCGTTTCTGTCACGGTGGAAACATGGGTTCGCGCCACCGATTCCCCCGCCCTGCTGGACCTGTACTGAACCGCTAGTTCCTCTGCATCATCTTCCCCCAGTGGATCTACCCTGACAATTGCAGTCTCTTCCTGGGCCATTTCTAAGCTGTGTTCGCGAATAGCTTCTGATGCAGGTGCTAAAAAATCGAAGAAATGTTTCAACGGGGTATCGTGGGCAACGAAGGAACTGATACTTCGAATGTTTTGAGTTTTTGTAAAGAAGTAGGTGAATCGTATGATACCAAAAGCCCACGGTTTGCCCGTATTCCAAGGATCCAAATTAATGTTCGCCAGTTTGAAAACTTTTCAAATCATCCGCCAAAACTGTATCATCAATGCCCATAATAATGCCCTGACGTTTCACTCCTGATCTAACGATTGACCTTTCCCCTCCCAAAATTCTGCCACGTGTATGGCCCCGATGCACTGAGTTCTGCCATTACCTTGTCTTTTCCACTTCAAATCATCACGTGACACGCCGCCTCTTGAGCCCCGTGCCCTTCCACTCGGTCACCCCCACACGGTCGGTCTTCTCGCGCAGACACCTTCGCGGTCGGCCTCTCCCGCTCGGTCACCCTCGCGGTCGACCCTGCCCGCTCGGTCGCCCTCACGGTCGGCCACGCCCCCTCCGTCACCCTCGCGGTCGGCCTCTCCCGCTCGGTGACCCTCGTGGTCGACCCTGCCCGCTCGGTCGCCCTCACGGTCGGCCTCGTCCACTCGGTCACCCTCACGCTCGGCCTCTCTCGCTCGGTCACCCTCATGGTCGGTTTCCTTATTATTATTCCCTTCGTTGGACTAAAGCTGCACTCGGGAATGGGGGACTACTGACATGGATAGGCCCACAAGGGCCACAACCCACCATGAGTAAACCCAGGCCCACCATCTAAACCCCATTGCATAACCCGGTTAGTAAAACCCAGCATCACTGGAAGCCAACTGGGCAGGGAAGGCCAATAATATTCGGACACACGGCAGATGCAGGACAGGCCACGTCAGCAGACAAAGATCTGCAAAGTTATTGCCACAGCACATCACCATTAATGCAACCCATCACCGCATTAATTGCGACAACACCTCTCAGCCGGAATGGCATCCCCTCACCCTGAACAAGACGAACCACGGCGTAAGCTTTGGGCAGGGAGGTCAGAACGGATGAGACGGCGAAATGATTACCAAAGGATATAAGCAAGACTTGAAGGCAAGAAGAAGGTTAAGTTTTCTATCTCTCTCTCTCTCTACATTTTACCTATCACCTTTTCTAATTCGTACACCGGAGGGTTCGCCGGGGGACTACCCCGTTCCCCGTTGAACTTGCTTGCAGGTTATCCAGTGGGCTTGAGGAGCTTGGATCGGTCTAGCCCATTCACCAGGACGAACTGCATCATCAAATAATAATATAGTCCTAGTTTGGAATGTAATACGTAGTTGGCATTCCAGTACATGGTATTAATATTCAATAGTATTTTTATACATTTCAAAAGCGTTTTGTATTATTTTAAAAAACAGACCATTAGTGGACACATTGATTTTGGTCCGCTAACACCGGTATACAAATGGTCCATTAAAATATATAAAATACAAATATTTGTTAATAATTTTAAGTGTACAGATGAAAATTATAAAATAAGATATAGAGCTCTCATAAAAATTGTATTTTATTCTGTGATTTTTTTTGTGTTCATGTAATACTGTTAAATATTTTTAGAAATGTGTATGGACATGCTGTGCTACAAACTACATTTATTTTTTAAATTTAGTTTTTCTATAGTTTCATTAAAGATTGGAGAGGTTCATTTTGTGTGTTGTGAATCTATCTTAATCCATTTCGGACATTTGAATGGTTCATCTTGTAACTTTCATCGAGTAAATTATTTATATAAAAAAAATTAAATTGGTCGAACATTGACATATCACATTTGTCTTAATAATAATAAACGAAAATTATACTTTTAAAAATAAATTGTCTACTACACAAATATAATATGATGATATGAATAGTGAAATGAGATTATCAACTCAGAGTCTGTTTGGAATTTGGGTTGACCTTTTAGTTTTTTGGTTTTTTTAGTTCGGGATTAAAAAGTCTCGTTTGAATTAGGTTTTTTGACCTTTTTGACTTTTATAAGAAAAAAAATAAAATGATTATAATTTAAATGTAATATTTTTTAGCCTAAAGCTAAAAAATCTATTTTATTTTTTTGTAATTATTTTAATCATAACCGGCCCCAACCTAACTTTCCAAACAAGTATTTTCTCCTCCTCAACTAGAAGAATATGTCAACCATCCAATATAAGTTGAACTTTCTTTCTTCAATATAATGATGATTGATTGCATTATGAACAAAGGACCTGCAAGAAATCCATTTGTGCTTGACATGTATATATATTCCCAATGTAGCCATGAGATGAGAGAGGGTCCATGAGAAAAATTGGAGATTTCCAGTCCTATCAATGGAAAGCTAATCAAATTTAGTATTCATGAGCATTATGAAGCTTATCTGAACTTTATGTCCACATCCACCTCAATTGAAATGAAATGAAATGGAGGGTTGAAAACAATGGTTAATCATGTACCGTTCAATGGGGAGAATAGATGGTATTAGATTAAAAAATGCTTACAATTCTTTTACTATCAGACAATGTTTGATTGTCTGAATTAATTTTGAGTTGGGAAGGCAACATCGTAAGTTAGGATGAAAACATGTTTGTAGTGCCTTCTTCCTGCCATGAATTATATCAAGGGCAGTACAAATCAAGAAGGTGTCAAGGTAGGACGAGAGAGACAAGTTAATTTTGTATTTTTTAAGAATGTTGTTACTAGCCCAAGATCTGGTGGCTTAGTGACATGAAGATAGCACTTATGGGCTTTTAAGGAAGAGGTTGAGGGTTCAATCCAATAGTTAATTTAACAATTAATAATTGATTGTTATCGGGGGAGAGGAGAGTTTTACAAAAATTGTACAATAAGGGATAAGAAGTGAAAATGATTAATTAGTGTAATATTTTGATATTTTAATTTTGTTCAATTAAGAAAATTATATATGAAAAATTTAAAAATCCTAGAGATATTTATTCATAATTATATTTCAATTTAAAATAAAGAATATTAATCACTATCAAATAATCAATGACAAATTAGTATAACGATTTAACGTAGAAAAAATCATAATTAGAGCACCTCTAATTATGACAAAAAATCAAGAGCCAAAGTTACAAAACAATCTAATAAGAAAACATAAAGGAATTACACATGAATACTCATAATTACCTAGTGAATTCACGCCCAAATTGAACCAAATCCAGTGTGCCTATTCTACCACTATCTTTATATCAGAATTGTTTTGCCCAACGTTGAATCCACAACGCCAATGTCGAATTCACGATGATGAGCTACTCCAGAATCTACCAAAACTTCAGGCCCAAGTTTACCGGAATCCACCGAAAAACATCTCTCCCTTTATGTAAATAAAAGGACGAAAACAACCCTTGATGTTTGACACTATGTAATTCGTTAATCAATCGATCACCATTTATACATCAAGAAAACTCATATAAACGACTTTCCAATATAGAACATTTTTGTATTTTATTCCTCTCTGAGAATTTGGATGGATTGAACCTAAAAATAACAAACGGTGCACTTTATAGAAAACAGAGATCGAAGACCGCTCAAGCAGTAAAGTCGGTGCAAAATATATAGGCCAACTCCTCAAGCGCAACTTCTACCACTTGCTCAAGTGGTAAACACAAGTTATCCAAAAATTCTGAATGCAAGCTGAAATATTGAAAACTCTACTTCATTGCTCGAGCGCACAAATGACTATTCAAGCGGTCAAACAACTTTAGCTTTGGGGGCGTTGCCCTCGACCTCACCTAAATGCTGCCCTGGACCCACCATGAGGCGCTGCCCTTGGACTCTCGTGAGTTGACTGGGTATCTCGATCTCCGTACATAGTCAACAAAGTGGTAAATAAAAAATGCTCAAGATACGAAATGTCAACATAAACTTCTCTACACAAGTACAATTCGGATTGGATTCGCATATAAATACTTACTGCCTCACTGAAACAAAAAAACGAATAAAATTACAACTTAAAAGCGTTTTGTCAACCAAAATTGCCAATTGTAAAAATCTAATAATAAATTATGAATATGTAAAAATATTTAATAAATATAATTAGTGCAGAGCGACAGCAGTAAGGAAGAAATTTTCATCCCTAATTGTGAAGGATAATATATTCCACGAGTTTATTTCACTTTAAATCCCCCACCCAGTGGGATTATATTTTTTTTTACAGAATTTATAGTTTAAAAGTGACATGATATTCAAACCTCTTTTGTTGTATTTAAATAACTGAAATATTAGACCTGCAAGATTAGTAATCCAATCTTATACCCACCAATCCAGAAATCAATAGACCTTGCATCCTTTTCTTTTTTAATTGTTTAATTTTTTAATTTTTTGTACAACATGTTACTTCCATGCTTTTTTTTTCCTTTTCGAACGGTGTTACTTCCATGCTAGAATAACTTTTTTTTCCCGACCTTTGTTCAAAGCAATATGCATGCATTAAAAGTAGCAAAAGAAAAGTTACTAGGGGAAAGAAACAACAAAAACACTATGTTATTATGTTGTATATAATATTCAAAGAGTTGGTTCAACATAAATTGATTTTTGAAAAAAAACATTAATAATTTGATATAACTAAGAGAACCCATTCTCTCAATGGTAGTTCATCTGCTTAGGAAGAGTTCTTTTTCTTGTTTTACTATATGTTCTGTAATTTTCAAAAAGTTATAAGCCAACCTAAGCTGACCAATTTGGTTGGTACGTAGCTAAAACTTGCACAACAACATTGAGCATCTCTACGTTGTCTTTGAATGAATCTTGTGTTTGGATCATAAATTTAATTAGAAATTTTGAAAGGAAAGGTGAAAAATCTAAAAATCTCCGATATATCGATTTATGATTATGTATCAATTTTAAACAATAAATAGTAATCTTAATTAAACAATCAAAGATAAATTGACATAATAATTTAACGTGAAAAAATCACAATTTGAGCGCCACTAATTGTGATAAAAAAATTATGGGCCAAAATCACAAAACAATTCAC
The DNA here is from genome assembly GCA_030407325.1 of Camellia japonica. Classification (NCBI taxonomy): domain Eukaryota; kingdom Viridiplantae; phylum Streptophyta; class Magnoliopsida; order Ericales; family Theaceae; genus Camellia; species Camellia japonica. The sequence goes on along the minus strand of JAPPVO010000019.1, from coordinate 201,402,190 downwards.
TAAGAAGAGAGTGTGTTTGTTTTGAGGGATTATTTTATGGGATTGGACCATTAGTCCATCCGGACTAATAGTCGATTGTTTGGTTCGATTTTTTTGTTTCAGATTAATAGTCCTCCGGACTATTAGTCCTCATATGAGGGATTATTGTATCCTAGGGGGAGGTGGAATTATTTCCATGAAATTGGTATCCCATGGGACTAATATGTGAAATGTCCATTTTACCCTCATGCTATTACTTAATAAACAATTAGAAAATGGTAAAATAGCTTTTTAAACATTTATAAATTATTTTTTTAGTGTTGTTAATTTAAAATTAAATTATAAATTATAAATTTAATTTAATTAAAATTATGGCCTTATAATTTTTTAGTGTTGTTAAAAAATTAAATTTATATATTAAATAAAATTATTTTTTAGTGTTGTTAATTTAAAATTAAATAAAAAATATAAATTATAAATTTAATTTAATTGAAAATAATAAATTAAAAATTATGGCCTTATAAATTAAAAAAATTTAGTGCTAATAAACTGTAGATTAGAAATTTAAAATTATATATTAAATAAAAATTATAAATTACAAGGATCAAATAGTCTTTTGAACATTTATCCTTATTTAGTCCGTTCAACCAAACATTGGATTCACTAAAAATAGTCCAATCCAAACATCTAATCCTATGACTAAACAAACATAGGATACAAATCCAATCCAACTAAATAGTCCAGAGACAATGTATCCTAGGACTAACAGTCCGATAGATTACAATCTCTCCTTATCCAGTCCGTCCAATCAAATAGTTTATTTTATGACTATTCATGTGTTAATAATAATAATAATAATAATAATAATAATAATGATGATTTGAGTCATACTTTAAGATTTTGTTAATAAGTGTTTTTAAATCAAGAGAAAATGCAAAATTTAAAAACAACTTAAATTTTTCATCAATTTCAAAATATTTTTTATTAATTTTTGAAAATATATAACTTTGTTACCTATCTCCAAAATTATGACTAATAATTAAAGACAAATAAAAAAAAATAGATATACAAACTAAATTAGCAACTATTTGAAAATGACTCTCCTCCATACTCTTATTTTTCATATTTCTCCATACTTTATTTTTTAGACTCCATTCTAAGCCTATATTGATAGTCTAAATCATTCATCTCGTAATCCCAATAATTGAGATGAGTTATAAAAAAAAAATAGTTTCATCGGATATCACTAGATATATGAATAAATTGTATCTTATCTTTTAAAATGGACAATAATTGTGAATTTAAACTTAAATATTTCATTCTATAAAACAAAAAGATGATTTGTTTATATATTCATTGATATCCGATGAAATTGATTTTCTGCGTAAATGATCTTTATTGTGAAATTTACAAGATAAACAGTTTAAATTATTATTATGAAGCTAGAATGAAGCCCAAAAAATAAAATATAAAAAAATATAAAGAATAAGAGTATGAAAAGAAGTCCTACACTAATTATTCTCCTAACTACTCACATATGTTTGATATCCACACGCGAGCAGTTACTAAAATAATAAGAAAAATTATACTACTTCATTGTATTTATTAAAAAAATAATAATTATAGATTCATTAAAAGAATAATGACTTTAATTATTAACATGGATAAAATTTAATAAGTATCATAAAAAATAAAGGATAAATTATAAATATATTTTTTAAGATTTGCTTAAAGTAAATATTGTTCCTTGTTGTTTAAAAAATTATAAGTATCTCCTTGTTAAATAATTTTATTTAACAAAATTAATTAAAAAAATAAAATTCATAATAACTCTCTTATATAATAATAAAATTACTTAAATTATTAATTAAAATATATTTCTAACATCATTAAAAATTGTTAATTAACTTGATTATTTATTAATAAAATGAACAATTTGCTATGACATTAAAGCTTATAAAAATAAAATGTAATTTTTAAAATTACAATGAACGATTTATGTTTTACAAAAATATTCCAAATCCCCTCCAAATAATGACCCCCACGACCCCCTTGGCCTGTGATTGGCCAGATTTTTTTTTTTTTTTTTCTCTCTTCCTCCAGTCACCACATGTGGGGGTGATGGGGTTGGTGATCGAGCGGTCTTTATCAAAGTTGTATATTTTAATCAAATCATATCAAGGGTGTTCGTTATTTCTCTAAAAATTAAAAAATAAATAAAAGTCATAAGCTAGTACACAAGGCTATTATGGTAATTTGAAGAAGGCGGCTGCATAATAAAAGGGCGGCGGCAACAAAATGCCCTTTTTGTCAAGATAGAAGACAATTAGAGAGAAGAAGACGGTCAACATTTTGATAGTGACTTTTTTTTTTATTATATATATATATACTAATTTTAATATTATTTAAATTTATTTTTTAATTTGGTAAAATTATAAATTTATTATAAAATTTTAGAATTTTCGCAAAACTCTTCACAAAAATTTGATTTTATTTATATAATATATAGCTAGATAGATAGATGTACCTAACATACATACAATTTTCACAAACATACATACAATATTGTTTTCGCTTATATATAGATATGAAAATTGTATGTATGCCTATAATGTCCTAGTGTATTATGGGCATACATACAATGTATGAAAATATGTGTAAAATATATAAGGTGGAATCATGAGATCATGGAAGGATAGGTGAGAAAAGGAAAAAGTAAAAAAGATAAGGGGGAAAATAAAAATGTACATGTAGAATTATTTTTACAAAATATATTTCAACCATTATTTTATAATTTGAATACATCTAAACCGTCCAAATGTCCTAGTAGGATAAATGTGTGTAGGACAAATTCAAAAACCATCTTACTTTATTATATAGAGACGTTGAAAATTCATATAAGATCTAAATTTATGAAATCTATGAGGTATTCAATATATTTAAAAATAATAATTAATTGTTCAAATTTATTTAATTTGTGAACTAGAAAATTCATTAATTTAATCTCCACTATATACAGTAAAAAATCTGGCTCTTAATTCTGGGATCATATACTTTTTCATATAATATGAATAAAAATAAGTGAACAAAAAGGAGAAAAATAAAAAAAAAATACACAAATAGAGAGAATAATAAAAATGGGAGAAATAAAAAAATAAAAATAAAAGAGAGAGGAATGTGGGATCATGGGTGAGAAAAGGAAAAAACTAAGAGAGAGAATCGGGAAAATAAAAATTTACATGTAGGATATTTTTTGTAAAATATATCTCAGCCGTTGTTTTATAATTTGAATACATTTAAGTCGTCCAAATGTTCTAGTAGGACAAATGTATGTGAGACAAATTTAAAAACCCTCCTGATTTATTATAAGGTCTAAATTTATAAAACAACGGCAAAATTTATAAAGTCCAAATGTCCTAGTTGAAGATTTATATAAGGTCTAAATTTATAAAGTCTATCAAGTATTCAATATATTTAAAAATAATAATTAATTGTTTAAATTCATTTAATTTGTGGATTATAAAATTCATTAATTTAATCTCCATTACACCTGGTAAAATATCTGGCTCCTAATTCTGGGATTGTAGACTTTTCCATATAATATGAATAAAAATAAGTGAACAAAAAGAAAAAAATATAAAAAATACACAAATAGAGAGAATAATAAAAATGGGAGAAATAAAAAAATAAAAAGAAAAGAGAGAGGAAGGTGGGATCATGGGATCATAGAAGGATTTATGAGAAAATGAAAAAGTAAGAGAGAGAAGCGATAAAATAAAAATGTACATATAGAATATTTTTTGTAAAATATATCTCATCCGTTGTTTTATAATTTGAATACATCTAAGCCGTCCAAATGTCCTAGTAGGACAAATGTGTGTAGGACAAATTTAAAAACCATCATGTTTTATTATATAGATACTAAAGATTCATATAAGGTCTAAATTTATGAAGTCTATCAAGTATTCAATATATTTAAAAATAATAATTAATTATTCAAATTCATTTAATTTGTGGACTATAAAATTCATTAATTTAATCTCAACTACACACAGTAAAAAAATTTAGCTCCTAATTCTGGGATCGTAGACTTTTTCATATAATATGAATAAAAATAATTGAATAAAAATGAGAAAATAAAAAAAAATACACAAATAGAGAGAATAATAAAAATGGGAGAAATAAAAAAATAAAAATAAAAGAGAGAGGAAGGTTAGGGGTGAGCAGCGGATTTACCGATCCGTCAAAACCGACCGAACCGAACCGATCCGTCACATTTTGGACGGATGCGTTATGACGAGCGGACGGTTGCGGATTGATTTTCTTCAATCCGCCAATTTGGCGGACGGATGGCGGATTTGAGATTCCTTTGACCGCAACCGAACCGCCAAACCGCGAACACCCCTAATAATTTATAAGACTTTATGTTTTCAATTTGTTTATGTTTTCAATTGAAAAAGAGTTTAAATATTCAGTTGAAAAAAAGTTTTCAACTTGAATATATTTTTTGAATTGAAAAAAATAAACGTATTGTTTATCTATATTTTTTGTTTTTAAATTTAACTCTAAAAATAATAAATAAAAAATATGATATATGCTAGTTGGTTTTTATTTTCAAAAACATATATAAAATGTAACAATACAGAGATATACAATCTCTACTACTGCCATATTCATTGTTTTGATGGTTTGAATTGTTATTATATTTTAAGAATCACAGATTGTAATACTTTATGTGGATGAATCATACTGTTATTGTAATATATGGATGAACCATGCAGTGATTGTGATATTCTAAAGTTTCAAACTTTCTTTTTTTGGATGAGATATACAGTGATTGTAATAGTTTTTTAAGTCGTTGATTGTAATACTTTTTTTTTTTTTTTAGGAAGTGCACCAGTTGAATTATGTTGAAAATTTATAAAATCTTAAACCGCCAAACTAATTCGCATCCATCCGTCAAACCGCCAATCCGCTCAATCCACATCCGCCGGATTGGCGGACGGATGCGGATTGATTTTCTCCAATCCGCCAATCTGGCGGACGGATGGCGGATTGGAGGTTCCGCGTGGGATCATGGGATCATGAGTGAGAAAAGGAAAAAGTAAGAGAGAGAAGCGGGAAAATAAAAATGTACATGTAGGATATTTTTTGCAAAATATATCTTAGCCGTTGTTTTATAATTTGAATACATCTAAGCTGTCTAAATGTCCTAGTGAGACAAATATGTGTGGGACAAATTCAAAAACCATCCTGATAATTATATAGATGTTGATGATTCATATAAGGTCTAAATTTATGAAATCTATCAGGCATTCAATATATTTAAAAATAATAATTAATTGTTTAAATTCATTTAATTTGTGGACTATAAAATTCATTAATTTATTCTCCACTACACACAATAAAAAATCTGACTCCTAATTCTGGGATCGTAGACTTTTCCATATAATATGAATAAAAATAAATGAACAAAAAGAATAAAATAAAAAAAAATAAAAAACACAAATAGATAGAATAATAAAAATGGGAGATATAAAAAAATAAAAATAAAAGAGAGAGGAAGATGGGATTATGAAATCATGGGTGAGAAAATGAAAAAGTAAGAGAAAAAAACGAGAAAATAAAAATGTACATGTAGCATATTTTTTGCAAAATATATCTCATCTGTTGTTTCATAATTTGAATACATATAAGCCATCCAAATGTCCTAATAGGACAAATATGTGTAGGACAAATTCAAAAACCATCATGCTTTTATTATATAGATGAGTAAATTACATTTTATATTTCTGCACTTTGTATCAAATCTCACTTTGATTCCTATGCATGAAATCATGACAGTTTTGGTTAAATCTCATTTTAGTCCCTATACATGAAATCGTAACAGTCAATCCCTTATACTTTTACTCAAATCTCACTTTGGTCCCTATACAAGTATCAATATCCCTCTTCTATTATTTCATTTTTAAATTTTTAACAAAATTCAGTTATGTAACAAAAATGTGACTATGAAATGAGAGTAAGAGAGAAAAATCATTCATATTTCCCAAAAATATACTTTATCCTATGTGATAAGCACATGAGAGTTATATAATAGAATATATATATATATATATATATATTAAAATTTGGGACAAAAAGAAAGAAAGTAAAGCTTTTGAAATAAATAAATAAAAAAAACGATGACAAAGAAATCAAATAAAAAGAAAGATGAATAGATAGAGTGCCATTTTGGGAACATGGTAAAAAGCCACGTTTTTTAACAAAATGTCTAAAAACGTGGCTGCCAAAAACGCCAGAAAAGCCATTTGGCAAGTGCCAAAAACGCAACCGTAAAATTACAAATTAGGGCCTATGAAAAAAAAATAAAAAAATAAATCTCTTATGTTGGATAAGGGTATTTTGGTCATTTTAATTTGATTTGACACCATAAATAAATATTAAACTAAAAAGCAAAAAGTCAACTTTTTACCAACTTCCCAAATCACTTCCAAAAAAGCCAAAAAGCTTGGTAAAAAGCCAAAAGCCAGCTTTTTACCAACTTCCCAAAACAACCGAGAAGATTGTAAGTAGTTTCGTGATTCCAATTTTTGCAAAACCCTAGTTCACTTTCTTAATTGTTCACAATCTTTTTTTTTTGGTTAGCCTAATACAATCATATTTTGACATAAATTTTGAGATAAAGTGTGTATTGGTGGAAAATATAAATGATTTTATTTTTTTACCCTCATGTCATAGTTACATGCTTATCACATGATTATATTATATTAAAGATTTAAACAATTGAGTAACAGAAATGAGACACTGACACTTGTGTGGGATTAAAGTGAGAGTTTACCAAAAGTACAAGGAGTTTACTGTTACAATTTCATGTGCAACGACCAAAGTAAGATTTGACCAAAAGTGTAGGGAGTTAACTATCATGATTTCATACGTAAAGGACCAAAGTGAGATTTGGTATAAAGTGCAAGGGTGTAAAGTGTAATTTACCCATATATATATATATATATATATATTTGGGAATGGCTTTCCTCTAGTTCGTGATTGGACTAGAGAGTATTGTTGGGCCCGTGAGGGTTTACTACGGGTCTCGTTTCGATAATCCGAACCGTTCAATGTGTAGAACTTGTCAAATATTATATGCCAGTAAAAAATCACGTTAATCGGATATCGATAACTATGTGATCAAATCAAATTTTTGTAAGCCGTTTATTTTTCACTATCCATTTTTTTTATACAAAACTGATTTGATCACATAGCTATCGATATTTGATCAATGTGATTTTTCATAAGCATATAGTATTCGACGAGTTCTACTCATTGAACAGTTCGGATTATCGAAACGGGACCCATGGTGAACCCCACGAGCCCAATAGTACCCTCCAATCCGTAATTAGACTAGAAGAAAGCCATTCCCTATATATTTTGTGAATTATTGACTTTGACATTCACTCATTTATTTAAGGAGTTATTTGGGATGATCTAAATAAGTGTATTTTTTTACTTTTTATAAAAAAAAGATGTGTAGAAAAGTAAAGAGGTGATATGACCTAAAAAAATAAAAAAATAAAAAGTGTACTTATATAGCACATCCCAAATAAGCTCTAATTTTGAATTCAAACAAGGGTTATTTACATTTTTATTTTTAAATTATTGATGAGTATCACTTTGATTTTTAAATTATAAAATAGTATAAATAAAATTTTAAATCATTAAAAATATTATTTTATTTTCTAAATTATGAAAACGAACAAATTAAATGAAAAAAGGCAAACCAAAACACGTCGGTAGTTTAAGAGGTTCATTTATACATTTTTATAATTTATAAGGCAAAGTGGTATTTCTCAATAGTTTAGAGAATTTGTTTATATATTTTTAAAATTTATGAGATTAAAGTGATACTTCTTAATAATTTAAAGTGTATCGGTGTAAATAACCCTTCAAAAAATACTGGCTGCCTCATTAGACTTTGGCATGGTTTGGGAAGTGGCTCATTGAGCTTTTTTGGCTCAATGAGCCACAAAAGACAAAATAGCAATTTTGAGCCACAAAAGACAAAAATCACATCCAACCCATAATCATTACACTCTTCTCTCACAAAAAAAGTCAAAAAAGTCAAAAAACCAAAAAGCCCTTCCCAAACTAAGCTTTTAAGCCCAGACTCATATAGTCAAAAGAGCCAAAGAGCCAAAGAGCCAACCCACTTCCCCAACAGAGACTTTTAATTTTATGAAGATGCCCTCACATTTCATTTCACAACCAACCGAACACCAAGCCAACTTAATTATAAGGGGGATGTTATAATATGTACTTTCAAAAAAGTGTATATGATATGTTTTTTTATAATTTTGTATAATAAAATTTTATAACTTAAACATAAAATGTCATAATTTTTTAACTACAAAAGTTATAATTTTTTCACTGAAAAATGTCATAATAAAATTTTAAAGTGTCATAACAAAAATTAAAAAATGTCATAACATTATCATTCTTAATTTTAGAGAGTATATATCATAAATTCGCTATTCATAATTTTACTACAAAATGTCACAATACACATCATAAATAATCATAATATTTATCATAAAAAATTATAATTTTTTTATAATATATATCATTTAAAAAGGTGCACATTATAAATATCTCTTAATTATAATATTAATTTTGGCCATTGAATTTCAATCATAAATGTTGTTCTTTAATATTCGTCACCCTATTGAAGATTTTCCTTGACTCTTAACTGTTACCCTTTGACTCTGTACTCTTTGTAAATACCAATTTCTTTAATGATGAGTTTAAAACAATAAATGCTAGATGAATCAATTGAAGTAAAATTAGGGGAAAAAACAAGAGTGTCGTTGTCGTCGTTGTTTTTATTATTTTTTTTTTTAAGATTTGATTTATATAAAATATTATAATAAAATTATAATTATAACAATAAAAATCAAAATACAACACAAGTTTTTACGAGGAAATTTTCAAAATGGAAGACAAAATTGTAATTAATACACAAGAATAAGACCTATATGCAAGTAGAAAGATTAGAGTGAGGTACAAGAGTTTTAACTAATCAGACTAATTTCATTTGGTTAATAAGTGCATTTGGTGCATAAAAAATAGATAAATATTATAAATTATGAGACAATTTTTATTAAATTTAATATATTTTTATTGAAATTAATACACCTTTGAATCAATTGATGTAAAATTACGGGAAAAAAAAGAAGAAAGTGTCGTTAATAAGTGCAACAGGTGCATAAAAAAAAAAGACAAAAAAAATATAAATTACAAGATATTTTTTTATTGAATTTAGAGTTATTCTAGAGATTTCAAATGAATTACCAAATATTCTACCAGATCTTTTACATGGATGTGAAACTCATACAAATCACTAGGTTCCACAGCCAGTGAGAGGTTTAATAAAATATTTGATAATTCATTTGGGGTCTATAGTGTTTTCTTTTGTTAAGGCACATGGTAAGAAAATAATAAATAATGTTTAACTTCCACCATTTGTATAGAAAATGTAAATTTAGAAGAGGAATTAATTATGATATTTTTGAACATAAGTACCCCTATTTTCAGAAGACAAAATTTCTATTGCATATGACCAAAAAAAAAAATAATTAAAAAATTCCCTATATTGTTTTTTTTAAACGGTTCTAATATGGTGAAAAACCTCACCAACATTTATGAAGATACGGTTGGAAAAAATTTAGTTGTAAAATATTTTTATTTGATTTAATTAAAATTTGTATTTTGAATTTATTTTTAAAAAAATTATAAATTAGTTTGAAAAAATTAAATATAAATATATTTGAACTTTAAGATATTATTTTAGTTCCAAAAAAAAAATCATATGAAAAAATTCACCAAACAACATTTTAATTTTAATTTTAATTTTTTTAGAAAAACATATTCAAAAAACTCAATCAATATGTATGTATATATAGTTTGATAAAATACACTTGCAGTATAAATTAGTATTAATGAGGAACACGTCCAAATTAAAAATAATATAAAAACAAGTTTGAAAGAAAGTGAAGAATACACAAAAATAAGAGAGGTGAAGGGTGCGAAACAAAAAAATATATTTTATTCTTATTATAAATATAAAAATAATTTAATTAAGATAGTTTTTAAAGTTGTGCCACTTTGCTTGTTTTTGGTTTTCCAAAAACACTTTTTTAAAAATTCTAATTTCTTATTTTTCTTTTTCTTTTTTTTATTGAATTTTTTTAATATTTTAAGAAATATTTTTAATTTTTAGACACACCTAATATAAATACACATAAAAAGTATAATTTTTATATATTTTTTAAAAAATTCACTAAATACCACAAATGCAAAAAAAATAAAATAAATAATACGAGAATTTAGAATATTTTTGTATTTTTATGTATTTATTAATTTTTTAAAATATTTTTTCACAAATTTTTTTTACTTTTTAGATACATATAAGTAAGGTGCATATAAAAAAGTAAAAAAAAATGTTTAAAATTTTAAAAATATTCACTAAAAACAAAAAACACAAAAATAAAAAATTTAGTTTTCAAAAAACTTAATCCAAAAAACTCAAACCAAACACACAAGTTATTTTTTATACAAATTCATATAAATATATTTTTATTTAATATGTTCTTAATATATGTCCTTAGAGCATATGTTAACAAAATTTTCATAAAATAATCCTTGAAATTGTAATGATCAACTGAGATTTATTATAAATGTGAACCTCTGCATAATTAGAATTAATCGTAATCTTTTATTACGTTTTTTATGAATCATTTTGTAATCTATTTTGTGTTTATAACTTTTTTTAAAGACAAATACTAATAAATACTCTTATGATATTGTTTAACATCGAAATGTGTAAAAGGGTAAAAAAAATTTATAATTAGCAAAATAAATATTTTGAAATATAAGAAAAGTGTCTCTTATTTTTTCAAATATATTTATTTTTTTGTTATGTCCCATCAATCCTCATTAGTATGACTCATGTTTTAATTGGTGTTTTACCACCACAACTAGGGCTAATTTAGGAACTTAGTTAAAAAGTTAATTTTTGATTTTTAATTTTTTTTAACAAAAATGTTAAAGATTTTAAAAATTTTATCGAAAATTTTATCAAATATCTCACATTGTGTAGAACCCACACACTACTACCAAATATCTTACATGGGTGTGTGACTCACATTGTGTGGGTCCCACACCATGTGAGACATTTGGTAAAAGCTTTAGTAGAATTTTTGAGATCTCTAGCATTATTCTTTTTTTAAAATCATATTCAATGTATTTGGTTTCAGTTTTCTAAAAAATAAGTTTTTTTGTTTTTTGTATTTTTTTTATTTTTAGTGAATATTTTTAAAATTTTAAACATTTTTTTACTTTTTTATATGCACCTTACTTAGATTTATCAAAAAAGTAAAATATTTGTGAAAAAAATATTTTAAAAAATTAATAAATACACAAAAATACGAAAAATTTACTAAATATATTTTTTTAAAAAAAATATTTTTAGTATTTAGTGAATTTTTTAAAGATTTTTTTTTCACGAAAATTATATTTTTTATGTGTATTTATGTTATGTGTCTAAAATTTAAAAAAATTGCTTAGCCTTAGTTTGGCATGCCAAACTTTTTAGCTTTTTAGCTATTTTAATTACAAAAAGACAAAATAAGTTTTTTAGCTCAATAAGACAAAATATTACATCTAAACTACAATCACTTGATTTTTCCTTTTACAAAAGTCAAAAGCGCCAAAAAAACTCGTCCCAAACGAGACTTTTTAGCCCCAGGCAAAATAGTCAAAAAATCAAAAAGTCAAAAATCAACCCACATCCCAAACGAACCTTTAAAATATTAAAAAAATTCAGTAAAAATAAAAAAATACAGAAAACAAGAAAATAGAATATTTTGAAAAGTGTTTTCAAAAAATTGAAAATAAACATGATGATTATTATTATTTTTTTTTTAAAAAAATCAAAAATTAATTTTTAGCTGACTTTTCAAAACAATTCATAAATTTTCATTGTTTTTTTTTTTAACAATTTCTACTTATTTAATTACTTTAACTAAACACATCCCAACAGTTAAAGTGACCATCACAAAAGAGAGGAGAAACAAGAATTATTAAAATATTTTTAGACCGTCATATGTTATACTCTTTATTAATTATTATATATTATACTTTATAATCCCTTAACAGAAATCATAAGATTCACTTTTTTTTCTTTTTTATTATTTCAAGAATTAATCGGGTAGAAAACTTGCATTACCTTGGGCAAAATGAGTTTTCTTTAAAATTAGGGGTGAGTATGATCTGGATTAGATTGGATTGGAGTAAAATTAGGACTGATTCGTTATTTATGGTTGTTGAAAAATTGGAACCAATCAAATCCGTTTAAATCGTGGAACCAATCTGGACCAATCTATTTAAATACGGATTGGATCGGTTTAGAACTACAGATTTACATAATTAAATAACAAAAAATATATATATAACACTTTAATTTCATAAAAATATAAATATAGCACCATATTAGTTTCACAATAGCAACATGTCTTTTCATAATAGCGACATACTGTTTTAAAATTTAAACAACCATAAGAAAACTGGTTCCACCATAAGTATTTAGACCATTACAAATTAACACTAAAAACTAGCAAATAAAAGTAATAAAAGAAGATATTATGTGAGTTTAGGTTTGGATTTTAATTTTATATGAAATAAGAGAATATACTATGTAGGAGAGTGTATAATAAAAATATAGATTATTTATTTACGGTCCAGATCGGTTCTAATCCGAAACCGTGATATTCAATCCGGAACCAATCTGTAAATTACGAATTTTTAATTTTTCAATCCAAAACTAAACTACGAATTCAAAAAACCAATTCAAACCTACTAAATTAGATTAGACTAGATCGAATTATAAATTTTACAAATTTCTTACCCAGTCCTATTTAAAACTGTCATACGTCTTTATTCCCTTACATTTGTGGTACATCATTACAAATTTAATGTTGGCTGTACCAATAATTGAATATTAGAATTTCTTCCGTGAATGGTCCTTATCATCATTTTACCTTTTACCTACCATTCCTACCTTACTCCAAAGGTGGATCCGTGAATCAGGTTCTCCATCTTGCATTTTTTACTTGACTTTCTATTTATTAGATTATTAGGCTTATTTTTAGGCTCAATTTCGATGATCCGAACCGTTCACATTTTAAAATTTATTGAGTATATCATATCTGTAAAAAATCAAGTTAATCGGATATCAAAAAACATGTATTCGGAACATCGAACTAAAAATTATTTTTTAAAAAAATTTAATAAATAGTTTTCCGAACACATACTTTCTGATATCCAATCAACTTGATTTTTTACAGGTATGATATACTCAATAAATCTTAAAATATGAACGATTTGAATTATCAAAATTAAGCCTAAAAATAAGTCCAATAACTCAACAAGTAAAAAGTTAAGTAGAAAACTTAAGAAGAGAATCCCCGTTTGGTATCCATAGCCTTTATTTCTCTTTTATCTTCTTCCCTCAATGCTTTGGAATTTCAAACACTGCAAAAGGAACAGTGCCTCATCACGGTGATTAATTTTTTTATTAGTGTCTGTTTGCTAACGTTTATGTTTTCAGTTTATATTTATAAAAATTTTATAAACTGATTTTTATTTATTTTTTGTAAAATATAAGCTACAAACGCGTTTGGTAATAGACAAGATGTTTAAAAAAAATTTAAAAATATAAAAAAGAGTAAGAAATGGCAAGTGATGGCAAATGGCGGCGGAAGACGGCGGTGGAAAGTGGTGACGGTGGGTGGTGGGTGGTGGCGGTGGTGGTGGCGGGTAGTGGCGGCAGGTAGGTGGCAGATGACGGGTGGCGGGTGGTGGTGGTGGGTAGGTGGGTGACGGTGGTGGGTGGTGGCAGGTGGGTGGTGATGGTGGTGGGTGGTGGGTGACGGTGGTGGTGGTGGTGGTGGTGGGTGGTGACAGGTGGGTGGTGATGGTGGGTGGTGACGGTGGCGGGTGGTAGTGAGTGGGTGTGGTGGTGGTGGCAGGTGGGTGGCGGATGGCGGGTGTGGTGGCAGGTAGGTGGCGGGTGGTGGTGGTGGTGGTGGGTGGTGGTGGGTGACGATGGTGGATGGAAGCGAGTGGGTGGTGGTGGGTGGTGGTGGGTAGTGGTGGTAGTGGCGGGTGGGTGGCAGGTGGCTGGTGGTGGTGGTGGTGGCGGGTGGTGGTGGTGGTGGTGGCGGGTGGTGGGTGGTGGTGGTGGTGGTGGTGGTGTGGTGGCAGGTAGGTGGCGGGTGGTGGTGGTGGTGGCGAGGGGTGGTGGTGATGGTGAGTGGTGGCAGATGGGTGGTGGCTGGTGGTGGTGGTGGTGGTGGTGGGTGGTGGTGCCAGTAGGTGGTGGGTGGTGGTGGCAGGTGGTGGTAGGGGGTGGATGATGGGTGGTGGTGGCGGAAGACGGTGGTGGAAAATGGTGGTGGGTGGTGGCTAGTGTTTGGTGATAAAAAAAAAAAACTCAAAACTCAAAACGGAAACACATTTTTTGAGTTTATATTTTTTGGCCAAATTTATAAATCAAAAATTTACTAAACAAGTTTTTATTTGAGTTTTTAAAATTTTTATAAATATAAGCAGAAAATTAAAAACGTAAGTGTTACCAAACGGCGTCTCAGTATTTATACCAATAAATAGTCTCTTTTTCCTTAAAAAAGAAAAAGGGAAAAAAAGAAAACCACGATTGCGATTTGAGCACAACGTCTAATAAAAAGGTGTTTACATCGACTAATTAACCATTAGGCCATGTTTGAAATTTAGCGGGAACATTATTTTTTAATTTAAAAGGCAAAATATTATTAAAAAATCAAAAAATTAATAAATTATAAAAAAAAAGTTAAAAATTTTATTTTCTCTCTATATTTTTTACATATATTTTCATAAAATATCAAAAAATAATGATAAACATACTAAGGCTGTGTTTGAAGAAACTCTCCAAACAAATTTCCACCGCAGTTCAAAAAAATACATTTCCATCCATTTTGAATTTTTAAATTATAATTCTACACCCACGTTTGAAAACTCATTTCTAGACGAAAAAATTTGACTAATCCGGACGTCTGAAAAGTTGACCGGAACAATATTCGGTTTTTTTTTGTATTTTTATATTTTAAATAAAAAAATATTTCCATTTTTTTAAAAAAAATTTATGAGCTTTAAATATGATTTTGGGTTATGTACTTGGTTATGAGTTGTAAGTTTTTGAATAATATATCATATGTCACATCATTTATTTCAAAACTCATAACCAAACAAATTTTTCACACTCAAATTATAATTCCAAAACTCACAAATTCAAAATACAAACTCTATTCTCAAATCATATTTAGAAAATTCTATCAAACGTTACCTAATTTTTTAATCTCATATTTAAGCTAAAAAAAAAAAATCAAAAAAACACTAAAATAACATGTTCTCATAGCTTGTCAAGTTGGATTAGCTTTTGACCGAAATAAAAGAAGAATAATGTTATATGAACCAATTAGTATATTAATTAGTGTACTAACAGATAATGTGACATAATTTTAAAAGTTTTGGATATTTGTAATTTATATAATAGATGAGGTCATAATTTTGAAATAGTAATGCCATAGTATATGTTGATACATTAATTGATATATCAATTAGTATATGTAACACCACCAATAAAAGAAGGGTAAATTATATTGACACCTTCTAAGGTTTGGTCCAATTATAACCCACCTCCTAATATTTTGGAAATAACATTCTTACTTTTGTGGTTAATAGTCTCGTTTCATAAACTCTCTACTTATATAGAAGACAACAACTCCTAGCCGAAAAACATAAAATGAAAAAAAAAACAAAGAAAATAAAACAAAGTTAGAAAATAGAGAGGACATGAATTCAATGTTTTCATTCTATCTAAATAATTATAATGACAAGGGAGTTAATATAATTTTTTAAACGTCAAGGAATGATTTATATTAAACCCAAATCTCATAGGGTGTAAGTGTAATTTACCAATAAAAGAAACATTGTGGGCTCACATACCAAGTGTTAGGTTTGGCAAAGGGAATGAGATAATCATAATATTCCTAATTTGACTAGGATGTGGTCCTGTTTCGGAATTGGGTTTAGGATTTTTTTTTAGCTAAAATCTACAATAACATAAAGGTTTATTTTAGGAAGATGGTTAAAAGCTGATTTTTTGGCTTTTTTGATTTTTTTTTGAAAAAATATGTAAAAAATGTGAGAGATAATGTGGCCCAAAATGGTTTAAAAGCTGATTTTTGACTACTAACTCACTTCCCAAAATAGCTCAAAATAGGCTAAAATAGTCAATAAGATAGGGCAATTCTATTTCCACACATTCAATACTCTTAGTATACACTATTACTCTCTGTTTTTATATTACAATTTTGTCCCACGACAACATTACCTTTTTGGACAAATTTCTAAACTCTAATCTCTCAATACACACTATCATCATCACCAGCCTCTGCCACCTTTGACTGCCGTCCTCAACCACCAGTACGACTCCCATTTTCCATTACCATCGCAGCCCAATCTCCACCGCCGGCCATCACCATTGCCAACAATCCCCACGGCAATAACCAATTGAAAGATCTAGAAAACATAGATCTAAGGTTTGAAAAAGAAGAAAATGATAAGAGAGAAGGTTAGCTATGGCAGATGCGATGGTCGATGCGACTGACTTTGACCTCTATCTGGTGTCCCTAAGCAACAACGATGATGACTTCCCTCTCTGGCCACCATCGCAACCCCTATCGCAACCCTCAAATTCTGTTGCCCTACCACCTATCGCCTTTGCAACCACCGCCATGCAACCCATACAGTCGTTGTAGCGATCCCGATTTTGACTCGGTCAGCTTGCCAAAAAAAAAAGATGCAAAATGCATTCGAAATTGCTTGAGCCGCATATGCAGAAAATAGGGGAGGGCTTGTTTGGCTACTGCAATAAATGCAGGCGCGGGAGAAGCGTCGCACGTGCGGTGGTAGGTGAGTCCGAAATTTTGGTATTTTCTTCTCTTTAGGCTGAGTATATCTCACTCTTGTTAGGTCTCTCTCTCTCTAAAAACCATTTCCTCTCCATTCTGTCTATATTTCCCTACGCTAAATTGGATTAAAACCTTGATTTCTCAAGATCCATTAGAGTTCTGCCATAGGTTCTTCATCAAAGTTGGTTAACTTCTCGAGGGTTTCGTTGTGTGCGGTGAAGATCGAGTTTCGACACCGTTGATTTTAGAAGTTTCATCTCATTTCTTCTTCAAAACTTGAGGTAGGGATTTTCTTAGAGTTATATATATATTTTTGTAAGATCTATATGATTTTCGAAATCATCTTTCGATAACTTTGAAAATTGATTGTTGATTCAAGAAGTTGAGCGATTTTGAAAGTGGGTTTGTCTTTTATTCTTTTAAAATGATCTTATGGGTTTTGATCTTCGTTGATTGAAGAAAATATGATTTTGGAAAATTTTCTTTCAAAAAATTTTAGTTGTATAGTTTTGGTTAGAAAACCTAGAATTTGGGATTTTTTTTTAAAAAAAGAGACTGAAAATCTATGAATGATATTGTTATATTTATTTTGTGTGTCAAAATAAATGGATGGTTGGAAATTTTTTTATTTATATTTATATAAATGATAAATTTCAGGGAATATGAAAATTGTTATTCATTTTGAAAATTATTGTTCAAAACGTTCAAATAGTCTTGAAATGACTAATTGTTGAGGATACTTGAGAAGGAGAAATTGTGTTATTTCTTGAATGATTAATTGGAATAAAAATATTTATATTCATTTTGTGTTATTAGCATATCAATTTATTTGATTTTATTAAACTTTGAAAGTTGATTTGAAAACTTGTATTAAGAAAAGAATGTTGAGAAACAAGTTTTCATGGAATGATTTTGGGTAAATACGTTGGTAAGTCTTGATAGGTGGTGTAGATGATATTGAATAAGTTGGTCTGAGAGTCCGGGGTGAAAGACCGAAAACCCGCGCGGATAGGTGTTGAGCCTTCCGGTTAATACCAGTAAAAATGACAATTTGGTAGTACTCGTATAGTCTACTTGCAGACATTAACCTAGGGATTACCAGAGTCGTATTCACCGCTCTTGAAATGAATTGTTAAGTTTTGAAGAATTGAAATTGCATGACATTATTGAGCATGATGGTTTTCAAAGATGAAGATGTGATTTTCTTTCAAAAGGGCATAACATGGCATGTGTATTTCATCTCTTAAGACTTGTATAAAATGTATATACTTTGTTAAGGATTTCTCACTGGGCTTTATGCTCACCCTACGGGATTTTTGTGCAGGAAAAGATGTGGTGATGCCGCCTAACTAAAGGCGAGGAAATGTGTGTTGAGAGTACGAGACTTTCATTTTGTTGTGACTCTGTGTGTAAGCCAAAGACTATATGTGTGTGGATTTGAATAACCGTTTTGTGTAACCAGGCTCAAGCCTTGGAAACTTGTAAACCCTTGGGGGTATTTATTTGTTTATTTACTTGTTGTTGGATTAATGTATTATTGCATAAAGAACGATTGTATCATGTAATGTAAGTTTAGAGATTTATATTCAGTTTGCTTTAAAAGAGTCATGATTGTTGTATTATCATTTGGGTTAGAAATTTGGGGCATTACAGTCGTGACCCACCACCGTGCAACGAGAGAGAGAGAGAGAGATCTAATGTTCGGGTGTAAGAAGTGAAATGGGGCTGATGGTAAAGATGGGAAAGTGGGTGGCGACGAGAGAGTCGGAGAATGAAGAGTGGTGGAGGGACGACGGCCGGAGGCGAGAAGTTGTGACTACTGTGGCGGCGGCAGTTGCCGATGGTGCTAGTGATTAGGGTTATGATTAGGGTTTGGAAGGGTAGTTTGGTATTATTTAAAAAATAAGGGTGTGTAGTGAGATAAAATCAAACTTTTCAATTTAGGTGTGGTGTGAACTGAGGAAATAGGTGAATATAGTGTGAACTGAGAGGTTTAGTGGTGTGTAAATAGAATTATCCTAAAATGTCACATCAAATTCATAATCATTTCATTTTTTCTCTCACAAACATCACATCCAACTATGAAAAAATCCAACAATCTTTCTAAACACAAAAATTTTAACCTACTAAAAAGCCAAAAACTAAAATAGCCTATTAAAATAGCTAACTTCCCAAACGAGGCCTGTGTTACAATGATAAAAAATATATCCTATTTTGGCCTCGTTTGGAAAGTTGGATATTTTAGTAGGCTATTTTAGTAGGCTAAAATTTTTGTATTTGGGAAGATGGTTGGATTTTTTTTAGTTAAATATGATATTTATGAGAGAAAAAGTAAAATGATTTTAATGTGACATTTTATCTTATTGATTATTTTAATCTATTTTGTCTTTTCTTTAGCCCAAAAAAAAAACCAAAAAAT
Source organism: Camellia japonica (assembly GCA_030407325.1). Lineage (NCBI taxonomy): Eukaryota > Viridiplantae > Streptophyta > Magnoliopsida > Ericales > Theaceae > Camellia > Camellia japonica. The sequence goes on along the minus strand of JAPPVO010000019.1, from coordinate 201,382,729 downwards.
CTCTTCCCAAATAGGGTTTATCTCATTTTATAATTCTTTTCCAATCATACAAATGGTATTATTAATTTTATTTATTATGGTATCACTACAAAAAATTAAGATTTTAGGATCCAAAATTTAAAGACAAAATTATTTTTAGGGACTAAATATTTTTATTGCAAAAAATATCGTCATTATATCTATACTATATATTAAGCAAAAGGGGGTTTTTAACCCCAAGGCCTGTGGGAGCTCCAATCTCCTAATCCTAATTTTCTAATTTTTTGATTTAAAAAAAAAAAAACCTCAGCATTTATTGACTTCTCCAAACCCAATCTCAGCATTTATTCACTTCTCCCAACCCAACTTCAGCATTTATTGACTTTTCCCAACCCACAATCCCTTTTGACTTCTCTCATAATTATTGCAACATCCTTTTCAATTTCTCCCATAAACTATGGTTATACACAAAAATAAAACATAAAAAAGATAAAAATTTAGCTATAGATCTCAAAAAGATATAATATCTAAATTTGAATTATGATTTAATAATATAATTATGTATTTTTTTTATGTATATCTATCAAAATTTTAAATCACTTAATGGGACAAATTAGTCAATTTTTCAAAATTATTGATTTTTAATTTACAAAATAGATTAAAAAAAATTACTGACTGATTTATTTATTTAATAACAAAAATATTTCATAATCTCTCTCTCCTAATCTCTCTCACAAATTTTCAAAAAAAAAAATATTAAAACTTGCATTCATTTTCTCTTCCTCAAAAAATCAGATAGGAGCTCCAATCTCCTAATCCTAATTTTCTAATTTTTTGATTAAAAAAAAAAAAAACTCAGCATTTATTGACTTCTCCCAACCCAACCTCAGCATTTATTGACTTTTCTCAACCCACAATCCTTTTGACTTTTCTCAGAATTATTGCAACACCCTTTTCAATTTCTCCCATACACTATGGTTACACACAAAAATTTAAAAAAAAAGATAAGAATTTAGCTATAGATCTCAAAAAGATATAACATCTAAATTTGAATTGTGATTTAATAATATAATTATGTAATTTTTTTTATGTATATCTATCAAAATTTTAAATTACTTAATAGGACAAATTAATCAATTTTTCAAAATTATTGATTTTTAATTTACAAAATAGATTAAAAAAAACTATTGACTGATTTATTTATTTAATAACAAAAATATTTCATAATCTCTCCCTCCTAATCTCTCTCACAAATTTTCAAAAAAATATATTAAAACTTGCATTCATTTTCTCTTCCCCAAAAAATTAGATAATATTTTTCTATTAAAGTTGTAGATATCTACCTATATTTTATATATTATATTATAACATAACAAAAAAAACTAAAAAAAAAAATATTTAAAGTTTATCTAAATAAACTTGAAATCAATAAAACTCACATGTCTATCACATATTTAACTCACATCATAACTTATCTAAATAATAATAATTAAAAACAAATGGAAACCACAGATAAATTAAATTTAAAAAAAAAGATACCCACAACTCCATCTTAAATAAATTGAAAAAAAAAATACCCGAATAGAAACCACACAAAAATAAAATTAAAATAAAAAGATATATCTATCTATCTATCTATCTATATCTATACTATATATTAAACAAAAGAGGGTTTTTAACCCCCAATGCCTATGGAAGCTTCAATATTCGAATCTGAATTTTTAAAATTTTTTATTAGAAAAAAAAAACTCAGTATTTATTGATTTGGTCAAAATCCCTTGATTAGCATTTATTAACTTTTTTCAATCCACATATCTTTCCACATGCCTGCAATTATTGATTTGGTCAAAATCCCCTGATCAGCATTTAAAATCCCTTATACAAATAATTATAGATACAATTCATGTATAGTTACTGCAGTACCCTTTTCAACTTTCCCCATATACTATAGTTAGTGATAAAAAAAAAATCTTAAAAAACATAATTTATATATTAAAAAAATTTAAAATAAATATAAATATCTATAATTATTCCGTGCATAGCACGGGTGATAGGCTAGTTTTTATTAACGAAAATTGGACATTAGTGATGAATTATTATTCTTTTGGAATCAAATATTCTGTTCCAAAAAATAAAACCATTTTTTGGTATAATTATTTTATCCCTAAAAGTCTATTTATTAGTGTCTTTTTCAAAATTTTATCGCTGAAATTCTTATCGCTAAAATTCTTATTTTTGACTTTTCGAGACGACTTTTTAATGACTATCCTAAAGACAATAGAAATTGATTCTTAAATGTCTTTTTTAGAGGCCAAAACATTTAGGTTTTAAAACTCTAATATGTTATAGTGTACTGTAAAAGGGCAGAATTTCAAAGGTTAACCTAATTGTGGGAATATGCCTTTATTAAGCAAATAAATATCATTAAATGAACTTGGATCAAAATCAAGAGAAACGGGTTAGCTAGAAGACTGAACCATGTTCGACCCATTTAGGTCAAATGGGCCAAGAACAAGTGTCCAATGAAACTTGCTAAGGCATTACTTACTGAGACCCAATTGCTGAGGTAAATCTCACCTCAGTATCGCCATCCTGTCAAGATTATTGTGGCATCGCCTTTAACACTTACTGAGGAGAATGAAACCGAGGCAACTTAAACCTCCGCAACTACCTTTTGAATTGCGACTCCCCAAGGTGATAGCAGCCTTAGAGGAAGACCTCCTCCATACAGAGCAGTGTATGGATGCTTGGCGCTGATAGCAAGCCCGAGATACGTATAACTTGGAGTTGATAGCATGCCTTAACGTTTACTAACTGGAGCTGATAACAGGCACCAATGATGCTAGTTTACCACGGCGATCCTATGAAGATAGGATTAGGGTAGCCCGAAAGTAAGAGACTTCTGTCCCATGTACCTAGGTCAAGAACCTATCTTGGTTGGACAAGCAAGGCCAAATAAGTTCCCTTAGGGCTTGGTACGAGGCACAACTCTTGTTGTGGCTTGCATCCTAGGAAGTCGTAGAGTTTGTGGTAGATACTAGTATGGTTGATAGCAAGTTATAAGTCTTGAGAATACATGTCTTGGGAAACCGAAGTGAGAAGGCGGGTGTCGCGGTAATCAAGATACCTGTTGAGGTTTGTACCAAAAAAAGACATGCTAAGGCTCGTGCCAAACAAATAGTATAGTGGCACTTGTTGAGGTTTTATGCTAGACAGATAGTACATGTCAACGGACACGTGTCTACCAAGACTTGGTGGTTTAGGATAGAATATTTCGTGACACGTGTCGTTGCATTGTTTGGCCATTTGCTATATTCTGGTACGAAGGAAAAGATTATAAATAGGGCAAAATTCCTAAGGTTCAAAAAAAATGTTTTGGGGATTGAAAGGATACGCTGTCCATTTGATTGCATTGCCATTTCGTTCTTCTGGATCACTTGCTTTGTCTTTACCTGGCTATCCACTCTTCTGTCAATCCAGATTATCAACTCATTGATGTAATTTTGTCTCTTTACGTAATATTATTATTATTGCTTATTTTCAACCCCCTACAAGTACATAGTACTAATTCATTCATAGAACTTTAATATTTTGAATCCGGTAAATTCACAAAATCTTGTACTAATAATAGTCAGTAATTAACATATTTGGTCCACATTCATGAGAGATGGTGGGGTCTGATGTTATTACTAGATGTTATCTTGCAGTGACTGCAGGTGTTTCGACACGCTAACCAATGAGTAAACAAAGTTACAGTAAAATTTTTGGTTAGAAAAGATTGGATTATGAATGGATGAATCTCGAATTTGCTCTTGGTCCCAGTTACAAGTAGCCTCATGCACCATTACTTTTCAAATAAGGTGGATACCTATCATCACATCTCCGATTTGTATATATAAAACTACATAGTTCTTTTTAAGGGTAAATTAAATTCACCTATGAGAGGTTTGAAAAAAAATATAATAAATTTTATAATTTTAATATAATTATATTAATTTATTTTTTAAAAAGATTAAATAAATTAAAATTAATATAAATAGTGTGAAAAATAAAAAAAATAAACACATAAACAAATATATTTTTATATAAAAAAGATGATAATATTATCTTTTTATCCATATAAGTAACGAATTATTAATACAAATTAGACTAAGGCTTCGCTTGGGGAATAAGTTTTTTAGTAACTTTTTGACTAAAATATGATGTAAAAAAAATAATATGACGGTGTTTCACAACTTGGTTTTTAGGTTTTTTTATTTTTATTTTTTTTCACTACAAGACAAATATTTTACAAAATTAAAAAAAATCAATCCAAACAAAATATCACATCAAACCCCATAATCATTTTACTTTTTCTTTCACAAATATCACATCCAACCACAAAAAAACTTAACTATCTTCCAAAACACAAAAAAAATTTTCTCCAATAATATCTTACAATTAAAAAAACCTATAAAAAAACTCACTTCCCAAACACCCACGTAGTTTGAGATGACTTTTTGATTTTTTACAAAAAGATGTGTAAAAAGTAGAAAAAAAAAGTAAATATTTGATTTTTTGGTATAGGTGGTTGGTTTTTTAATTTTTTTAGTGACTTTTCACTTTTAGGCTAAAAAGTGAGATTGCCAAACGAGGCCCAAGTGTTATATAAATTGAAGGGTAAACTACCAATAGGTCCTACTTGGGAGACTTATTACCCAATAGGTCCTACTTTGAGACTTATTACCCATTAAGTCCTATTTGATATAATTTATTAAGTGATAAAGACAAATTTTATCAGTCTTTTTTTTTTATGAATAATTTTATAGTGATAAATTTATCAGTCTCTTTTTTTATGAATAATTTTTTAGTGATAAATTTATCACTCTCTTATTTTTATAGTGTTAAATTTATTAGGTAGGACCTGTAGGTAAATAAGTCTAGTGAATAGGACTAATTGGTAAGTACCCCTAAATTGAAATCTTAAGAAAATTGAATGTAATTATATTAAAATTATAAAATTTATTACATATTTTTTTAAATCTTAAAAGAAATTAGTGTAATTTATTTATTTTTGAAATAGAGAAGCTATAAAAACTTAGGTTGTATTGGCATTTATAAGTGCCATTTTGGGAAGAAGCAAAAAACGCTTGCGTTTTTGGTTTGTGAAAAAAAAGCTGCCTTGTCGAAAACGCTAGTTGTTGGATTTGGCAAGTGACAAAAAAGCTGCCTTGTGAAATTGCTTAAATACCCTCCATGTTAACAAATTATCTAAAATTTCAAAGTTTGGCAAGGGTATATTGGTCATTCTATTTTGATTTGATGCCATAAATAAATATTAAACCAAAAATAAAAAAAAGTCAGCTTTTTACCAACTTCCTAAATCACTTTCAAAAAAGTCAAAAAATTTGGTAAAAAGTCAAAAGTCAACTTTTTACCAACTTCCCAAAACATCCCTAAATTAAAAATGAATAAATTTTGCATTACTAATTCAAGAAGTATGGCATTCAATTAAATCACTGTTAGAGAAAAGGGGCATATCTGGAATACTAAAATTGGTGACATCTATATCTATATATTAAGCAAAAGGGTCTTTTAAAACCCAAGGCTTGTGGAAGCTCCAACATGCCAATCCTAATTTCTTGATTTTTTAATATTTTTTTTAAAAAAAATTGACTTGGTGATTGGTGATTGGTTCAAAGATTGTAATAATTACATTGATTACAATAAACACTTAATTTATTTTTTAATATTTTTTTTTAAAAAAAATTGACTTGGTGATTGGTGATTGGTTCAAAGATTGTAATAATTACACTATTGATTACAATAAACACTTAATTTATAATAATTACACTTATTAAATGAATAACGCAATAAATGAAATCCTAATTTTCTTACTTTTTGCATCCCCATGTAATTATTGTGTAAATGCCTCTTAAATAAATAAATAAACACTTATTAAATTCTTTCAAACTCCTCGGTCAAACCCCATGTATTTAATTTATATATTATGTAATTATTGTGTAAATGCCTCTTAAATAATAAATAAACACTTATTAAATTCTTTCAAACTCCTCGGTCAAACCCCATCTATTTAATTTATATATTAAAAAATCCTAATTTCTTGATTTTTTAATATTTTTTTTTTTAAAAATTGACTTGGTGATTGGTGATTGGTTCAAAGATTGTAATAATTACACTATTGATTACAATAAACACTTAATTTATAATAATTACACTTATTAAATGAATAACGCAATAAATGAAATCCTAATTTCCTTACTTTTTGCATCCCCAAGAGACCCATGTAATTATTGTGTAAATGCCTCTTAAATAAATAAATAAACATTTATTAAATTCTTTCAAACTCCTCGGTCAAACCCCATGTATTTAATTTATATATTTAATATTTAAAAAAAAAAATTGACTTGGTGATTGATTCAAAGATTATAATAATTACACTATTGAATAACACAATAAATGAAATCCTAATTTCCTTACTTTTTACATCCCAAGAGACCTATGTAATTATTGTGTAAATGGCTCTTAATTTTTTTTCCTCTTGATTTTTTGTTTTGTTTTTTGAAAAAACAAATAAATAAACACTTATTAAATTCTTTCAAACTCCTCGGTCAAACCCCATGTATTTAATTTATATATTAAAAAAATAAATTGACTTGGTGATTGGTTCAAAGATTATAATAATTACACTATTGAATAACGCAATAAATGAAATCCTAATTTCCTTACTTTTTACATCCAAGAGACCCATGTAATTATTGTGTAAATGGCTCTTAATTTTTTTCCCTCTTAATTTTTTTGTTTTGTTTTTTGAAAAAACAAATAATAAACACTTATTAAATTCTTTCAAACTCCTCGGTCAAACTCCATATATTTAATTTATATATTAAAAAAAATTAAAATAAATATAAATATTTATAATTATCCCGTGCATAGCACGGGTGATAGGCTACTACCACAAAACTGAAAAAGCAACATTGGGCGCAACGAGCGTCAAAGTTCGTTCCTTGTCAAACTTCTCGCTGTTAACTCAACTCAGGTCCAACCTTCACCGCTTCAAAATAATATTTATTTTGAAGCAACGTTCTCTTTGTGCTAACTGATTTCTGGGATGTTGATTGATTTTTTGGTTTTTTAATATAAAATTAATTTTTTTTAGATGAATATTTTAATTTTTTTTGATTTTTATAAAAAAATAAAATAATTATTATTTAGATATGATATTTTTAATTTAAAATTTAAAATTTTATTTTATTTTTTTATAATTATTTTAGTGATAATTCACTCTAATTCAACTTCCCAAATGGGTGCATAATTTAAAGTTTTTGTAATATATTTTAATTCATAATAGAGTAATCAATGTGATTTACCTAAATGAATTAAAATAGAGTAATCAATGTGATTTACCTAAATAAAAAAATAAGAAAAACATGAACAGTTAAAGTACATTCCTATTCTACTCTACACACACATATCTATACATACATACATACATACAAAACACACCGACGATGCGCACTTCCTCTCTCTCTCTCTCTGCTACAACCCGACGACAGACTCCGCTCTGGCAAAGATTCCCCATTCTGTTCTTCTCTCTGTCTCTCCTTCATTTATCTCTCTTTCTCATCTGAATCCATCCATCCACCCTATGTTAACGGCCATGTCTTTCTTGATTCCTCCGTAGTCTCTCTTTCACTCTCACGTACTCCTTATTTAACACCACTCTTTTTCACTTGTTCTTTAATCTGATCTTCATTAATAATAATAATAATGGGTTGTACAGGCTCCAAGCTTGACGACCTTCCGGCGGTGGCTCTCTGCCGTGAACGGTGTTCCTTCTTAGACGAAGCCATCCACCAGCGTTACGTCCTCGCTGAAGCTCACATGGCCTACCTCCACTCCCTCAAGGCCGTTGGTATCTCCTTACACCGCTTCTTCTCTCAAGATCTCGCCAATCCCACGGCGGCGCCTCCCTCTCCGCTTCTCAATCTTCCCACCCAAAGAAAAGGTGACCCCCAAAACTCCGATTCCGGCCATCTTCACTTACCCTCCGATTCCGATTTCGACGATTCGTTATCCGGGTCTCCTCTCCACCACGACCACCACTCTGGCGATTCCGATTCCTCTCCCCTGCATTCCTATGATCAAATCAATTCGTATCCAGGAGGAGGTGCGTATGAAGGAGGAGGTGGGCTTATGAACATGAATTATATGAAGAATAAAGCGACTCCATCGGTGTCCTACGAGCAAAAACCGATGAGCCCAGAAACTATGCATATGAGTGATGCGTCTTCCTCCTACTATCCATATCAGTATGCTAATCAAAACCCTAGTTCTTATCCGTATTATGGGTATTCGAATTATGGTGGCGGTTCGCCGTCGCCGTATGGTTCTTCTTCGTATCCTCCTCCGCCTCTGGGAGCGGCGGCGGAGGATTTCGAGGCCTCAACTTCGAAACCGCCTCCTCCTCCACCGTCGCCGCCGAAGAGTTCTGCTTGGGATTTCCTTTACCCTTTTGAGAGTTCTGAGAATTATTATTATACTTCGTACACGCCAACTCGTGATTTGAAGCAATTGAGAGAGGAGGAGGGGATTCCTGAATTGGAAGATGAGGATTTCCAGCAGGAAGTGGTGAAGGAAGTATACGCAGAACCGAAATTTGTGGATGGTGGTGGAAAAAAGCAAGCTAAAGCTGTGGTGGAAGATGAGGGCTTGAAGGCGAATGGATCGGATTCAGTATACCATACAAAGCCGATAATTGAGAATGATCCGGTGGAGTATGAGGTGCATATGGAGGGCAACAAAATTGTTGATAATGGAGAGACTTCAGGGGATGGGGGCAATGTGGCTACTTTCAAGGCTCGAGGTGGTGGTTTGACAGCTGACTCTGATGTTGTGAGGGAAATTCAGGTTCAATTTGAGCGAGCTGCGGAGTCGGGGAGTGAGCTTGCAAAGATGCTTGAAGTTGGAAAATTTCCTTACAAGAAAAATGCTGTCTATCAAGGTAAAAAACCATACATGTCTGTAATTAATTGTAATTGATCTTTTAAGATAAAAATAAGGGTTCTTGCAAGTAGCTTGATTTTGTGCAATTTCTCTTCTCTAGAGCAATTATCTGATAATTTTTAATTGTGTTGTTTTAGGTTGATCTGTGATAAATTAGTGGACAAACATATCATTGTTTTGGTGGTCGAATTGATGGTTTTACACATTTTTTAAAACCATTTTGTATGAATTTGTGTTTTTTTGATTGGGTTTCTTTCATAAGCACTTACCATTCAACTCTATGGAACTCTGTTAAACAGTTTCTGCCAAGATGTTGCATGTAATTACAACGCCTTCATTACCGATAGTATCATCACAGGCTTCTTCTTCTAAAACTACCGATCCATCTTCTATTGAGAAGGCTGACCCTGCTTCCTTGGAAATTGATGATGTTGGGATGGGGTCTGGAAATCTTTCTTCTACCTTACAGAAGCTGTACCTGTGGGAGAAGAAACTATATGAAGAAGTTAAGGTATGTTGATTTCTGTTACTGACTTCCTCATGTTAAATAGCCCTTTCGGGGACAGTGATAAATTTGTCCAAATTGAATTATAAAAATTGACACAAAAATTCCATCCTAAAGGCCATATACTTTCTTCCCATCCATGTATTAAAATTTTTAGCTTGTGTTTATACTAAAAAATCTATGAAGCACAGATATAGGTAGGGGTATTGATGGAGGTATGTAACGTGTACACTGATATGGAATAACTGGAAAAAAGTAGGATACCTTTAGATTGTGCTATGTCCCTAAAAAAATATATTTTTATAACATGATGTAAAACAATTAGAAATCAAATGCAAAGAGTAGTTTAAGTCAGGTATAAAGTAAATGTCAATCGATAGAGAGAGATTATTGAGGGGGAGATACAATTGCTCCATCTGCGAAACTAAACAAAACCCTGTGTTCTCAGAAATTTGTGATATTTGCAAATGTACACCTTTCTTCTTCTTCTTCTCCTTTTTTTTTTTTTTTTTTTTTTTTTTTTAAAAGTAGGCACAATGTGTTATTCAAGTACCCCTGTATTTTATAAAAAATTGCATTTATGCTCTAACATACCCACAAAAGTACCCAATACGTACCCCATACTGTACCAACATTTAATTTTTTTTAAAAGAAGTACCATATACTTATTTCACATACTCAGTATGCTTGTAATTGTATTGATTCACATATACTGGATATGTATCCTGTACTTGTATGACTTAACTTTTGAAGTGCTGATGTTTCATATTACTCAAATTTTTGTTTAAAACATACACAACATACTACAGCTTTTATTGTAGTACAGTGAAAGCTCAAAAAGTGTACTTTACATTAGAATTAACCTTTTCCAAACCCTACTAGAAGTGGGTGCCTCATACAATGTGTACAACCTTTTTATAGAATAATGTTTACATATTGTATGTAGATGTCTGTCAGCCTACATTTAAGGCATTAGATGTTGATTCCATATTTATAGGTCATACATCTTCCTAATTGTTGCAAAAAAGAAATTCGCATTCCATGTTCTCATGGTTAAATTTTTTCTCCCCTCTAAGTTAAGGCATGACTATTAACCTAGGTTAAGGTGTGACTATTGACCTACCTTAAATTTGTTTAATTTAATTTTTTTTTCCTCTTTTCTTGTTTGCCGATTTTAAGACACCGATACGTGTCAATTCCATATTTTTAGGTCATTGATTTGTTTGATTGTCGGGGAAAAAATCACAATCCATGTTCTCAAGGGTTTTGATATGCAATTTTTTTAGTCAAGGATAAAGAGATTTACTCCAACTAAGTATGCTTATATACACTCTTTCTACTCATGTGGAGACACATATATGGTAATGCCAAAAATGACAATCTATGCAAACAATGCAAAATCCCAGTTGTTAGGTTTGTGTCTCGTCCACTCCTCCCCACACCCTGCTTTGGCAGGACCTGCCATACATTAATGGCCTATATACATGTGTATATCCACACTAATGCAGCCAAAACAAGGATTGTCCCTAGAGTAACAGTATATGTGGATAACCATAGCCATATTCATGCAGCAAAATGTGATGTCCTGAACATGTGGAGGTGGAAGCTTGTAAATATGCCTCGTTCATCATTCTTGCTTCCCTTGCATCTCTGTTAAATGATTTTTCTTGCTTTTCAGGTTGAGGAGAAAATGAGGGTACTCCATGATAGGAAGTCCCGTAAGCTAAAGCGTTTAGATGAAAGAGGTGCTGAGGCTCACAAAGTTGATGTGACAAGAACACTTGTCAGGAATCTTTCCACAAAAATAAGAATTGCAATTCAAGTTGTTGATAAGATTTCTGTGAAGATAAATAAATTGAGAGATGAAGAGTTGTGGCCACAATTGAATGATTTTATTCAAGGGTATGTGATTTTATGAGTTTTATACAAGCTCTTTTCAAGCATTCTGCATTTCTTCTTGTTCTGTGTCATATTACCTTTAACAATCAGGTTCTTGAATGGTGTTTTGAGCGTTGGTGGATAGAGTTGTGAGCCTTACCATTTGTTTGATTTTGTTTTGTGGTTTTTTTTGGCTTTTGTTTGGTTCTTTGGGACGTGAATTGTCTTTCACTTAGTAGCAGGAACTTTCTACTTGAGTGGCGTTTCTTACTAAGAAACGCGATTCCGCGCTCCCAAGTAAGAAACTTGCTTCCGTCAAGAAAGAAACTTGTTCCCAACTGAGATAGAAATCTCTCAGACATGTAAATCTCATAGAAACAACACAAAAAACAATTCAGACTTATTCTAATAGTCTCTATTTATATAGTATTTATCTATACTTAATAAAGACAATTTGTAGTTGACATGAATCTCTCAGTGTGTAGATATATTTTTCTAAGTAATTTAGAAAAGTGACCGAATCTTTATGATTCACGATTTGACAACTATAGTTTGAATCACCAGAATTTGTAATTCAGATGACCCCTCTAATTTTTTCTCTTTAGGAAGTACTTGTTAGCACAAAAGTGGCCATGCCCTTTCATTTGATATATATGTATATATAAAATAAAGTTGGGCAAACTTCAATTTACTCCCTTGTGGTTTGGGTCATGTGCAGTTTACCCCCTTAATGTTTGGAAATGACCACATAATTCTCACGTGGTTTGTGGACTGCAGTGCACCATTAAGTCCGTTAACGATTTAATGAAAAAGACTAAAATATCCCTATATATAAGTTGCTTAGTGTGTGAACCACAGATATTTTCTTCATTTGTTTGGAAGGCAATGTGCACTTTAACCCCCTATGCTTTATTCCATGTGCGATTTGCCGCATTGAAGTTTGAAAATGAACGTATAACCCCTTATGTATGCTTCGTGAACACTTTTGCTGTTAAGTTTGACGGAATGTTTAACGGTGCATTTCAGTTCACAAACCACGTGGGAGTTATGTGGTCATTTCCAAACTTTAAACCGAACATGACCCAAACCATAGGGGGTAAAGTGAAATTTGCCCAATAAAGTTGTCAACAAATAAAATTCTCATGCTTGCTTCAGAGTCTTTTACTGGTTTGTCTTATAACATGTATGTGTTATCCCCCTCTGATTTCAGAGAATTATTTTGTTCAGAAAAAGTCAGCTGTGGGGAAGCTGGGAACTTATTTCTAAAACTTGACTACTAAACCAAACCAAACTAAATTAAGCCTTTTGTCCCAATCAAGTGGAGGCATCTCCATTTATGGTCTTACTTGACTACTGTTGTTGAAAGAATGAATCAATGATTCTTTGTCTACTTTGTGGTAGAACTATAAGCAAAGAAGAAGAAGAAAAAAAAAAAGAAGTAAAATAGAGGAAAAACAATAAGAATATAGAAGATGTGGAAGATAATGTTGTTTCTCGCTGCTATCAAGTCCTCTTCATCCAGAGCAAGCTGTAAATTCTCTGTGATCGCATCCTTCTAGCCTGCCAAGGCACTGGGATCCCACTGGCTTCACTAGCATTGGTCTGCGAGCTAACAAGAATTATATGTCTCTGGTTGGAGGGCGTAATAGGCGTTAGAAATGTCTTGGCAGCTATCCAAGAAAGGCATGCCACAGCACTTTATATCCGTTCTTAAGGTCATAATACTCTCTGTTACACTTTCTGGTGAGGTATATAAGGGTGAGGTTGAACTGTTGATCTCTATGCTGCAAAATATATATATTTTTTTGGGTGGTTGACACAAATAACTAAACGTCTGTCCACTCATAGCCTCTAGTGATGACAATTGTTTGAAGAACCTGTGTTAGTTCATGCTACATGATTGTCGTGTTGCCTAGTCAATATTTTTTTAGAAGTATCCTGCTTTACTCTCTGTAATTAGATTATAAATTTTATATTCTTGTGACCACAAGTAGGAGACAATTTATTTAGTAACAAGATTATCAGGCATAAATTTTTGCACAACATTTCATGTCTTTCCAAATTTCTCACGTGTTTCCCGAAATACATCTTGGATGCTCGGTATCTTCGTCAAATTGAGACTTACCCTTATTTTTCATCTTTCTAAGCCTAACAGCACTTTCTTGTTTTAAATGCATTTTCTCTGCTCTAAATACTTGCAATTATATTATTACTTGCAAACTTTTCAAATATTTCTTAAATGTATTTACACTGTGACTTGTATAATTCTGTTCAATTAACTAGTTACAGTATATATTTTCCTAGATGTCATGTTATTAATTAGTTTTTAGTAGCATGGCTAGCTATTCAAATTGAAATTAAGTTGATTACATAAAAAATATACATTTTGTTTAGATAAGTCTGAAAAATTATTATGTCAAAGATTAGAAGTTCCTCGTGGATTAATGGCAGCAAATGCTAGAGTTTTTTTTTTTGGGATGACAAGTGCAATTACTAAAGCTAGTTATAAGTGGAAATTGTAATGTGATATGTTTTTGGGAGCCTTGACTGAGAAAATATTGGTTTTAGATGGATATGCTATGGAGGAAGAAATTGCCAAATGTTCTACTTTTATGAGATTTCATTTGATAGATGAAGGAGGAACACATTATCTGAGCAAAGAATCAGTGTTATCAACAATTTCCCTTTTACGACTGCTAGTCACCTTGGGGATGACTGGCAGCTAATTTGAAATTGTATGGTTTGCAGGCAATCATATAATTGCATTGGCAGCACTGGATGTCGGTAAACAGCAACTTGGGATTTTTTCTTAAGTTGTTTAATAACAAGTTATTTGGGGTTCAACTTGTATATGTGTTTATGTGTATGTATGTGTGAATTTCTTGAAGAAATGAACTCAATATCTTTGGATGTGGCTTATTTTTGGGCTTATGAAGAATTATAAAAATCTTATACGTGATTTCGGTTATGACTGAATTATGTCTTCATAATTTGGTGTATTTCATTCTTGGGGCACTTCAAATACTTGGGATATGTATGATTACGGGTAATTAGGCTAGCACTAGTTTGTGAAGTTTATTTTATTTAGTCCATTTACTTCTCGCCCGGGCCAGTTTCTTGATTACTTGCTTTTGTTGATTGGATGTTTGCAAGGAAGGTCTTTGTTTTAATGCAACCCGCTTTTCATGAGTGTATATTGCATCTTCATTTTAGTCATTTTCTTTTTTGTTTTCCCTGTTTTTATGGGGCCTGGCAGTCGTATTTATGTATCTGTATATATACTCCACAATCAACTTCAGTAAGTTGAGGAGTGATCCTTCTCTTTTCGTTGTCGGAGAAAAGGTTGTAGGGATGGGGAGGGCTGAGTTGACTAGGAGAAAGAGCTGTTTGATCACTCTGCAATTGCATTTTTTTAATATTATATATATATAGGTTATTATTACTATTTTCTGTTTCATCTTCCTTATTTGACACTTCAAACTAGTAAGTACATCACCGTGGGATCTATAAAGGCCATGTTGTCCTTTATGCTTAGGTTCTTTTATTTGTTTATGCTATCTTATTTTGATGGTTGAGTATGTGGATTTTGTCTATTAATAGGTTAACCAGAATGTGGAAATCCATGCTTGAATGCCATCGTAGTCAATGCCAAGCTATTGTACAAGCTAGACGATTAGATGCCGTTACATCCCTCAAACACTTCAGTGATGCGCATTTTGAAGCCACGTCGCAGCTTGAACACGAACTTCTTAGTTGGACATTAAGATTCTCTTGTTGGGTTGGTGCCCAGAAGGGTTATGTCAAAGCACTGAATAACTGGCTTCTGAAATGTCTAATTTATGAACCTGAAGAAACAGATGATGGAGTTGCTCCCTTCTCTCCTAGTAGAATAGGTGCGCCTCCTGTTTTTGTGATCTGTAATCAGTGGTCACAAGCATTGGAGGGAATTTCTGAGAAAGAAGTGGTCGATTCTATGCGAGATTTTGCCACAAGCGTGCTTCAGCTATGGGAGCGGGATAAGTTATTGATGCGCCAGAAGATGATGGTGAACAAGGATACGGAGAAGAAAGTTAAGATCTTGGACAGGGAGGGCCAAAAGATTCAGAAGGAGATTCAGGCATTGGACAAAACGATAATTCTGGTCTCTTCTGGCAATAATGGTCTTCCCGTGAGTGGGCATGTGTATCAGAGCGACACTAGCAAAACTGGTAGTCTACAGCTGAGTCTGCAACGTATTTTTGAGGCCATGGAGAAGTTCACTGCTGACTCCTTGAAAGTATACGAGGACTTGTTGAAACGCATTGAGGATATTAAGGATAGTCGAGATACTGTTGATCAGGAGAATGAGAATGTTTCATAGCGTTGCATTCTGAACTAAAATTGCTGCATCTATTTTGAGTAGGTGATTTGGTTCAGTATGTGCAGTCCCATTGAAAGATCATTGAGGCACAAATCATTGAAGTTAAAAAAAGCTACACTCTTGTTGGACAATATGTGCTCCTATTGCTTTGATTCTGCAATAGAATGGATGCCTGCTGCTTCAATCAATTCTCACCATCATTGGCCAAGGGGAGAGTTGGGTGTTGAAGTTATGGCAGTGTAACTAATATCTGATCTGCATTGGTGTCTTGTACCTGTGGCAAAAGGCTCGGTTGAAGTTGTACGCAGTAAGAAGTGGCCTTGACATGCCATACTTGATGATGATGAGAGGAGAGGATTCAGAGATAGCTTGCCATATTGGGGCATTGCTTGCTAATCTTCAAGCTGCTGTTGCTGCTGTGTGAAACATTGATGCAGGCTTGCTGTAGAATCGACCGTCCATTTTTTTGGAGATCTGGCACTGAAATGAGCTTTGCATGGAAAGTGGTCCTTTGTGCACGTGGCATGTAGTCCTTTGGCCAGGTAGATTTTACTTCAAATTTTGCGTTAGGATGACTAATAGATGAGGTATAAGTTTGAGGCATATGGGCTGTTTAGTGACGCAAGTCATGGAATTGCCCAAACGTCAGATCTTGTAAAATAGGATAGAAACATTCTTCTTTCTCAATAATTTTGTTAAATTGTTATTGTACAGAATTCTTTTTGTTACAGAAACATATTGTAGATACCCTCAATAGAGTGGCGTTAGACGTGTGAAATTAAATTTTTTCAATTGAAGTGAGTGCCTTCTTTGGAGCCAGTGGTGCTGGTATTTACACGGACACGCCAATTTATATCCTTTGTGCCCTAAAACAGGAGCACCAACTCAACACCAACAATGTTGGGTGCTTTGCATTCTGCAAGATCTATATAATTATTGGTTATTTTTTTATTTTTTATTTTTTGGATTAAGTTGTGGAGTTTGAAATTCACATGAGTTTAAGAGTGAGATTGAGAAGGTTTATAGAGGTGTAGGAGAGACGAAAAGATACCCGGGATATTGTGTGTGAAGCAGGGAACCAAGTGTGGCTTTGAGGCTTAATTACCCTTAAGGAAATTGGAATTATTTCGGACTAGGGCATTGGTGGAGTTTTGTGTGTCTCAGTTTGTACTCTACTGCATATGGTGGATTTGTCTCAACTCGAACCGGATGTAGGTTTGTGTCATTTGTGAGGTGTGTTTTGTCTGAAGTTTGTACTCTCTTTACCATATATTGTGGTTTTCTCTCTCAACTCTAAACATAAGTAAGTTTGTGTCGAACTATATAAATCTCTTTTTGGGTGTGTAGGTTAGCACCATCCGTTTCTTTTGTGGGTTTGGTTGGTCGGCAACATCATGTGTGTGGGCTATTTTCTTCAAACAAATTTTGTTCTCTTCTGGGATATGAGGGGATTTTCTTGGAATAATTGAGATATAAATCTTATCCTTAACACACTCTCAATTCTAAGAAATCTTGTGATCTAAAAAGACAAAAAAAGGTGTTTGATGTGTTTTGTCGACATTGTTGGGAGTTCCGTAAATGAGATGAAATCTGTGATTTGCGATTGTCAGCACTAAAACTAAATTGGGTACACCAGCAGCAAGTGTGAATGTGAAGAAAAATGTCCACTTTGAAGGGCTAGCTCTGGTATTAGGTGCATATCATATTTCTTGACATCATATCCAATCCCAGTGGCTTGTCCTTTTTTGCTTGGAGGTGTGGGCCTTTTGGCTGAAAGTTGTAAGTGAAAAGTTGATTTTTATTGTATAATATAATATATTATATTTGAATGACCAAAGGCTGTGAAACTTCTGGCACTGAAAAGAAATTGAGCAAATACAATGATATTCATTCGCTATCATCTCCAAGAAGAATTAAAATTGAGTACCTTATGGTAATAGATTCACTTATTTTGTGGAATAATTTGTAGGAGATATATGAGCATTAGAAGATCGTAATCCTCTCAAAAAGCTCCCTATAATTGATTGCATCTGAAGTTGCAAAATTATGAATCAGTTACTGAGTACAATCTATATAGGGTTCATTTGGGAAGTGGGTTAGCTTTTTGGCTTTTTGACTTTTTTAACCTAGGGCTAAAAAGCCTCGTTTGGAAAGGCTTTTGGTTTTTTTGATTTTTTTGTGAGAAAAATAATGTAATGATAATGGGTTGAATGTGATATTTTGTCTTATTGAGCTAAAAAACCTATTTTGTTTTTTTGTGGCTATGTTAGCCAAAAAAGCCCAAACCCTCCCTTCCCAAACGAGCCCAGAATATGTGTTGAAATTTTCACGCTGATAATATGCTACTGTAGTAGCAATATAAAAAGTGTTGATCTACAAAGTACTTTGAACTGATTTCATGCTTTTTGTGGCTGAACAAACTAAGCAACTTTTATTGAAAAATCATCAACCCGCCTTACTGGCTCTGCTCCATTTCTTGAAATGAATGAGGTTGCATTTCATGGTCGTGGATGAAGCAGAAGTCATGGTTTTGGACATGGCTGAGGTAAAATACAGAATTCGTAAGAGATATATTCAAAAACATTTGAGCAAAAGTATAATGCCATTTGACCTGAAGTGGAATAATCCTAAGATATCACAAGAAAAAGAAAAAAAATTACATAATAGAACCTTCCAAGAGTGATGCATATATGTATGCATGTATTCATATTGCATATTGCATGGCAAACAAATATGCTAGAAAAGAGAGTAATTACTGTGCATAAATAATCAATATTCATCTTTTGACAAATTTTACTGGGTAATTCACTATTCAGCATTGTGCATTCTTTTTGGCAATTTTCTCAAAAAATAGTATTCATCAATAGTATTTTACTATTGAAATCTTTTTCACTTGGAGTGTCTGCCTTTTGGGTTACAAGTCTCAATACTATATTTAGTAGACAGTATAAAGACAGACACAATTCTTTGTAATGAAAAATATTTGATGATGACAAAAGTTAATGTAAAATCCCAGGTTCTGCAAACTTGATTGAAAGCTCTGGAAGAGCCAATATTATAATTGTCAAACGAAACAAAATTTGATATTAATAAAATATATTCTACCAGATCCAGAAGATATTTGTTAAGTTTTAAAGATATGTGTCGTATTGGTTATTGAAACCATAAATAAAGGTGAAGAAGAATATTTATATATTACTTCTACTATTTTCAGCCAGAAGCTGGTCTTGGAAAGTTCCTAGATATTTATATGGGTTGTCTTACACGACAATAAAAACAATTGAATCAAATGTTGAGATACACTAGAATTGCTCCAACTTAATGCACCAGAAGTGTTATAATCCACAAAGCTTTCATGTTAGGGGATGATTATCCTGAGCATCCAGGATCTATAATGATCCATTGAACTATTGAAAATTCAAATGGGACATCTATTAAAGAATCAAAAGATTCTTTTACCAAGTGATTATCCATTAAGTGATTATCTTACGCTCTGCCTATTCACTAGGAAGATTAATTGTTAGACTATCCCATTCATATCAATATGGACTATTCGTTATTTCATGATTTTGATAGATACGTTAACTAGATAGTCTCATTCATAATGCAACTTTTAATGATTATTGCATAGCTATTAGTATTAATGTCAAGTATCTGTTCGTACTCAAAATAGTGTAGTTTAAAATTTAATTAAATAATTTCAGTTGATGGCTCAACCTTTGATTATGAAAAATAAATTATTTGTTTCAACATGGGGTTATGTGGTCCAACTGTATACATGAGTACTCACCATTATAACTTGTATTTGGTCACCTATCAAATGTTATTTATTTAGAATATTTGGTTATGTTGTACATGTTCCTATTGCACTCTTTTAGCACAATAAAATGGGTCCTCAACGTAAATTTGAAGTTTATGTTAGTGTTGATTCTCCATCTATTATTAGATATCTTGAACCCTTAATATGTGATGGATTTAGAGCATGCTCTGGGATTGTCATTTTGATGAAACGGTCTTCCAATCATCAAGGGGAGAAAAGTCGTAGCTTGAAACTCGACGTGAAATCACTTGAAATAATTCAATGTTATCTTATCTTGATCCTCGTATTAATCAATGTGAACTAGAAGTTCAAATGATTATTTATTTGTTAAGTTTAAGCAAATCAATTACCGATGCCTTCATCGACACTAAAAACATAATAAAATCTTATATTCTAACTGCTAATGCTCTAGGAAGAATTGATGTTCTTGAAGGACAATCTGCTAGTATAGCTGTAAATGTGTCAAAGTCACACCAGAAGCATGGTAGACTTGTCGGTGCAAAAGACAAAGTTTCTTGAAAGAAGAAGACAATTAATACTCTTGAAAAGACCATATCTAGTGCTTCTGAAAAGGCTATATCCATGCTCCTGAAGAGATGTTCCAGAAGAGACTATATCTAGCACTCGTGAAGAAGTTAGACCCACAAAATAGATTATTATAAATCTATCTAAATCTCCTACTTATAAATCTCCTAAAGCATAACCTCCAGAAGAGGAATCTCCCAAAGAATTTGTCACGACCCGAACTCGCCCCTATGGGTTTAGTATCGTAACCGGCCAGTAATCCTTGGATTACCAAAGGTCTCTTGACATAATAAAATATAGTAGGGACTGCGGAAGCAAATATACAACATATACGAAGTCCATTGAGCTGTGAAGACATACATGGACAGTTAACTTAAAACCTTTTATAGACTTGTGAGTGGCGACAAAAGATACAATATTTACACATCACTCCATCTACATGTTATCAGAAATCTTGTCCAAATACAACATAGTATAAACATAGTCTAATATGATTACAAAAACAGCCACAAAACTTGACTTCATTCGGAACCTCCTCAGGAGGCACAAAGGTTAGCTGACAAAAACTGAAACATAGGCCGTCATCCCTGAGCCTGGTCACGTGCCTGCTTACCTACATACATAATATAAATAGTGAGTGAAAGTCCAGTGAATAATAATAGAGTAAAGATTTTACTGAATGATGTCTATATAGAAACAAAATCTTGTACATAATTGGATGTCATAACAAAGTAGATTCACAGGCATAGTTACATTTGCATTTAAAACTTATACATACATCATATCATAATACGTGGCGTATCGTTAGCATTAACAAATTGATGACCCACAAGGGACTGCCATAAAGGCTTTCTAATGACTCATGTGCACAGAGACGTTTTCGATGACCCATAAGGGACCTGATGACCCGTAAAGGGACGCATATCATATGATGCTAAGGATGCTACGGATAACTTTCAGAATCTTGGACAATCATTCATTCATTCAAAACAGAGCGTAGCATTTCAGAAGACTAATCGTTTCATGTTATAATGTTCAGAAAATATTTAATATTGAACGTAACTTTACAAAGTTATTACTCACAAATAACTGGTAGCTCCGAATAGACGGCAAAGTGGGCAATTCACATATCCTGAGGTGCGTGACCTACATAACATGGTAGATTCATACATTGAATACACACGCTCAGATTGTACATAACTTATTTCATTTATTTTTAGTGTGTTTCTAGCCTTTAACCTTATATGGGGTCTTAAACATGGCCTAAGAGTGCTTAGGATGGAATGAGGATGCTAGAATGCACTTGAAAACATCTTTCAAATTTTGCTGAAAACAGAGTCCACGCTCGAGCCGACATGCAAGAAATGAAGGTTCGCTCGAGCGTGACTTCCCTAGCTCGAGCGGGTTGTAAACTTTGAAAAAGTGCTGGTTACTTGTTTTTCACGCTCGACGAATGCTCGATCTCTGCTCGAGCGTAAGACTCAGACCCTCGCTCGAGCGTGACTTATGTCGCTCGAGCGTGCTACAAAACAAATGAACTTCTGGATACATGTATTTTACTCTTGAGCGAGCTTATGGTCGCTCGAGCAGAAGTGCACGCACTCAGAGTGCTCGCTCGAGCGTGAACTCCTACGCTCGAGCGTGAATGCAAAAATCTAGAATTTTCAGATTTGATCTCAAGTTTCAAACTCAAACTAAACACTTCAAAACTTATCCTCTTGGGCCAAAATTTTGGAAAACACTTAGAAACTCATAAAACAACATATTTAAAGGATCATTTCAAGAAATCATGGCCCAAAAGTATGCCAATTGTACACAATTTCAACTTAATCTTTTTGAATGTTTCATGAACATAATATGCATGAATTCTTTTGATCTTGAGCTTCTCAAAACATCAAATGCTATAAAACAACTTGAAACTTGATGATTTCCCTAGATTAAGATGAATTTCAAACATGCATGAGGGAATCTCCTAGTAACATGCTCTAAATGCATTGAATGTAACGCATGCATAAATTGATCTTCCTATTCACTTCTTAAGCTTGATTCTTACATCTCATAGCTCAATTCACTTAAATTCATAGATGAATTAACTCAATTACACAATTAAGAGGGTGGATTCCTACCTTAAGTCTTGAATTCACAAGAGTTGAAGTTGAAACTCCCAAATCTTCTTCAAATGTCCACAATTTCAAGCAATTCTCCTCTAATTCAACTTTGATCTCAATTTTCCTCCCTCTCCTTCTCTCCCACGTTTTTGAGCATCAAATGAAGGAAAAGAAAGTGTAATCCTCAACTAAAGAAGTTAAAGTGGCCTTATATAGGCTTATTTAAATTGGCTTGATTAAATTGACTTAAGTTAATCACATTGGCACTAATTATTCTAATTTATTTGTTCCAAATCGATTTTCAATTGAACCTACCATAAAATTCTAAAAATCCTAATTAGCACATAAATCAAGACAATTTCTGATTCGGATGCTGATAAGGCCTTTAATTCACAACCGAAACTAAACATAAACAGATCTTTCTACGCTTAACAGATATAAACACAAAATAATGCAATTGCACATATAATTAACTCAGGGTTTTTCCTTAATTACTCAGTAGACATAATTAATCATGAATTAACGTTAATCAGAGATTGGGGTTGTTACAGTCTTCCCCTTTTAAAGAGTTTGGTCCTCCAAACTCGAGTTACCTTCGTTCTGGAAGAACACTGGATTCAGAGGGAACAACTCAGGATATCTTTTCACCATGTCTTCTTCCGTTTCCCAGGTTGCATAGGTTCTCCCATGATTCTGCCAATCAATCTTCACCAAAGGGATTTCTTTGTTTCTTAGTCTTTTGATTCTTCGGTTAATAATTTGAATTGGTTGTTCTTCATATGTGTAATCATCTTTTAAAAGCACATGTGTTGGCGCAATTATATGTAACGGATCTCTCAAATACTCCTGAAACATAGAGACATGAAAAACGTTGTGCATATGCTCCATTACCGGAGGTAAGACTACCCGATACGTCACTGGGTTAATTTTCTCCAGAACTTCATATGGTCCAACATATCTTGGTGCTAATTTGCCCTTAACACCAAATCGCGTTTGCCCTTTCATTGGAGTTACTTTAATAAACACGTGATCCCCGACTTCATATTCTCTGTCTCTTCTTCGGACATCAGCATAGCTCTTTTGCCGGCTCTGTGCAGTTTTCAGGCGCTGTTGGATTAGTTTCACTTTCTTAGTTGTTTTTTGCACAAGTTCCGGTCCCAACAAAGGTCTATCACCTACTTCGGTCCAACATATTAGAGATCGACATTTTCTACCATACAAAGCTTCGTAAGGAGCCATTCCGATGCTTGAATGGTAGCTATTGTTATAAACAAACTCAGCCAATGGCAAATAGGTCTCCCAATTTCCTTGAAAATCTAACACACACATTCTGAGCATATCTTCCAAGGTTTGATTGGTTCGTTCAGTTTGACCATCTGTCTGTGGGTGGTAGGAGCTACTCAATCTCAGTTCTGTCCCCAAAGCCTGTTGCAAACTCTGCCAAAATCTTGACACAAACTTTGAGTCCCTGTCAGATACAATAGATACTAGCACCCCATGCAATCTCACAATCTCATTCATATAGATATTGGCCAATTTGTCAGCATTGTAAATAGATTTAATAGGTAGGAAATGAGCAGACTTAGTTAAACGATCCACAATGACCCAAATAGAATCCATACCTCGAGAGGAGCGAGGCAATCCCACAATGAAGTCCATGGTAATGTGCTCCCATTTCTATTCCAGTATTGGAAGTGGTTGTAGCAAACTAGCGGGTTGTTGATGTTCGGCTTTAACTTGTTGGCAATGTAAACATTTAGCCACAAAATCTGCAATGCACTTTTTTCATTCCAGGCCACTAAAAATTCTGTCTCAAATCATAATACATCTTTGTGTTCCCCGAATGCATGGCAAATTTGGTGCTGTGAGCTTCGGTCATAATACGCTTCCTTAAATTAGAGGAATCTGGTACACAGAGTCTATTCTGAAATTTCAAAACATTATTTTCAAACACAAACCCCGGCCTCGGCTTTAAGTCAAATTCTTCCACAATCCTTTTCAAGTACTCATCTTCAAGTAGCTTTTGTTTGATTTCTTCAATGATTGCAGGTTGAACGGAAATGGCAGCTAAAACCCCACCTTGTTCATGTATCATAATCTCAATCTCATTCTTCTCCAAGTCGTATAACAATTCCCTCTGGCTGGTAAGCAAATATGATAGATTTCCCATTGATTTTTGGCTCAAGGCATCTGCTACAGTATTAGCTTTCCCTGGGTGATACAAAATCTGTAAATCATAATCTTTGATCAGCTCCAACTATCTCCTCTGTCTCATGTTCAATTCTTTTTGGGTGAAGAGATATTTCAAGCTTTTATGATCAGTATACACTTCACAGGTTAACCCATACAAGTAGTGACGCCAAATTTTCAAGGCAAATACCACGGCTGTCAGTTCAAGATCATGGGTCGGGTAATTCTTTTCATGAGGAAAAAGTTGTCGAGATGCATAGGCAATTACTCTTCCATTTTGCATTAGTACACAGCCCAAACCTTTGTAAGATGCATCACTGTAAATTTGAAACCCAACTGAATCATTGGGCAAGGTCAAAATCGGTGCAGTCACTAGTCTGGTTTTCAACTCCTGAAAGGCTGACTCTCGCTGTTCATTCCAATCAAACGATACGTTTCTCTAAGTTAACTAGGTCAATGACATGGCAAGTTTTGAAAAATCTTTCACAAACCTTATGTAGTAACTTGTAAGTCCCAGAAAACTTCTAACTTCTGTCACATTTGTCGGTATAGGCTAGTCCACAATAGTTTCAATTTTTTGTAGGTCAACAGAGATGCCATCCTTATTAATTACATGCCCCAGAAATGCTACACTATTAAGCCAGAATTCACACTTGGACAGTTTTGCATACAATTTCTTTTCTTTTAAAATCTGCAAGGTAGTTCTCAAATGGTTCTTATGTTCTTCCTTACTTTTGGAGTCAATCAAAATATCATCAATAAATATAACAACGAATTCATCCAGAAACTATTTGAACACCCTATTCATAAGGTCCATAAAAGCAGCAGGTGCATTGGTTGCCCCAAATGGCATGACTAAGAATTCATATTGCCCATATCTAGTTCTGAATGCAGTATTCTCTACGTCTTTTGCCTTGATCTTTAACTGGTGGTACCCGGATCTAAGGTCAATCTTAGAAAACACTTGGGCTCCCTGAAGTTGATCGAACAGGTCATTAATTCGGGGTAGTGGGGACTTGTTCTTGACGGTCACTTTGTTCAACTCACGGTAGTCAATACATAGTCTCAAAGATCCATTTTTCTTTTTAACAAATAAAACCGGAGCACCCCAAGGTGAGGTACTCGGACGGATGAATTTCTTGTAAAAGAGTTCTTGGAGTTAGACTTTCAACTCTTTCAATTCAGAAGTCGACATCCTATATGGAGCCTTGAAGATGGGTTGTGTTCCAGGTATTACATCGATGGTAAATTCAATTTCCCTATCAACTAGATCCCCAGGTAGATCATTGGGAAACATATCAGAAACGTCACAAACCATAGGAATGGTTTCTACACCGGTGCAATCTAAGGATTCAGTCAATACACAGCACAAGTAGCCCCGACAACCTTTCCTTAACAATTTCTTAGCTTTCATAAACGAAATCAAGTATGGTGGATGAACTACCCCATTCCCAATGAAAGTAAACTTAGGCACACCAGGTGGTTTAAACGTGATGGTTTTGTTCACACAATCAATAGTAGCACAATATTTAGTCAGCCAACCCATATCCAGAATACAATCAAAATGATCGATGCTTAAGGGCAACAAATCAACATATAATGTCATACCACCAATCAAAACATCACATGCCGGGTATATATAAGCACATATCATGGAACCCCTAGATGGGGCAGATACAGATAATAGACAGTTCATAGGTTCTAATGGCCTAGTTAATTTCCGAGAGAAAGCATGCGATACAAATGAATGTGTGGAGCCAGAATCAATCAACACATAAGCATTCTGAGCACAGATAGAAATTGTACCTGATACCACAGACTTAGTGTTCTGCACATCACCAGGCACAAGTGCAAATATTCGACCCTACCTCAAGGTCTCTTTCCCGGTGTTAGCTTTCATATTCATCTTGGATGCAGAAGCGGATTCGGCTGAACTTGTCGCTGGATGGTTGAGATTTTCGAGCCTAATAGGGCAATCCTTCATCACATGACCGATTTTTCCACACCTAAAACAAGCACTTGAAGCCCGATAGCAAACCCCCTTGTGTTTTCTACCATATTCTGGGCAAGTCGGTGTAGTACCACTACTTTGGCTTGAGCCGCTGTAAGATCCCGTATTTTGTCTCTTATTCCCGGTAAATAAACGACCCTTTTTAAAACTATTTCTAGACCTTCTTCCCATCCAATCAGTTCGTGGGATGAGAGTTTGTTTCTTTGCTGCCAAAATAGCTTCCGCCATTAATGCCCTGTCCAACACATTCACATATGTGGGTAGGTTCAGAACTCCCACCCAATCCAGTATATCTAAATCCAGCCCACTCTCAAATTTGCGAGCCTTCTTGTAGTCCGTGTCCACCATATGAGGAGCAAACCTGGCTAACTCAGTAAATTTAGCTTCGTACTCAGCTACGGACATTCTGCCTTGTTTTAGTTCCTGAAACTCTGTAACCTTCCGGTTTCAAAAGCACTGGGGAAAGTACTTGTCGTAGAAAATTGTATTAAATTGAACCCATGTCATGTTCTCATTGCCATTCCGAACTAGCAGCCACCATCTCCGAGCTTTGTCTTTCAAAGTGTAGGTAGCCAATAAGACTTTTTGAATCTCAGAACAGGGAAATACTTCAAACAATTTCTCTATCTCTAACAACCATGTTTCAGCCTTTAATGGTTCAATTCCTCCAAGAAAGGTTAGCGGTTTCATTTTCATGAACTTCTGAGTCAAATTAATAATGTCGTTATTGTCCAGTTCAATTTGGGGAGGTGGAGGTGGAGGTGGAGGTGGAGGTGGAGGTGGACGTGGAGGAGGTAAGAGGTTGTTGTCTCTGCTGTTGCATTACCACCTCAGTTAAAGCTGTAAGCATTTGTTCTATTCTGTTCATGCGAGTCTCTGAAGATTCACTTACATCGTTTCCCCTTGCATTCTCCATGTTGCTATAGGGAAACAGAAGGGGAATAAACATAGGCAAATAATCCTTACCATAATGTTCAAACATTTCTTTTAGTGTCATGTGTGCATGATCAATTCCAATTTTCATTCCCTTTTTTTTTTTAACTCACTCACATACATGTTGATGAGATGCCTCTATTTCTTACTAGAACATCCTATAGCTCATATAGACTCATGTGTGCAGTATAACTCGTGCTCTGATACCACTCTGTTACGGCCCGAACCCGCCTCTATGGGTTTAGCATCGTAACCGGCCAGTAATCCTTGGATTACCCAAGGCCTCTTAACATAATAACATAAAGTAAGGGCTGCGGAAGCAAATATACAACATATACGAAGTCCATTAAGCTGTGAAGACATACATGAGATAGTTAACTTAAAACCTTTTATAGACTTATGAGTGGCAACAAAAGATACAATATTTACACATCACTCAATCTACATGTTATCAGAAATCTTGTCCAAATACAACATAGTATAAACATAGTCTAATATGATTACAAAACAGTCACAAAACTTGACTTCATTCAGAACCTTCTCGGGAGGCACAAAGGTTGGCTGACAAAAATTGAAACATAGGCTATCATCCATGGGTCTGGTCACGTGCCTGCTCACCTACATACATAATATAAATAGTGAGCGAAAGCCCAATGAATAATAACAGCGTAAAGATTTTACTAAATGATGTCCATACAAAAACAAAGTCTTGTACATAATTGGATGTCATAATAAAGTAGATTCATAGGCATAGTTACATTTGCATTCAAAACTTATACATACATCATATCATAATACGTGGCGTATCCGTTAGCATTAACAAATCTGATGACCCACAAGGGACTGCCATGAAGGCTTTTTGATGACTCATGTGCACAGAGACGTTTCCGATGACCCATAAGGGACCTGATGATCCGTAAAGGAACCTGATGACCCATAAAGGGACTTGATGACCCGTAAAAGGACGCATATCATATGATGCTAAGGATGCCATGAATAACTTTCAGAATCTTGGACAATCATTCATTCATTCAAAACATAGCATAGCATTTCAGAAGACTAATCGTTTCATGTCATAATGTTCAAAAAATATTTAATATTGAATGTAACTTTACAAAGTTATTACTCACAAATAACTGGTAGCTCCGAATAGACGGCAAAGTGGGCAATTCACGTATCCTGAGGTGCGTGACCTACATAACATGGCAGATTCATACATTGAATATACATGCTCAGATTGTACATAACTTATTTTACTTATTCTTAGTGTGTTTCTAGCCTTTAACCTTATATGGGGTCTTAAACATGGCCTAGGAGTGCTTAGGATAAAATAAGGATGCTAGAATGTACTTGAAAACATCTTTCAAATTTTGCTGAAAACAGAGTCCACGCTCGAGCGTGGATTTCCTCGCTCGAGCGGACATGCAAGAAATGAAGGTTCGCTCGAGCGTGACTTCCCTAGCTCGAGCGGGTTGTAAACTTTGAAAAAGTGCTGGTTACTTGTTTTTCACGCTCGACGAATGCTCGATCTCCGCTCGAGCGTAAGACTCAGACCCTCGCTCGAGCGTGACTTATGTCGCTCGAGTGTGCTGCAAAACAAATGAACTTCTAGATACATGCATTTTACTCTCGAGCGAGCTTATGGTCGCTCGAGCAGAAGTGCACGCACTTAGAGTGCTCGCTCGAGCGTGAACTCCTACGCTCGAGCGTGAATGCAAAAATCTAGAATTTCCAGATTTGATCTCCAAGCTTCAAACTCAAACTAAACATTTCAAAACTCATCCTCTTGGGCCAAAATTTTGGAAAACACTTAGAAACTCATAAAACAACATGTTTAAAGGATTATTTCAAGAAATCATGGCCCAAAAGTATGCCAATTGTACACAATTTCAACTTAATC
Source organism: Camellia japonica (assembly GCA_030407325.1). Taxonomy (NCBI): domain Eukaryota; kingdom Viridiplantae; phylum Streptophyta; class Magnoliopsida; order Ericales; family Theaceae; genus Camellia; species Camellia japonica. The sequence goes on along the minus strand of JAPPVO010000019.1, from coordinate 201,353,514 downwards.
TTTTTGAATGTTTCATGAACATAACATGCATGAATTCTTTTGATCTTGAGCTTCTCAAAACATGATCAAATGCTATAAAACAACTTGAAACTTGATGATTTCCCTAGATTAAGATGAATTTCAAACATGCATGAGGGAATCTCCTAGTAACATGCTCTAAATGCATTGAAATGTACATGCATGCATAAATTGATCTTCCTATTTACTTCTTAAGCTTGATTCTTACATCTCATAGCTCAATTCACTTGAATTCATAGATGAATTAACTCAATTACACAATTAAGAGGGTGGATTCCTACCTTAAGTCTTGAATTCACAAGAGTTGAAGTTGAAACTCCCAAATCTTCTTCAAATGTCCACAATTTCAAGCAGTTCTCCCCTAATTCAACTTTGATCTCAATTTTCCTCTCTCTCCTTCTCTCCCACGTTTTTTAGCATCAAATGAAGGAAAAGAAAGTGTAATCCTCAACTAAAGAAGTTAAAGTGGCCTTATATAGGCTTATTTAAATTGGCTTGATTAAATTGACTTAAGTTAATCACATTGGCACTAATTATTCTAATTTATTCGTTCTGAATCGATTTTCAATTGAACCTACCATAAAATTCTAAAAATCCTAATTACCACATAAATCAAGTCAATTTCTGATTCGAATGTCGATAAGGCCTTTAATTCACAACCGAAACTAAACATAAGCAGATCTTTCTACGCCTAATAGATATAAACACAAAATAATGCAATTGCACATATAATTAACTCAGGGTTTTTCCTTAATTACTCAGTAGACATAATTAATCATGAATTAACGTTAATCAGAGATCGGGGTTGTTACAGAATTATCCCCTGAAGTGGAATCTCCTGAAGAGTTATCCCCTGAAGTGGAACCTCTTGAAGAGTTATCCCTTGAAGTGGAAAAGGCACCTGAAAATAATGAGATCTTAATACATTATATCAGTACAGGAGATATTTGGGATAGAAATCAAACTGTTGTCGACAACATATTTTCATTTAAAGTTGTTTTTGGCATTACTAAAAGTAATGCTGAAAACATTATCAAAAGTGATGATGACATTGAACCACGAACTGTTGAGGAATGTCGATAGAGAAGTGATTGACTAATGTGAAAAGAAGCAATACAAGCAGCGCTAAACTCACTTACAAAACGTGAAGTATTTGAACCTGTAGTCTAAACCCCTAAAGGGATATAGCTTGTGGGATATAAATGGGTGTTTGTTTGAAAATGCAATAAGCAAAATGAAATTGTAAAATATAAAGCACGACTTGTTGCACAAGGTTTCTCGCAGAGACCTGGTATTGACTATGAGGAAACATATTTACCAGTAATTGATGCAATTACATTCAAATTTTTGATTAGTTTAGTAATCATAGAAAATTTAGATATGCGTCTAATGGATGTAGTTACAACATATTTATATGGATCCCTACATAGTGATATATATATATATGAAAGTCCCTAAAAGATTTAAAATGCCAGAAGTATCTAATTCAAAATCCATAAGTGTTTATTCAATCAAGTTACAAAGATCTCTATAGGGGTTAAAACAATTCAGATGCATATGGTATAATCGCTTCAATATATATATCTGTTGAAAGAGAGATATGAAAATGATCTAATTTGTCCATGCATTTTTGTTAAGAAATCATAATCTGGATTTGCAATTATTGCAGTATATGTTGATGATTTGAATCTTATAGGAATTCCAAAAGAGCGTACAAAAACTGCAAAAATATTTAAAGAATGAATTTGAAATGAAAGATCTTGGCAAAACAAAATTTTATCTCGGCTTGCAGATCGAACACTTGCCAAATGGAATTTTTGTACATCAATCAACATATACAGACAAAGTCTTGAAGAACTTTTATATGGATAAAGCTCATCCCTTGAGTACTCCTATGGTTGTTTGATCACTTGATATAAAGAAAGATCATTTTCGACCTCGAGAAGATAATGAAGAACTCCTTGGTTCTAAAGTATCATATCTTAGTGCAATTGGTGCTCTTATGTATCTTGCAAATTATATCAGGCCTAATATTGCAATTGCATTTACTGTCAATTTATTAGCAAGATAGTTCTGCACCGACATTGGAATGAAGTAAAACACATATTACGTTATCTTCGTGAAACAACTGATATGGGTTTATTTTATTGAAATAAATCAAAGCTGTTGCTAATTGGATATGTAGATACTAGATATCTCTCTGATCCACATAAAGACAGATCACAAATAGGATATATTTTTGTCTATGAAAATATATATCTTGGCGATCAGTAAAACAAATATTGATTGCTACTTTTTTAAATCACTCAGAGATACTTGCAATTCATAAAGCAAGTTGAGAATGTATTTAGCTTAGATCCATGATCCATCATATTCAAGACAGATGCGAATTGTCTTCAACAAAAAAAGTCCAACCATATTATATGATAATAATGATGCGTGTATCACGCAGATCAAATGAGGCTATATCGAAGGTGGGGACCAAACATATTTCAGCAAAATTCTTTTACACACATAGGCTCTAGAAGAATGGTGATATTGATGTTCAACAGATACGCTCAAGTGATAATCTAGCTGATCTATTTACTAAAGCACTATTAACTGCAACATTTATAAAGTTGGTGCATAATATTGGGATGCGTTGATATAAAGATCTACTATGCAACTTTGAGGGGGAGTCATCTATTTAAGCAAATTTGTAGATTGTACTCTTTTTTTCTCGTTGAAGGTTTTTTTCCCACTGGGTTATTCTTAGTAAGGTTTTAATGAGAAAATCTAAACAATCGCATACAAGAATATTATACTCTTTTTCTTTCACCAAAGGTTTTTCCCACTGAATTTTTCTTAATAAGGTTTTAACGAGGCATATTCTTATTATATGGCCATTTAAGAGGGAGTATTGTATAATATATTATATTTGAATGACCAAAGGCCATGAAACTTCTAGCATTGAAAAGAAATTTTTAGCAGTAAAAAATGATAGCTAGACGGCTTGTACAGTCTGCTGTGTTTGCTTATAAAAGCAAAGTATGTTACTAAATGAAACTTGTAAGAAGAGAATATTTATTCTTCCTTTTATATATCTCTTGTTCTCTTTCATATATATTATTAGTAACATTTCACTCGTACTATGCACATGATAAAATAATATATTATTTAGATAGTTATTTTAATTTTTTATATTTTATTTCTAGTAAATAAAATTTTATATATAATTTTAAGAGTTTTATTTTAGATATTCCTTTACTATAATATATAGTATAGAAAAATTAAAATTGTTGTATTGACAATTAACAATTAAAATTATGCTTTGTTATAAAAAAAAAAAAGGGACATAATTCTAATACTTCACTATTTTAGAATAACAAAATATGAATTTTAAAAAATTGTTATATTGGTTTTTGAAAGGGAAATAATTAAAGAAATTTTAAAAAACTTAATGAGTAAGAAAGAATTATCATAATATGTAATTTAAAATATCAAAAAAAAAATTTTAAATGAATAAAGACTTTAAAAATATGTGATTACAATTAAAACTAATGTCATATTTATTAATAAGTATAATTTTATTTGGATATTTATTTATACTTTAACATGCTTATTTAAAACAAAATAAAAATATTAATAATTTTGAGTTTTAAAATATAATTTTGTAGACTTGCTATATTAACTTTTGGAAGGAATATATTGACATATTTTTACAAAAATTGAATATTAGTCATTGAACAAATCTTATAAGATTTAAAATAAAATTATAATAGGAAGAAATTAATGATATTACAACATATGCATTTTAACAATTTTAAATTTTGAAAAAAAATAGATTAGGATTTTGAATTTCAATTATCGTACAACATTTTTATTTATATAATAATATAAATAAGGATAGGTAATAGATTGATTAAAATTAATTATAAATATAGCTATATTTTAAAGGCTATGGTTTTGTATAGCTATATTTTAAATTCTAAAATTTAATTTTTAACTTCCTATATAAAAAGATTCAAAATTTTAAATTACATATGATTTTTTTTCTAAAAACATATGAACTCATAGTGGAATAGAGAGAAAAGTACCATAAAGAAAGAGATGAGCTGCACATATTAAAGATAAATAATTAAATAATTGACTAATACCTTTAATAGTTTTGAAAAAATTGATTAAAATTAATATATATTTCTTTTATAGCTTTGAAAAACTATTATATGCCTTTGAAGTAATGTTGTGCATCAACTGTCGATTAACACATATCATGATATCAAAAAAATATTAAAGTAATTTTTTTTTAAAAAAAGTAATGATATGCAAATATAAAATTAATACAAAAAACTTATTGATAATGATTTTGTTTGGATTTTGATTTATCACTATATAACATGTTTTTTATTATACAAATGACCATATCACACCATTTTAGAATAAAAGTTCTAGTAAAACAATATTAACCAACACAAAAATAGTTATAAACAAAAAACAGATAATGGTTGGTAAAGAGGAGAGAGAAATGACACACAAAATATAAAATACAAAAAAAAAAAAAAAAATGGTCATAGATAAAAAAAGAAAAAAAAAAAAAATTGTGTACTTAAAAGATAAAAGAGTCTGTTTAAAGAATATAATAGATTAAACATAAGGGGTACTTACCAATTAGTCCTATTAACTAGACTTATTTACCTATAGGTCCTAACTAATAAATTTAACACTATAAAAATAAGAGAGTAATAAATTTATCATTAAAAATTTATTCATAAAAACAAAAAGACTGATAAATTTATCACTATAAATTTATTCATAAAAATAAAAGACTGATAAATTTATTTTTATCACTTAATAAATTTATCAATAGGACTTAATGAGTAATAAGTCTCAAAAGTAGGACCTATTGGGTAATAAGTCTCAAAAGTAGGACCTATTGGTAGTTTACCCTAAACATAAACTAACCGCTAAATTGTTTCGTAAAAAGAAAGTTAAAAAATAATGAGTTTCATCGTTCCATAAATGTAATATTTAAAGGGCAAGGAAGACATGAATGACTTGGAAAAAATATAATGGATGATGGTTAGAATTTTTGGTTAGAAGAAAGAATTGGTTAGAGAAATAGTGCACAATAATAATTTTTTTCAACTTTCCTTTTCTAAATTATAAATCATGAAATCATTATAAAAAATAATATATTATGAGATTTAAAATATATATATCTATATATATATAGTATAGATATGCTTAAATTTATTGGAAATAAAATTGTATTTAATTATGGAATAAAGAGAGAATCTAGATATAAGGTTTAATTTTTATTTTATGTTAGGTTTAATTTTATATTTATATAGATCAGACTAGTTGTGAAAGATATTAATAGTATACATTTTATGGGAGGTGAGAGAGTTTCCTTTTCATTAGATTTATTTTAGGAGAGAGAAGATTTAATTTTATATTATTTTTAAATAAAAACTTGATTTATTTTGAGAATGAGTGGGAAGTTGAGAATTGTGTGCTTTTTTATTTATTTATTTCTTTTTATCAGCAATATATTTGCATTAAATAATTTTGAAAGTTAATATTTGTATCATTGGAATAGCCAATAGATGTTTTAATTTTTTTTATAAAAATCAAAAATTCAAAAAATTTGATTTAAGGTTTTGAAACACTTAAGGCCTCTAAGATGAAAAGTCACTTTGGTATAATATATTGGTGGTTCTACATGCACTAATTAGTGTACTAACTAGTGTGCTAATTAGTGTTATACTATTATCACTGACCCCACCTATTAATTAAATTATAAATACTCAAAACCTTTAAAATTATGCCACATCATCCGTCAGTCTACTAGTTAGTACACTAATTGGTACATATAGTATTATGGAATTGGGGTGGCTGTTGTGCGGGGGTGCACAGCAGCCACTGCTGTGTAGCCAATTGGGCCCTTTTCGGGGTCCATTTTGATAATCCGAACCGTTCACATTTTAGAATACATCAAGTAAAACATACCTGTAAAAAATCAAGTTAATCGGATATCGTTTACCCATTCATCCAGTCACATTTGTATTCATTTTAATACTTTAAATTACAATTGTTATTTATTTTTGTAGATACAAATGTAAGTGGATGAATGGGTAAAAGATATCCGATTAACTTGATTTTTTATAGGTATGTTCTACTTGATGTATTCTAAAATGTGAACGGTTCGGATTATCAAAATGGGCTACGAAAAGGGCCCAATTGGCTGCACACCGCACAGTAGCCACCCCAATTCCTAGTATTATTCATAATATATAGCATATATAGATAGATTATGAGATTTAGGAAAGAGATAAATATTATGGAGGAGATTTTTAAAACTTGTAATTCAATTTATTTTTTATTTAATTAATTTATTTATTTTTAACTCTATAGTTACTTTGTTAGCCAATAATATTATTTTAAAATATTTTTAAAATTACAAAAATTAGCAATTTTAGTTTTTTTAATCTATAATTACTTTGTTAGTCAATAGTACTATTTTTAAATATTTTTAAAATTACAAAAATTAACAATTGTGGTTTTACGTTTTTTTTAATCTATGACGTTATTTTTGTAATTTGTGTGTGTGTGTGTTTTTTTTTAATGTATAATGTTTTTTTAATGTATAGTTACTTTGTTATGAGATGAGATTTAGGAAAGAGAAATTTTGGAGGGAGAGAGATTTTAGGACCATACAATTCAAAATTTTAAGTGGTTTATTATTATTTTTTATTTATAATTACTTTGTTAGCCAGTAAAATTATTTTAAAATATTTTTAAAATCACAAAAATTAGTAATTGTGGAATGAGATTTTAGAGTTTTTATAAATTTTCTCACTAAAATCTCATTTTCCTATATAATATAAAGATAATTTTTTTTTTTTGGTGCGCGGGTGTGTAGGGGATCGGAGGAGGTTGTATTGTGGGTAGAGAGAGTGTTACTACACCTTTAGTTTCTCATTAAAATTTAGTGTATTGGTTTAGAATGCAGCATTGATATTTTCGCACATTTTGGGTTGTCTCATAATCTAAGTCGAGATTGATATTGCGATGATTTGGGTTTCAAGGTTCACTGTCTGTCATCATCCAACATACCTCTTTTTTTTCTTTCTTTTGGTGGTGGTGTTGATGTTGATACTTGTACAATTAATTATACTAGTAAAAATCTCTACCATATGTGGACCGTATGGAATGAAACGTCATTAGACAATCTGTATGTAGTGGAGATGCTAAATAGGGGGATTTTATTTATATTTAAAAAACTATTAAATATTTTTAATTTCTCAATACACTCAATTAAATTATTTGAGATTTTATATTACTCTTAATACACTCTATAAATTTTTTTTTTAAAAATTATCCTTGAAGATACACTTAAATAATAAATAATGAACAAAATCACCATATTTGGACTTACATAGACGAAGAAAGTCATCATGTTTGGGCTTTTATATCCAAACATGTTAACTTTGTTTTGGCAGTATATTGCCGAACAAAATAATTTTTTTAAGATTTGAAAGTCCGAACAATAATGACATTAACTAGACTGAATATTCATTTTTATGAAGAAAAAAACACAAAAATCAATAATTATACTTAAATATTTATGTGAATACTTCTTTTTTATGGGTTGTTTTAAAAAACAGTTACTATTATTATTCTCATTCGTTATTAATTTTTTTCAAACTTTCTTTTATTCATAAGAATAAAAAATAATTATGTTGATGATAATGGTTGATTTTGTTCAAACTGTTTTTTTTATTCACTAGAACAAAAAAACAATGATATTGATGATAATGATGAGTTTTAGTGGAGTGGTTTGAAATTTTGGTGCAAGGAAGAAGAAGATAAAACAATTGAAAGTTAGAGAAGAAGATGAAGAATATGTATATGTGATTAGGGTATATTATGAAAAAAATAATATTTTATTTTAAAATTTAATATATATTATTCTTACTAATAAATTTATATTAAAATATAATAAAAATAAAAATTTTAAAATTTTAATTAAACATAATTAATAATTTTTGTTGGCTGGAATTCTCCTGCTAAATAGTTGGGTAAATTACACTAACAGTCACTATAGTTTAGAACTCGTGTCACTTTGATCTCTGATTTTTCAATTATGACACATTTGACCATGCATTTTGAATCTTGTTCTAAATAAGGACAATTGAAGATACCACTGCTTAATTTCAAGAGCAAAATCGTCAATTTAATAAAATATAAACTAATTTGACAAAAATAAATATCAAAAAAATATTTTTAAATTTTTAAAAATTATTTCTACACACCAAAGATAAAATTATATAAAATTGATAAATATTTTAGACATTTATTTATTTATTTATTTATTTTACCAAATTAATTTTTATTATGTGTTTGGATGATGATCATGTAATAAATGGTTATTAAGATTTTAATGTGTAATCGATATATTTAATATATAAAATATTTTTAGTTTTGGATTTTTTTAATTTAATGAATTAGTTTAATAATGATATCAAAATTGTTGTCACATTTGACTTTTGAAAAAAAAAAACTAATTTAATGAAAATAAAAATAAAAATAATCACCATTATATGATCATCATTCAAACACATCATAAAAATTAATTTGGTAAAAAAATAAAAAAATATATGTCTAAAAGATTTATCAATTTTACATAATTTTATCTTTAGTGGGTAAAAATAATTTTTAAAAATTCAAAAATATTTTTTTGACATTTATTTTTATCAAATTAGTTTATATTTTATCAAATTGATGATTTTGTCCTTTAAATTAAGCATTGATATCTTCAATTATCTTTATTTAAAATAAGATTTAAAATTTAAAATTAAATATATCATAATTAAAAAGTCAAAAATTAAAATCATACAACTCTCAAATTATAAGTACCATTAGTGAAATTTGCCCTAAATAGTTTATCGGAGTCGGCTGCTAATTGAGTCTCCGTTTGGAAAGTGGGTTGGCTTTTTGGCTTTTTTAGCTTGGGCTAAAAAGTTTGATTTGGGAAGGGCTTTTTGACTTTTTTGACTTTTTTTGTGAGAAAAGAGTGTAATGATTATGGATTAGATGTGATGTTTTGTTTGTTATGACTAAAATAGCTTATTTTATTTTTTGTGGCTAAAATAACCAAAAAAGCCCGGTTTAGCTCTTGCCAAACGAACCCTGAAGCCTGTTGGGAGCTGGGCAAGGACTATGACACGTGGGTCCCACATTCTAAGTTTTAAAGAAAAATATCACACCCGTGTTCTCAAAAAATTATTTTTAAATACGTGATATTCATTATAAGTAAGGAAATTTTATCAAAGTCATCTCATAATAAAAATATAATGTATTAAGTATAAATATAAGATTTTAAAAAAAAAAATCCAAGACATATTATTATTATTAAAATATTAAATTTTAAACTAATATAATTTTGAGAAATTAGTCTAAGGTCTTTCTCCCATTTTTAGTAATGGAAGAGATCCACAATATTATTTTATAATGTCTAAGGTCCTTCAATCCCACACAAAGAAATTTGACTTCTCTCTCTACCAACTTCTCCATTACCGAATCTTGCTCTATCTCTCTCGTCTCTCGAGCAAAACCTCCTTAATGAACAAGATCAGAACTTGCGATGCAACTTGAATATTGATTAAGGTCCAGCAGTGTAAGGCGCCGCTCTCGACGATGTTGGCAGCAACGACGGTGGTGGAGAAGGCGAAATTGATGACAACGTTCAGAGCTCGATCTATGTCCTCTTCATCGTGGCGAACTGTTGAGCCTGCTCCCAAAGACCCCATTCTTGGTGTCACTGAAGCTTTTCTCGCAGATCTGAGTCCTAGCAAAGTCAATGTCGGAGTGGTAAGCTACGAGTTATGTTTAGCTCCTTTTAATTTTCAGTCCGTGTTCCACTATTTCCCTGCACCATGCTCTTTTACTTAGTTTTGCAACTATATAATTGTCTCACATGTACTTCATTTCCTTGGTTTACATGGTCACAGTACAAACGATGCCTAGTTACATTAATGCCTACAATGGTGGACCAAATTAGAAGACTATTTCACGACGTGTAGACGAACCTGTAGTTTGGGGATATACTTCATTATATCTTGTATGGTGTATGCAGCAATCAAGCTCAATTTGAATGAGAGATTTATAATATGCTGAGAAGCAAGTTGAGGAAATCATATTCCAAGGGAAATAATGCCCAAGTGTTTGGTCTTTTGTATCAATATTACCTGAAGCAATAATTTTTTAATTTTTCTTTTCTTTTTGATGAGTCAAGAAAGACATACAACATTCGAGCCATGTTATCAGATAGTACTACATGTTAGAATTGTACAATTATTTGATTAATAATTTTCACCATCATCATTTTCATTAATAATTCTCACCTTAACATCATTATTTTCACTAATGTTTGTTTTTTTTCTCATTTTGCAACAACAATGGACTCCACCAAACTTCTGTTTTGCCTGGTTTGGCAGCATTTTCTTGGATTTGTTCAGATGGAATCTCTACCTTTTTATTTTGATAGTAATTTAACCTATGTTATTTGATGTCTATTAAATTAAAAAGTATATCTACTTTTTCTGAAGGATATGAAACAACTTAGATGTACACTCTCCTACTAATATTTATTATCAGTGAGTATCTTTTCTTTTTCAAATTTCTCTAAACAATGAGAAGTCCAGAGAAATTTGGAGAGAATTTCTCTGGAGAGTGGGAAGTCCAGAGAAATTTGGATGATAGGTGCTCCAATTTGTCAGTCTATTTTAATTGCCACTAAAAGCATTTGAAGTTCGGTTTATTAAGTTTATATTTGATCTAAAGAACACAGTTTGGCTTGTAGTATAATTTTCTGCCATAGTCACTAAATCATTTGATAACACATGATGCTTACCATTTAGTGTTTATTAGTTACAGACTTATTTTTCCATTAATTGCTTTTTGTAGTCTGTATATGACAACACAGACAAAACAGTGTTTCATTATTTCACTACGACTGACTGAACTATTTTGGCTATTGTATCCCCATTCACAGAGGCTACAGAAGTGTTTGTAGACACTTTATTAGTGCTGATGTGAGTAATATCTGCAAGGTAAATTTCAAGTTTTATGTTAGGTTTTAGTGGGCATATCTGCTTTGAGGTTTCTGGTGTTTCATCTATTTGGTGTCTTGACATTTTAATATATCTTGTAGAATCGTGCAATGTATTTCTTCTTTTTAATAGCTGCAAGTTTGCATTTCTATATTTTACTTAAATGTTGAATTTTGTTCTAACGTAGGTCTCCTACAAATACACTCATTTGGAGAGAATTTCTCTGGACGGTGGGAAGTCCAGAGAAATTTGAAGAGAAGTCCAGAGAAATTTGGAGAGAATTTCTTTGGAGTGAAGAGAAGGCTAGAGAAATTTACAGTGGGAGGTTTAGGGAAAGTCAGAGAAATTAACCAGAGAATTTTTCTGGACCAACTCAGAGAAAATTTAGTCCAAACCAGAGAATTTCTCTGGACCAACCCAGAGAAAATTCAGTCCAAACTAGAGAATTGAAAATGTCAATCATGGAAGTCCCAGTAGACTTGAAAATTTTAGCAATTGCCATGAAGATCAGTGTGGGGCTTTACAAGTGGAAAAGGTAGACATAAATGACAATATATCAGACAACTCCATTGTGGAATCTATATCAGGTGTAGATGTATCCCTAGATGATGTTGTAGGAGTCATAGGTCAGAAATAATTCTGGAAAGCAAGAAGAGCTATTGTCCAGTAAGTATCTGTGATTGATCATTACTATATTCATTTGATATGGATTAACTATATTGAAATGAAGGAATCATGCATACTATGTGAAGCACTGTGCATTTTTATACCTAAATTTAAATTTAAAGGTTTATAATTGTTCACATGTGCATATCGAGGTGTAGTTTTTTTTTACACAATTTTCTCTGAAGCAAAGCACTAGTCCACATTGTTGTCTAGAGAAATTTGGCATTTTCTCTGTGAATTTTCTCTGAGAAATTCTCTGGAAGGTCCAGAGAAATAGAGAAACCTCCCAGAGAAATTCTAGTTCTCTGGAGAGAAATTCTTTCAGAGGTCCAGAGAAATTCTGGGGAGAAATTTCTCTGGGAAGTCTAGAGAAATTCTCTGGATAAAATTTCTCTGGATCAAATTGAGGGACTTTAGACATTATGAAAATATTTGGTGTCCTTTATGTTATAAAATCTTAATACCAGGGACCTTAAAAAAAAATCCCCTATAATTTTTGATCTATATGTCAGTTTTTAATACAATTAATATTTTGAGAATTAAAAATGTTAGAGATATTAAAAATTCTATCAAATTTTTTGAGATCTTTAGCATTACTCTTTTAGAGCATCCGCATCAGCATAGCTAAAACAACAAAAAAGTTAAAATATAGCTAGTTTGTTCCTCCATCAGTTTCAATAAATTTTTTCTAAATTAACATTTTGTTAAATTTGCTACAGTAACTCGTCTGATGAAGCGAGAAGCTGTTCATCGCTACAACACGCGATTTGGGTGTAACCGGAAGTCCGGCCGGTCAACCGATCAACGGCAATTTTTTATTTATTATTTTTATTTTTACGTTTCCTCCAATTTTATCTTTTGTAAAACATAAGAATTGTTTGGTTGATAGGTCACCAATTTAATTATAAAAAAAAGAATAACAAATATTTTAATAGGATTGAGTTAAAATAGGGAGTTTGATGCAGTGGGTGACTAGCTAAAATAAGAAAATGGCTTTTTAAGTTATAATTTGACTCAAAATTTGCTGAGGCTGATGCGGATGCTCTTAGAATCTTCTTATTTAGATCTATCAAATAAGATTCATATCGACTATCAAATTCTTAACAAAAAAAAAGAAAAAAAGTTACTTTGTTTGATATAAATGGTAACATGTTACTGTATCTCACAGTAACATGACAGTAACATGTTACTCTCACAATATTGTCTAAAAAAAAGAGGATATTTTAATTTTTCATTACTCAATCATGTGCATCATCTTTAGGGGATTTATGAAGCAAAATAAATTGGGTTGTTTTTTTTACTAAACAAGCATCCAATGAAAGGATTTTGTTATAATTTTTTGACTAAATTTCCGTTATAATAAATATTAATATATAAAATTATAATTTTTTTTATAATTTTGTAATTAATTTTTGATAACACTACTTACAAGTAATTTTTCCTAAATTTTTTTCAATTTATATATGGAGATTCCATTTTTATATTTGACACAATCTTTAACCTTTTTATTGGAACACATTTTCGCTTCCATCAAATTAATTATATTTATTTGTTAGTTAAAATAGTGAATAAATTATTAAATTGTACCTTCCTTAAACTAGCTACTATGTTAGCTATTTTGATTTTGATTAATTTGGCTCAACAAATGTAGCTAGTGGTTTGGACTAGTCAAATATTAAAAAATATTCACCTTGCTTGTTTTCATTTTTCAAAAAATACTTTTCAGAAAATTTTACTCTTTTATTTTTCGTGTTTTTTTGTTTTTACTGAATTTTTTTAATATTTTAAACAATTTTTTTACTTTTTAGGCACACCTAACATAAATACATCTAAAAAGTAAAAAAATTGTAAAAAAAAACTTTTTAAAAATTCACTAAATACCAAAAATATAAAAAAAAATACAAGAATTCAGTACAATTTTTGTATTTTTATGTATTCATTAATTTTTTAAAATATTTTTTCACAAATTTTTTACTTTTTAGATACATTTAAGTACGGTGCATCTAAAAAAGTAAAAAAAATGTTTAAAATTTTAAAAATATTCACTAAAAATAAAAAAACACAAAAATCAAAAAACTTAATCCAGAAAACTCAAACCAAACACACTTATTATTTTTATATTAGTTGTGTACAGTTTATAAAAATAAATTAAAATTAAAATTAATAAAAATAAAAATAAAAATAAAAATAATTTTGAAATAATATGGCAAAATGATAGAGAGTTTGTTGGATAGCCAAAATAGAAAAAATAATTTTTAAATTAAAATATAACGAAAATTTAACTAGTTTGATAAGAATGTTCATAGATTGATAAATAGTTACCAATATCATTTTTATCTCCTTTTCTTAATTGATACACACCAACACTCACAAATTTAACATTTTCAGTAGAGATTTATATTAACTTATCTAAATAAATATTTACTAAATTATTATTAATTTTCTATTACACCAAACAAACATAAATAGATGTGTCTCAATATATATTATGATATTAACATTTTAAAATTATAATTCTATCTATTATACAAATTATAAAAATTTAAAATTTTTAAAATTATATCATATCATCTATTAATATATTAATTAATATAATAATTGATGCATCTAAAATTATCTTACTTTCTAAGATAAGCTGACTCATCTCGAAATCGTAGACCGTGTGACTTGGCAAGTCTTGATTAGTGTGATGAATCCAAATTAAATACTATTTGGGAGCGAACCCATCATCTTTGGGAAGGCAAAATGAGAATATGCCTTCAATTATGTAAGTTGGGTTTACTTATGAATCCTGATAGAAATTTAAACATATGAAGAAAAAAAAACTAAGTGAAATGTCACATTTTTTTTTCTTTTTAAAAATTTTATTGAAATTTATGATACAAACATAATTTTACATAATAATAATAATAATCACTTTGTTTATTTCTAGTTTTAAGAATTTACTTTTCAAAAAATTTTACTTTTTCGTTTTTTGTATTTTTTTTTTGTTTTTACTGAATTTTGTTAATATTTTAAACAATTTTTAAAAATTTTAAAAACACCTAACATAAATACACTTTGAAAATATAATATTTGTGAAAAAAAATCTTTAAAAAATTCACTAAATACCAAAAATATAAAAAAATACAAAAATTCAGTACATTTTTCATATTTTTGTGTATTTCTTAATTTTTTAAAATATTTTTTCACAAATAATTTACTATTTAAATACATCTAAGTAATGTACATCTAAAAAAGTAAAAAAAATTGCTTAAAATTTTAAAAATATTCACTAAAAATAAAAAAAAATAAAAAATTAATTTTTAAAAAACTGAATTAAAAAAACTAAAATCAAACTCATTGAATAATACATCCCAATAGATAACCTACTCTTTTCTTATTTTATTCTATATATTTAACTTTTTTTAATCTCTAGTATTCAAAACAAATTTTTTTTTTATTTTTGTATTACAGAAAAATCCTCCTCCTCTCCAGCAAGTCTAAGGCAGCACCCCTTGCAGAGATTATCAAGGTGCTCTGTTATTCGTTCTGAGTTAGAGATTAGAACTTGAGAACTTGTCCTGATCTCCCAAGGCAACGATCTTTGCAGAGATCACCAAGTTCCGCTTAAGTCAGGACTCGTGTAACGGAAAAGTATTGAATCCACACTAATTGCTATAATAACAACTAGCATATCACTCGTGCTATGCACGGATTGTGTTTACAATTATCTATATATGTGAATTGCGATTTTTAAATGTCTTTTTTTTTTCCTTTTTTATATTATAGTAAAGTTTAATATTTTGATAATAATCATATGTGTTAGACTTTTCAAGGAATTAAATGTCTTTTTTTTTCTTATTATATTAAAGTTTAATATTTTGATAATAATCATTGTGTGAGTGATTTTCTGATCACACTGCCCGCTTAGTAATCAGCTAAAGAGCACCGTCAGAATAGATGACACCTGGCTGACCTGCAACAGAAAGAGAAGGCTCCGGCGGTGGTTCTTCCACCTGGGGGCACTCCGACGATCAAGTCAGTATATTTCTCAAAGATAATCAAGTGCTAAATTCACTGCTCAAAGCATAAATTGCGTACCTTAGACCCACGGGGGTGCCTTTCTTTTATAGTTAACTCAATCCTAGTCCCTATAGAAGCCTGACTTCTATGGACTCCCATTCAGTGCTTACTTTGGACTCCTCAAGAGAAAAGGATAGACTCCCTAAGAACGTTATCCTTATCTATCTTGAAGTCTTTCCTCATTCTAGGACTCTTGTCCCTTATCCGCTTATCTCGGATTCCGATATCTTCGGAGGTAACCTCGGCCTCGCCGAGATAACCTCGGCGTCAAGAACGGGACACGTGACACCTCGGCTGACACCTCGGCGTCACCTTGCCACATGTTGGTACTTAGAAAATATATCCCCACAGTGATTTTCTGATCACATTGCCCGCTTAGTAATCAGCTAGAGAGCACCGACATAGTAGATGACACCTGGCTGACCTGCAATAGAAAGAGAAGACTCCGGCGGTGGTTCTTCCACCCAGGAGCACTCCGACGATCAAGTCAGTATATTTCTCAAAGATAATCAAGTGCTAAATTCACTGCTCAAAGCATAAATTGCGTACCTTAGACCCACGGGGGTGCCTTTCTTTTATAGTTAACTCAATCCTAGTCCCTATAGAAGCCTGACTTCTATAGACTCCCATTCAGTGCTTACTTTGGACTCCTCAAGAGATAAGGATAGACTCTCTAAGAACGTTATCCTTATCCATCTTGAAGTCTTTCCTCATTCTAGGACTCTTGTCCCTTATCCGTTTATCTCGGATTCCGATATCTTCGGAGGTAACCTCGGCGTCAAGAATGGGACACGTGGCACCTCGGCTGACACGTCGGCGTCACCTTGCCACGTGCTGGTACTCAGAAAATATATCCCCACAACTGCCCCCTAGGTTCTATTACCTCGGCATTCTGAGGTGATGAAACCTATATCGGTACTTCCTTCTAGTACGTCGGCTTAAAATTTCTTCTACTGAGATCATTTATTTTAGGCTGACATGCCTCTATTAAGACTAAGGACTTCAAGAGTTCTCTCTAACATATGAGCTGTCATGAATCACTTATTCGACTGTTTTCATCCACGTGTTTCATTCTTACGCGATCGTGCCTGTGATGAGCCTGTAAGCCGTCTTGCGTCTGCGTGCGCCGTCTGACGCATTCGTTGCTCTAGGCGCATTAATTCATTTTCGCCGCCGTTTCAAGTTTTAACAAAACTTTTCCCTCTTCTTTCATTTCTTCACCTTTCATTTGATATTCTTGCGTTTTTTCTCTCTTACTTTTCCCTCTTGAATCCGCCATTGTTCCAGACTTCAAACTCTGCAACTGCCTTCATTCCTTTCTCTTGGTGAAGCCTTCGCCGTTCTGTTACTTCTGCAACCGTCGTCTGACTTCGGCGATCTTTATACCGGTTTCGCTTTTTCTGGTAAGCCACAGTTCCCTTCGTTTTTCAATTCTCTGATGTTCTTTACTATTTGTTGTCGTTACTACTTTGTTCAAACATTTGATTTGTGAATCTCATATCTGAGTGTGTTTATTCCACGATTTTGCCCTTACCCATGTCTTGAATACACGAATTGTTCACCATTTTCTTGCACTTTTGCCACTGTTCTTGACCTTGTACCACTTGTACTCACTGTGTTCTTGATAGTCCATCTTTGTTCTTGATTCTGAAACTTGTTCTTGTTTTCTATTTTTTGTGTCTTTTCCAGATTTGTGCCTTCAATCTTCGTTTCCATAGACTTATGTTTGGGATTTGTCTGTAGAACCCACAATTTAGGAAAAAACTGAAACCTGTATTTACCTTAAGTGTTTGCCGAGGTCCCAATAACCCTTTCAAAAAATCTTCTGAAACCCAACCTCCTTGATTAAGCCGATATCATGGGTATGTGGAAACATAGGGTAAACACCCCATCCAAACTAGAATACTTTAGACAGGAGTTTGAAATCCTAGCCGATGTCCATCTGAGGTTGGCTGGGGATGATGACTGCATCATGCCTACTGACGACTCCATGCCCTTCCCTATAGTTGCCTTTATTGAGTGTGGACTTCGGCTTCCACTCAACATCATTTTTCGCGAGATTCTCCATTATTATAAGTTGAACCCCATGCAACTTGCCATCAATTCTTATCGAGTGATTAATGGTATCATAGCCTTAGCTAAACAGGAAAATACTAGGATCACCTTAGCCGATATTCAATACTGCTATACCATATGTGGCCTTAACTTGAAAGAAAAAGTCCACAGAGTTCAAAATCGTAGCCGACCTCCCAGACTTCAACAAGGGAGCTGGGGACGACTATTTCATTACTTCGGGAAACTAGGAGTTTGCCCCAGATGAAGACCTCCATCTCTTCCCTCTCACTCGATCAGTCTTTGTAGAGGGTAATGGTAAGAGCCCTGCATTCATACTTACTTGTTTTTAAAGTCTTGCATACTTCATCTGTTTCTTAATGTCTGTTTTTCTTGCAGCTGTTCCTAAGTCACCAAAATTTTTTTGCCAATCCTTCTTTCCCAACAAGGATTTGAAGAAACTCTTAGACCTGCCAGTCCATAAACGGAAGGCGCCTCTGCTTCTCAATTTCATTCCCACATACAAATCAGCTCTTCCGGACGTTCCCAGGAGAAAAAAGAAGAAGAGCCTATCTCCTCCCTCTGCCACAACCCCTTCAGTTGTTACCGAATATCGGCCAGATCAAGGATCAACTTTTGATCCAGCAGAACAGTCGTCTACCTCGGCTCCATACTTGATCCCACCGTCTCAACGAAAACGTCGCCGACGACTTACAGTTTCTTCCGCCGAGATGGGTCGCCCAAAACCAGTTGCAAAAAACCTCTTAGCCAATATTCCAACTGATGTTGATGTTCAATCAACACAAGCCCTGCCTCCACCGAAGCCGAAAAGAGTTAAAAAGGCTCAACCAAAGGCCAAGGTGACTCAGGTTGAGACTGAAGACACTTTGCCAATTTCCAAGCTGGCTCCGAGTGAGAAAACTGCCTCTGTCCCCGCGAAGAGGTCTACTGAAACACTTCCATCTGAATCTACCAAGTCCAAGAGGCCGAGGTCATCTTCTGCAACGACCTCGGGATCTAAGAAGCCAGATGCCCCCTGGGCCCCTGAGATTACTCTGGAAGATAAGACTGTTATGGCTAGTGATAGCACCGACGATATCAATGTCAGCATTGCCCTCAGTACTGCACTGCTTCTTCCAGGCGACCTGGAGCAAAACGCCGAGTTCAGTGAGTACGAGAACTACGCTCTCATGCTTCAACGCTCTGTTCAGGTAAGTGTTTTTGCTTGGTACTTTTTCTTTCTTTCTCTTCATTTCATACTTAGAATATTTTCTAATACTTCTGTTTTCTTTCAGGCCATCTAGCATGCCCACTCTTTCTCAATACAATCTTTTGAGAACTGTGAGAAGCTAGCTGAAAAGAAAAGGGAGATCTCCAGTCTTCAGAAGATTAACAAAAATCTGCAGTCAAAGATGAAGACCCTGGAGGATCAGGCCGAGGTCGCCATTAAAGAGAAGGATGATGCCGAGGAAAAAGTCGGTGCCGCTGAGGCAATAAACAAAGTTCTTCAAGCTCAGCTGAAAGAGGCCGAGGACAAAGTGACCCAGGCCCAGAAGGAGCTTCAGGACGCCTTGGCCACCAAAGAGGCCGAGATAAAAGATACCGACGAAAAGGCATATGCTCAGGGCATGGCCGATGTTACAGGGGCCTACGAAAAGCAAGTCAAGCAAGCATGCAACAAGGGTTTCTCCCTTGGTTGGATGACTTTGCTGAAAAAGCTTGATGTCCCTGAGGACTCCCCCTTTAAAAATGCAGACGCCATTCCCCCCAACTCCGCCTCAATCTGATGACGATTCTGAATCTGAGGAGGAGGTTCTGGTGAGGAGGCCCAAGGAAGCTGTTGCTGGGACCAAGTCTTCTTCTCAAAATGAGCAAGTCCTAGACTTGACTCAAGATGAGGATGGTGAGGAGGTTCCTGAAAATGCTATTCCTGAGAAGGCATAAACCGACGTCACCTTTGCCGACAAGAGCCTCGACGAAACCCTGGCCCAAATTGATGCCGAGCTCGTGGCGGAAAAGGCTGCCGAGGTGTCCTCTCAACAATCGTTTGAACTTCAAACTCAATCAACTGCTACTGCTGAAGAGCCTTAGCCTTATGTTTTTTTCCTTTTGTACTTTTGCTTTTCTTCTTTTTGGGAACAATTGTAAGTTTTTGGTCGACGTTCCTTTTAATGAATACAACTTCCTTCTTTCTTTGAATGTTTGTATGTTTGCCTTCTCTGTATTACTCTTGTATGATTCCATACTTAGAATATATCTTCAGTATATACTTCAATCTTTGTATAATCTTCTGGGGGTGACATACCTCGGTTGTACAACTGATGATTTCGGTTTAACTTTAACTTGTAAATTGCTACAAATTTCAACAAGTGTTAAACAATCATCTCGGTTTAACTTTAACTTGTAAATTGCTACAAATTTCAACAAGTGTTAAACAATCATCTCGGTTTAACTTCAACTTGTAAATTGCTACAAATTTCAACAAGTGTTAAACAATGATCTCGGTTTAACTTCAACTTGTAAATTGTTACAAATTTCAACAAGTGTTAAACAATGATCTCGATTTAACTTCAACTTGTAAATTGTTATAAATTTCAACAAGTGTTAAACAATGATATCGGTTTAACTTCAACTTGTAAATTGTTATAAATTTCAACAAGTGTTAAACATAACATCGGTTTAACTTCAACTTGTAAATTGTTACAAATTTCAACAAGTGTTAAACAATGATCTCGGTTTAACTTCAACTTGTAAATTGCTACAAATTTCAACAAGTGTTAAATATAACATCGGTTTAACTTCAACTTGTAAATTGCTACAAATTTCAACTTCAACTTGTAAATTGCTACAAATTTCAACAAGTGTTAAACATAACATCGGTTTAACTTCAACTTGTAAATTGCTACAAATTTCAACAAGTGTTAAACATCATTTATAACTCTCTGCCCCCTAATGTGAACCTGAGTTCCACTTGGGTTTTCATTATTCATGTCTTCCAGAAACCACATTATGCATCTTTATTAGTCATAAGTGTTGAAGAATTCTGCTAAGATTTTATTGATGTTGTCGGTAAAAAACAAGTAACATCTAATGATAGAAAAATTTCAAATTCCAAGTGTTCCAGGGTCTTGGCAATGCCTTGCCCTCATTATCTTCAAGCCGATATGCCCCATTGCCCAATACCGAAATGATTCTGTGGGGTCCTTCCCAGTTTGGGCCAAGCTTGCCCTCCCTGGGATCCTTCTTGTTGCCGACGACTTTTCTCAGGATTAGGTCGCCGACTTGAAATTCCCTTGGATTAACTTTCTTGTTATAAGCTCTGGCAAGCTGTTGCTAGTATGCTGCAAGCTGTATTGCAGCTTTCTCTCTTCTTTCTTCCAGAAGATCCAGATCTCGGGCTAAGAGTACATCATTAGTCCCGTTCTCAACTCCCTGGATTCTGATCCCTGGGATGCCGACCTCTAATGGAATGACTGCTTCTGTGCCATAAGCCATGGCAAAGGGGGATTCCCCTGTTGATCTTCTCAGCGTAGTCCGATATGCCCAGAGTACATTGGGCAATTCGTCTACCCATTTTCCTTTTGCTGCCTGCAGCCTTTTCTTTATCCCATCCAGAATTACTTTGTTAGATACTTCTGCTTGTTCGTTGCTTTGTGGAAAGCTTGGGGTTGAAAAGTAGTTCTTGATCTTGAACTTTGCACAGAAGTTCTTAATTAGGTTACTGTCAAACTGTGTTCCATTGTCGGCAACTATTGCTCTTGGAATCCCAAATCTGGTGATGATGTTTCTCCATATGAAGTTCTTGACATCCACATCTCGGATCTTGGCAAGAGGTTCTGTTTCTATCCACTTCGTGAAGTAATCTGTTGCTACCAGCAGGTACTTCATTTGCCCAGTTGCTTGGGGCAACTGCCCAACGAGATCCATGCCCCATTGGGCAAATGGCCAAGGACTGGATACAGGGTTTAGGTTAGCAGCTGGCTGGTGTATCAAAGGTGCAAACTTTTGGCATTGTTCACACTTCTTCACGTAGGCTTCTGCATCTTTTTGCATGTAGGGCCACCAATACCCCTGGGTAATGGCCCTATGAGCTAGCGATCTGCCCCCAGCGTGGCTTCCACAAATTCCTTCATGAATTTCATATAAAAAATCTTCAACCTGCAGAGGGTGTACGCACCTTAAAAGGGGTCCAGTGAAGGACCTTCTGTAGAGATGTCCTTCCGCTGTTAGACTGAATCTTGCCGACTTCAATCTGACCTTGTGTGCCTCCTTGTGGTCTTCTGGCAGCTTTCCTTCTTTCAGGAATGCAACAATTGCATCCATCCAGCTTGGTCCCATGTCCACACACATTGCTTCATGTTCTATGGTCGGTGGTTCTATGCTCGGGCCCGACAAATAGTCAATCATTATTGTCCTTGTTTTTCCAGTTTGTATTGAGCTTGCCAGGTTGGCCAGCGCGTCGGCGTGGCTGTTATCATCTCGGCTAACCTGAAGAAGTCGGCAGTTCTGAAATAAGCCCGCCAATCTGATGACCTCTTTTGCGTAGGCCGACATCCTTTCATCTCTTGCTGCAAACTCGCCCGTTGTTTGGTTGACTAGAAGTTGTGAGTCGCAAAAGACTATTACTTCATCTGTTTCTGCTGCTGCTGCCAGCTTTAGTCCTGCAATCAATGCTTCATATTCTGCCTTATTGTTTGAGGCCTTGAACCCCAATCGAATGGACTGTTCCAATATCTCCCCATCTGGAGATATCAGTACTACTCCTGCCCCCGCTCCCTGTCGGTTTGAACTCTCATCAACGAACAGTCGAAAGGAGTCGCCGATGTAAATGCTGCAGGGTCTGAGTTTGTCCTCTTTCCTTTGTTCTTTTTTCTTTGGTTGGACATTGTTTATCTTGGCTCAACGGAGCCCGATGTTCGATGGATTCTGGCGTGAACTCGGCCATGAAGTCGGCCAAAACCTGGCCTTTGATTGCAGTTCTGGACCTGTACTCCAGATCATACTGGCCTAGGGCGACCGCCCATCTGGCTATTCTTCCTGTTAAGTCTCCCTGCTGCAATAGGGACTTCAATGGATGCTCTGTCAGTACCACAATTTTATGGGCCTGGAAGTAATGGTTCAACTTCTTTGAAGCCATTACTAAAGCTAGTGCCAATTTCTCTAAGGGTAGATACCTTGTTTCGGCGTCGGCTAGGGTTTTGCTTACATAGTAAACAGTCCTTTGCTCCCCTTTTTCTTCTCGGATTAGTACTGCACTTATCGCATGTTCTGAAACTGCCAAGAACAGGAACAGCTCCTCCCCGGGTTCTGGATTCGAAAGAACTGGAGCTGTGGTCAGGTACTTCTTCAGATCGGCTAATGCTTCTTCGTACTCCTCTATCCAAAGAAAGTCTGTGGCTTTCTTTACTAATTTGAAGAAAGGTTTGCACTTGTCTGTGCTTCTGCTTATGAACCTGTTCAGGGCTGCGGCCCTTCCAATTAGCATCTGCACCTGTTTTGCCGACGTCGGGCTCTTCAACTCTAGGATGGCCTTGATCTGATCTAGGCTGGCCTCAATGCCCCTCCTAGTCACCAAGTATCCTAAAAACTTACCAGATCCTACTCCAAATGCACACTTCGATGCATTGAGTCGGAGCCGATTTGTTTTAAGGATTTCAAAGACTGCTTTTAGATCGGCGAGATGACCCTTAGGCTCCTTGGTCTTAACCACCATGTCGTCGATGTAGACTTCTACTGTTCGGCTAATCAGGTGCTTGAACATCTTGGTTACCAATCTTTGGTAAGTGGCTCCTGCGTTTTTCAACCCGAAGGGCATCACTCTGTAGCAGTATAGCCCTTTGGGAGTGATAAATGCAGTTTTCTCTTCATCCGCAGGGTCCATAGCTATCTGGTGATACCCCCTGTAGGCATCTAGGAAGCTTATCCTTCCATGCCCCGAAGTGGCATCCACTAGCTGGTCAATCTTGGGTAGAGGGAAGCTGTCTTTGGGACATGCCTTGTTTAAACTGGTAAAGTCTACGCAGACCCTCCATTTACCATTCTTCTTCTTTACCACCACTGTATTGGATAGCCATGTTGGGTAGTGAACTTCTCTAATGGCCCTGGCCTCCAGAAGTCTGTCTACTTCTTCCTCTATTGCTTCGACGTGCATTAACGTCGGTCTTCTGGCTCGTTGAATTACAGGTTTGGCCGACCTGTCAACGTTCAGTTTGTGGCAAGTGACCTCGGGGTCAATGCCAAGCATTTCGTAAGGTGTCCAAGCAAACACCTCAATATTGGCTCTTAAAAAAGCTTCAAACTCTTTTTCTTCTTCTTCAGCTAAGCCCGAGCCGAGAAGAAAGAAGCGTTCTTCATCCCCATCTTGGACAAGGATTTTCTTTAGTGCCTCTTCGCTCTTCTCGGCTGGCTCCTTGCCGACGTCTTCTAGGACTTCCACGTCCTCATCTTCAATTTTTGCCTTTTCTGGCTCTCGTATGCTGCAGGTAGATTTCATTGCTGCCATGGAGCAATTCTTCACCTGCAGCTGATCGCCTCTGACTTTCTCTATCCCATGTTCTGTTAGGAATCGCAATAGTTGATGCAATGTTGAGGGAACTGCCCCCATTGCATGCAACCATGGCCTTCCCAAGATGATGTTGTAAGGAGAGGGTGTGTCAATGATGGTGAATTCTGTCTTGATCTTCTTGGTGCCAGCCTGCACCTCCAAGCTTGCTGCTCCCAGTGGCCATGTCGGCGTTCCATTGAACCCAACCATTGGGCCATTGGATTGTTCTATATCATCTGGGTGAAGGCCGAGCTCCTTGTAACATCGAACGTACATGATGTCACAAGAGCCACCTTGGTCAATCAGGATGTGTTTCACTTAGCACTCCCCAACCTGGAGGGATACTACCAAGGCATCATTATGCGGATGCTGGACCATCTCTAGGTCGGCTTTAGCAAAGGCTATTATCGGTCCCTGGCACTCTCCAGGCCGAGGTCTTTTTTGTCCGACATGGTTCACGTGTTGTAGGTGTTTCACCCTCTGGGTCTCCCCCCGTATGTCGTTCTCGTTCACCTTCGAGTGAATTACATTAACCACCCGAGGTCCTCTCGCCTATGGTTGTTGTGCTGGGGGAGGCGGAGCTGCTGGTGCTTGAGGCAATCTTGCCTGTTCTTCTCTTGTTTTGGCCTCGTCGACCAGATCTCTCAGATGGCCTTGCCTTACCAAGTCTTCCAAGTGTGTTTTCAGGGCTCTACAACCCTGAGTCATGTGCCCCTCTTCATTGTGGTAGGCACAACGCCTGCCAACGTTCCTCCCTATGAATTCCCCTGGTGCCCTTGCTGGTGCTCTGAAATAGGGCTGGTTCCGAATTTGTTCCAAGACTTTGTGAATTGGGATTCGGAACACAGTCGTCACCGCCTGTGCAGCCCTCAGTTCTGCTTCTTGCTTGTTCGATCCGTTGTTACCTCGGCCTCGCTTCGGCGAGTCGTTTCCTTTCTCTTGCTTTACCTCCTTAGTCCCCGATGTGTCTTCCTCGACTTTGGCATACTTCTCGATTCTCGCCATGAGCTCTTCCATGCTTTTTGGTAAAGTCTTTGCCAAAGACTTTCGTAGTGGACAGTTGTCTTTTAGGCCGTTCTTGAATGACATGACCGCCACTTCTTGATTACACTCTGGTATTCGGTTGAATACCTCATAGTATCTTTTTGCATAGGCCCTAAGACCTTCATCCTTACTGATCTTCAGAGCCATCAATGCATTCACCCTTAATGGCTGCAGCTTGTTTGTTACGAACCTGGCCACGAACATCTGGGCCAGGCCTTCCCAAGTCTTCACGCTTCCCTTTGGTAGTTTGTGGAACCAATCTGATGCAATCTCCCCGAAGGATGAGGGGAACACTTTGCAGAGCAACGACTCGTTCCCACTATACAATGCCATTGAGTTCAAATATAATCCGACGTGGAAGTTGGGGTCTGACTTACCATCGTATATTTGAAACCTCGGCATACTGAATCTCTTCGGCGCCTCAAACTTGTCCAACTCCACCGAGAATGGTGTCCTTGGCTTATCTAGGGAGGTTACCTCGGCGTCGATATTCTGTTGCTTTCTCTTGAGGTAATCTCTTAAGTCCTCTTTTGTCCTCCCAGGAGCTCGGCTATCTCTTGCTTTCAGCCTTTTTGGTGCACTACTTTCAGCTTCGTGGTGAGTCCTCTTCGACCCCTCTCCATGAGTTGCGTCGAAGCATAGCGCCTGCCCCTGAACATGCCGATGTCCTTTGGGGTCTGCCTCCTTTGTGTAATGCGTCCTCCGTTATTCTTCTCTTCTTGACTCCCTTCGTCTGACCTCCCTGGAAGGTCGATGAGAGTGTCTTTCGCTCCCGTTGTGCTGAGGGGCTACGGGGATTGTTCTTTGCCCTCCTTTTGGGCATTAACCGCTGGAATCGGTGTGTCCTGCAGGGGGAACGGTAGTTACATGACGTTATTTTGCATCATGAAATTGACGACCGACTGCAGGTCTGCCAATTTGTTTGCCATCTCCTTGACCTCTTCGTCCCTCCGCAGGCATCTATCCTTCCATACCTGGAGGTCGTCTTCGTTGTAGTAGCCGCTTCGATCTGGTTTCTTTGGTGTGTCACTGGTTTGGCCGATGTCTTTCACTCCGTTATTCTAGTCACGAGTTTTTACGTTGCATTCGTCTCCTGTGACATCAAGGTCAATAGGTCTCCCACTCCCAGCAGGAGTGTCGTCCCCAATCTTTTCCTTCTGTCCGTTGCTGGCCATCTATTCTTCTATCTTTCCCACAGACGGCGCCAAATTGTGTGAGTGATTTTCTGATCACACTGCCCGCTTAGTAATCAGCTAGAGAGCACCGGCAGAATAGATGACACCTGGCTGATCTACAACAGAAAGAGAAGGCTCCGGCGGTGGTTCTTCCACCCGGGAGCACTCCGACGATCAAGTTAGTATATTTCTCAAAGATAATCAAGTGCTAAATTCACTGCTCAAAGCATAAATTGCGTACCTTAGACCCATGGGGGTGCCTTTCTTTTATAGTTAACTCAATCCTAGTCCCTATAGAAGCCTGACTTCTATGGACTCCCATTCAGTGCTTACTTTGGACTCCTCAAGAGATAAGAATAGACTCTCTAAGAACGTTATCCTTATCCATCTTGAAGTCTTTCCTCATTCTAGGACTCTTGTCCCTTATCTGCTTATCTCGGATTCTGATATCTTTGGAGGTAACCTCGGCCTCGCCGAGATAACCTCGGCGTCAAGAACGGGATACGTGGCACCTCGGCTGACACGTCGGCGTCACCTTGCCACGTGTTGGTACTCAGAAAATATATGCCCACACATATGTATTAAACTTTTCAATAAATTTTTTTTTATGCCTGTTTTTAATGCATTAAAGTGTTATTATGAGAGATAATAATCATATGTGTTGGGATTTTTCAAGGAATTCATATGTGTTGGATTTCAAAGAATTTTTTTTTTATACTTGTTCTTAATATATTAAAGTGTTATTATGAGGGTAAAATTTGGGGGTTGAGAGAAGTTAATAAATGCTAAGGTTTTTTTTTTTTTTAAAATAAAAAAATAAGGAAATTTAGATTGGGAGATTGGAGCTCCCACAAAACTTGGGGTTAAAAACCCCTTTTTACTTAATATATAGTACTAGCCTATCACCCGTGCTATGCACGGGATAATTATAGATATTTATATTTGTTTTAGATTTTTTTTAATATATAAATTATGTTTTTTAAGATTTTTTTTCTTATCACTAACCATAGTGTATGGGGGAAGTTGAAAAGGATACTGCAGTAACTATACACGAATTGTATCTATAATTATTTGTATAAGGGGATTTTATATGCTGATTAGGGTATTTTGACCAAATCAATAATTGCAGGCATGTGGAAAGATATGTGGATTGAAAAAAGTTAATAAATGCTAATCAGAGAATTTTGACCAAATCAATAAATGCTTAGTTTTTGTTTTTTTTTAAAATAAAAAATTTAAAAAATTCAGATTGGGATATTGAAACTTCCATAGGCCTTAGGGGTTAAAAACCTCCTTTTGCTTAATATATAGTATAGATATAGATAAATAGATAGATAGATAGATATATCTTTTTATTTTTATTTTTATTTTTGTGTGGTTTCTATTCGGGTATTTTTTTTTTCAATTTATTTATGATGGAGTTGTGGGTATCTTTTTTTTTAAAACTTAATTTATCTGTGGTTTCTATTTGTTTTTAATTATTATTATTTAGGTAAGTTATGATGTGAGTTAGATATGTGATAGACATGTGAGTTTTATTGATTTAAAGTTTATTTAGATAAACTTTAAAGATTTTTTTTTTGTTTTTTAGTTTTTTTTGTTATGTTATAATATAATATATAAAATATAGGTAGATATCTACAACTTTAATAGAAAATATTATCTGATTTTTTTGGGAAGAGAAAATGAATGCAAGTTCTTTTTTTTTTTTTTGAAAATTTGTGAGAGAGATTAGGAGGAAGAGATTATGAAATATTTTTGTTATTAATCAATAGTTTTTTTTAATCAATAGTTTTTTTTAATCTATTTTGTAAATTAAAAATCAATAATTTTGAAAAATTGATTAATTTGTCCAATTAAGTAATTTAAAATTTTGATAGATATACATAAAAAAAAAATACATAATTGTATTATTAAATCACAATTCAAATTTAGATGTTATATCTTTTTTAGATCTATAGCTAAATTCTTATCTTTTTTTTTTTTTTAATTTTTGTGTGTAACCATAGTGTATGGGAGAAATTGAAAACGGTATTGCAATAATTATGAGAGAAGTCAAAAGGGATTGTGGGGTGGAAAAAGTCAATAAATGTTGAGGTTTTTTTTTTTTAAATCAAAAAATTAGAAAATTAGGATTAGGAGATTGGAACTTCTATTTGATTTTTTGGGGAAAAGAAAATGAATGCAAGTTTTAATATTTTTTTTTGAAAATTTGTGAGAGAGATTAGGAGAGAGAGATTATGAAATATTTTTGTTATTAAATAAATAAATCAGTCTAGTTTTTTTTAATCTATTTTGTACATTAAAAATCAATAATTTTGGAAAATTGATTAATTTGTCCCATTAAGTGATTTAAAATTTTGATAAATATACATTAAAAAAAATACATAATTATATTATTAAATCATAATTCAAATTTAGATGTTATATCTTTTGAGATCTATAGTTAAATTCTTATCTTTTTTATTTTTTATTTTTGTGTGTAACCATAGTTTATGGGAGAAATTGAAAAGGATGTTGCAATAATTATGAGAGAAGTCAAAAGGGATTGTGAGTTGGGGAAGTGGGGTTGGGAGAAGTAAATAAATGTTAAGTTTTTTTTTTTTTTTTAAATCAAAAAATTAGAAAATTAGGATTAAGAGATTGGAGCTCCCACAGGCCTTGGGATTAAAAACTTCCTTTTACTTAATATATAACTAGCCTATCACCCGTGCTATGCACGGGATAATTATAGATATTTATATTTGTTTTAAATTTTTTTTAATATATAAATTATGTTTTTTAAGATTTTTTATAAAAATAATTTAACAATCTTATCACTAACCATAGTGTATATGATAAATTAAAAAGGCTACTGCAGTAACTATGCACGGGTTGTATCTATAATTATTTGTATGAGGAGATTTTAAATGCTGATTAGAGATTTTGACCAAATCAATAAATGCAGGCATGTGGAAAAACATGTGGATTGAAAAAAAGTTAATAAATGGTGATTAGGAAATTTTGACCAAATCAATAAATGCTGAGTTTTTTTTTTAAATAAAAAATTTAGAAAATTAAGGTTGGGAGATTGGAGATCTATGTGAATTGTGATTTTTAAATGTTTTTTTTTTATTTTTAAAATGTCTTCTTTTTTCTTTTTTTTTATATTATATTAAAGTTTAATATTTTGATAATAATCATATGTGTTGGACTTTTCAAGGAATTAAATGTCTTTTTTTATTATTATATTATATTAAGTTTAATATTTTCATAATAATCATATGTGTTGGACTTTTCAAGAATTTTTTTTTATGCTTGTTCTTAATGCATTAAAGTGTTATTATGAGAGATAATAATCATATGTGTTGGACTTTTCAAGGAATTCATATGTGTTGGATTTCAAAAAAAAAAAATTTATGCTTGTTCTTAATGCATTAAAGTGTTATTATGAGGGTAAGACTTAGAAGTTGGAAGAAGATAATAAATGCTAAGATTTTTTTTTTTTTAAAATCAAAAACTTAGAAAATTTAGATTGGGAGATTAGAACTCTCACAAGGCTTTGGGTTAAAAACCCCCTTTTACTTAATATATAGTATAGATATAGATAAATAGATAATCTGAGACTAATCTCCTAACCAAACAGAAAATTAACCCAAAAATTTTAAACTTGAGACTTAGATCTTAACCTCCAAATCTTTATCGAATGCGCCACATGCCTCTGAGTTAAAACATCTTTGTATCCAATAATGTAAACAAATAACAACTCCAACTTTATACGTATAACTTTCCCAGCAAGCGAAAGGCGATCCTTGGTATTTAAAAAATAAAAATAAAAATAAAATAAAATAGCGAAGTGGTTGAAATTCATTATCAAAGATTCTGACTTTAACCTCTCCTAGGTGAGAATTGAGTTCTATGGAGCCCTTTCAAAATTGTATTATATGTAGTTGAATAAAATATTTATTTTGCAATTATTTCTTACATTTTTTATTTGATTGAAATACGGGTTTGGGGTGGTTACTGTGTGGGGCACAACAGTCGCTATTGTGCAACAAAATGGGTCCATTTCGGGGTTCATTTCGATTATCCGAACCGTTCAAATTTTAGAATACATCAAGGAGAACATGCCTGTAAACAATTAAGTTAATCCGATATCGTTTACTCATTCATCCACTCACATTTGTATCTACAAATATAAATAATAATTGTGATTTAAAATATTAAAATGAATACGAATGTGATGGATGAATGGATCAATAATATCCGATTAATTTGATTTTTTGCAGGCATATTCTATTTGATCTATTCTAAAATGTGAACGATTCGGATTATCGAAATGGGTCTTGAAATGGGTCCATTTTGCTGTACAGCAATGACTGCTATGCCACTTGTACAGCAGCCATCCCAAACCCTTGAAGTGCCCAGAGTCAATCCGCCGCCAACAACATGATTCACTAAGAGGGGAGTAATTTTTATATACGGATAGGATATATGTTAGGTAGTATCTTTTTTTATTGTGATTAATTTTGACAGTAGCGTTTACTATATTTATATTACTAGGTGTTTGAGAAAAAATAAAAGACATATATATTTGTGATTGATGAAAGATAATATCACGTGATACTGTATTTGGCATACAAATTTTTTTTTCGTAAAATAGAGTGCCTACTTAATACAGTTGTCCAAATCAACTCAATAACTTCATATAAAAACAACTCAATAACTTCATATAAAAACTTATTGTATCGTTCTTCAATGCTTTAAAAATTGAATTTATTAAAAGAAAATACTAAACAAAACCACACCAACTACATCACTATTTAAAAAAAAAATAAAAATCACTATAAATCAGACTTGCATCTTATACAAATTAAACTTACACTCTGCACAGATCAAACTTACACTTTGTACATGTCAAAGTTGCACCCTACACAGAATTCAACCAAATATGTGGGGTGTAAGTCCGACTTGTGCGGGGTACAAGTCTAATTTATAGTGATTTTTCAAAAAAAATTAGTGATTTTTTTTTTGCCTTTTTATAATCTCTGGTATCTCACTTAATTATTTTTATTTTAAATTTATATAATTTTTTTAATTTTTTAGGCACAATTTGGATTAATTTTCAAATTTTTTTAAAAAAAAATTAAAAACTAGTTTGGTGAATAAACCGAAAAAAAAAAATTATCATTTTAATAATTAACTTGCTCCCATGAACCAGTTGGACTTGCATGCCACACAAATTGACTATTTTTTTTAGTGACCTTTTATATTTGTATGATTTGAGTTAATATTTGTATTAAATTTAATGTCTGATTTGAGTTAATAAATATAAAAAAAATATTTATATGATTTAATTATTATTTTTATTGTTTGGTTTGACTTAGTATTTGTATGATTAAATGCTTTCATTCATATGGTTTCAATTAATATTGTAATTTGTACAGTTTGAATATTACCATTAATTGTCTGTTTACAGTGGACTATTTTATTGTTTGTTTCATTTTTACGATTAATTGGTAATTTTTCTTTTTACTTAAGTAATTTTAAATAATTTTTTTGTTCATATTTATTTCAGCCATACATTTTATTTTAATTGTGTAATTTTTTATATCTATTTTAAGTTATTATTTTTAAAATTTAAAATTTATATATTTAATATTAGTCTTATTTTAAAGATTTCGTCGATATCTTTTTAATGGTATTATTTTTATTTAAAGGTTATATATAGTTTATTAAAATAAATAATAGTTTAAAAGAAAAGAAAAAAGAAAGAAGACAGAAAGGATTAGACTTGCACTCCCACATATATTTGACTTGCATCATACATAGATTGAACTTGTAGTCCAAACAGATTAGAATTGTACCCTACATACATTCAATTAGCATTCCACACATATTGGACTTGCACCATCACACAGATTAGACTTGCACCCTACACAAAGTGGACTTGTAGCCCCACAATCTATGCCGGAGTGCGAGTCCAATATGTGTGGGGTGCAAGTTGAATGCATATATGGTGCAATTCTAGTCTGTATGAGGTAGGGGTATTTGTGGATCGGATTTAGACGGATTGCGGATTGGTTTGGATCTGCTCACATCTATGCGGTTTGGGAAAAAGTTAACCCGCAACCGCCCACAGTGCGGTTTGCAATTTATGCGAATAGGGTTCACGGATGTGCGGGCAGTTGGGGCAGTTTGTGGATTGGACTTTTTTCTTCAAAAATTTATTTTTGAGCCTTTTTTTTTTCTTCCCATTTTGTAAATATTTATTTTGAGCCATTTTCTCCCTACTTTCTAAAATGCTCAAACATTAATAATTAATGAATTAAAACTTATAAAATTAAAAATACAACAAAATCAATTCGTAACACAAACAAATCATTCAAAATCCTAAATCAAATCATAAACTAATACAAACACATATTTCAAAATCCTAAACTAGAACTCCATATTCATTAAGGAATTTAAAATTCCAAATCACACTTCATCCGGGACAAGTTCAATTATGAAACAATAATGATATGATCAATATTTTTTCAGTTTCAGTTGATATAATACTATTAGTAAATGTAATGCTAGAGTAAGTTCAAAGAATAAAATCTGTTTTGTTTTGGGCAAAAATATCTAGGTAGGATATAGGAATGAACTCAACGGTTAAGATTAAAGATTAAAAATTAAAAAATAAATAAATATAAAAAGTGCAGGTAGGTTCTTGCGGGTGCGGGTTTAACCCGCAACCCACAAACATGCCATATTCCAAACCGCATCTGCCTTCATTGTGTCTGCGAAACTGCCCATTTGTATACGGATTGGGTGGGTTTTGCAGATCGGGTAAACCGTTGCCCACCCCTAGTATGAGGTGCAAATCTAGTTTGGGTGAGGTGTAAGTTCAATCTGTACCTGAATGCAAGTCTAATATGTGTGGAGTGCAAGTCTAATTTGTGATGGGTACAAGTCCAATATTTGAGTTAATATTTGTATGGTTTAAATATATATATATATATATTTTGTATGATTTGAATTAATATTTGTACGGGTTAAATATTATTTTTATTATATTGGATTTGATTTAATTTTTGTATGTTTGAATATTTTTTTTTAATTTTTAATTGTATAATTTTACAAAAATACTAGAGATACTAAATGCTTTACTAAAAAAATTACTAAACACTCGTATAGGTGTGGGGTTTGCACCTATACGAGTGTTTGATAGATTTTCTAATAGTTGTTTTGGTATTCTTAAAATGATTATTATTTTTATTAGTCTTTCCGTTTTCTCTTAGCAAATAAAAATAATATTTTCATTTAAAAAGTACTTTGAGAAAATATATTATTTATATTAACTTAAATCTACAAATCATTTTAATTATATAAATTTTTATAAAGTTTGAATTATTAATTTAAATTTTTATACTATGTGATTAATTTTTTTAACTAATTTTTGTAACTATTTTAAAAGTTGAAATATAAAATATTTGGTTGAATTTTAGTTAATTTTATCAGTCATTTTATAATTTTAGTTAACAATACATTTCATTTTAATTTAACAAAATTCTAAAATAATATATCTTTACTTATTTTAAATTATTATTTTAAAATTTTAATTAAATATATTTAATATTAATATTATTTGAAAGATATTATTGATATTTATTCAGTACTATTAATTTTATAAAAATCAGAGTTATATTTTAAAATTTATACACAGAGTGAGTTTATTAAAACAAAACAAAATAAAAAAAAGGAAAAGAAAGAGAGATTTCATGTATGTATGATGTGAGAAGGTCAAAAAGAAAGAGAGAGAGCGTGTCCTAGAGGAGAGAGAGAGAGAGTACAAGATCAAAGAAGTGATGAGGAAAAAAACAAAAAACAAGTACAAAAGAAGTATGTTTGTATAGAAATTTACTTATCATGCTTATTAAAATTATTAAGGGGGTATTTTGAAGAGATTGTTAAAAGTTGATTTTTGATTTTTAATTCAGTATTTGACTTTTTAGAAAAGTGATATGGAGGTTGGTAAAAAATTGCTTTTAAATTTTTTGATTAATATTTGTTTATAATGTTACATCACAATAAAATAATTAAACTATCTCCAACCAATGCAAAAAATTATATTTTCACCTATGTAAATATAAAAAATATAATTATAATTTTATATGTGACTTTTTTAAATTTGCCAAATCACCTCTTACCGAAAAAAACTAATCTAACTTTTTCTTATTAAGTTGCGAAAAGAACACTAAAAGATTCCAAAGTCCTGTAAATTAATTTTCCCAATTTCCACTAACTAGTGATTCTGCCTTAAAATTGTACTAGCCAACCACCCGTGCTATGCACGGGATAATTATAGATACTTATATTTATTTTAAATTTTTTTAATATATAAATTATACACAGATTGTATTTATAATTATTTGTATGAGGAGATTTTAAATGTTGATCAGGGAATTTTGATCAAATTAATAAATGCAGGCATGTGAATTGAAAAAAGTTAATAAATGCTAATCAAGAAATTTTGACCAAATAAATAAATGCTGAGTTATTTTTAATAAAAAATTAAAAAAATTTAAATTAGGATATTGGAACTCTCACGGGTGTTGAGGGTTAAAAACCCCCATTTGCTTAATAGTATAGATTATGTGTAGTTGAATAAAATATTTATTTTACAATTATTTCTTACATTTTTTAATTGATTGAAATACACGGAGTCAATCCGCCGCCAACTCCATGATTCACTAACATGGGTAATTTTATATACGATAGAGTATATATTACGTGATATATTTTATTATTGTAATTAATTTTGATAATAAAATTTATTATATTTATGTTAAATGCTTAAAAAATAATAAAAAAAATATATATTTATATTTAATAAAAGATAATGCTACATGCTACTCTACTAACATCCAAAAATTTCTCCTAAAACAGGGTGCCTACGTAAACAGCTCTCCAAATCACCTCAATATAAAAATTTATTGTGTCATTCTTCAATGCTTTAAAAATTGAATTTATTAAAAGATAATACTAAACAAAACCACACCAACTAAACCATATATATTAAAAGATTCGAACGGTAGTTTAAATAGTTTTGAAAATATATTAAAACTGTATTTATTTCATGAATTTAAAATAAAGATTTAAAAAAGAAAAGATGAATGAAATATAAATAAAATATAATTACATTTTATAATTTTCACAATTTTTTCTTTTTTTCTTCTTCTTAAATATCTCTCCAAATTTATAAATCAAACATAATTTAAGGTGGTAATATGGGGTTATAAGCTCGAATCTATCTATTAATTAACAAACATTCTACTTTTGCAACCAAACAAAGTCCTATATTAGAGAGAAAAATAATTTATAAACATAATTTTAATATAAAAAAAGTTTAATTAAACAAGATAGTGACATTTTTAAAATTATGAATTATAATAATAAGTGTTTTAATTTAAAAATGAAATGTGAGCTTATATTTTTACCTATCATTAAAGTGTCTCCAATCCTTTATCTTTTTTTTTTTTTCGTCAATTTTTTTCAACAATTTAAATCAAAGATTTAATTCATCTCTTATTTTATGAAAACTTGATTTGATATAATTTTGATGACTGGATTGAATGTCATTTTCACCAATTTTTTTTTTTTAATATCAAATTTAAGTGCCATTTTGGGAACATAGTCCAAAAATGTGGCTGTCAAAAACGCAACAAAATCTCTTTGGGAAGTGTCAAAAACGCAGTCCTAAAATTACAAATTAGGGACTATGAAAAAAAATAAAAAAATAAATCTCTTATGTTGGGTAAGGGTATTTTGGTCATTTTAATTTGATTTGACACCATAAATAAATATTAAACTAAAAAGTAAAAAGTCAACTTTTTATCAACTTCCCAAATCACTTCCAAAAAAGCTAAAAAGCTTGGTAAAAAGCCAAAAGTCAGCTTTTTACCAACTTTCCAAAATAACCCTAAATTTGATAAAAGATTGAGTATTTCCAATCTTTCATTATTTTTTTCATCAAATTTAAATATAAAGAAAACTTGATGTGAT
This sequence comes from Camellia japonica, assembly GCA_030407325.1. Classification (NCBI taxonomy): domain Eukaryota; kingdom Viridiplantae; phylum Streptophyta; class Magnoliopsida; order Ericales; family Theaceae; genus Camellia; species Camellia japonica. Next base: position 201,316,828 of record JAPPVO010000019.1, on the reverse strand, counting down.
ATGAATTATTCTAATTTTTTCATCAAATTTTCATTAAAGTATTTATAGAAATTATGCTTTTACTCCAAAATTTCATTTTCATCAAATTTAATGAAAACATTTTCAATGTTTTATTTTTAAAAATTTTAATCAAATTCAAATTTGATAAAAAAAAATATTGGTATAATTACAAAAAAAATTTCAAAGTTTGACCTTTGTAACAAAATAAACCTTGACCTTTGAAAAAAATAGTATTTTAAATTTAAATTAAAAACAAATCGAAAAAATTAGAATTTAAGTTGATAAAAATAAAAATTTAGAATTTATTTTGTTATAAGAATTAAATTATAAATTACCTCAAAATATTTCTCTATTAATTTAATAAATATTTGATGAAAAGATGAGAGATGATTTTGAAATATATTTTTATTATTAAATTAAATTTAACTTAATGAAAAAAAATTTAAAGATTGGACATACAAAACAAAGCCTCAAACTGTAGCAAACCGTCGAACACTGAAGCGAAGGAGAACGAAGGAAGATATATTGATTTCTTCAGAGAGAGAGAGAGAGAGAGAGAGAGAGAGTCTGATAGTAGTGAAAAAGAACAAACAAGCATATACCCCCCCCCATTCAATTGAAGACTGCATTCAATTCACTACACTTGTTTTCTCTCTCTCTGGAACGACTAGTCTGAGACTTTGTGACAGTGACTCAGACATGGGTTGTTGTCAATCGTTGTTGCCCGCAGAGACAAACCCAGAAGCCATGGACCACCACCATACCCCAAACCCACCACCACTCTTCAGCGGACCCACCACGACGGCCGGCGGAGTTCTGTCCTTCTCGGAGTTCTCCTTCTCCGACCTTAAAACGGCCACCAACAACTTCAGAACCGACTACATCGTCTCCGAAAGTGGCGAAAACGCACCCAATATCGTCTACAAGGGCCGCCTACAGAACCGCCGGTGGATCGCCGTCAAGCAATTCACGAAATTGGCCTGGCCTAATCCCAAGCAATTTGCGGTATCTTTGTTATATTTATTTATTTGTTCAATCATTCTTTCTCTGAATCGATTTTAAAAGTACATTACTTTGTTGAGTTTTTTCAGGAAGAGGCTATGGGTGTTGGAAAGTTGCGGCATCGAAGACTTGCAAATTTGATTGGCTATTGCGCTGATGGTGATCAGAGATTGCTTGTTGCTGAGTACATGCCTAACCATACTCTTACTAAGCATCTATTTCACTGTATGTACTTCTTTTTTATTTTTTAAAATTTTTTTTTTTTTTAATGCTATGCTAATGCTAATGCTAATTAATGATTTCAATAATTTAATTTAGTTCTTAGATTGCTATATTATCTATATTTTGAGCTAGGCTGTTGTAGTGAATGTCGAAATTTGATTTGATTTGGGTTGTCTTGCCCATAAATGAAGTAATTGTTGATTGCATGTGTGTCCAATGAGAGGAAAATATATGGAGATAAGGGTGCTAATGTGGGGATTAAGATCCTCTTCTTTAAAAGCTTTTAATGGAGATCTTCATTTCGATGCATGGGATTGCAACAAATCATCAAAATTCAAAATTTACGGTTCTAATATATCTCTTAGCTGTTTTGAATTTTTAAAGATTAATTTATTGATCATGTAAACGGAGATCACTAGTTTTTGTTTGTAATGGAGAGGATCTTAATCTGTAATGTGGGTACATTTGCATCTCGAACTTAAGTTACTTTTTTGTTTGGTTCAAAATTGGATGATGCTTCTAGTAGGTTTACATTTATTTGTCTCAAGTGGTTTGGTGGATCTTAATTACTCTAAGATGAGAATTGGTTGCATTTGTACCCTTGAAAAGTGTTTGGTGGTCCATTTGTACTCTTGAGAATAGTGGATGTCTTTCCATTTGTGTTAGATTAATTTCGGCCATTCGTTTCTTCTAACAGGGGAAAATCAGACAATTGAGTGGGCACTGCGTTTGAGAGTAGCACTTTATATTGCTGAAGCCTTAGACTATTGCAGCTCTGAAGGTCATCCATTGTACCACGATCTGAATGCTTATAGGGTTCTCTTTGATGAGGTATCGTAAATTATCTCCTAATACATTTTTAAACCTTATTATTACTCTTGCAACGTTAATTATCTAATAGTTAGATGGACATTGTAGGATGGTGATCCACGGCTTTCATGTTTTGGTTTAATGAAAAATAGTAGCAATGGGAAAAGCTATAGCACAAATCTTGCCTACACACCTCCAGAATATCAACGGAATGGTGATTTTTCTCTAGATTCAATTGTTAATCATGTGTGCCGCTTTTGTTTTATGGGTTTGATTCAAACAATTATCTTTTGTCATCAATACTCTGTTTAATCTTTTTCCTGTGGTTCTGGCGTGTACTTACTGAAATTACATTTTCTAATATTGTAGGAAGCATCAGCCCTGAAAGTGTAATATATAGCTTTGGCACTGTGCTTTTGGATCTACTAAGTGGAAATCACATCCCTCCTAGTCATGTGAGTTGCTTATATCTTTTAAGACCGTTGTGTGTGCATATAACTTGTGTCAAAAACTGTCTTTTGGGTATTGTGGGAAGCTTGATGTACCTTGATATGGAAAATGTATATTTGATGTATACAGCCATATAAAGAGATCACTCAAGGCTGTGTTTGGATTAAAGGATTTGAGGAGAGATTTAGAAAGGGAAATGAAGAAGGTAGAGAAAAGTAAAGAAAATTTAGATTATATTTCATTCATTTTTTTTCCTTTCTATTTCCTTTCCATCCACAAATCCCTCCGTAAATCCTTGATCCAAACACACCCAAAGTAGGGGAAAAGGAGAAAATTGAGTAGTTGGTTGAATGGTTGTACAAGCAGTAGTTGAAGGTTTTCTAGAGAAATCTCTTCCTGAGGAAACTAAACCTAAGTTGCTTCCACCCCATTTGAAGAACTTGTTGTTCGGATTGGCCTTGCAATTTTCATCAAGCCTTCAAAACCTTTTTTGTACTTGTCAGGATTTTTGTCATTATTGTTAAATTGGGGAGCATATGACCATAGAAATATTTATCTAACATTAAAGGGGGGAAAAAAAAAGAACTAATCTCCTAATTAATCTTATTTTACACATGATCTTAATTTAAAATAAAAATACATAAAATGACAGGCACAAGAATGCAGAACAAAAAATTTCTTGTAGTTTTTATTTTTCAATTTTTGTTAATAATTTACCGGAATCAGAAGCAGAAATGGGAAATGATAGGGAAACAGAAGCAAGAAATGCAGCCAAAAAATCTATAGGAAACAAGAAGTGGGGAAACAATTATGAATCAAATAGGAAACCTAATAATAGCAATACTAGCAAGAAACTTTTGTAAAATGGAAAGGGAACTTTTAAAAAATCTTACTTGAAACCTATATGAATACTTCAGTGGATTCTTTAACATAACATATTGGAAGCTCAATGGAAACTTTTTTTTTATTTTTAAAAGGTTTTTTTGATAAGTCTTAATTGAAACTAAAAGGATAAAAAATAAGGAAACTAATGAGAATCACTTGTGGATTAGAGTAGTCTCACTAGTTTAAAAAAAGAAAAGAAAGAAGTTTCCCTTTATTTTCCAGCTCGTGTTGGATAGGTTTTGCCAAAATTATGTGAAATGTTTCTCATAATTTTCAGAATAGTATGATACCCATATCAGAAGCTTATTTCCCCACTCAAAGAGAGTTTTCTTGGTAACTATGTTTTTGTTGTTGCACACCTCTGACTATGGTGATGATGACATCTCTTTGTAGTTTGTCTACTTTGAAATAAGATACAATTTCAAGTATTAATTATTTTTACTCTGCATGTATGCAGGCCCTTGATATGATACGCAACAATAACATTATTCAGTTAATGGATTCACATATGGAGGGAAAATTTTCTACAGAAGCAACAACAGCAGTTGTTGGTCTTGCCTCACAATGTTTGCAACATGAACCTAGAAAGCGGCCTAGTACGAAGGACCTTGTTGCGACACTTACTCCACTGCAAACAAAATCTGATGTAAGGAACATTGCTCTTCTGGAATCACAATCTCACATATTCTCTAATGTATGGCTTTCCTATATGATATTACCCATTGTTATGTGGATTATTCATCAGCTGGATAGTTACTCTCAAACCAAAAATATTTAAATTATTTATATTACTAAAAGCCGACACATTGGGTAAACTGAAGGTTAAAGAATAGCTTTCCAACAGAAGCCATGGTCAAGGGAAAGACTCTCTTAACTCTTCACAACAACCCCCCCTTCCTCCACCTCCTCCTCTTGCCCTGTCATTTTGTGATTTAATGTTGTTTGTGGTGCAATTCATTGCCTTTCTATTGTATCCTTTGACATAAACTGAATGTGATCGTTTCATATTGTTTGTGATTTGTCTGGTGACTATGGCCATACAAAGAGATTTGGTATTATGGGATTTAAAACTCTTCATGCTTGATTTCCTATTCACATGAAAATTTGTTACCAAACAATTATTTTTTTTATCCTAATACAAGATTACTGCTAATATGTTTTCTTATTTTCATATGGTCTTTGTAATGAATGTGAGCAGTTAGCTTTTGTATTGTCATTGAAGTTGCTAAACAGCTCAGGCACTAATCTTCCTTTACTTATCGTATTGGTTTTTTGTTGTTCAAGTCATTGTAAATTATTTCAGCAATGGAACACATGTTATGTATGGGTGGATTTTTCTTTCCTTCTTGATTTTTAAATTTCTGAACACTGAAGTGAAAATATGTAGCCACGATATTTTCAACCATGTACTGAATTATCCTGCGATTAGTGAAAGATCAGATCAATTTTTTGTTGTTTCTTCCGTAATAATATATATATATATATATATTTGATTGATTCCTTAAATATATGTATATATTTTTAATTAGATACAATAGCCAGTGTTATGTTAAAAAATTTCTTTACCACCATTTTACCTAGATATTGTGTGAGGATCAATCTGTTTGGTCTTAGATTCACTGGTACTAAGCTGTGTAATTAGATCAACATATACAAGTACTTCTAGGTAATTGCTGTATTTCCCCAGTGATAATCACTGTACTTTTGAAAATTTGATATATATATATATATATATGTCTGCTCGCCAATGTGTAATTGGCATAGATACTGCTTTAAAGATCTGATCACTGTAATTCTGGTTCTCAGGTTCCTTCAAATGTCATGCTTGGGATTTCAAAGCATGAGGAAGCCCCTCCAACCGTTCAGCGTACTCTTTCACCAATAGGTGATGCCTGCTCACGGGTGGACCTCACAGCAATCCATGAAATATTGGTTATGGCACACTACCGGGATGATGAAGGAACCAATGAGGTAATTGCTTGTACAAAAGGGCTCTTGCGTATGTACATGCACTCACTTCAAATTTTATGCTCTTGGGTTTATGTGGTTGTGGTCTGGTTCAGTTATCTTTCCAAGAGTGGACGCAACAAATGAGAGATTTGCTCGAGGCAAGGAAGCGCGGGGACTTTGCATTTCGTGACAAGGATTTTAAAACTGCCATCAATTTTTACTCTCAGGTAAGGATTTGTATTTCTGTAGGAGAATAAATGTTCTTGGCGGTCTTCCCTTAGATAGTTGATTGCCTAAAAATTACAAGGGTAAATTATATACGTGGTCCATGTTATTTGCTTCTTGTTCTAATTTTGATCCCTACAGTTTTATTTTTATCGATTTTGCCTTTTAATTTTTGATATTGTGCCAATTTAGTCCAATTGATAACATCCATTAAGAAATTGGATAGAAATCAAGGGCAAAATGATTAATTCAAAAGGGAATGAATCATTTCAAATTGGATGCTAACACTTCAGTTAGTTTCGAGAGAGTGAATGGACTATTTTGCCTAGTTTCTGTAACGCCCTTAAAATAATAACATTAAACCCATCAATTTAGATATGCATTGATATAAGAGACAAACATCATTCTATTCCACAGAGTAATTCTTTACAAGAAGCATTACATGTTAACAACAGAATCAAATACCCTATGGGCTTACAGCTTTCCAAGCTAACACTTGGTTACAAAGAGGAGAGTACTAACTCAAATACACATTAAGCCCTTGGCTTGAAATTACATGTAATACAACAAAAGATAACCAAAACCACAAACGTCTGCCTGCCTCTAGCCTCCCAAGCGATGTCCTTGGAGGTGGCATGCTTCATGTACCTGAAAATGGTGTCCCATATAGGGTGAGCCACAGCCCAGTAGAAATACTCTAAACCACTATGAACAATGACTAAAAGATTAGCAGTTAATAGATGGTCAACACTTATACATTCATTTACATCTTATTACAATTCCATGACAATCAAGTCTATGTTACAATTCACTTTCCATTTCTTATTCAACATTGAGTTTGAAAACAAGGCTCAGTTCTCTGGCCAAAACCTTAGATGAGATTATAGTTCATCACTAGAACACTTTCGAAATCCAAGGTGGATACACATTTTGGTGTTGTATTAATAACACATAAACCACTTCCATACTTCATAAATGATATACATTTTAGTGCTATATCAAATTAAACAAACATCTCAATAGATAAGCATATGAGCTATATCACTACTACCACGGATAAACATATGAGCTATATCAACACTTCAATAGACAAGCACATGAGCTGTATCACTACTACCACGGATAAGCATATGAGCTATATCAACACTTCAATAGACAAGCATATGAGCTGTATCATCACTCCAATGGGAGAGCATATGAGCTGCATCCCTGGGTCCATCCCCCATCTTCCCTTAACCATTAACCGGTTTAGAGGTACATCCCCCATCTTCCCCTAAACCGTGGAGTACATCCCCCATCTTCTCCCATACACAAGCAATACATATAAACACAGAATTTTATACGCAATCAATCAATACATAAAGTTAATGTATTCTATCAACCATCTAGACATAACGCACATAAACACATTGGTCATATGCATAATCTATCAATACATGAAGTTAATATATTCTATCAACCGTCATACTCTAAGACACATCCAATTGATTAGTTTTAATTTGCCTAATCATCATGCTTTGTCTACAACAATCAATACTACCCTCCGCCGGTAGTCCAAAGCAATTATTTCTAAACAGGAAATGAATGCACAAATGGATAATATATCAACATTTCAACTAGGTGAGCAATAAATGATTCAACTACACCCTTTAGTCTCATATTTCCAATTTCAACATTCTCAATTCCATTCCTCATTTTCTTTAATTAATTATATACATTAATTAATTAATTAAACCAATTAGGGCAACTTACCATAATTCACAAAACAACCCTAAGATTCCATTTCCATCAATGTTCCAACATTAATTTCATTTCTCTATGCCTAACTTGCATATAGGTCTATATAATTAAAACCCCAACTTTTGTACAATTACACAAAGGCCCAAACTTTCTCAAAAATTACCCAACAACCCCCAACATATCAAAATGCTAAAATTCAAAGACAAAGCTCATAAGATGGAGTAGGTTATCCCTACCTCGAATGATGGGACCCAACGAAGGAGATGAAGAAAACGGAAATGCTCCAAATCCCGAAATTTTCAGATTAAAAGATAGCTCTCGACGATCAACACAACTATTGTAAAGGCCCAAGGTGAGAAAACAACTCCTACTAGATCAATCCTAAGAGAGAAGTTAGGATTTTAGTGAGAGGAACTCTCAAAATAGCTTTTTTGGAAAAGTAAGAGAGAGAAAAGATGTTGAAAAGTGAACAAAAAGGTCGAATCTCGGCTTTATATAAAAGCCTTCCCGCTCGAGCGGCAAAATCCCCGCTTGAGCGTCACTCACAGATCCACGCTCGAGCGTCCAATCCCCCGCTCGAGCGGCGGATGTACGCTCCCAGAACTTTTGCAGACAGGTTCCCGCTCGAGCGTCCAACTCCCCGCTTGAGCGGCACACAGACTCCTGCTCGAGCGGCTAATCCCCCGCTCGAACGTCCAACACTACAGACGAAAAACTGGATGGGTGATTTCCCCGCTCGAGCGACAAAACCCCCGCTCGAGCGGAGAGGCCAAATTCTGGGCAACTTTTCTAGGTTTCTCGACACAACCAACCTATTCCCAACTTGCCCAAAACAAACCAAAACTCAAAAATACAGAGTAGAGAATAGAGATAAGAGTATGACAACAACACATCCACGGAACCGAGTCCGGATACGATAAATAAAGAAAATGGAAACCCGGATCGCTATAGTTTCAATCTAATTTCTCAAAGGGCGTTATAAATTGGAATAATTTGTCGTAATGTGAAAAATTCAAGGGTAAAATTGATGTAATTAACTACAAGAATCAAATTGACATGAGCCAAACTCCAAGGACTATGGTTGTAATTCACCCAAATTACAAAACTGAAATACTTAGCTCCTAAATTGTTAAGATACTGTTCTCTCCTCTCCTGTGTTCTTTGATGGTTAAGTTTGACCAAATTGACACGAGGCAAACTCCAAGGCTACGGTTGTAATTTGCCTAAATTACAAAACTGGAATACTTAGCTCCTAAATTGTTAGGATACAGTTCTCTCCTCTCCGGAGTTCCTTTATGGTTATGTTTGCTATTGCCAATCTTTTTTTTAAAATTATTTTTCATTTGTGTTTTTGTTTGTTTGTTTGTTTTTTTTCCCTTGGCCATGGCACTTCCCTCCCTAGCACACCCATATTTATGTACCGTTGTTGAGGGGATTAACAAACTGAACTCTTATATTTATTATTATTATTTTTTGAGAATCCAAAATGCATGTTATATATCTGTAGCCTACTCTTAAGGGTGGCATGGAGAAGGGGAGCCACTAAGCAGGGGGCGGGCAAACCTGCAATGGGTGGCAAGTGGTACATATAGAGACTAATGAATCTCTCCAACCCCAACCTCTCATACGTGAGGGTTGAGGAAGTGCCAATGGGCTGGAAGCCCTCAGCACAAAATCAACTCTTGAATGAACAAACCACTGTTACAACTGGGGATGTGATGTTCTCTATGGTTCCTTTTGTTTTGGTTGCGTGTGCAGTTCATCAATGTGGGAACCATGGTCTCCCCAACTGTTTATGCGCGGCGAAGCCTGTGTTATCTGCTATGTGATCAGCCTGATGCTGCTCTTCGAGATGCAATGCAAGCGCAAATTGTGTACCCTGACTGGCCAGTGGCCTTTTACATGCAATCAGTTGCCCTTGCCAAGCTGGACATGCATCAGGATGCCGCTGACATGTTGAATGAAGCTGCTGGACTAGAAGAGAAGAAGCAAAAGAGTGGGGGGCTATCATGAGAATCGGCGTATGTAATCACGAATAAAGCAATTCACCACACCTATTCTTATTTTATTTTTATTTTTATTTTCTAACACATCCACGATTGTAAAATTTGAGTAGGGAATTGAAGTTGTCTTCTCGGTTGCAAATGTGTTTATAGAGAAACATGTAATCTTTAGCATTTAACACAAGTTTGTTTTTGTACCTATGCAAAATAAATATATCATTTCAGGTCTCTCTTGAATGTGATTTGTTGCAGAGCAAACCATCACTGGCATTCTAAACCGATAATGCCAGTGAAATTACAGAGCAAACATGTAATCTTCGCTCATCATCGGAGATACCTAAAAAACTTACCAGAAAATTGTCCGGAATTTAAAAATTACTGAACAGATTCAAACGCAGTGTGATTCACAGCAAGTTCACATCTATACTGTAAATTTCAAAATCTTAATAATTTTTCTTAAAATATATTGAGTGAAGGAGACATATAGAACCTAAATCTCTTTAGCTGTGTGAGGAAGTGTTAACATGATCACGTATTGGATCCAATTGCCATCTTAGTTGTATTTATGTAATGTCTGCCTCCCACCATTTCCACAATTATATATATATTCAACTAACTGATATGCCATAGAAGGAAAATGGCGGTTTAGCCTACCTGCAAGCCTTGTTGGTAGTGTTTCTAGTAGTGCAATTTTGAGTCACGAAATAGCCTCACTAGGTTGGGATATTTACCAATAAATCCTATCTTATAAACAGTTTTATCGATTGGTCCTAAGGTTATTTCTATTGTTCTGATTAGTCCTATTAGTGGGGAAATATCTTACCAGTTGATCCTATTTCTTTTGTAGTAACATTGAGTGGTCAATTATACCTTTCCGTGATGTGTGTCGCGTGACATACATCATTCTAAGGCAAAAAACATAAAGAGTCTTAGTGTACTTTATTGATGCTGGACACCATTGGTTGTGTCATGTGACACTCCAAGGTTAAAAAGCATAAAGAGCCTTAGTGTACTTTGTTGATGTGTGACACCACATTGTGTGTGTCACGTGACACTCTAAGGCAAAAAGCATAAAGAGCCTTAGTGTACTTCTGTGATGTGTGGCACCTATTGTGTGTGTCACGTGACATATTGTGTGTCACGTGACACACCCTCATAAAGAGTATGCATCTAATAACATCTAAATGAAGGCATTAAGGTCCCTCAAAATATCCGAGGACTAAACGGTTTATTAGAAAAAAATTGGGACCAATTGGTTCATAAGTTTAACATTTGGGATTTATTGGTAAATCTCCCTTAAAAGTTTTAGTAATTCAACTTTGAGTCATGAAAACAGTCTCACTAGAATTAAAAATAAAAATGTGTGTATTTTTTTTTTTAAAATCTTGTTTTAACCAAAGTCTTGTATACTAAATTACTCTTTTAAATTAGGCATAAGGGGTAAATTTTTTGAATTTAAAATAGAATCCACTCGAATAGTTTGATGGGGACAATTCATGTGAAATACAAAATGTCTTATAATTTTTGGGTGGATATTTAGTGCAACACACGAGTGGTTCCACCAATGCAAAGATGAAAAAAGGTTAAAAAATGTTAGAAATTCTAAAAATTCTATCAAATGTCTCACATGGATGTGGGACTTATATCCCACACCCATGTAAAACATTTGATAAATTTTTTAAAATTTCTAACCTTACTCAAAAAGACCCTCCCTTTTAATTCTGGTTCATTTCGTCTATGCAATAATTGTCCTGCAGGCCACATAATATAACATATGCACGTTGGGAGAGTGCTCCTCACCTGTTGTTTAATATTGGGATTAAGATTAAAATATCTTAAAAATAGACAAAAATATTAAAAAATATATTAAATTTAATAAAAAAATATTTCCTATTCTATAATTTTTTTTGTCTTTTTATTGTGTCTTAAGACACTTATTAACAAGACATTTTATATGTAGAGAGAGAGCATTTGATCCAAATCATAAACAGATTATCAAAATCAAAATCAAAATCTAAATCATATATATATATATATATCATGTTAGGTTTTTATAATTAGTAATCTTGTTTGACAAAACTCCTTTTAGTTATAATTTTATTCGTTCTTTGTTTTAGTGAAGATGTGAGTATTTAGATACAAATTCAATCCGAATCGTACCCATGCAGAGAAGTTTGTGATCTTGAACATTTCATGTTTGCCACTTCGTTGATTATGTACAGGGATCGAGCTGCCCGGTCAGCTCGCAGGGGTTTAGGGGCAGCGCCTCCAAAGCCAAAGTTGTTTGACCGCTTGAGCGGTCTTTGAGATCCTGTTTATTATAAAATGCGCTGTTTGCAGTTTTTAGGGTTTATCTCATCCAGACTTTTAGAGAGAAAGAAAAACCAAAGTGTCATATATTGGAGGAGTGCTGCTATTAACACCCTATCAATTATTTTGGATCCTTTAGTTTTTTTAGCTTTTAAATTTTTTTTTATTATAATAATAACCTCAAATGAAATTACTAAAAACGACATCAATAATTTTGGTACATCCCATCTCATAATTAAGCCCACGCACCCACTACATCATGAGTTAGGGTTTTATAAGAGCATCCACCTCCATCACCACCCATCCATCTTTCCCAAATTCCACCTTCAAAATCTACCTACCTTCAAAACCTTGAAAACTCTTTGGCGGTAATATTTCGGCGGTAACAACGGCAACCATTTGATTACCTACACTTTTCTGACAATGACAATGAGTGGAAGTTTTTTCGTCAACCACAACTCCATGAGACGAGAGGAGTATAACAATAAAAGCTCAGAGGAGGTTGATTACTTTGATGGTGTTCTTAGCTCAGAGAAGATTGGCCTTATAAGGATAAGTTTCTTGAAAAAAATGACAAAAATAATAAAAACTGTTTGTCATTTTTTCAAGACTGAACTCCCCAACATATGACCAAAATTTGGGAACATAGACTCGAACATTGTTCATTTGTTCGGGAATAGGTATCCGAACATTTCTTATTTGTTCGAGAATAGATAACCGAAACTCGTGGAGATTGCATAACCCACGAAAGGGGAATTTTGAATCAATAATAAAAAATCCTAGATTTATTTTCTCAGGTCATGAACAAGTATGTGGAGATGAAATAGTAATTACCTTCGTGTGTTTTGTTAGGATTTTTGAGAGAGAGGCTTTTTGGGTTGTGGGAGTGTGCATTCAATTGAATGGGTGAAATATTTTCACAAGGATAATTTTGGTATTATTTAGGGGGAGAAAATGAATTTTAATGGTTTTAAAATTTATAAGTGGGAGTCCAAAATAATTGATGGGGTGTTAATAGTAGCACTCATATTGGAGGGTGTTTTATAAATGTTTCTTTGATGATTTGAGAGTGATCAATGAATCTACGAGCTTCATATTGACTTCATTCAAGGGGTTGATTTTACGGTTACGTCCACACAAGAGAGAGGTGTTTTTCGGTGGATTCTAAGGAACTTGGGCCTGAAGTTTTGGTAGATTTCGGAGTGGCTCATCATCGTGGATTCGACATCATTGCTGTGGATTCAACGTTGGGCAAAGTAGTTCCGTGGTGAAGACGGTGTTAGAAGAGGCACATCGGATTTGGTTCAATTCACTAAGCAATTGAGAGTAGTTTTGTGTAATTCATATTTTTGTCTTCTTAGTGAATTGTTTTGTGGCTTTGGCTTATGATTTTTATCACAATTGGAGGCATTCCAATTGTGATTTTTTCCACGTTAAATCATTTTTTCGATTTGTTCTTGATTGTTTGATTGAGATTGGTATTCACTATTTAAAATTATAATATAATTACAAATCAATATCTCGGGAATTATTTAGATTTTTCATATCAGCAACGTTTGTGCAATGTTTCCCTCCCACCAATAAGTCCCCACCCCAGCAGCTCATCACCAATTATTTTACCTAAAAAACACAACACAGGCCTAGCCTCAGCATCATGATTGTCTACTTTCCAACCATTCAATTCTGTTCTCTCTTTGCTCCAACGTCAATGTAATACATCAAGTGGAAAACAAAATATAGTAAAAAAATATAACGAGGGTAAGTTGGTAACATTATTTGCATATTATTCTAGAATACTTAAAATTTCAAAAATCCAACAAATCCCAAATAGTCAAATTTGTTTGATGGTAATTATCAAACAATTATATTGGCCAAACAGTGACAGATCGACAAATTGAATACAATAGGGAAAAAATGATGCTGGTGCTGGTGCTGGTCTTTCCTAGTGAAGGTAACAGTGTGTCATGCCACTCGTGCATTACTATATTTTACTGATTATTCATTACCATTTATGCTATGAATCTATGACATGCTTCTGAATTTCAAAGTAAAACAAACAAATATCAATTGGGTAGTATTTTGGAACATGGTGGTTGGGGATACAATCCGCAAACATCGCCCAGACAGATCCAAATCACAATCACATTACCACTCACTGATCATTGAAGATGAGATTCCTCATGTCCCCTTCAAAGTTCAAACCATGATATGTATATATTGAGCACAATATGCCAAAGGGAAAGCTCACAACTCACAAGTTCTAATTGTGCATTAATTCCGGTGCTAAAAATGGCTTCCTCTCATTTGAGATCAAAATCACACCACGCTCGCTCTGTCAGCTTTCCCTCTACATCTCATCCACACATCCCTCAATTCAGTGACCATTTGTGTCGACTGCGTGCTTTTTCTGAAGCCACCTGTTCCTCATTGCCATCAATCAGCAATAGACTAAGTGGCCTTGAAGATTTGTATGATTGTGTTGATGATTTACTTCTACAACCACACACCCAACAAACATTTTCCCAAGAAGGCCACACGAAATGGGCTCATGAGGTGTTAGATGGATTTCTTAGGCTCTTGGATGCTTGTGCAGCCACTAAGGACATATTCTCAAAGACAAAGGAAGATGTGAAAGAACAACTCTCAGTCCTGCGCCGAAAAAGGGATGCAAATGCAAGTAACTTCGACAGATACTTAGCCTCTAGAAAGAAGGTGAGGAAGGCAATCCAAAAGTTATTGAAGGATTTTAAAAGCGTTGAAAACAAAGACCGTGAAATAGTTCCCATTGTTAGTACATTAAGAGAGGTTGAAGTAATCACTCTTGAAGTATTGGAGTCCTTATTGTGCTATGCTGCGGGAACAAAGGTCCAATCAAGGCGAGGTGGGTGGTCTTTGGTTTCCAAATTGATGCACCCCAAGAGTAATTCAGGATGTCAAGCCAAAGAAACCAACATGAGCCAGTTTGAGACCGTTGATGCTGCATTGCACTCGCTCACTGTCACTGGTCACAAGCCAAGCAAATTTGATGACAACAAGAACATTGAGACTCTGCAAAACCAGCTAGGAAAGTTAGAGTTGAGCATTGAAGGTCTCGAAGAAGTTTTAGAGCGCTTGCTTAGGCGTTTGATTAAAACCAGAGTTTCCCTCCTCAACATTCTAAACCCCTAGCCAAGAAAATCCTAACAATTATACTTGAAATGTAATTGAGAAATATACTTGTAATTTGTCATCCAACCATAAATCGACATATATTCTGCTCAAAATTCTTGCTTATATGTGCAGTATTTCTTTGTTGTTCTCACATCATTTGCTAGCTCAAATCATTAATCACTTGAGGATGAAAGTAACATACTATGTTCCATCTTTGTCAGTTCTCTAATCCTGTTAAGTAATTAATAAGCATGAAATTGAAAGAAAAATATTTAGAGGGTAAAGAAGAAGCATGACATGTTGAATGATATCAAGATTCAAAATTATGTTCTTGTAAAAGTTGAAAAAATTGAGGTTAGCAATATGATCACAAAACTTTTTTTTTCCCCTTCATTTTATTCAACATATATGCAATATGCATGTATCATAATTGAAGCCACATGAACATTTTATGTAATTTTAGCAATTAATTATTTAAAAAAAATGTCAAGATTCCAGCAGTCTAAAGGGGATGAATATATATAAAAAAATATATTATGTGATTCACATGGTAGTTTCAGATTTGATACCGTTTAAAAAACAAAAATGTGCTGTCTGTCTTTCTGATCCTGGGACAGTCTAATTTATATGTATCAGAGCATCACTCTATCTAAATTTGTAAATTATGGAACGACGTGGGAAGCCACGTGGATCTTGCTGGCTTCTCGTGTGCAACAATCATGTAGCTAATTTGACTCAAAATCATTCACATGCACACTCAAACATACACGCTATGCTGAGAAGATGTGAGCAGAATAGAGAGAATGGGGCTGGGATTTTCTTGCAAGAGGAGACAGTATGTCAATGGCACTCGTGTATTGCATATTTTATGAAACATTTTATGAGTTTTTAGATAGAAGCCTATGCATAAACAAGAATTGGCTGGTGAGTTTAGGAGCAGACATCGAATAAACATCTCTCATGATAGTACTTAATTAGATCTAGATCGAAATCACATTGTCACTTATCTATAAATGAAGTGGAAGGATTGCTTTTGTCTCCTTCTAGCACCATGATATTTATGCAGAGGTAACACAGCCTGCAAGATTGAAATGTACATTTCGCTATTGCTATGCGTGATTTCCCAATTAAAGAGAAAAATGGCTTCATCTTGAGGTCAAAAGCTCTTTACCATTCTTGAGCTGTCAGCTTGCCCTCTAGATCATATCTTCGAGATCAGAGGCGGCTCTGTAAAACCCAAGTTGTGTGTAGGATCATTTTATTAGATAGATTAGTAATTAAATTAATTTATATGGGTCATTTATTAATATCAAAGAATTAGTTATGAGATGACATTATATTTCCTATTACTTAGATGGGTAATTTTGTAACTTTGAGAAATTAGGTTAATAAGCCCACCTATTGTGGCTTTAAGTCTTGGAAAACAAACAAACAGAGGCTGGGAATTGCTCCATAGGTGGCTAGGGTTTGAGAAGGTAAAAGAAAAAAAAGAAAAGAAAAAGAGAAGAGAGGTTCAAGTGAGGCTGCAATCGGGATTGGAGGCAGCACATTGGTGATTTTGAGACACCCATTGGTTAAGGTAAAATCTGTCTTTACTGTTAATTATTAAGTTTATGTTAAGGAATTTAACAAGCAATGCATTAAGAGGATTTGGAAGATCTATAGGTGCCTACTTAGGTTTTGAGAATTGGGTGCAATGTGTAAGTGTAACTTTGGGTGAATAATAGAAAAAATGGAGTTTTGTATCATGGGTAAGGGTGTTTGGCTATAAAGTTGGGTTGAATGGTTTGATCACTCGAATATTAAAGCAATACATTAATCTATTATGGTGGGGTTTTTATGGGTGTATGTAACACGTAAAAATATTAATTTATTTGAGGTTTTGTTCTTAGGTTTGTGTGATTAAACTGGTGCAGCTGGGTGTTTGGAGTTGGTGTTGGAATATTATTTTTAAGCGTTTGTGTAAGTAACCCTCTATCACTGTTGGTTCATTTTTATTCCTATCGAATCGTTTAAAATTATAAATATTTATTTATAGCCTTCATGTTCTCTTAAAATAAAATATGGGTCAAGTATAAAACAACATCGAATATTACTACGAAAATTATTTGAATATTTGGTGAAACTATTCTGAAAATTGTACCAAATGTTTATTCTGAAAATATCGAATATTTTATTTAAAAGTTGTGTATTGTTTGAATGCGGAACATCACTCTAGTCTGACTATGATTTGGACCCTAGCCAATGGGGGTTATTTATTGGCACAGAAACTAGTTTCTTTTGGGGCTTTACCACCGGCCTATGTGTGGTTTTGGGCCTTGTCATGGGATAAGTGACCGTAGTCACCAAGACTTGGGTTTTGTGAATTGCATCATTGAATATCGAACCATCAATTTTGAACAACGAAATTTCGTCGAATTATCTCATTGTCTTTTCAATTAAAATGTATTGCTACACTGTTTATTTTCAGTTATGAAACCATCTTACAAAATAATTGTTCATTTATTGAATGGTAGCAAAAAATATATTTATTGGTTATTGACTATTTTTTTTTGGTATACTTGATCCAGCTAGTAGTGATGGTTGGTTAGGCTATCTGGCTTACCCGTATTTTATTTTATTTTTTTTCAGATTCTGAGGAGTAGAGCTGCGCAGGATTTTTACTTGTGGGAGTGCTGAGAGTAGGACTGTGATTTAAGTACTTGGATTATTATTTTGTTAGTATTATATTAGTGGACTTGGTGGACAATTTCATATGATAAGAATTATTTATTTTTATGGATTTTAGCATTATGATAATTAAGGATTTAATTTGAGTATTTTACATTGTGAGTTATGTGATTGGACTCTTAGCTTTACATACTCACTTAAATGAGTGTGCGGCGTTATCACCGAACTTGGGGCGTGACAGGCTCAATCCTATTTGAGGTCTAAAATGAAACTCTAAATTAGTAAAAAGTATATATATGTTTTCTTGATTTTTGAGATGCAAAATTAACAAGTCTTTATATTCAAGTTTTGTTAGGTGGTGACTTGTTGAGTTAACTAGGCATGATATTTAGTGCTAAATATGTATATCTTATTTTCTTTTTTATTTCTCAAAAAATTTAAGTCCTTTATTTATATACTTACTGTTTTTGCAAATTTGAACTGATACATATGATATATTGAGGCCACACGAGGAGCTAATATTATTTATGGTACCAAAGCTGTCAAGATTCCTATTGTCTCAAGACTAATGATTCAACAGAAATTATGAGGTCCACATGGAAATTTATAATCTTTCACATGCTTGGAATTTTTTTTTTTTTGAAGTGGTTGGCTGTCTTTTTGTTTGGGGACACACACTCCCATTTGATTAATATAATACTACTAACAAGGCAAGCATGGCTCCATTTTCCAGCATTATAAAAACTAGTTGGCAAAGCTGTGTGCAGATCTTGCTACACTCCTGCAACAATCATGTGAGCATCATTACCTAACTATGCAAATTGTGTGTTCAGTTTTGATCTGAAATGGATAGAGCTTACATTAAATTTCTAGAGGAGACAACCGGGTGTCAATGCCACTCGTGCGTTTCATTTTTATGATAAGATATGACCAATTAAGTGTGTGGTAAGTTTGGGATCTATTTGGGGGAGACATTGCGTGAGCATCTCTGTGAAAACATATAGATCCAAATCAAGATCACAGACAGGTGGTGATGGTTGATGAGAATGAGATTCCTTGTCTCCTTCACCCTTGTTATATATATTGAGCCTATGACAAGGAAAGAACACAACCCACAACTTTGACATTGCAAATTCCAGAGCAAGGCCTTATTCGTAATTTGAAAGTTAAAAAATGGTTTCCTCTCCATTGAGATCAAAATCAGCCTGCCATGCTCGTTCTGTTAGCTTGCCCTCTAGGCCTCACCCGCTCATTCCTCAAGTCAATGATCATTTGTCATCAGTAGGTGACAGGCTAAGCAGTCTTGAAGATATGTATGATTGTTTGGATGATTTGCTTGTATTGTCACACACTCAACAAGTCATTGCCCAACAACGCCACGAGAAATGGGTTGAAGAGGTGCTAGACGGGTACCTGAGGCTCTTGGATGTGTGCACCGCTACTAAAGATGTGTCCTCACAAACAAAGCAAGATGTACAAGGCCTTCTTTCAGTCTTACGCCGAAAAAGGGAAACAAAGGACTTTTCTGGGTACTTAGCCTCTAGAAAGAAGGCAAAGAAGGCGATCCAAAAGTCTTTGAAGGATTTGAAGGGTATCAAAAGCAAGGGTTTGGCCTCTGACAAAGACTGCAAAACTTTGGTGATTGTTGGCTTGTTGAATGAGGTCGAAGCAGCCACCGTTGGTGTGTTTGAGTCTTTGTTGTCTTATGTTGCAGGGACAAAGGTGCAATCAAGGCTGGGTGGCTTTTCTTTGATTTCTAAATTGATGCACAACAAGAGTGTAGCATCCCAAGATGAAGAAAGTACAAATGATTTTGAGAAATTTGATGGTGCATTGCAATCACTCGTTGGTCGCAGGACAAGCAAAACTGATAGGGCAACGCATGTTGAAAATTTCCAAAATCAATTGGGGAAGATGGAGATGAGCATTCAAGAGCTCGAAGAAGGACTAGAGTGCTTGTTCCGGCGTTTAATCAAAACTAGAGTTTCCCTCCTCAATATTCTGAACCACTAGTTGAGAAAACCGTGATGCAAAATCATGGGCATCCAAAATTTTGTTACTCAGAGAAAAGCCATTTGATTAGCTGTTCATACTTGTACATGAGATATACACTTGTGTTTGTACTTTGAATAATAATCAAGAAACTTATGCTTTGTGACAATTTCTGGTACAAATTTACTTCTTTCCTCTTATATTTTGTGCAATTCACTTGGAAATGAAATGAATTATCCCAACATGACTCCCTGTTCTAGTTCTACAATGTTTGTCACCGTGTGGATCTTGCTGGCTTCTCGTGTGCAACAATCACGCAGCTAGTTTGACTAAACATAATTCATATTAACATTGATTAAAGTATTTATTTATTCATAAATGCATAAATCCTGAATAAATCATAGCGAGGATTTCTGCATTTTGAAGTACGGTTATTTAATTTCTATCAGCACTCATAAGCTTCAATTTGTTCCAATTTTTACCACCCAATTATTACATGTGCTTCTATATATGTTAACCCTAAATTCTACACCACATAGATAATTTATGAGACATTTGAGTAGGTTTTGCAAAATGACAAGCCTGTATACATGATTGCATGGTAAATAATTGTACCATGACAGTATTTATTAGCTGTACACAACAAATGCAAAAACACACACACACACACACACACACACACACACACACACACTTGCATGTTGAGAAGATGGGAGCAGAATAGAGAGAATGGTGCTGGGATTTTCTTGCAAGAGGAGACAGTGTGTCAATGACACTCGTGCATTGCATATTTTATGAATCATTTTATAAGTGTATAGATAGAAGTCCAACGATAGCACTTAGATCCAGATCAAAATCACATTGCTGCTCATCTATAAATGAACTAGAAGGATTCCTTATGTCTCCTTCAATTCACTCCATGATATGTATGCTGGACTAACACAACCTGCAAGATTGAATTGTACATTTTGCTATTGCTAAGCAATTTCCTGATTAGAGAGAAAAACAGCTTCATCTACTTTGAGATCAAACGCCCTTTACCATTCTCAATCAGTCAGCTTGCCATCTAGATCGTATCTTCAAGATCAGAGGTAGCTCAATCCTATTTCAGGCCTAAAATGAAAACTCTAAGTGGGACACCCTTTATAAATTAAAAAAAAAAAAAAAAAAGTTTTCTTGCTTTTTGAGATGCAAAATTAGTAATTAAGTCTGTATATTCAACTTTTCTTAGGTGGTGACTTGTTGAGTTAACTAGGCATGATATTTAGTGCTCTACATAAGAATATCTTATTTTCTTTTCCATTTCTCAAAAAAACAAATTGAAGTCCTTCATTTATCTACTTACTTTTTTGCAAATTTAAACTGATATTTCATAATATAATGTGATACATCGACGCCACACGAGGAGTTTATATTATTTATGGTATCAAAGCTGTCAAGGTTCCCATTGTCTCAAACCTAATGATTCAACAAAAATTATGAGATTTACATGACTTGCAAATTGTTTACATGAAGTGGCGATGTAACGCCCTCAAAATAATACATAAAACTCAACATTTTAGACATGCATTGATATAAGGAAAATCAACCATTTCTATTCATCAGAGTAGTTCTTACAACGGTATTACATGTTAACAACAAAAGCAAGTGCCCTACGGGCTTACAGTTTTCCAAGTTAACACTTGGTTATACAAAAGAAGAGTACTAACTCTATACAAAACAAGCCCTTGGCTTGATAAACATGTAATACAATCAATTTAAACCAAAAAGAGTCTTCAACTCTCATCATCATCCAAGCTATGTCCTTGGAGGTGGCATGCTACCTGTACCTGAAAATTAAGTCTCATATAGGGTGAGCCAACGCCCAGTAGAGATATGCTAAATACAGTATGAGCAATAACTAAGACATTAGCAATTGATAAATGTTTAATTCCCATAAATCAATTCATAATCCATTTCCATTACATGACCACTATGTCCATGTTTCCTTTCATTTTCCACTTCTTATCATGTTCACAATTCACAACAATGGCTCAGAACCTGGCCAACAACTAACATGAGATTTAGACTCATCCTTAAAACACTTTCGAAATTCATGATGGATACACAATGAAATGCTGTACCGATAACACATAAATCATTTCTACACTTTACAAAAGATACACATTTTGGTGTTGTATCAACATAACATAGAATCACTTCTACACTTCACAATTGATAACGATATACATTTTAGTGTTATATCAAATCAATTTGAACACTTCCATAATCAACACTTGATACACATTGTAGTACTGTATCAATGTCACACAAAAATCCGGTTTAGAGGTCCATCCCCTATCTTCCCCTAAACCGTGGAGTACATCTCCTATCTCCTCCCACACAACACATGTATATAAACATAGATCATATACAATCAATCAATACATAAAGTTAATGTATTATTCCATTCGCTATATTCGATAGCATACCCAGTCGATTAGTTTTAGTTTGCCTAATCATCATGCATTGTCTACAACAATCAAAACTACCCTCCACCGGTAGCCCAAGCAATTATTTATAAACAAGTAATAAAAGCTCCAACAGATAGATTATCAATGTTTTCAAAAGTGAGCGATTAACAAATCCAACTCCACCATTCCACAATATAATGAGTCGATTTCATTATTTCCAACTCAATTCCATAAATCCACAACTTTTCCAAATCAATTATACCAATTAATTTATACCACAAGTTAGGGTTTTCTACCCTATTTCCCAATATTGACCCAAAAGTCTAAATATCCACAACCAACCACAATATCATTATTTTGAAACCCAAAATACATATTTTTATAATCAAAATAACAAACCCCCCTTTTTAACATTTTGAAACCCTAAGTCCCAAAATTTCCCAACTTCAACACTTTATCAAAACAACCAAAAATCTAAGTCAAAGACCATAAGAGTGAGCAGGAATTCCTACCTCAAAAGTTGACACCCAACGAAGAAGATGAAGAAAACGAAAGTGCTCCAAATTCCGAGATTCTTGGATCAAAAGATAGCCCTCGACGATCAACAACTTTTTTGTAAAGGCCAAAGGTGAGAAAACAACTCCTACTAGATCAATACCTAGAGAGAAGGCAAGGTTCTAGAGAGAGAGGCTCAACAATGGAGTTTTGGAAAAGTAGGAGAGAGAAAAGGATGTGAAAAAGTGATCCAAAAAGTCGGATCTCGGTTTTATATAAGAGTCGCCCCGCTCGAGCGTGGAAACCCCCGCTCGAGCGTCACTCACAGACTCCCGCTCGAGCGGCGGATACACACTTCTAGAACTTTTTGCTGAACCAAGTCCCCGCTCGAGCGTAAAACCTCCCGCTCGAGCGTCACACACAAACTCACGCTCGAGCGTCAAAACTTCCGCTCGAGCGTCCAACACTGCAGAAGAAATATTGGAAGATGGAAAAACACGCTCGAGCGTCAAAACTCTCGCTCGAGCGGAGAAGCAACAATAAAGGGCCTGCTCGAGCGTCAAAAGCTCCGCTCGAGCGTGAAGGCAAAAATCTGGGCAACTACTCTTGGTTTCTAAGCTCAACCAACCCGAAACAAACCTGCCCAACACATCCTATAACTCAAATACAAGGTACGAAAGGATGCAAACAAGGTATAAGCAACTACTAACATCCACGGAAGCAAGTCCGGATCACTGTACACCAGAGGTAAGAACCCGGGATCGCTATAGGCGAAGCCATTCTGCCTCTTAGCCCAAACCACCACACACGCACCTGCTATATGGTTTGGGCTAAGAGGCAGAATGGCTTCACCACTTCCTTGAAGATATTCCAATATGGCCAAAACCGGTGCCTGCTATATGTATACATTGTGATAGTCAATCCGCAATTGGCTGAGCACAGAGTCATATGTATAACGGTAAGTCACGACACATTCGTCGTCAACATAACACCATGAGACAACTACTCTCTAATGGAATTATTTCCATTGAATATGTGAAGTCTAAAGACAACATAGTGGATCCACTAACCAAAGGGTTAGCAAGAGAGTTAGTTGAGAATTCATCGAGGAGAATGGGACTAAAGCCTATTAAATAAGAGTTACCACAACGGCAACCCAACCTAGTTGACTGGAGATCCCAAGATCTAGGTTCAAAGGGACAACCGAGTTGTGTATGACTCAGAAGGATCACTGGGGAGTTTAACTCCTACTCATTTCTATGATGAAATAGTGATGTCTGCATCGTTTTAGGTTGAGTAATACTTTTAATGATTCTTATATCTATGTAAACCTAGTGGAGTATGGCAGGATACTCTTCATAAGAATCACCTATGTGAGTGTGAACTGGGCCGGTTCTATGAGATTTGTGAAGGGCTACAAATTCTCTAGAGCACTCATGAAAGACCAGGTTGTTCAGGGCCAAAATGAACACAATAGTGAGAACTAAACTGTGTTTGGGAATATACTGTGTGAGTTCTATTGTCTTGGTTTACACAAACGGCTAAACAGTTCAAGACATCATGTTCACTGGTTAGCTAGTAAATCCGATAGTGTCTCACAAGGGAAGGTTCAAAGCCAAAAGTTACCTATCCTTTGCAGAATATTTCCAATTTATGTACTTTTTGATATTAGATCATGTTGTTGCATTTTCTCTTCGTCAAATTCCATTCATGTGGGGGATTGTTGGAAAATTTGGTTTATTAGGCTTATTTTGGGCCAACTTTGAGCCCAAAATGGAGTGGGCCCCAAACGTCTTTTGGGGTGGGTCTGAAGAGGTGATGTGTTCCTTGCTGCATGGTAAGTCACGCGGTGAAGACGGTTCGTCAAAACCATTTATGAGTGAATGAGAATTTGACGTCGTTTTCGGGTTCGTGGAATAGATGGTTAAAGAAGTAAATGTGGGTTTCTTTGAAATGGGTTGTCCCACATTGAAACTTTAAGAGAGCTTTTATGTGTATATAAGCTCTAGCCTACAACACTTGGGTTGGGCCCCAAGGGGCACCCCAAGTTTGTAGAAGAAATGAGTTATGGACAAAGTGAACCTTAGCTCAAACCACCACACGCGCGCGCCGCTGCCGTCTGCCTGTCCGGGCACGGGTGTGGTCGGATCGGGTCGGGTCGGGTCGGGTCGGTTCTAATATTAATTTTTTGGACAAAATTCATTTGAATTTTTTTCAAAATTCTTGTGGGAAAATTTTATTTTCTGAACCGAAATAAATTCAAATTTGAATTTATTTTTTCTATCCATATATTTCCTCTTCCAGTCCATTATTTCTGAACAGATTATTCAGTCCAAACAGGTCTTAAAATCTGTTACACCCGAACAGATTCAAACTGTCCAGAACAGATTTAACTGCTGTGCAGTTATCTGTTGTAACTGCCAGATCTGTTTGATTTTCAAACAATATCTGTTCAATTCAAATTGCATCTGTTCACTTCTTTTTTGTACCTGTTCGGGTCTATATATTCTAGACTTGTTCCTGCAGATTTTGGTGGGTCAAAACTTCAAGTAAATTCTGTCAAGACATGTTTTAAATATGTTGAAAATACTGGACAGATTCAAAATCTGCACAGTTGCAAATCTGTCCGTTTCCATACTAAATCTGTTCAAGGGTTTAGCATCTGTTGAAGTTATAGAAAGTTATCTGTTCGGACAGCCTTTGTTGCCTATATATACCAAACATTTCCAGCAGTTTTGTTCATGGAAAACAGTCTGAAAAATATTCTTTTGCTGTCCAACTTTGCTCAATTGCATATATTCTTCATATATTATTTTAGGAAAAATTCAGAGAGTTAGAACACAGGTTTGGTTCGCCGTACAAATTTGTTTGGAGTGCTACTACAAATTTGTGAAGATCATTGTATCCTGGGAGATAGACGCCACCTATCCGTAAGCACTGAAGCGGGGCGAATCTGTCTTAAGGACAGAGTGTCACACACTCGACTTGGTCTTTGAATTTTCTTTTAATTCGGTTCAATAAATAAATTCGGTATGTTATTTATTTATTTGTTTGGTTTTGTTTCTATTTATTTTATTTACACAGAAGATTGTTTCAACATAGAGCCTATGACAAGGAAAGAAAACAACCCAAACCCACAACTTTGATTATATTGCACATACTAGTGCTAATCCTCTCAATTGGAAAGAAAAATGGCTTTCTCTCCATCGAGATCAAAATCGATCTACCATGCTCGTTCTGTTAGCTTGCCCTCTAGGCCTCACCCGTTTATTCCTCAAGTGAATGAGCATTTTGTCATCAGTAGGTAACAAACTAGGCAGTCTTAAAGATATGTACAGTTATTTGGATGATTTGCTTCTATTGCCACACACTCAAAAAGTCTTTGCCCAACTATGCCATGAAAAATGGGTTGAAGAGGCGTTGGTTGGGTATCTAAGGCTCTTGGATGTATGTGCCGCTGCTAAAGATGTCTCCTCTTAAACAAAGCAAGATGTACAAGGCCTTCTTTCAGTCTTGCGACGAAGAAGGGAAACAAATTACTTTTCAGGGTACCTGGTCTCTAGAATGAAGGCAAAGAAGGCAATCCAAAAGTCTTTGAAGGATTTGAAGAGTATCAAAAGCAAGAACACCGGTTTGGCCTCTGACAAAGACTGCAAAACTTTGGAGATTGTTGTCTTGTTGAATGAGGTCGAAGCAGCCACTGTTGGTGTGTTTGAGTCTTTGTTGTCCTATGTTGCATGGACAAAAATGCAATCAAGACTGGGTAGCTTTTCTTTGGTTTCCAAATTGATGCACCGTAAGGGTGTAGATGAAGAAACAAACACAAATGAGTTTGAGAAATTTGATGGCACATTGCAAACACTCACCGGTCACAGGACAAGCAAAACTGATATAATACACATTGAGAATTTGCAAAATCAATTGGGGGAGATGGAGTTGAGCATTCAAGAGCTCGAAAAAGGATTAGAGTCCTTGTTCAGGCGTTTAATCAAAACCAGAGTTTCCCTCCTAAACATTCTCAACCACTAGACCAAGGTTTTGTCACTTAGTGAAAAGCCTTTTGATTAGTTGTTCATACTTGTACATGAAATAGGCATTTTTGTTTATACTTTGAATATTAATCAAGATACTAATGATCTATGACAATTTTTGGTACAAAATTTACTTATTTCCTCTTTATCTTTTGTGCAATGTCACTTGAAAATGAAATGAATTATCCCAATAAAGAAAATTCTCATGCTAGAAGATTTAAATAGTTTGTTTTCAACTCCTTCATTATATATTGTTAGAAAATAGTACCAAACTATATGGAAAATATAATTTAAAAAATATGTAAACGGTTTTTGGGCAAAACCAAAACTGAAATAAAACGACATAATAACGTAACAAAACTTACAGTACATAAATAGATAAAACCTGATCAAGTCGAGTGTGTGAAATTCTTTCCTTAAGACAGATTCATCCTCAAACCGGTGCTCAGGATTCAATGGACGTCTATCTCCCAGGATACAACGATCAATGTCTTGCACTAGCAGCACTACCATTGCAAGCCTAGCAAACTTCACTGTGCATGCACTCTCTTTATAGAAAAATTAGACTCAGGAAAATATGAAGAATAAATGCAAAGATGAAGAAAAAATGACGAATTCTCTTTCCAAATTAAAGTGAGGGAAATGGAATTTATAGATTCCTCCGTGACTCTTCAGAAAGGTTGTAACCCTTCAAAAGGACACACTCTTCCATCTCAAGAGACATAATCATTGGAGTAAATTTTAATTCAAAATTTCCAACAATCCCCCACATGAATGAAATTTACGGAAATGACATGCAACAACATCAGACAAAGAAAGAGTACATTAAGGAAATACCCCGTATCGGAGTAGATAGTTTTTGGCTTTGAACCTTCCCTAGTGAAAGCCTATCGGACTTACTAGCTAATCAGTGGACGTGATGCCTTGAACTGTTCAGCCGTTTGTGTAAGCCAAGATAATAGAATTCACACAGAATATCTCCAGACACAACTTAGTTGTCACGACCCAAACTCGCCCCTATAGGTTTAGCATCGTAACCGGCCAGTAATCCTTAGATTACCAAAGGCGTCTGAACAGAATAACATATAATCAAGGGGCTGCGGAAGCAAATATACAAAATACAACGTCCATTGAGCTGTACAGACATACACGGACAAAATAATTTTAAACTTTATAAGCATACACATGACATCACATAGATACAGTAATTATACGTCATCCCATGTACAGATAACCAAAAACAAACTGTTCGTTAAACAAGAGAAAACAAAGTGTTGAACGTTCAAAAAGACACAACCACATGGCTTGACTTGATCTGGAACCTCCTTGGGAGGCGCAAAGGGTGGCAGACAAAACGGAACTTTAGGCCATCAACTCTGGCCCTGATCACGTGCCTGGTCACCTACATACATAATATAAATAGTGAGCGGGAGCCCAGTGAATAATAACAGAGTAAAGAGTTTTACTGAATGAAGTCCATGCTAGATTTAGAAATCAGGATTCAAATTCATGATTAGATCCATATACAAATTCATGTTCATATTCTTGTTCAAATTACATACAAAAAACAGAATTCGTGCGTGATCATACGTGGTACATCCATTAGCGCTAACAGAGCAGATATAGAATAGATGCAGAACAGATGGTGGTTATGAGTAACCAGTTCTATAAAGGAACCTCTGGATTCGGGTAACAGATAACAGATATGCTAAGCTCCATGATGGAGCCTCCGGTACGGGTAACAAATAACATATATAACAAGTTCCATAATGGAACCTTCGATACCGGGTAACAGCTAACAGATATCACATGATGCTAAGGATGCCACAAATACATTGTCAGAAATTGGATAATCATTCATTGTACAAAACATAGCATTTCAGAAAAATAGATTTTATTTTATCATACAGAAAGTAAATAAAGTTGAACATAACTTTACTAAGTTATTACTCACAGATGGCTCCGGGTGCAGACAGACAGAGCAGACTAATCAACGGTTTACAGCACGTAACCTACATCAACACACAACAATTATACATTTGAAACACACGTTGGAATATATTTAACTCTTCACGTTCTGTTCTTAGTGTGTTTCTACATTTTACCCTTATTATTGTGCTTTAATCTTGGCCTAGGAATGCTTAGGATGGAATGAGGATGGAAAAATGCATTTGAAAACACATGGTCAAAATGCTAAAAACAGGGGTCCTCGCTCGAGCGCAACTTCCTCCGCTTGAGTGGACATGAAAACATATGAGGGGTCGCTCGAGCGTAACTTTCTCTGCTCGAGCGGTCTGCAAACTTTGAAAAAGTACTGGTTATGTGATTTTCACGCTCAATGGATGCTTGACAGTCGCTCGAGTGTGTAACTTATGTCCACGCTCAAGCGCAACTCTTACCGCTCGAGCGGTCTGCAAAAATATGAAACTTCTGGGAGCATGCATTTCACGCTCGAGCGAACTCCTTGTCGCTCGAGCGGAAGTGTAGGATCACAGAGTGCTCGCTCAAGCGCAGATTCTTACGCTCGAGTGGAAGTGCGAAATTTAGAATTTCCAAATTGCACTCCCAAGCTCCAAACTTGAATTCAAAGCCATTAAACTCAACCTTTGGGCCCCAAAACTTGAGAAAACAAGTCTAAACTTGGCAAACTCAAAGAATTGAAAATCATTTCATGAAAGCAAGGCCCAAAAGCATGTCAATTGACCAAAATCTCAACTTGGAATATACAAAACATGCCATGTATGTAATGGTTTGACTCCAAAGCTTCCAAAACATAATCAAGTGATACAAATTGATGCAACACAAGATGAATTCCCAAAACACGTGTAGGATGAGTCCATGCAAGTTGAAATTCCTTGAAATCAACCTCTAAACTTCATGAATTACACATGCATATGAAAATTCTTTGATTCCAAACTCAAGATGCTATGATATATGCATGCATGTATGGAATGATTTAACTTCCTTCAATTTTAGCTCAATTCCCTTATGAATTCACCTTATTCACTTGTTTCCATGCATTAATCAACTATATTACAAAGCCAAAGACTAGAATTCTTACGTAGAATCTCAATTGTACAAATATAGAAGTTCATCTCTCAATTCTCTTCTCTTCTAGCTTGATCTCAATTTCCTTCTATCACTCTCTCTCTCTCTCTCTCCCACGGTTTGTTTGTGTGAATAGGCTCAAAGATGTGTAAAAATAAAAGAGTTAATGCACATGCTAGTCTTTTATAGGTGTCATTAGTGGAACTAATTAATTCTTGCTTAGGTTAACCAATTATATTTATTTTATTCTAATTATTTCGTTCCGAATCAAATTCCAATTAAACCTACCATAAAATTTTAAAAAACCCGCTTAACACATAAATCGAGTCAATTCCTGAATCAGACGCCGATAAGGCCTTTAATTCGCAAATTGAAACGAAAACATGAACAGATCTTTCTACGTTAAACAGATATAAACGCAATTAAGGCAACACATGTGTGGACTCGACTTTCTTCGCGCCTCCTCCTTTCGGAGAGCTCTAATTGGTCTCCTACAGTTCGGACTCCTATCACGGTTCTGAATCTAATTTCACAAAGTGCAATGTGAAACTGATAAACACCAAAGAGTCCAATCCGGCAAATCATTTTGGAAAATCGATTTTGAATCAAATAACGCCAAAACTGGACTGCTTTGCTAGATTACAGAGTCGCCACCTAAATATTTTATTTTTTTGGAAAATTTAGGAAACCTTGACTCGTGCCAAAGGCCACGTGTTCGTCATCACCAAAGTTGCCTCGGCTCGGAAACTTAGATACGAGAGGGGAAGGTCCTGAAATAAGCACCCCCGCTCACCCGATCAAAGATCGGCCTCTACTAAACATGATATGTTGTTTTATAAACACATGTGTTCTTATTTCGATTATTAGCTAACTTTACTATGTGATGCACACATACAAGTATAGACTCAATCGCGAGAATTGGAACAAAACAACTCACGTTTGTTTTCGAAAATGGTTTGAAGGTGCCACTCTTAAGTGGGCTAAAACGCGGATTTGCCACCTTCAGGTGGGCTTAAAACATGATTTTCCACTTCGCAAAGTGGGCTTTAAAACTCACATTTATCGAATTGTTCCAATTCAAGCAACCAAGCCTTCACTCACAGGTATTCATGCAGTTATAGCAATTAAGCACATAGCCTCATGGCAAGCATGCTGTTATGGAAACGCTCATACTCATGCAAGTATGCTAAAGCGTAAAACTTACAGTGCACTCCGAGCCAAAACAAAAGCTAGTTAGAAACAATGCATGATCCGAACTATGTTAAGTGCCTAATGCAACACATGCAATAATGCAACTAAATAGGCTCGGCTATCTAAGATGGCATATGAATGCAACAATTTGATACACATATTCAAAGAAGTATTGAAATATAATGCGGTTCAAATAATGCGCCGATTCCGGTGCATGCAAGACAAATGAATAATGCAAACATGCAAAGCATAAGGTATGCTAATCAAAACGTGCCCTAAAACTAACCATCGAAAGCGGTTAAATAAAAGGGAGAAAGAAGTGGGGTTAGAAGACATGCACACACACGCACACTTATTACAACATTGCGCCCTTGCGAAGAAGGGTCCGAATAAATAAGCTAAACTACACTAAGCTAAGCTAATTATTACAAAACAACTAATTAACTATTCTAGCTAATTAATTATTACAACACAATTGAATAACTAGCGATGCTAAGCTAATTAAAATATTACAAAACAAATTGAATGATTAATTACAACACATGTAATAATTAACTACAACTAGCTATTAAAGCAATAAAGTGGCCTCGCGGGCGAGGGAGACATGCATGCTTAGTTGGCTTCCTCCCGAAAATCCATCGCCTTGACACCGGTTGCCTCTGTTTGCACTCGCCTTGATTGCTAAATATCGAACCAACATTCCAGACTGCTTCTGCTCCAAAACAGGAACACTTTTGCACCAAAATGGACTGGTGGCCGGTCGGCCACAAAAGGTGGCTGTCGTCCACAAACACTAGCTGGTCGGCTAGTTTAATGGCCAGTTGGCTACCTCAAGTGGCTGGTCGGCCACCCTTTTTTCCACAATTCTGTTTTTGCTGCAACAGAGAGCAACAAAAGCAAAGCAATGTATTTTTCAAGGTAGGTGTGTACTACCACCCTCCTCATAATTTCTCAAGCTCAAAGGAAGTGTGGCACTTGGCTTTCAAGCCATCAACGAAGCATTTTCATGCATGATGGCCAAAGAGTCAAGCTTGTATAAGCTTAATGAATGCACATATAAGACTCAAATGGCCACCACCCTATCATGCATGATCAAGGGTGACGACGACTAAGAAACGTGACACGTTTCATCACTTTGAGTATGAAACGTCCCTCATTTCTTGTGTTTGGATTAACGTCCGATCCAAACACATGCAACACAAATGCTTATCTTGTTCATGTTTTACTTTGTTCATTTTGTTTGCACATTTTAAATTACCGATTAATTCTTTAACCGATTAAGTCCAATGTGAGAGTCCTCTAATTGGAGAGGAGTCAACCAAAGGATGGTTTAAGACATGAGAGAGTTCATGCCTTTGGCTAGGAGGAACCCTCAAAAGAGGGTTAAAGCCATTGAGCACAAGCTCTATCTCAAGCTTAAACACAATCATAAAGTTAACCAACCCTCAAAACAAATAGAAAAATGAAGAAATGAGAGAGGTTGCAGACTTTTCAGTGCTGAAATGGCATGAAAAATAAGACTACAATATGCAAGCAACACATGCATAACATGTTAGAGGCAAAAGTATCAAAGCTAGTGAAGAGTATTACACTAGAGGCATGCACTACAAAGCTTAAATGATCAAACCAGCTCTGGACAAAGCTTAAACATGCCAAATCAGTGGCTAAAACATGCTGAGATAGAAGCACAACAAGCACGAAAAACATGCTCATGTATTGGCTCACAAGCAAGGCTCAAAGCACAACTCTCAAAATCAATGAAAGAGTGGAATATGTGAGAGTGTGACAGAGATATATGCACTGAAATCACATGCTAAATGATGCTATATCATGCAATCATCTCAAACAAAGCATGTTAGAGGCCTTAAAACACAAAGCTAGTAAAGGCCTTTTACACTACAACCATGCAAGACTAAGCTCATATGACCAAGACCACCCAAAACAGAGTTAAAGCATGCTAAATCAGTAGCTAAAACATGCTAAGATCAAGTCATGAAGAGGTAGAAAAACATGCTCACATCTTAGGCCATCTACTCATGCAAACAAGATACAAGGAGGGGAGGCCACTCCCTCTTATTTTGGACCTCAAAACCAACTTTTTACCATTGAAATTCCCCTGGAATTCAGTGGTTAAAAGGGCAAGAAAATGGTGTTTCAAAAGCTTTGAAAGATGGCTCAAAAGGCTTTACAAGCCAAAGAGCAAAGGGAGGAAACCATCCCCTAACTAAACAATACTCAAACCATCATTTTGAAACCTTAAAAATAGAGTTTTTTAGAGGTTAAAACCAGCCTTAAAGTAGCATGCAAAGGTGGTCAAACAAGTAATTAAAGCAAAGCTTAAAAGGGACAAGTCCTTACACTTGAAGCACAGCAACAAAACAGCAAAGATTCTGAGCTAAAACCACTTTTAGAAGCTTAAACAAGGCCTCCAAGAACCTCAGCTCCAAGGTGAAGGTTTGGTCAAGGGTCTTAGTACAAATGTGTAGAGAAAACTCACTTTCAAGCATAAAACAAGAAGAGAGAGAGGATTCTAGAGAGAGAGGGGAAAATTTTCTCATAAAATTTCTAACTCCTCAAATGGGGGAGAGACCTCCCCTTATATAGAAATACAAGCCAAAGGCTTGCTTTCATACGTCCATACACGTGTATGGAGATGAGCATCAGTGATCAACAGCTAGCACAGCTGGAAAAGAAATATCGGAAAAAAGAGAAAAATGACCGCCGGCCATCATTAGTGGCTGACTGGCCATCAATGTAGCCGACCGGCCACCACTGGTGGCCGGCAGACACAAGTCATGGCCGGCAGGCTAGGGGGATGGCTGACAGGTCACCCTCTCCTCCAGAAACAAAGAAACAAGCTCTTGGCCCACAACCAAGCGCAAAACAGACAAGATAAGAGGCTCCAAGGCAAGGCGCTCGGCTGAGACCTTCAGGGACTCAAAACGAACACAAGCGAGCACAATTATTGGGTGTTCAAACGATAACGTCCAAGTCTTAAGGACGGTCAAAAATGGAGTGTCTACAATATGATGCAAGTTTCACTTTAATTACTTCTTAGGCATAATTAAGCATGGATTAACGTTAATCATGGGTCGGGGTTGTTACAGTCTTCCCCCTTTAAAGAGTTTGGTCCTCTAAACTCGAGTTACCTTCGTTTTAGAAGAATATCGAGTCTAACGAAAACAAATTCGGATATCTTTTTATCATATCTTCTTCTGTTTTCTATGTAGCATACGTCCCTTCATGATTTTGCCAATCAACTTTCACCAATGGAATTTCCTTGTTCCTCAATCTTTTGATTCTATAATTCATGATCTGAATTGGCCTTTTCTCATAGGTGTAATCATCTTTCAAAAGCACATGTATCGGTTCAATAACATGTAACGGATCTCGTTAGTAACCTCGTAACATTGAGACATGAAAGACATTATGCATATGCTCCATAACTGGTGGTAAGGCTACCTAATACGTCACCGGGTTAATTTTCTCAAGGATCTTATATGGTCCAACATATCTCGGTGCTAACTTGCCTTTCACTCCAAACCGCGTTTGGTTCTTCATCGAAGTTACTTTGATAAATACGTGATCCCCGACGTCATATTCTTTGTCTCTTCTTCGGACATCAGTATAACTCTTTTGGCAGCTTTGTGCAGTTTTCAATATTTGTTGAATCAATTTCACATTTCCAGTCGTTTCTTGTACCAGTTTCGGTCCTAACAAGGGTCTATCACCTACCTTGGCCCAACATATCGGAGATCGGCATTTTCTACCATACAAAGCTTCATAAGGAGCCATTCCAATGCTTGAATGATAGCTGTTGTTATACACAAATTCGGCTAGAGGAAGGTAAGTCTCCCAATTGCCTTGAAAGTCTAACACACACATCCGTAACATGTCCTCTAATGTTTGAATGGTCCATTCAGATTGGCCATTTGTCTGTGGATGATAAGCACTGCTTAATCTCAGCTCAGTCCCCAAAGCTTGTTGCAAACTCCGCTAGAATCTTGAAGTAAACTTGGGATCTCTGTCAGATACTATGGACACTGGAACTTCATGTAATTTCACAATCTCATTGGCATACAAATTAGGCAACTTATCCGCATTATACAAAGATTTGACAAGTAAAAAGTGAGCAGATTTAATTAGACGATCAACAATAACCCAAATAGAATCCATACCTCGAGTAATATGCTCCAACTTCCATTCCAGTATTGGAAGCGGCTGAAGTAATCTAGCGGGTCGTTGATGTTCAACTTTAACTTGTTGGCAGCACAAGCATTTAGCCACAAAGTCAGCTATACTTTTCTTCATTCCAGGCCACCAGAAGTTCTGTCTCAAATTATGATACATCTTTGTGTTTCTCGGATGCATAGCAAATTTGGAATTATGGGCTTCAGTCATAACACGTTTCCGCAAATCAGAATGGTCCGGTACACAAAGTCTATTTTGGAATTTCAGCACATCATTTTTAGCCACAAATCCCGGCTTCAATTTTGAGCCAATCTCCTTAATGATTTCCTTCAAATACTCATCTTCACATTGTTTCTCTTTGATTTCTTCAATGATAGCAGGCTGAGCAGAAATAGTGGCCAAGATCCCGTCTTGTTCGTGCAACACTATTTCAATCTCATTCTTTTCCAAGTTACATAGCAACTCTCTCTGACCGATGAGCAAAAATGACAAATTGGTAATGGATTTTTGGCTCAAAGCATCTGCAACGGTATTGGCTTTCCCCGGATGATACAAAATCTGTAAATCATAGTCTTTTATTAACTCAAGCCACCGCCTCTGTCTCATGTTCAATTCTTTCTGCGTAAAGAAATATTTCAAACTTTTATGGTCGGTATACACCTCACAAGTCACACCATACAGATAGTGTCGCCAAATTTTTAGAGCAAACACCACAGCGGCTAATTCAAGGTCATGCGCTGGGTAGTTCTTTTCATGCTGTCAGAGTTGCCGAGAAACATATGCAATTACCTTCTCATTATGCATCAACACACACCCTAAGCCTTTGTAGGAAGTATCACTATAAATCTGGAACCCATCGGTTCTGTTGGGTAATGTCAGAATTGGTGCAGTTACTAGTCTAGTCTTCAGTTCCTGGAAGGCTGATTCCTTGCTGATCGGTCCAATCAAATGGTACATTTTTCTATATCAACTGCGTCAATAGCATAGCAAGTTTCGAGAAATCTTTCGCCCCAGAAAACTTCTCACTTCTGACACATTAGTTGGTCTTGGCCAGTTCACAATGGCTTCAATTTTCTGAGGATCAATAGAGATACCATCCTTGTTAATTACATGTCCCAAAAATGCCACACTGTCAAGCCAGAATTCACAATTGGATAATTTTGCATATAGCTTCTTTTCTCTCAAAATCTGTAGGGCAATTCTAAGGTGGTTCTCATGTTTTTCCCTGCTTTTAGAATAAATCAGTATATCATCAATAAAGACAACAATAAATTTGTCTAGAAATTGTTTGAACACCATATTCATTAAATCCATGAAAGCCGCAGGTGCATTAGTTACCCCATATGGCATTACCAAGAATTCATAGTGCCCATATCTGGTTTTGAATGCAGTTTTCTCTATGTCTTCTGCCTTGACTTTTAACTGGTGATACGCGGATCTAAGGTCAATCTTAGAAAATACTTAGGCTTCCTGAAGTTGGTCAAATAGGTCATCTATTCGGGGTAGTGGGTATTTGTTATTCACGGTTACTTTATTCAATTCCTGGTAATCTATACATAGCCTCAAAGACCCATCTTTCTTTTTGACAAATAACACTGGAGCACCCCATGGTGAAGTGCTTGGGCGGATAAATTTCTTGTCTAGTAATTCTTGGAGTTGAGTTTTTAATTCTTTCAGTTCTGAGGTTGACATTCTGTAAGGGGTCTTAGAAATAGGTTGTGTTCCCGGTGCCACTTCAACAGTGAACTCAATCTCCCTATCAACTAAGTCTCCAGGTAAGTCATTCGGAAACACATCGGGAAATTCACAAACAATAGGAATAGTTTCCACATTAGCACTATCAGATGATACAGTCAATACACAACACAAGTAGCCTTTACACCTATTCCTAAGCAATTTAACAGCTTTCATGGAAAAAATCAAGTATGGGGGAGGAACTACCCCATTCCCAGCAAACACAAATTCTGGCAACCCGTGTGGACGAAACACAACAGATTTATTCACAAAATCAATAGATGCACAGTACTTCATTAACCAATCCATACCCAATATGCAATCAAAATGATCAATTCCCAGAGGCATAAGTCAACGTATAATATCATGCCACCAATCACAATGTCACATGCTGGATAAACATATGCGCATACCATAGGGCTTCCAGATGGTGTAGATACAGATAACATATATTTCATAGGCTCTAGTGGTCTAGTTAATTTCCAAGAGAAAGTATGCGATACGAAAGAATGCGTAGAACCAGAATCTATCAGTACACATGCATTTTGAGAACATATAGGGAGTATACTTGACACCACAGCTTCGGTGTTCTGTACATCACCAGGCACTAAGGCAAACACTCGTTCTTGTCTTAGAGGTTCTTTTCCAGTATTAGCTCTTGCATTTGTTTTGGTTGTAGAAGCGGATCCAGTTGAACTCGCTGTAGGGCGGTTGGCATTATTAGACCCAAGCGGGCAATCTTTCACTACATGACTTGTCTTGCCACATCAGAAGCAAGCACCAGATGCTCGGTAACACACACCCCTATGCCTCCTTTCACAATTAGGGCAAACTGGAATAGACCCACTGCTTTGACTTGAGCTGCTTGTAGACCCCGTGTTCTACTCAGAATATATCATTAATTGGCGTGCTTGAGCTAAATAACAAGATGTAAATTGCTTTGTGAATATAATCACAATACTAATTTGTCTAAAATACAATTAGACTTCATAACTTTCTTTTGCAGTACAAAGAAAAAAATGGCTAATACCGGTTGTGGCCATAACACTTTGTCAAATAACATTTCTTTAGCCATGCATTATTTCTTTTTGTTTACTGCACCCTTAATTCCAATCTCAACATGGAATATAAATATCACTATATAAATACATTTACATCTTATTTGTCTTATCTAGTATTGATGACTATGTCGACAATTTCCAAAGCATCTTTCACCCATGAAATATTTTAACTCACATAATATTTCATTACGGAGTTATCGATCACCACACCAATTTCAGTCATTATTCCAAAGAATAGTTAGAATTCCTCTTATGTCAAAACACATAAGTTCATATTTTTTATCAACACTTTGATAAATGATTAACATCCATTTATAATACACCACATACCAAATCGATATATCAAATATATCAATTAATGACATCATATTACAAACAATTGTAAACATTAATTATCAACTCTATAACATATGTAGGCATGGACACAAATAAATTAAAATATCCAGCACTGAAAACCAGTCAAAACTGTTAAAATTAGTTTCTAAAAACAATTCCAGAACTGAAAGTCAGAAAACAAATGTAAACAAATTTCTAGAATAGTTTGAAAAACAACTCTTTCTAGCACCATTTAAAAAAAAAAAAACAATTTTAAATAAACTGTTCTAGCACAATTTATATAAACAAAATAGTTTTTAAATAAAACAAAAAACTATTTCTAGATTGTTTTGATTAAACCAAAAAACCAACTCTCTAATAAACAAACTAAATTAAAAAAAATAAAAACTTTTCTATATAGACCATCAATTAAAGAATAGATTATAAACATAATAAATAAATCCCAGTGACTCATAAAGTGAATCATGAATTTATTCCATTTGGGCCAACACTGTAAACAAAGTCACAAATAAAAGGGAAAATTATCCACAGGTCCCATGTGGGACATGTGAAGACCATTTAATCCCAAAACTTTTTGAGTGCACCAAAAAGTCCTTTCCTTTATCTCTCTAGTTTTTGCCTCTCTTGTTACGTGTTCATCATCAACAATGGGTTCATCAACATCAACAAAAAAAAAATCTTCAGATCTGGAAATTTTCTGCAGATTTTTCTGCAGATTTTTCATCATCATCAACAATGTGTTCTTCAGATCAATTTCCCATCCCAAAATTCGATGCTCTGTTTCTTCTTCTTCATCATCGACACCATCATCGTCAGTGTCGACGAAATTCGATCTTCGAACCTATTGGATGACTCTGATAGAAGAAATCAACCAGAAGCTAGATGAGGCTGTGCCTGTGAAGTACCCACAGCAGATCTACGAAGCTTGCTGTAGCTGTTGTAAGAATCTGCCATGAATATGGTTTTGTCAATTTGTCTCTCTTTCTCTCTCTATTTACAGATTTTTTTTGGGATAGTTGTTGATCTATGGTTGTTGTTGTTGATGATGAAATGGATCTATAATATCATTGAAACAGATCTGTAATGACTCAGATTTGTAATGAGAAAATTTTCGAATTCTGAACAAGTAATTTTCGAGTTTTAGTTACAGGCGGTGAAAACTGTAAAATTTTGCAGTTTGAAATTTTTTTTTTGGTGTTGGAATGAATCATGGTTTAAAACTGTAAAATTTTGCAGTTTTATAACATGCTTTAGAATTGTAAAATTTTACAGTTTCATAACATGTTTTAAACATTCCGACGACTTCCCGGTGATGTTGAACATTCCGACGAGTCTCCGGCGACCGTTTGACGGAAGTCCGACGGTAGTAAGATGTGAACAGTGTCTGTAAATTAAAAAAAAAAAAAAGGATTTTTTAGTAACAATTAAAAATGTGTTGGACTAATTGGTGCAAGTATTTTGTTTTGGGATTAACTAGGTTTTGAACTTGTTACATGGGACTTATCAGTAAGTTCCCCCAAATAAAAAACTGGGGCCCACTAGCTTTGATATCCATAACTTTTCACCAATAATCTGCTTATAACATAGCTGATTATAATCTGTTTATGGCCCATGCATGAAATTGAGTCACATTCAAATTTTAATTATAACAAAAACCAACTATTTAAAATGTTGTTATAATCCTCCATAATAACGTTTCTTTTCTCGGCCATATCCCAAACTTTCTGATAAATTTTGGCAAAGAACGGTATAAATTGCTTTTTCTTCCTGAACATATACTACGCCACAAGCTCATGCAATTTACCATATACAAATAATAAATCAATTCTATTTTCTCAAAAACCATAAACAGGATCAAATCTGTCTTAAGATTGTTAGAAAAATAGTACCAAACTATATGAAAAATATAATTTAAAAAATATGTAAATTATTTTTGAGCAAAACCAAAACTGAAATAAAACGACATAATAACGTAACAAAACTTACAGTACATAAATAGCTAAAACCTGATCGAGTTGGGTGTGTGACACTCTTTCCTTAAAACAGATTCACTACAAAAAATTAAGGTTTTAGAGACTAAAATTTAAGGACAAAATTATTTTTTAGGAATCAAATATTTTTGTTGCGAAAAGTGTTATTATATTTTTAGTAATGAAAATTGAACATTAGTGATGAATTATTATCCTTTTAGGACCAAATTTTTTATCTCAAAAAATAAACCATTTTGAGACCAAATTGTTTTGTCCCTAAAATTCTATTTATTAGTAGCATTTTCAAAATTTTGTCACTAAAAGCCTTGTTTTTGACTTTTCGGGACGATATTTTAGCGATTATTCTCACGACGATAGAAATTGGTTCTTAAATGTCTTTTGCAACAAAATTTTCACTTTTAAAGATTAAAAACTTTGGTCTCTAAAACTCTTATATGTTTTAGTGATTCGTCCTCCCACCGGTGCTCAGGATTCAATGGACATCTATCTCCCAAGATACAACGATCAATGTCTTGCACTAGTAGCACTACTATTGCAAGCCTAGCGAATTTTGCTGTGCATGCACTCTCTTTATAGAAAAATTAGACTCAGGAAAATATGAAGAATAAATGCAAAGGTGAAGAAGAAATGACGAATTCTCTTTCCAAATTAAAGTGAGGAAGATGGAATTTATAGATTCTTTCGTGACTCTTTAGAAAGGTTGTGACCCTTTAAAAGAACACACTCTTCTATCTCAAGAGACACAATCATTGGAGTAAATTTTAATTCAAATTTTCCAACACATACTCCATCAATTACAACAATTTATGGTGTACAAAATAGATAGTGTAAATATATAGTAGGTTTTTTTATATTTTATTTTTTTTCCTTCTTTCTTTCTTGCCTTTTTTTCCTTGCAAGAAAAGTAAATATTTTAAAGTAAATCTATCTGAGTTTCAAGTGAGTAGTCTACAAGTTTCGGCTGGCCTCTGAAAAATCAATAATTTGAGTAGCTTGCCAAATTTCTTAGGTGATGACTCGTTGAGTTAACTATGTATACATGGGATTTTGTGCTTGCTACACAAGGATATCTTATTTTCTTTTCCATTTCTCAAAAAATTGAACTCCTTTATTTGTTTATTTTCAAACTTAAATGAATGTATCGTAATATGATAAAATATATGGAGGCAAACGAAGAGTTTATGTTATTTAATCATCATACAAGGATGTCAAGATTCCAAATGTCCAATGATTCAATAAAAATTATGAGATTCACATGCAAATTGAGAATCTTTCACATGCTTTAAAAAATGAAAATTCTATACTTCTATTCTTATATAAAAGTCATACAAAAAACTCCACAAGAATAATGTGGTAATACCATTATTATAAATAACTTATTTTTAAATGGTGTTTTATTTTGAAGTGAAAAGTGCACAATGACCAAAATCATTATGTATGAATTTTTTGTTTGCATAGAATTACTCTTAAAAAATTGGCCAGCGTGCTGGCGGCGGTCTTTTGTTTGAAAACTAATGGCAATGGAAAATTTATTTAGTGCTACCAAGATGAGAATTTGTAGTACCTAACTAGATTTTTATTGGTTGAAATAGTATACACTTCACTTTTATATTTTTTCAGGAGATAAAGAGAACAAATATCATAAGTTAAAATTTTAGTTAAGTTGATTATCAATAGTTTATCAGCGAGAGAGAGGTATATATACCCTTTGCCATATATCATTGTTGTATCATTTGTTGAATCTCAACTTTTATATGATGCTAATGAATAGGAAATTAAATTGGTCCTCAAGTCTAGCTCTAGATCTGTTCAATATTACCCAAATAGTGCCTTCAAAACATGAAATATATATATATATATATATATATATGTACATAAGAGATGGTGCTGAGAATAGTTTTCTTGCTAGAGGAGACAGCCGGTGTCAATCCTACTCGTGCATTGCATTTTCTATGTAAAACATTGCACAGAAACTATATCATTTGATAAGATATGCCAGTGACTATCCAAATTAAAAACAATTTTCTGCTAAGTTTGGGACCTATTTGGGGGAGACATTACGCGAACATCTCCATGAGAACATATAGATCCAAATCAAGATCACATTGTTAGACAGGTGGTGATGGTTGATGAGGATGTGATTCCTTGTTTCCTTCACCCTTGTTATATATATTGAGCCTATGACAAGGAAAGAACACAACCCAAACCCACAACTTTGACAATATTGCTTTGCACATACCGGTGCTAATCCTCCCAATTGGAAAGAACAATGGTTTCCTTTCCATTGAGACCAAAATCGATCCACCATGCTCGTTTTGTAAGCTTGCCCTCTTGGCTTGATCCGCTCATTTCTCAAGTCAACGAGCATTTGTTATCAGTAGGCGACAGGCTATGTTGCCTTGAAGATATGCACAATTGTTTGGATGATTTGCTTCTATTGCCACACTCAACAAGTCTTTGCCCAACAACAATGTGAAAAATGGGTTGAAGAGACACTAGATGGGTATTTAAGGCTGTTGGATGTGTGCGCCATTGCTAAAGATGTCTCCTCACAAACAAGATGAGATGTATAAGGCCTTCTTTCAATCTTGCGCCAAATAAGGAATACAAATGACTTTTCAGGGGACTTAGCCTTTAGAAAGAAGGCAAAGAAGGCAATCCAAAAATCTTTGACGGATTTGGCCTCTGACAAAGATTGCAAAACTTTGGAGACTGTTGGCTTGTTGAATGAAGTTGAAGCAGTCATTATTGTGTTGGGATCCGGGGATTCCTCCCAGGATGTCCAGAACAAACCACACACAAAGAACACAAACAAATTTAACATGCTGCGGCTCAATGCCTACATCCATGGGAGAGAAACCAATTTTCACTATATCAATAGAAAGAATACAGATTACAATGGAGGAGGAGACTTTCTTTCTCTCTACTCAACATTTAGCTCCCCCTCTCAGACCGAGGAAGCTCCCTCTTTGCCAAAGAGGGTCTCTATGTTTTTTTTTTATTTATTTATTTTCTCTGATTCTCCTTTCTCTTATTTATGCACCTCTAAGAGAAGTGTGAAAGCTTGGTTGGCAGCTGCCTTTTCTTTTGGTTGGACAGTGGCCACCATTGTTGAACCATCTTGAAGCTTTCATTCCAGCACATGGTAAGCCTCCATTCTTGACCTTCCTCTGTTGCTTTCAGATGGAGGAATAGAGGAAGAAGGAAGAAAGAGGATCACCCCTTTTACATGGGGTGACTCTTAATAATCATCTATGTGAGATGATCTGCAACAAAACTTGCTGCCAAACATGCCACGCCCAAAACTGGCATAGTTTGCATCTCCACACTGAGACACTTGCACCCCCTGACAAAATACCTGACACCCCCTCATTCGAGTGTCTATGGTAGAAGCTACAGATAAATACCATAGAAATACAAAGATACAAGAGGATGAGGGAATCCAACATCCTCAACTCAACTCATACCACTCTCTGATTCTCTCCTAGAGAGAGCCCTGCTCTATCTCACACACATCTCTTCCACGCTTCCCTGTCACGGATGTCTTCATTTACCATGCTTGAACTTGTGTAACCAACATATCTGGCAACCCCTGATTGGATGCCTTGCACCACTTGTCCGGGATGCCTTGCAGTCCCTTGAGTGCTCTGTGACACTGAAATGCTACTATCCTGCCCATGCATCACCTTGCACGGTCAACACTGGAGCAACGGAAAACTCTTCATTTTCCTGGTCAACATTCCTTATTTTTTTTGCTCGGAGCTTCCTTTGAACTATCAGCATTTGCCCTTTGCACTCTTGAACAACTTCCCAACGTTTCCACATGCTTGTTGTATGTTCCCTTTGCAATCCTTGATCTCCAGCTCAGTGATACGCTTTACCTGCGCATCTCTCACTTGTACTAGCAGACTAACGGTTGACAGTAGCTCTCTCTGCCAAAGCAGCTTCAACAGGTCTGTGCAAGTCACCAACTATGCAATACCTAGCATAGTACTCGCATCTATACTCCTTGAGTGCTCATTGTGGCTTCATCTCTCTTCCTGCGCTAGAGCTCACTTGAGAGATCTATAACTACTCTGTCTCATCAAGAGGTACATTCACTGCCACAAACCAAAACCATCCAGTGAAAACTGAATGCCATCTGCTGTACAAAACACAAGCATTCTTCAAAAACATAACAGACTCCATTGCTCAAAATCACACTGAGCCAATGGACAAACATGTAGAACCAATCGATTTTTTGCAACTCACACTCAAAATCACACAAGCGTTCTTCGATTTTCTGCAACTCAAGCTCCACCATGGTGCCATGTTCCGATTTCCACAGGCGCTAAACAAGTTGTCCTTGACAACTCCAAACAAATCATGGTGAGCAATCCCGCTTGAACTAATGCTGATGAGACCAGTCAAGAAAGGCTTCAAATTCTCTGTCAAAGTAACTTTAAAAGCGATACCATAAACTTTCAGTTCGATCAACCATCGAACTCAAATCTACTCTCTTCTAGCTCGAACTAATCACGAGAGTCAAACGAATACTCTGAGAACTGAGGCAAGTTCTCCACCAAACAGAATTGGATTGTGGATGTAGTTAGGCTTTAACCAATTCGGAAGTATCGGAACAAACTTCAAACAAACTAACAAAATACCGAGACCTAAAAACTTCTGAAGTGTCGAGCAAACTCCAGATTCCTCCAACAACAATTCCAACTGGCAGACACAAGATGATGCACCATCTTTATAGTTGCCAAAACCACCCAAAGGCACATGTACCATAGGTACATAACTCTAGCAGTCCCTGCTGACTCCACCGGGTCAACACATGATCTATCCCTTCTAAAT
This sequence comes from Camellia japonica, assembly GCA_030407325.1. NCBI lineage: Eukaryota > Viridiplantae > Streptophyta > Magnoliopsida > Ericales > Theaceae > Camellia > Camellia japonica. The sequence goes on along the minus strand of JAPPVO010000019.1, from coordinate 201,272,049 downwards.
CTAACAGCAGATTAAGGAATGGATCCCACAACATGAGTTTCAAAATCACCATCTTCATGTTTCTCCTCAACAATCTCCTTCAATCTTCAACGGACACCAACGATCACACCGCTTCTATAGAAGCAAACACCCAGAGTCTAAATCGTCACCCAGATTGCCAATAGCTGATATCTTCGAGTATGGAACATATTACAAAAAAGAAAATCCACAAGAGGAAGAAACGATCAGGTCTCACCACCAGAGACACCATTGGATCAAATCAAACACGATCATAAGTCCCAACTGTGATAGTGAATCTCAACAAATCATGATTTAGAAAAAATCGCCAATAATCCGTGAAAGATCGCCAAAAATAATGTCTCCAGTAGACATTGAAGGAAAAAAAAATGCCAAAGCTCCACCAAGATTTGAAGTAGATTGCCACACCTTCTTCTTCAAATTGACAAATGTAGACACTAAAGCTTCACCAGATGCGGATCTTCCAACAATGATCCATGAAGGATCTCCAATACCTTCACAATGGCCAATGCTAATAAAGCACTACTATTTAGACTTATCATATATGCCAAATCTCCGTAGTACACTCTGCTAATGCCGGTTCTCTCTATCTCCTAGAGAAATCCCAACAAACTGTGAAGTTTTACAACTGACCCGAGAGTATCCAAATGAATTGATAACTCTACAACTGACTCTAAAGGGTCTTCAATTGGCTTCAACCAGGTGAACAAAATTTATCACCCAATCACCCAAATGGGTGATAAAACGCTGTTGTTCAACATGCCTCCATTCCATCAAGCATTCGGAGTAAATCTACACCTTCTACTTCGAATGTCTTCAACCACCTCACATTATCCTGCATGGCTCGCACCTTTATCACCAGGTACTTGCATCCTTCAATTGGATGCTTATCGTTCCCCTGCTGAGGTGACTCCACCCAAACTCTCTGGGAGCCCGTCATGACTTCACTGCCACGAACCAAATTCAAGATAAAAAAGGAGATTGGTTTCTCACTGGGTGTGCATTGCCACGTCTCATCTGTCTGAATTTTTCTGTCTAGAGCTTTCTTCTGTGAACTTCTAGCAATTGTTGTTGTTTCCAGGCAAAAGATCTTGCACACTCCACCTCTGTATTACTTTACTGCGTACTTTTACACTGTTGTATGTCTGCACCTTGTACGACACTCTCGCGTACCCATCTGTGCTCTTGTAGCCATGTGCTCCAATGCCTTATGTGTGCACTACTGCAACTATTGCTCTTCCACGTTCATGTACTAACAACATTACTTGTATTCTGTTTGACAGTAGCTCCAACTGCTACAACATTCCCCCGAGCCTATACTGGTTGCCAATCATCTGTTTCCTGATGAAGTGGTTTTCTTCCAATTGAACCAAATCTCCCAATCGCTTGGACTCAACAACTAGGAAAGTTCCTAGGAAAGACTAGTAGGGTCACAACCGGTCCCACTTAAGAACCAATCTCCTTAGATAGTATGACTTTTTGACAGAACTTTTCTAGACATTGTTGATCCTAAGATAATCATGTACAATCCTCCGATCGCCCCTGACCAATCCCGATTTCCCTTGATCCGCCACTTGATCAAGAATGATCTCCTCTGGTCTCCAATAATCTATCTTCTGATCTGTTCGGTTGTCCAATCCAATCAGAATCTTGTCATTCTAACCTCTTCAGTGAATCCACAGTGTTTCAAAACATCTGGCAACCTATTATTGAAGATGACAAACTCACACTTTTGGCAATCTTCAAAAATTCGTTCAGAATTTCACCATTCTGACCTCGCAGTTGCGTCCGGAACGGTCTGTTTAGCTAGGACCAACCTTCACTACACTTCCGGGGGCCTTACTGCAAATACTCCCCAAAACCTAGGGCAAAACTATAATTTCTGGAAAAATCTGGGCCCTCCTGCAATTTCCAGAAACCATCAAAGAATATTCCGTTATCACTAGGAATATTTCATCTATTGACGTTATTCCTGGGAATATTTCGTTATCAGCAGGAATATTCCATTTGCTGATGTCATCATTATGTCACACTAACATCATTGCCCATAGACCCCGCCTGGGTCGGATCTCTCTTAGGCCGAATCTGTAGGCATCATCTAGGTCGGGTCGAACCCCTCCTGGTGTAACATCGCCTGGGGGTACATTCACACGTTAAACAGGTCGGACCCTCGATTTCTTTGATCTAATCTCACGAGTGCAATGTGAAACGTAGATGAGAGTCCAGATTTGGCAACTTTAATAGAAAATCCATTTTATTACAAAAATCTTTGGCAGAAATGGACTGAGTCATTAGATCTCAGAATCACCACCTAATATTTTAGAAAAATTAAGAAACTCGTGACTCCTGCCAAGGCCGCTGTTCGTTGTAACCAAGGATACTTGGCTCAGAACCTTAGGTATGAAGGAGGAAGGTCATTAATTGAGCACCGCCGCTCACCCGATCAAAAGATCGACCTCTACTAAGCTATGATATGAATTTTATTTGCTTTATATGTCCATATTCCGGTTATTTAATAGATGCTAAAATTACTATGTGAAGCAATCAACTATAGACCATGTCATTCATTTTAGAACGATTTGATTTTATGCATTTTGAAAAGGTTTTGAGATTTGTATAGCTCACAATTAAATTGAGCCCACAAACATGAAAAATCAATACCGTTCCAAATTGAGCGACACAACCTTCATCCACTGGTAATCATAGAGTTATATCAATTAAGCGAATAGTCGCATGGTAAGATGCTAGACATAATAAGAAAAACACACAAAAGCGGGATGCTAAAGCATGAAAACCCACATATTCACTGGCGTCCCACGAACAATTACAAAACAAAGTTAGCAAAATATGTATGATCCTATATACAAAATTCTAATGCAATTCACTCATGAAATGTAACTAAAGATTTGGCTTCTAATATATGGCATGTGAATCATCTTAAGGCATGAGGAAGCATACAAAATCACATAATAATCGATTAAATCCACAGATGCAAATTTAGCCGAATCTTTAGGCATGAAACATGGATGCAAAGCATGGATATGATGAAAAGACAATAGATGCTGCATATTTACAAATAATGAAAGGATGTAAAAGAATGGAATAGAAAGAAGCGGGAGTGAAGAATTATTACAACACGTTGAATAATTACATATCCGAATAAGGGAGGAGATAAAGAAAAATATTACAACAAAATAAAAACCTAACAACTCTCTCTAAATAAAAGAAAAACAGAAACTGCAAGTGCCTTGTTGACTACCGAAAACCATTTTGCTCAATGCCAGAAGACTGCTCGGTTCTGTCTAGGAAAACACATTTGGCGAGAGTACTATTTATCTAGCGGTACTATTCACCGCGAAAATTACTATTCACCTTCATTGGTCATTCTTCATCTTACAGGGCATTTTTCATCTGTCGTTATTATCAATCACCAGAGGTACTATTCATCATTGGAAACACTATTCATCTCCGAAGGTTACTATTCACGATCGGAGGTTACTATTCATCGTCGGTCACTATGTATCTGGCGGGGTCACATTTTTAACAAATTAGGTGGTTTTGACCAACCATGTAAAGTAGTAAATTACAACAGTTTATGTAGGCGGTGTGGGACCGATCATTCAAAGCGGTAAATTACAACAGTTTATTTAAAATAATAAATTATGACAGTTTATGTACAACAGTAAATTACAATAGATATGTGGGTGGTGCAGCCTTCCCTTTAAAGCAATAAAACAGTTACATAAAAAAATAATAAATTACAGTAGATATGTAGGTGGTGCAGCTGTAGACACCCCATTTTTGACCGACCTTAAGACTCAGACGTCATCGATTGAGCGCTCGGTGATGGTGCATGTTGTGCTCGTTCTGAAGTTTCGGAGTTTTGGCTGAGAGCCTTACCCTCCGAGCCTCGGAACTTTTTGTGCCTTGACTCGATTTGCGGACCAGGTCTTGTTTTCTCTTCCCAAAGGGAGGGAGAGGTCTTGTAGACCATCTCTCACTAATCGTAGACTACTTTTCGTGGTCGTAGGCCACTGTTCCCATTTGGAGACTTGTTTTCGATTTTCGGAGCCGTCGGCCGTGCGCTTCGGCTTGGGACTGCTTAACATTCTCCGTTTGGCGTGGTTTTTGGAACACACCTTGTTTCCTCTGTCTAGAGGGACACTGTGGTCCGGGAGACCACTTTTGTGGCCGTACGCCACTTTTGGTGCTCAACAGCCAGTTTTCGGGGCACCCGACCGCGCGCTTTGCCCCCCGAATTCTCGTTTTGCATTCGTGTTGGTTCATTTTTAGCATGAACCTTGTTTTCCTTGTTTGGGAGGTGGTACAAGGGTGGGAGACCACCTTTTCTCCTTGGAGACCACTTTCTCCCCGCCAGCCGATTTTCTTGTTGGGAAGCTGGTTTTCTTGGTCTTTGGGCCACATTTGCTGGTCTCCCACCACACCACTAGCTTGCTTTCAAAGTGGAGACCACCTATTGTGCCTGCCGACCACCTTGTTTTGTGGGAGACCACTTGCCCTGGTCGGCCGACCAAGGAAAGTGGTTAGCCGACCACTTCTTCTGGTTGGCCAGCTTCCTTCTGTTTTGTCTGTTTGACTGAATGCCAGCTGTGCCAGTTGGAAGGCACAGACTGGATCCTCCATACACGTGTATGGAGGATTTGCAACCAAGTTTTTAGCTTCTTGGAGAAGCTTTGGCTTTGAAACTCTATAAGAGAGGCCCTCCCTCTCCTTATACCAGGTTGAAAAAAATTGCTCTAAGGCAAAGCTTATATCTCTCTCTTTGTCTCTATATTTTAGGCTTAGAAAGTGCTTTGTTCTTGGCCTATTGCACACCACCTCATAACCATACACCTCCACCATTATTACTGAGTTGCTGGAGGGTTTTGAGAGGTCTCAAAAGTTAGGTTTTGGTTCAGAAAAGTTGCTGGTTTTGCTGAGCATCAAGGGTAACTCCTTTTCCCTCTTTTTAAGCATTGTTTTGATCCTTCTCTTAGCCTCATTTGCATGCTTATTTGAGTTTTGTTGTCAACTGAAAAAAAGCTTCATGTTTAAGTGTTTTTCATGTTTGTTTAAGGCTCTTTTGGTGTTGAGGGTCATCTACCCTCTTGCATGCTCTATTTAGCCTTGTTTTGTGCCATGCCATAAGGCATTCGAGCTAGTCTTTGCTTGGCCTTCCTACCACTGAAATCCAGTGGATTTTCAGTGGTGAGAATGTGGCTTTGAGGGCCTAAATCAGAGAGGGGTGACCCTCTCTCTTGTTGTCTTGTTTACTAGCATTTTTGGCCTACCAAAGGAGCATATGTTTATACCATTTGGAGGCCTAGTTCAGGCACTTTTTGGTGACTTCTAGGACCTGCCTAGGCTCTAACCATGGCTGGTTTGGTCCCCTTTTGCTTGCTTCTTGCATGTGTAGAGTAATCCCTTTCATGGCTTATCAAAGGAGCATGTCATTCTTGCATGTATTGGTCTTGTTTCAGTGGGTTTTTGGACATCATTTGGCATGCCATGACTCTGTTTTTGCTTGGTTTGGTAGTCCTTCACATGCTTCATATGCTTGTAGTGTAACTCATGTTCACTAGCTCACAACGCATGATGTTTTGGCCCTCTATTCTAGCATATTTTGGCCATACTTCAAACTGATTTTGTTCATATTTTGGGCTGCCTTAGCTCTGTCTTGAGGCCTCTTGGTCGAAAGGTGCTAGCCATGCATACTTGTTGTGCAAAAGCATTGACTAGCTTTGAGTTTGGAGGTCCCTTGCATGCTTAACTTGAGCTACTTACATGTTTTGGCATCATTGGGCATGATATTTCAGAGCTTATAGGGGTGCTACACTTCCATATTTTCCATGCTTTAAGTGCTCTTTAGAGTTGTGCATTTATGCCCTATTTGCGAGCCATTGCATGAGCTTCACTTTTGTGCCTTTCAAGCCATCATCCCAACCCATTTTGCTACTGTTTTGGGCCTGCATAGGGTCTGTTTGGGGTTGGTTTTATCATTTGAGCATCGCCTTGCATGCCTCTAGTGTAATGTGCTTCACTAGCTTCGGTACTTGAGCCTTTCAACATGCATTGTGTGAGTTGTTTGCATGATTTGGAGCCATTTTGTATGTCATTTCAGAGCTGGAACATGTGTCATTGTATGCCATATTTCATCCTTCAATGCTTTTGTAGAGTTGCATTTTGTGCCCTTGGGCTTAGGTCCTTGCATTGTGTATGCTAACATGAGTTTTGGAGTCTTGTTTTCATCATGTTTGGCCACTGATTTGGGTGTGGCTGAGGCTCATTCATTTTGGTTTAAGTCCATTTTTGCATTGAGTATGCTATTGTATTCCATAGCATTGAGTATGCCACATTGTCGCATGATTGATCATTGCATTGTGCATGCCTTGTTCATCTCATTGTGTATGTTAGTTCATAGGTGCATTGTGTATGCTAAGTACCACGTGCATTGAGTATGCCATTGTTAGTTCATAGCATTGTGTATGCTAGTTGCATGTTTGCATGTCATCCTTTGCATGTTTGCATCACTTAGTTGCATAGCATTTAGGTTGCATACTTAAAGTCGCATTGTGCATGCCGTTGATTGTTGCATTGTGTTCGGAATAGGAGTTAGTCCAAACATGGGAAACGAGGGACGTTTCGTACTCAAAGTGACGAAACGTGCCTCGATTCTCGGTTGCCGACGCTCTTGACTACCCATGACGGAGTTGTTGGCTTTAGGTGCTTGTATGTGCATTCATTTCACATTGAGTCGTGCAATTCAACTCCTTGGCCATCATGCATCGAGATGTGCGACCGGTGGCCTGAGGGTCGAGGACTACACTCCCTAGAGCTTATGCAATGACGGGGAGAGTGGTCATGTACACATGTGTTGCAAATACCTTGTCGTGCCTCTCTCTTTCCCTTTGTTGCAGAAAAACAGAATCCAGGAGAAGAAACTGGTCGGCCGACCAGGTTTTCTGGCAGGCCGACCACCTTCTTTGGTTTCTACCACAAAAGATGGTCGGTAGTTGGTCTCCCATGCCTATAAGCTGGTCGGCAGCCTTCCCACAGTTTCCTGGGGTGGAGTTTCATCTCTCTGGAGCTTTGTGCAAATTTCTGAAATCAATTGCAAACAAAGGCAAGTCGGGGCATCGCGATGGATTTCCTGACAAGGCGACTCGAGCATGCATACATCCTTTATCATTCAAGGTAGAGCTGAGGCAGTCCACATTCATGTACTTTGCACGCTAGTTTAATTGCTTACTTACTTAGTTTGTTAATTAATTAGAGTTGTGTAATAATTAGCTGTAATTTATTATTCATTTTGGTTGTGTAATAACTAGCTTAATTAGATTAGCTTAGATTAGCTAGTTGGTGTTGTATTATTTATTCGGACCCTCCGTCGAGAGGGCCAACTATTGTAATAAGTGTGCGTGTGTGTGATGTATGTCTTCCAACCCCACGTCTTTCTCCCTTTTATTTACCAAACCAGCTTATGATGGTTAGTTTTAGGGCATGTTTCAATTAGCATCCTTATGCTCGCATGATTGCATCCATTCATCTGTCTTGCATGCATCGGGGTCGGCGCATCATACTAACTGCATTGTATTTCAATTCCAAGTTGAACACATATTATCTGTAAAATCTCATATGCCATTTTAGAATAGCCGAGCCTATCTTAGTTGCATCCTGCATGTGTTGCATTAGGCATCTCAGCATAGTTAGGATTCATGCATGATTTCTAATTAGCTTCTTTCTTTGACTCGGAGTACTCGGTGAGTGTTTATGCTTTAGCATCCTTGCATGTGTGTGAGTGACTGCCATGATAGCATGCTTGCCATGAGGCTAACTGATTATGTGATATACCTGTCTGAATGCCTGTGGGTGAAGGTTGGATTACTTGAATTGGAACAATTCATCGATTGCGAGTTTTATGCCCACTTGAGAGTGGCAAATCACCCTGTTTTCTAAGCCCACTTGAGGGTGGCAAATCCACGTCTTAGCCTACTTACGAGTAGCACCATCAAACCATTTTCAAATAAACAAACATGAAATGTTTTGTTCCAACTCAGGCGATCTAGTCTATACTTGTATGCTGTGTGCATCACATAGTAATCCTAGGCCAATAAACTGGAATAAGAAGGCATGTGTTTTCAAAAACTCGATATCATGTTTAGTAGTGGCCGATCTTTGATCGGGCGAGCGGGGGTGCTCATTGCATGACCTTCCCCAATCGTACCCAAGTTCCCGAGCCGAGGCAACTTTGGTGATGATGGACACGTGGCCTTAGGCACGAGTCAGGGTTTCCTAAATTCCCCCAAAATACAATATTTAGGTGGCGACTCTGTATCTGGCAAAGCAGTCCATGTTTGGCACTTCTTTCTAAAAATCAGTTTTTCAAAACGATTTGTCGGATTTGAACTCTTTGGTGATTTATCGATCTTGCATTGCACTTTGTGAGATTAGATTCAGAACTGTGACTTTGAGTCCGAATTGTAGTGAGCCCAATGAACAAAATGGGATTTTTCCCGGTACGTTCGGGCGCGTCTATAGCAGCCTTCCTTTTAAAGCGATAATAAAGCGATAAATACAATAGTAAAATAATTTAAATAAATCATATTACATTTTAAATTTAAATGAAAGTTTGCGAAAATTCTCCTTTTGAAGAAAGGATGAACTTTCTAATTTACAAACTTTCTTTTGATCACCCTTAAGGTTATGGAATGTGTTCTTAATTCTCAGTCCAAAATTTGTAATTTTAGCTTTAATGGTGTTTGGTGTATTGGTAAAAATGCAATAAAGAAAATGAAAAAAAAAGTTTGGTTCAGAAAAATAAAATATCTAAAATTTTTTGTTTCCCTTTTAAAAACTAATTTTTTTCTTTTTTTTTTCCTCTCTCTCTTTGAAAACAAATTTTTCACTCAATCTTTTTTCCTCCCAATTTTCTCCTCTCAATTCTTTTTTCTTTTTCTTGCTTCTAATCCCCCCAAATTTTCTCCGTTTTTTCTTTGTTTTTCCCCTCTTTTGATTCCCCTCCGCCTGCCTCTTTTATAAGCAAAAACAATCACAAGCAAACAAATTTTGAAACGGTGGAGAGGATGAATTTTTCAAATGGTGCACAGTGAAAACGTTGTGCAAAGTTGAGATTTTCAAACGGTGGGATGATTGTCAAAAGGTGCACAGTGAAGACATTGTGCACTTTATAATATAATAATATAAAATGGTATTATTAGCATAAATATATGTACAAATACCCAAAATAAATAAAAACACACAAAAACATGTAAAATTATTAAAACAACAAATGGACTAATAACATATATTTTAGCAGGCTAAATATGTAACATAATTTAACCAAAGCGGGTCTAAAACCAAAGAAAACAAAAAATAACAAATGGTGGGAGAGAAGAGGTTTGTTAAATGATGCACAGTAATATTACTGTGCATTTTACAATATAATAATATATTAAATGTATTATTTGTATAAATATATGTACAAATGCCCAAAAATATAAAAACACAAAAAATGTATAAAAGTATAAAATAAAAATAATTGGACTAATAAAATATACTTTAGTGGGCCAAATACATAAAATTTAGGCTAAAATCGGTTTAAAACATTTTGGCCAAAACGGGTAAAGGTTGGGATTAAAGCTTAAATCCCATCTTTCCATTGATAATTTTGTGAGATAGAATATTCTTATTTTCATCATCGGGTAATCAATAGAAAGCGCTCAAGTCTTAGGGCCGGTCAAAATAGGGTGTCTATAGTTACCCCTCTTTGACAGAACTCGAAGTCATTTTATGACGTGAGTGAATGTCAAAGCCCGAAGACGATCCTTATGACAAGGCCATAAGACTTGGGCAAACAAACAAGATGCAAATGCAGTTGGTTGAACTCGAGGGTTGCCTACGTATCCTTTTGCAAGGAATCAAACTAGCGTAGTTCAGGGGTAGAACGCGAATGATATGCTTGAAATGTAATTAAAAGTTGGACTTACATGCTTCGTGAAGCCAGCTATTTTGAAAAACCACAATTTGTGCGATGCAATGCTAGCAATGAAACAAACCTCATGTTAACAACAAGATGCATGGTAACTGATGCAAATACAGTACAGAATGCTGCTCAAACATGCTTTCTACATGAGTGATATAAAACAAGATATGCAGACATGCTCTCTACATGAATGACTGAAATGCAAATACTGAATGTGCTTTGTGTTGTGATGCGATAGATGCAACATGCAATATGATTGTGCGATCGATGCACAAGAGCAGTATTATAGTGCAATAGATGTACACAAGTGGTGTGATTGTCGATAGATGTAAGGAGTAAGAAGAAAGTGTGCAATAGATGCACATGAATGACCTGATTGTGCGATAGATGCATGAAAATGGTTTGGTTGTGCAATAGATAGACAAAAATGGTGCAATCGTGCGATAGATGCACGATATCTATATGATTGTGCGATAGATGCACGATAGCGATTTGATTGTGCGGTAGATGCACCAAAACGGTGTGATCGTGAGATTGATATATGAAAACGGTGCGATCGCACAATAGATGCATGAAAATAGTGCGATCGTGCGATAGATGCATGATAGCGGTTGGATTGTGTGATAGATGCACAAGAGGGGTGCAACCGTGTGATAGATGTACGGGAGTGGTGCGATCATGCAATAGATACATGAAAATGGTGTGATAGTGCAACAGATGCACGATAGTGATTTGATCGTAAGATAGATGCACGGTAGCAGTGTGATCGTGCGATAGATGCACGATAGCGGTTTGATCATGCGATAGATGCACGATAGCGGTGGGAAATGGCGCCAGGGCGACTTCGTTTCGAAAAAAGGCGATGTTTTCAAACACCAAATTTTGAAAAAGATTTTGGAACTCAATGTATGGGTCCATTTCATTTCGAGAAGTAATGTTTTGTAGGAAACATCTCGGGAAATGATGTTCCATAGAAGCATCTCATGGGGGAAAATATAAGGTTTCGAACTTTGATTTTTTGATTTTTTGAGATTGCATTTGAAGTATGGTAGAAACCAAACACAAAGATATAATTTTTGTTTGCATTTTTGAAAATTTTGTTTTGATTTTTTTTTTTTTTTTTGTATTTTATACATACCATATATGCATATACATACAAACGATATACAAAATACGTACTGCGTACATATACACAAACAAAAATATATATATACAAACCATATACATATACGAATACATGCATATACATATATATATATATATATATACGGACACAGACATGAGGATATGGATACACAGACATACATATATAGATATACGAATACGGATACACAGACATATACATACAAAATATATACATATATACACTCCTCTTCTGTTTTTGTCTCTCTTTCTCTCTACCTCGTTTGTCTTCGTCGAGCACTGTGTCTGGTGCGTGATTTCAACAATCACAGCATGCCTGGCCGATAGTAGTTGGACCAATCTCAATTGTCAAAGATTGCCTCGACAATCCTTCTTCCTTGGCTTCTTCTTCTCTTCCAGCTTCTTAAACCGAGGCCTACGAGAGAGATAGAGTAGAAAGCTGTAAACTCCCTCTGTCATTACTCTATAAATTTTCCTTTGGCATTATACTCTTACTGACATGGCCTCTTCTTGCCGTTCCCTCACTCGTTTCCCTGACCTTAACGATTCCTTAATCGAGATTACCAGCTCCTCTGAGCCTCAACAGAGTGCCCATGTCCCTGCCCCTGTTCTCAGCTTCCTTGCCCTGTCAGTCTGATATCGATTCCAACCACTACACATTGAAGTCCTGTGTGGAGACCGTGACCGCAGTCTCTAGTTTGTCCTACCGGCTGTAGGGTAGGACGAGTGAAGTACATCGATTAAACGCCCAACTCTCCTTGCTCTAGTGTATGTGTAATGATGCTCGAGAAGAGATTATCAATTTGAAGAAGCAAACAAAGAGCTGAAATGACAAGCGACCTCTGTGGCTTGATTCGGGGTACCCGCGTGCGTTAAATAGTTTGGACCCTTGATTTCTTCAATCTAGTCTCGCGAGTGTAATGTGAAACGTAGATGAGAGTCCGGATTTGACAACTTTTATAGAAAATCCATTTTATTGCAAAAACCTTTGCTAAAAATGGACTGCGTCATCAGATCTCAGAGTCGTTACCTAATATTTTGGGAACATTAGGAAACCCGTGCCTCATGCCAAGGCCACTGTTCATCGTAACCAAGGATGCTTGGCTTGGAACCTTAGGTATGAAGGGAGAAGGTCAATAATTGAGCACTTCCGCTCACCCAATCAAAAGATCGACCTCTACTAAGCCATGATATGAATTTTATTTGCTTTATATGTTCATATTCCGATTATTTAATAAATGCTAAAATTAATATGTGAAGTAATCAACTATAGACCATGTCATTCATTTTGGAACGATTTGATTTTATACATTTTGAAAGGGTTTTGAGATTTGTATAGCTCAAAATTAAATTGAACCCACAAACATGAAAAATCAATACTGTCCCAAATTGAGCGACACAACCTTCATCCACTGGCAATCATAGAGTTATATCAATTAAGCAAATAACTACATGGTAAGATGCTAGACATAATAAAAAAAACACATAAAAGCGGGATGCTAAAGCATAAAAATTCACATATTTACTGGCGTCTCGTGAAAAGCTACACAACAATGTTAGCAAAATATGCATGATCCTATATACAAAATTCTAATGCAATTTACTCATGAAATGTAACTAAAGATCCGGCTTCTAATATATGGCATGTGAATTATCTCAAGACATGAGGTAGCACACAAAATCACATAATAATCGATTAAATCCACAGATGCAAATTTAGCCGAATCTTAAGGCATGAAACATGAATGCAAAGCATATATATGATGAAAAGACAATATATGTTACATATTTACAAATAATGAAAGCAAGTAAAAGAACGGGATAGAAAGAAGCGGGAGTGGAGAATTATTACAACACTTTGAATAATTACATATTCGAATAAAGGAGGAGGGGAAGAAAAATATTATAACAAAATAAAAACCTCACATGTCATCCAATGGGGTCACATTTTTAACAAATTAGGTGGTTTTGACTGACCATTTAAAGCATAAATTATAACAATTTATGTAGGCAGTGTGGCACCGACCATTCAAAGCGGTAAATTAGAACAGTTTATTTAACACAATAAATTATAACAGTCTATGTACAAAAGTAAATTATAACAGATATGTGGGTGGTGCAACCTTCCCTTTAAAGAAATAAATAAAGCGATAAATAAAGCAGTAAAAGAATTTAAAAAATTATATTACATTTTTAAATTTAAATGAAAATTTGTGAAAATTCAACTTTTGGAGAAAGGATAAATTTTATGATTTATAAATTTTCTTCTGATCATCCTCAAGGTTGTGGAATGTGTTTTCAATTCTCAATCCAAAATTTAGAATTTCAGTTTTAATGGTGTTTAGTGTATTGGTAAAAAGGCAATAAAGAAAATGGAAATAAATGTTTGGTTCAAAAAAATAAAATATCTAAATTTTTTTGTTTCCCTCTTTTAAAAACTAATTTCTTCTTCTTTTTTTCTCTTCCTTTTTGAAAACAGATTTTCACTCAATTCTTTTTTTTGACCCCCCCAAATTTTCTCTCTCTCTTCTCTCTCTTTCCCCCCCCCCCCCTTTAGATTCCCCTTCATTTGTCTCTTTTATAGGCAAAAAAATTATAAGCAAACAAATTTTGAAACGGTAGAGAGGATTGAATTTTTCAAATGGTGCACAATGAAAATATTATGCAAAGTTGAAATTTTCAAATGGTGGGATGATTTTCAATAAGTGCACTGTGCACTGTGCACTTTATAATATAATAATATAAAATATGTATTATTAGCATAAATATATGTACAAATACTCAAAAAAATATAAAAACACACAAAAACATGTAAAATTATAAAATAACAAAATAAATGGTCTAATAAAACATATTCTAGGAGGTCAAATATGTAATATAATTTAACCAAAGCGGGTCTAAAACAAAAGAAAACAAAAAAATAAATGGTAGGAGATGATAGGTTTGTCAAATGGTGCACAGTAGTATTACTGTGCACTTTACAATATAATAATATATAAAAGGTATTATTCGTACAAATATATGTACAAATGTCCAAAAATATGTAAAATTATAAAACAAAAATAACGGGACTAATAACATATACTTTAGTGGGCCAAATATATAAAATTTAGGCTGAAACCAATTTAAAACATTTCGGCCAAAATGGGTAAATGTTGGGTTTAAAACTTAAATTTCATCTTTTTACTGATAATTTTGTGAGATAGCATATTCTTATTTTCATCATCGGGTGATCAATAGAAAGCGCCCAAGTCTTAGGGCCGATCAAAATGGGGTGTTTACACCTGGGACGGGTCGACCCACCCGCTGCATCATCCTCCATTTAAAAAAAAATAATTCCAAGATACTTGCAGAAGGATTTGAACACTAACCTTGGGGTTGGCTTGCACCTTATCCACTTTGCCGACCAAAAGCTTGTTGTTTATAGTTTGCAAAGAAAATATATAATCCATAAAAACTGGGTATCTTTAACCTTAAGCTTCCGTTCGCCGGATTGAACTTTTCGGTGACCTTCCGACCATCTTTGACAAAACTTCGGGGAGCACGTAGAGGTGCGTGCGGGGTCAGTTTGGGCTGGTTTTTCTGGGTCTAAACTCCTCTCGTCAAGACGTACCTCTAGGTATGCTAAAAATTGAATTTTAAGCAACTTGATTTTTGGCAAATTTGGAAAAACGTTCTATTTTTCATCACCAAGGCTCTGATACCACTTGATCACACACAAAGAACACAAACAAATTCAACGTGGTTCGGCCCAATGCTTACGTCCACGGGAAAGAAACCAATTTTCACTATATCAATGGAAAGAATACAGATTACAATGGAGTATGAGACTTTCTCTACTCAACACTCAACTCCCCCTCTCAACTTTTCGCGACCTTCCGACCATCTTCGGTAAAACTTTAGGGAGCGCATGAAGGCGCGTGCGGGCTCCGTTTGGGCTGGTTTTTCTGAGTCTAAACTCCTCTCGACAAGACACACCTCCTGGTATGTTCAAAACTGAATTTTGAGCAACTTGATTTCTGGCAGATTCAGAAAAATGTTTGATTTTTCATCACCAAGGCTTTGATACCACTTGTTTGGATCCGAAGATCCCTCCCAGAATGTCTAGAACAAACCACACACAAAGAACACAAACAAATTTAACATGGTTCGGCCCAATGCCTATGTTCATGGGAGAGAAACCAATTTTCACTATATCAATGGAAAGAATACAGATTATAATGGAGGAGACTCTTTCTCTCTACACTCAACAATCAGCTCCCCCTCTCACACCGAGGGAGCTCCGTCTCTATTATAGAGGGTCTCTTTATTTCTCTCTCTCTCTCTCTCTCTCTATATATATATATATATATATTCCCACTGGTTTTCTCACACTTTCTCTACCTCTCCTTTCTCTCATTTATACACCTCCAAGAGAAATGTGAAAGCTTAGTTGGCAGCTGCTTCTTCTTTTGGCTGGACGGTGGCCTCCATTGTTGAACCATCTTGAAGCTTCCATTCCAGCACATGGTAAGCCTCCATTGTTGAACCATCTTGAAGCTTCCATCCCAGCACATGGTAAGCCTTCATTCTTGACCTTTCTCTGCTGCTTTCACATGGAGGAATGGAGGAAGAAGGAAGAAAGAGTGTAATGACCCAACCCCAGGGCTTAGGGCTGGAATCACGATTTACTTAGTAATTCTAATCTTAACAAATTGAGTGGCGCATACGGAGGCAAAGTGGTAGTAAGGAAATAATGAAACAAAAAATTAGCTTCATTCTACTATTTTGATAAAAGAAAATACATCCATAGAGCTCTCATTATTTTATTATTTAGTGGCAGACTATCAGTAAAAAAACAAAAGAGAGAGAAAGAAAAGAAAACAAAATACAGGTTTGCATCAAATTTTGTGTGGGTCTCATTACACGAGGTTATAGGTCTTCGTTACATCTCATCACTTGAAAGGGTAATAGCTATAAGCACACATCAGAGTGAGGAATATTATGCCAAGAGTATAGGGGACACAAAATAACCATGGATAGTTATTTGAGCTAAAACATCAACATAACTTAATTTGAATAAACAAATTATTTAAGTGGCAGAAACTGAAATACAAATATATCCATGAGTTTCAATTTAAGCAAATAGAGTTCAGAAAATAATCAACATAATTGAAATATAATTTACAAAACACAAATTACGTAAAATAAATTATGGTAATTCAAAACATATGTAAAATATATTATAGTGACTCAAGGTATAGTATAACTCACCTTAAAATTGATCCTTAACCTTTATTTTCCTATTATTCATTTTTTATTTGTGATTCCTTCCGAACTTCTGCATGCCTTTCCTTGCTATTTCTTGTTTAGCAGGCTACTCCTCACGTCCTTATATACACCATCAAAGTGATAACTCACACCTGTTTAGTAATAATAACTTCCACAGGTGATGTCTTAAGCATCCTCTAGCCAATTCCTCATTTATACTTGAATGATCTTATCCTATTGCTATACATGCATATTCACCACCCTATGTGCTAGGGTGGTGACGTGCCTTTGTTTTTATTTTTTATTTTTTATTATATATATATATATATAATCTTTAATTCTAATTTGGCCCAACTAGTATTATAATTCCATAATTGTGTTAATGTGGCCCCAAATAATTTATCACATATTTGATAACCCAATGCCAAATTAGATTTGTATATTTATTTTATTTTTATTTTAAAGTTGTTATTCCTGTGGTGGTAATTAAACATTTAGGGTGTCATATTTCTCTCTTCCTAAATAGAAGTTTGTCCCCAAACTTGATGTACCTTGGTTGTCAAAGAGGTTTGAGTATTTGACTCATATTTGACTTTCAATTTCCCACATCACTTCTTCAACTCGATGATTCCTCCACAAGACTTTTACAAGAGGTATAGTTTTGTTTTAGAGAACCTGATCACGATGATTAAGAATTTGCACTGGTTGTTCTTCATAAGAGAGATCTTCTTGAACTTCCAGGTCCTCGCAATCAACAACATGCTCTGGATCGCGAAGGTACCGCCGAAGCATCGAAACGTGAAACACATTGTGGACATTGGACTGTTCAGGTGGCAATGCTAGGCGATATGCCACAGGACCAATCTTTTCCAGTATCTCGAATGACCCGATGTAACGCAGGTTTAATTTTCCTCGCTTCCCAAGCCGAATAACTCCTGTTGTTGGTGAGATTTTTAGGAACACGTGATCTCTTACCTGAAATTCCAAATCTCGTCTTTGTGTATTGGCATAACTTTTCTAGCAGCTCTGGGCAGTGTGAATTCGCTGTTGGATAAGTCGGATTTTATCACTTGTTATTTGCACGATTTCAGGGCCTAATAGTTTCCTGTCTCCGACCTCTGTCCAACACAGAGGTGATCGATATTTCCTTCCATACAGTGCTTCGTACAGTGCCATATCGATGCTTGCTTGGTAGTTGTTGTTATATACGAATTTCACTAAAGGTGGGTGATCATCCCAATTACCTTTGAGGTCCAATACGCATACACGTAACATGTCTTCCAAAGTCTGGATTGTTCTTTCGGATTGCCCATCAGTTTGTGGGTGATAGGCAATGCTAAAATTTAGTGTGGTTCCCAAGGCTTCTTGCAAGTTGTTCTAGAAGTGAGACACGAAGCGAGGGTCTTGGTCGGACACGATTGAAACTAAGGTACCATGTAAACGAATGATTTCCCTAATGTATAGAGTGACGAACTTAGTAAGGGAGTACGTGATTTTGATTGGTAGAAAATGCATCGACTTTGTCAATTGATCTACTATAACCCATTTTGTGTTGTTCTTTGAGACTGACTATGGTAGCCTTACCACGAAGTCCATGGTAATGTGCTCCAATTTTCATTCAGGAATAAAGATTGGTTGCAGCATCCCTGCAGGTCTCTGATGTTCTGCTTTAACATGCTGACAATGTAGGCATTTGGAGACGTGGCTTGCTATGTCTCTTTTCATTCTTATCCACCAGTAGTGCTCCTTTAAGTTGTGATACATCTTTCTATTGCTAGGGCGGACCGCAAATCTTGAGCTATGAGCTTCTACCAATATCTTCTTCTTGAGTTTCGGAATGTTGGGTATACAAATTCGATTTCAAAATTTCAGCATCCCATTACTTATAGTGGAGTCAGAATCGGGAGTACTTATTTGCTCCTCGTACTTTTTCTTCAAAAGTTTATCTTTACATTGGCGTGTTCTAATTTTTTTCAATCAAGGTAGGTTCCACGATTATGTTGGCAAGCAATCCATTGATTTGGGGGGAAACGAGAGTGCACGCCAAACTTCTGGTCGTCTTTCGACTAAGTGCGTCAGCCACTACATTAGCTTTACCTGGATGGTGATGGATCTTTACATCGTAGTCTTTCATAAATTCTATCCACTGCCGTTGCCTCATATTCAGTTCCTTCTATGTAAATAGATATTTAAGACTCTTCGGATCAGTGTAAATCTCGCAGGTTGCACTGTAGAGATAATGATGCCAGATCTTGAGGGCAAAGATCACCGCAGCCAATTTTAGATCATGGGTTGGGTAGTTTCTCTGGTGAGTCTTTAGTTGGCGTGAGGCATAAGCAATAACTTTTTCGTTTTGCATAAGAACGCAACCCAAACCATTATATGAGGTATCACTATAAATTATGAACCCATCTGTTCCACGGGGAGTGCTAGTATAGGAGTTAACACAAGTCTGCTTTTTAACTTTTGAAAGCAACGTTCTTATTTGTGTGTCTATTCAAAGAGTACGTTCTTTTGAGTTAGCTGGGTCAAAGGTGATGCTATCTGTGATGACCCCGTTCTGTACTATGCTATTAATCATTAATTATACTCGTGATTATGTGCTTAACGTGAATTTGAATGCTAATCAAGTGATTATATGTGAATTTGAAGTTATATCTGTTCACCTTAGAGAAATCTGTTCTATTTCCTGCTATAATTTGAAATTGAGGGCCGTAGGGACAATAGAAACTAAAATTGACTGTATTATTGTGATTAGCGTAATTTTTGGAGTCTATGGTGAAATTTAATTAAAAATTGATTCGGATCAAAATAATTAGATTAATTAGATTTAATTGAGTTCATTTGATTAGGCCTAAGCTTTGATTAGCCTATATGATTAGTGAGGCCTATATATGTATTAATTAGGGACTTTGCTCATATCTTTGAGCTCTAAAATTCTGCACTATACACTCTAAGGAGAGTAACTCAACACTTAGAGAGAGAGAGAGAGAGAAGAGAATTGTGAAGGAATTGAAGAAGATTTGAGGAATTGGATTAGAGTACACTTGAATTCAAGCCTTGGGTATGATTTTCAACCTTGATTCTTGTAATTAAAACATGTAGAAGTTGAATTCATCTAATTCTTGAGTTCGTTTGCATGTAATTGTCCAACGGAAGCATGAATCACTTTGAATTGGAAGAATTGAGTTGAATTGTGCACATGCATGCATGAATCACCAAGTTGAGCTTGAATTTCAAGGAATTTTCCACATGCATGAAGCTAAATTTGACATTTGTGGAGATGTTTCATAGTTTTACCACTTTTCATCTCATACATGAGAGTTTTAAAAATATTTGAAAAGAAAAGGGTGCAATTCTGTAGACACCCCATTTTTGACCGTCCTCAAGACTTGGACGTCACCGTTTGAGCACTCGGTGATTATCCATGTTTGTGTTCGTCTCGAGTTCCCGGAGGCCTTGGCAGCGCGCCTCGCCTCAGGACCTCTTGACTCGACTGCTTCGTGTTCGGTTTTGGCACCAAACACCTGTGTTTTTGCCTTGAAGGGCAGGGAATGGCTTTTTGGCCATCCTCACACCTCATCGGCCCTCCCCTATCATCACCGGCTGCACATGTTTGCCACCGACCATTGTTTCTTAAAAATAATGGCTGGTCGGCATTATGTTTAGCCGACCGGCACTTTATTGTGCCGATGACCTATTTGGTTGGCCGAGACCTCTTCTTGAGGGGAGTTTGAACCTTTTGAACCCCCTGTTTTAGCTTCTTGAGGAAGCTTGACCCTTTTGAACCCTTGGTTCTAGCTTCTTGAGGAAGCTTGAACCTTTTGAACTCTTGGTTTAGCTTCTCCAAGAAGCTTGAACCTTTTGAACTCTTGGTTTAGCTTCTCCAAGAAGCTTGAACCTTTTGAACCCTTGGTTTTAGCTTCTTGAGGAAGCTTGAACCTTTTGAACCCTTGGTCTTTAGCTTCTTGAGGAAGCTTGAACCTTTTGAACCCTTGGTTTTAGCTTCTCCAAGAAGCTTGAACCCTTCTAAGCTTCCAAGAGAAGCTTGCACCTCTTGAACCTTTTGCCTAGCTTCTCTAAGAAGCTTGGCTCTTTTGTCTAGCTTCTCCAAGAAGCTTGGCCTTCTTGGCCCTTTTGCTCCAAGCTTCTAAGAGAAGCTTGACTCCCTTGAACCCTTGTCAAGCTTCTAAGAGAAGCTTGACCCCTTTGCTTAGCTTCCCTTGGAAGCTTGCCCCCTTTGACCCTTTTTTGTGTTAGCTTCTCTAAGAAGCTTAGCACCTTGTCTTGCTCTATATATAGAGAGCCTCTCCACCATTTTCAAGGGTTAGAAAATCTGATATATATAGAATATATATCACTCTCTCTCTCTCTCTCTATATATATATATATATATCTCTCTCTCTACATTTGTATGTGTTAGAGTGCTCCAAAGTGAGTGATTCTTGGTCCCTTTGCACCATAACTCCCAACCACACCTCTCCACCACCAACCTAAGCTTCTTGGAGGGTCTTGAGAGGTCCTAAGGAGCTGCATTCTTGGTCCACAAGCTGCTGGAACCGCAGCCTTGAAGAAGTTCATCAAGGGTGAGTTTTTAAGTCTTAAATCACCCTTTTTTGCACACACTTTTAGCCTGTCTTGAAGGCTGTTTTAGGCTTTATAATAAACTAAAAAAAGTCTTGTTTTTGAGTGCTTTAAATAGTTGTTTAAGGTCACTTTGTCGTTTGGGATTGTTTGACCCCTCTTAGGCCTTGTTTGGCCCCATTTTGTGCTAATTTTGGTGAACTTCGGGACCACCTTGTTTGGGCCTCCTCACCATTGAAATCTTGAGGGATTTCAGTGGTGAGGATGGTGGTTTAAGGTCCTAAGAAGGAGAGGGTCACCCCCTCTCCTTGTTGTCTTCAAAAAGTCCCATTTTAGCCTCATGTGTGAGCACCATTTTTAAGTGCATGTTGGCCGTGTCTTAAGTGTTATTTGGTAGTATTTTTCCATGTATTACCTCTGTTTTTACTTGGTTTAGACACGCCATGCATGCTTAGCATACTTGTCTTGTAATGCCATGAAATTGCCTTAACATGTATCTAGCATTTGGACCACTATGCTTACTTGTTTTGGCTTAGCTTTGTGAAGCTTTTATGCTTGTTTTGACATGCTTAAGGATTGTTTTGGGTCATTTGAGTCATCCATGCTTTGCTTAGTATAGCTACCATGCAACCTCTCTTGTATACCTTAAGCGTTGACCCCTCTAGCATGCCATCCTTGCTTTGTTTCAGTGGTTTGGAACCATTTGTCGTGCCATTTCAGTCCTCATGGTGTGCCTATATGCTTGCATTTGATGTCTCTTTAATGCTTTATAAGGTTGTCATCTTATGCTCCATGTTTGGCCTCTTTTGTATGCTTGTATGTTTAGACCATTTAGATGCCATCTAGGTGTGTCTTTGGTCTTGTTTAGATCTACATTGGGGCTGTTTGGGGTCCCCTTGGCCCTTTGGGGTTTGGTTGGCATGGCCATGGTTTGAGCCCTTTGATTGGTCTCAAGTTTTGGGCTTGTTTACATGCTTTGATTGCTTGGTTTAATTGGTTTGGCACCATATTCTTGCATGTTTTCAGAGTTTAATATGCATGCCATATGCCCATGTTGTTCCTCTTTTAAGTGTGCTTAAAAGTTATCTCTATGTGCCTAAGTGTTGGACATTGCATGCATGCCTATTTGTATGTGTTTTGGCCCTCATTTCCATGACATTTAGCCACTGTTTTGGGCCTAGTATAGAGCTGTCCAAATTAGTTTAAATCCATGCTTGACATGTTGCTCAAATGTGGTTGCCTTGTTTCATGCCTTGCATGCTTGTTTGCTTAGGTTGTGTGCCTAGTGTGCATTACTTGCTTGCATGTTCATGTCGCATGTTTAGATTGCATGCTTAGGTGGCATTTGGCATGCATGCCTTGCCTCTTGATCAAGTGATAGAGGTTGGGCTTTATGTGTTATTTGGTTTGCATGACATTTGAAATCAAAGTGCATACTTGGTTTCTTGGGCCATCACGCATCGAAATGCACGATTGGTGGTCCGAGAATCAAGGAACATACCCTTTTGAGTCAAAAGCATGATAAGGGATGTGTTGGTGCACACATTTGCTTGAAAATTCCATGCCATACACTGCTTGCCCTCTGCTGTTGTCAATTGCATGTTCTGCAGGAAGTTTTGGCCGGTCGGCTGCATACAGTGCCGACCGGCCATCCATTGTTGGCCGATGGATTAATTTGTGGCTGATGGTCATTTCCCTTGGCCGGTGGCCATTCCCCTTAGCCGATGGTGTTCCATAGCACTCAAAGAAGCAATCCTGGGACTTTGGCAATTTTCAGAGGAGCAGGGCAGTGTAAACAGAGGCAACAGTGCAATGGCAGCGAGTTTCCGGGCGAAGCCAATCCAAGCATGCGTGCACCCCTCTTCCCGAGGCCATTTTACTGCTTTAAATAGTTTAATTAATTTGTTAATTAGTTAAGGGTCTGTAATATTTAATTAGCTAGGGTAGTTAATTATTTATTTGGTCTGTATATTTATTTGGTCCCTCGAGTGAGGGCGAATTTGTAATAAGTGTGGGTGCGTGTGTGCATGTCTTCCAACCCCCACTTCTTTCTCCCTTTTACTTACCTGCTTTTGATGGTTAGTATTAGGGCATATTTCAATTAGCATCCTTATGCTATGCATGCGTGCATTCATGCATTTGTTTACATGCACCGGGCTCGGTACATCACACTAACTGCATTGTACTTCAATTTCCAAATTGAATACATGTTACTTGTAGCATTTCACATGCCATGTTTAGGATAGCCGAGCCTATTCTAGTTGCATCTTGCATGTGTTGCATTAGCCATCTTAACATGAACTAGGATCATGCATTGATTACTAACTAGTTTCTCTTTTGGCTTGGAGTACTAGGTGAGTTTTTGTGCTTTAGCATATTGCATGCGTGTGAATGTTGCCATAATAGCATGATTACCATGAGGCTAGCTGCTTATGTGATATTACTGCTTGAATGCCTGTGGATGGAGGTCAAATTACTTAAATTGGAACAATGCATGAAAACTGTGAGTTTTTAAGCCCACTGGATAGTGGCAAAATCATCTTTTCTAAAGCCCACTTGAGGGTGGCAAAACCTGCATTTTAGCCTACCTGCGAGTAGCAAACCATTTTCAAAACGAACATGTAGTGTTTTGTTTCAATTTAGGCGATTTGGTCTATACTTGTTTGCTGTGCGCATAACATAGTAATTCTAGGCTAATAACCGGAATAAGAACACCTAACGTTTTCAAAATTGGATATCATGGTTAGTAGAGGCCGGTCTTCGGACCGGGCGAGAGGGGGTGCTCATAGCTGACCTTCCCCGATCGTACCCAAGTTCCCGAGCCGAGGCAACTTTGGTGATGACGGACACGTGGCCTTTGGCACCGAGTCAGGGTTTCCTAAATTCCCCCAAAATAAAATATTTAGGTGGCGACTCTGTATCTGGCAAAGCAGTCCATGTTTGGCACTTCTTTTCAAAAATCTGTTTTTTCTCAAAACGATTTGCCAGAGTTGGACTCTTTGGTTCAGATTAAGAACCGCAACAACAAAAGGGAGTCCGAACTGTAGAGTGAAGCCCACGGGCGCGTCTACAAATTCATATCATACATGGTTTCAACCTCATGATTTAAGCTTGAATTTGGGACAATGGTTCATGATTTTGAGTAATTGGTTTCAAATTGAGAGTGTTTTCATGTCATACAATGTTTTACCATGTTTTCGGCATTAACTTGCAAGCTTTGAGCCTTTGGAAATGTGTTTTGAGCTTCAAACACAAATCTGGAAATTCCAGAATTCGACCTGTCCGCTCAAGCGAAGAAAGTCTAGCTCGAGCGTAAAAATCAAGCTCCCAGAAGTTTTATAGAGAATTACATGGTAGCTCAAGCGACAAACTTTGCGCTCGAGCGAACCTTGTTTTACAAGACTCATCGCTCGAGCGACGAAAATCTCGCTCGAGCATAAAAATCATGCAACCAGTACTTTTACAGAGTTTTGCAGACCGCTTGAGTGACCAAAGCTGCGCTAGAGCGGAGTGCCCTGTTTCAAGAATTTTTGAAAAGCTGTTTTATGTTCCAATTTCCGTTCTCTTTCATTTCTGAGCATTCTTAGGCACACATTGAGCATCCTAAACGAATTAAAGGGCACGAAAGAAGCCTAAGAAAGTTAATTAAACTAAAGAATGGATTGAGTTGTATTATGACCCAATGTGTTATGAATTACGTAGGGTCAAGTGCAAGGACGAATCAAGCACCAGAACACTATGAGTAATATCTTAGTAAAGATATTTTTGTATATGCATTATCTTCTAAATGTTACCTATGTGGTAAGTCTCTATACATCTGAATTAGTACTATGAATGAGTATTCCATCCGCCTGATTCGCAATGAAATATATGAAGCGATTGACGTGTAAATATGAAATGGGCTCAAGACCGTTTGGTTTATTCGATGAGGATTCAAATTGAGCCTAAGGCCATTTTGTAAAATTGTCAAACGGGCCTAAGGTCGTTCTGTGTGGTGATCAAATGGGCCTAAGGCCATTCTGTATGGTTATTAAATGGCTGTTTTGAATAAGGATCGATTGGACCTAAGGTCGTTTTGAATACAAGGGTGAATGTGGACATGATCATGAAACTAAAAGTGCGCATAAAAGTATATATGAACTGGACCCAAGGTCGTTTTGCATATAATGGACCATAGGTCGTTTTGGGTATGAATTGGACCCAAGGTCGTGTTGCATATGATGGACCCAAGGTCGTTTTGTGTACGAACTGGACCCGAGGTCGTTTTGTGTCTAAATATGATATATTAGACCTAAGGTCGTTTTGTTTAGATAATGATCAACAAGTGTAACCTTTGGATTATGATTTGATGAATCTCATTCATGAACTCCTTTACTTTAGTATTATTCATTGGGCGTTAGCTCACTCTTTATTCATATGAATGTAGGTGAGCAACGAGATGTCCAGCCCTAGCCCAGTGAGCTATGAGGAACCGAGTTTTGAGGAGTCAACCAAGGTCACCTCACGCAAGAGGCCTTACTTTTGTTTTGATTTCCCTTTTGTTCTTTTGTGGTCATGTGTGACTGAGTTGTGTATAACCTTGGTTTTGTTAATACTGACTTTTGAATGATCTTGGACTTATGTCATACATACTATAGATGTTTATATAGTGTGAGTTATTACATGTATGAGAAAAGTTTTTGGTTAAAGCCATGTATGCACAACTCATTGGACAATCTTTACAAATTCTTCCGTAATTTTGGCCCCCTATTATTAAATATGATAGATTTCTGACTAAGGCCGTAGGTAATCTCATGATTACTGGCCGATCATGACTCTAATCCATAGAGGCGGGTTCGGGTCATGACACTATCTTTGAGAAATCTTGCATGAAGCATTGGTAATAGCCAGTTACATCCAAGAAACTTCGGATTGCTGACACATTAGTAGGTCGTGGCCAATCCACGATTACTGCCACCTTTTAGGGGTTGACAGAGATGCCATCCTTGTTAATGACGTGATCGAGGAAGTGTACACTAGTGATCCAAAATTCACATTTCTTCAATTTGGCATAAAGTTTGTGATCACGTAGTGTTTACAGGACTGTTCACAAGTGTTGCTCGTGGGCTTGCAGTGACTTGCAGTATATGAGAATGTCGTTAATGAAGAAAATGACGAACTTGTTAAGATAGGGTTTGAACACTCGGTTCATGAGGTCCATGAAGGCCATTGGAGCATTTGTGACGCCGAATGACATGACGAGAAACTCGTAGTGCCCGTAACGGGTTCTAAAGGTAGTCTTTTTAATGCTTTTCATTTTGAATTTTAGTTGATGGTAACCAGAACGCAAGTCGATTTTCGATAATACTTGGGCACCTTGTAGTTGATCGAATAAGTCATTGATTCGTGGTAGAGGGTATCAGTTCTTGATGGTGACCTTGTTCAGCTCCCAGTAATCAATGCATAACCTCATCGTGCCATCCTTTTTCTTTACGAATAGTACTGGAGCTCCCCAGGGTGAGGTACTAGGTCGAATGAAACCTTTGTCCAGTAGTTCTTAGAGTTGGGTCTTCGGTTCTTTTAATTCTATCATCGACATGTGGTAAGGAGCTTTTGAGATTGGTTGGGTACCAGGTTGGGTTTCAATGGTGGACTCGATTTCCTGGTCAACTGGGGTACCAGGTAGGTCTTCGAGAAAGACATCTGGGAATTCTCTAACCACGGGGATTACATCAATGGTGGGGGCCGATTTTTGTGTATCGATCACATAATAGATATAATTACAACAACCCTTTCTTAGAAATTGTTGGGTTGTCATGGAGAATATAAGACAGGAAGGGGTGGAAATTTCGGTTCCATCAAAGACAAGTTTGAGTTGGTTTAGTAGCCGAAGGGAGACCTTTTTGGCTTTGCAATCAATAGAGACGTGGTTGGCAACTAGCCAATCAATTCCTAGGATTATATCAAAGTTACCAATGTGAAGGGGAATCAAGTCCACGTATGAGGTTTTGCCTTAGGGATATAGCACAAGATTTGTTCGCATAAGCACTAAGGGCGGAATTACCAGAAGGAAAATACACAGACAATATATATCCTAAGGGTTCGGGTGTTGATGCCAACTTGGCAGCAAAGTGTGGTGCAACAAAAGAATGAGTTGAACCAGAGTCAATGAGAACATGAGCTAAATGACCACAGACAGAAAGTGTAGCTGACACAACGTTTTCGGTAACTTTCGGTTTTCCAAGTACCAAGGCAAAAGCCTTTCCTTGGCGTTTTTGGTCCTTCCTCCCTCCTTCAGATCCTGTGGGCTTTTTGATTGGTCTAGAGGGGCCGACTGTAGGATTGGTAAGCTTTGGACAATCTCTTAGCAAGTGGCCAACTTGACCGCATTTAAAGCATGCTTCCGTGTCCCGATGGCATTGTCCCCAATGAGCCTTCCCACAAGTAGGACAAGTTGGAATAGTGCCACCTTTGGAGTTAGCAGGACCTTGATTTCCTGAACTGGTTGTGCCCATATTTACCCTCTTGGAAGGTGCAACATCGGATCTTCTGTTGTCTCTTTCCCAAAATTGCTTCTTTTGGCTTGGTTCCCCGGAGCGTGAGACTTTACTCCCCTTTTCTGTAATGTACGCTCGGTCTACCACTTCTGCATAGGTTGGTAGTTTCAAAACCTCAAGCCTATCTTTGATTTCATCAGCCAATCCTGCTTCGAATTTTCTTGCTTTTTGAGCTTCGGTAGGGACGACATATGTTGCAAATCAAGCGAGTTGTGTGAACTTGCTCTCGTATTCGGCCACCGTCATTGTTCCTTGCTTTAGATGTATGAATTCCAACGCGTTTTGTTCCCGCAACGAATCTAGAATGTATTTTTCATAAAATACTTCTAAAAATCTTGCTCAAGTCACGATTTATTCTTTCTCCAAGGTAAAAAGCCACAATTCCTGCGTATCATCTTTGAAAGTGAAAGTGGTGAAAGTTACCTTTTGTCTTTTGGTGCAGGGTAGTGCGCGAAAAATTTTCTCCATGTTCCTAACAAAACTTTTGCTACCATTGCGTTTGGACTACCGGTAAATGTGATGGGTTTCAGATCCTGAAATTGTTTTATAGTAACCGGCTCTTCTCGCCGTTTTGACATCCCATTGTTTATGTTGGTCTGCAAGGCCTGCAAAAAGCTGGTAACCGCTCTTTCCATGATTCTGTCCATTGACTCAGTTCTGTTGACTGATGACTCGATTTCGTTACCATCGTTGGCCATTCTACAAGGTAGAGTTTCGTGGAAATAATTTAATAAATGTGGCATCACATTTATAAAGCATTATAAAGCATCATATATATAAAATTCTAGTAGTATAATATAGTAGTGGCATTACATCCTTATCCCAAAAGTTAGAAGTGATGTTAGTATCTAATCCCTTTGGTACAAAAACAAAAGAGGGATCAGAACCGATCATGGTTAGCTCACAAAAATAATTCTTCTCTACAAAATTTAGATTGGAGGGTCAAATAACCACGGAAAGTAATGTTGCATAAGAAACTCAAATTCCCATCCTAGCTGTACCACGCCAAAACAAACCCACGCCACTTGAACTATGTAAACGGGGACGGACTGTATGTATCCCCAAAATGCTCAGTAATCCAACCGGGTGTCTCGACGTATGTTAAGTCATTGCTAAAATCAACATTCTGGACATTAATAATTGCCAAAAGGTTAGGGATGTTGGTGAATATGTACTTTTCAGGGTAAACATTTTTCCTCATTTCAGCAAAATTTGGGGGTAAAGGGCCAACAATGTAGTGAGGGTGCTTAAATCTTGGGGCAAGGTCGATTATGCAGGTAGGTCCGAGTTATAGTCCACGCGTGTAGACATGGCTCTGCCTCCATGATACATATACTACATTATCAAGATCGGCTTATACATATATTGGTCGACCCATCGATTAGGCAAAGCCTGGATGTAGTCGCCTAGCTATGTCTTTAGAGTCCCCCCATCCTTCTGACGAGGCGGGGGCATGGTGCTCTACCAAGGTTCCCTCCAGACTCATAGCCTCGAGCTCGTTCCAGAATGCCTCACTAAGAATAAACTCGGACATCCCTACATCACTAGAATTAGTCATAGTACAAACGTGAGATTCTACGTAGAAGGTTAAAACCATTGCTCTGATACCACCTTTGTCATGACCCAACCCCAGGGCTTAGGGCTGGAATCGCGACTTACTAAGTAATTCTAATCTTAACAAATTGAGTGGCGCATGTGGAGGCAGAGTGGTAATAAGGAAATAATGAAACAGAAAATTAACTTCATTCTACTATTTTGATAAAAAAAAAAATACATCCACAGAGCTTTTATTATTTTATTATTCAGTGGTAGACTATCAGTAAAAAAACAAAAGGGAGAAAGAAAAGAAAACAAAATAACAGATCTGTATCAAATTCTTGTGCAGGTCCCACTTCACGAGGTTATAGGTCTTCGTTATATCTCATCACCTGAAAGGGTAACAGCTGTAAGCACACATCAGAGTGACGAATATTATGCCAAGATTATAGGGGACATAAAATAACCATGGATAGTTATTTGAGCTAAAACATCAACATAACTTAATTTGAATAAACAATTATTTAAGTGGTAGAAACTGAAATACAAAAATTATGTAAATCAATAACCATAACCACTGTATAGAACAGAACAGAACAGAACAGAGGTCACATGAGTGACAGTCAGAACAAAGGTCAATTGATCCCTGACAAACAGAGGGCCACAAAGTGACCAATTAGAGGCCAATGGTTTATTTAAGTCCCCCAAGACATGAGACTCCCGTGGTGGTATTTACAGAAAATAATTGTTTATAAAATCATTGTCAAATAAGTTCTAAAATTTAAACAAACATATCTATGAGTTTTAATTTAAGCAAATAGAGTTCAGAAAATAATCAACGTAATTGAAATATAATTTATAAAGCACAAATTACGTAAAATAAATTATGGTAATTCAAAATATATGTAAAATATATTATGATGACTCAAGGTATAATATAACTCACCTTAAAATTGATCCTTAACCTTTATTTTCCTATTATTCACTTTTTATTTTTGTGATTCCTTCTGAACTTCTCCGTGCCTTGCCTTACTATTTCTTGTTTAGCAGGCTACTCCTCACGTTCTTATATACACCATCAAAGTGATGACTCACACCTGTTCAGTAATAATAACTTCCACAGGTGACGTCTTAAGCATCCTCTAGCCAATTTCTCATTTATACTTGGATGATCTTATCCTATTACTATATATGCATATTCACCACCCTATGTGCTAGGGTGGTGACGTGCTTTTTTATTTTTTATATTATATAATCTTTAATTCTAATTTAGCCCAACTAGTATTATAATTGTATAATTGTGTTAATTTGGCCCCAAATAATTAATCACATATTTGATAACCCAATGCCAAATTAGATTTATATATTTATTTTATTGTTATTTTAAATTTGTTATTCTCGTGGTGGTAATTAAACATTTAGGGTGTCACAAAGAGGATTACCCCTTTCACATGAGGTGACCTCTTAACATGTTGGTTTGTTTGAGTCTTTGTTGTCCTATGTTGCAGGGAGGTGCAATCAAGACTGGGTGGCATTTCTTTGGTTTCCAAACTGATGAACCGCAAAAGTGTAGCATTGCTAGATGAAAAAACAAACAATGCTACAAATGATTTTGAGAAATTTGATGGTTTATTGCAATCACTCATTGGTCACAAGACAAGCAAAAGTGATAATGTAATACACGTTGCAAATTTGCAAAATCAATTAGGGAAGATGGAGTTGAGCATTCAAGATCTCAAAGAAGAACTAGAGTGCTTGTTCAGGCATTTGATCAAAACTAGAGTTTCCCTTCTCAACATTCTCAATCACTAGCCCAAGATTTTGTTAGAAAAGCCTTTTGATTATCTTGTTCATTCTGTACATGAGACATACACTTGTGATTATACTTTGAATATTAATATTAATCAAGATACAATGAAAAAAAGAAAAGAAAAGAAAAGAAAAAAAGAAATATTAATCAAGATACCTATGGCTTGTGACAATTTTGGGTACAAATTTACTTATTTTCTCTGATCTTGTGTGCAATATCAGTTGGACATGAAATGAGTTATCCCAACATGCCTCCCTGTTCAAATTCTCCACCAATTGGAACACCAACGATGTTATGGTGAAATAAATAATTAAACTCATAAAAAAGAAGAAGAAAATACGATAATTGAGTTCATGTCTGGTAAATACTAAACGAAATTAATATTTTTTCTTATTTTTTTAATAAATTTTTATCAAAACTTTTACTTTTTATGTTCTTTGTAGAGGAGAAGACCCTATAAATTAAAAGAAAAACTGGCCTAATTTAAAGTAAAATTCAATAAGAAAAAGATGAATGTACAAGATTGGGATATGATGATTTTATAGGGTAAGGATTTTCACACCCCATTTATGCTAATCCAAAAGAAAAAAAATTAAAGAGTGAAGAGCTAGCAGTGGAGTGTAAATTTCATTATTATTTTTGTAAGGAAACTCTTAATTGGTAGACCACATGTGAAGGAAAAAATTACAATTTTTTTTTTTTTTTCCGAGAGTTTGACACTTACAATAAAATAAGAGTGTTGCTATTAACACTATACTTATTACTTTAAACCTCCTATTTCTTTGGACTCCCAACTATAAAATTCAAAACTCTTAAAATTTCTCCTCTCTTCCCAAATAATACAAAAATTATCCTTCTAAAAACTTCGCACCCACTAAAATGTATACCCTTAAAAAGCATTCTGAATATTCTAAAAAATCAAACTATTTACGAGAATAACACACTTTTTAAACTATTTTGCAAACTAATTCACTTTTTGAAATTGCATTTTCAAAATGTAATTTCATGACAAATCGCATTCAAAATGCACTTTCATGGTGACATGGACACCTAAGGGTGCTAACGTAGGCATGTTGAAATCGCATTTTAAAAACACAAGTTTACTTTGAAGTTGCTTTTTCAAAACACAATTTCAACCATGACATGAAATTATATTTTCAAAATGCAATTTCAACATAACGTGTGCATTATGAAAATGATATATTTCAACATGAAATTTTATTTTGAAGATGTGATTTCAACGTAAGGTTGGTAGTACATTTTAAAAACAAGATTTCAGTGGATCACATTATGTTGCAGTGCTCTGAGGTTTGGAAGGTTTGGTCATCTCTGTTGAAATTGTAGGGCTTATCTTGGGTTACACCTGCTACTGTTGATGGAGTGCCGCTATGGTGGTTGGAAACAAAATTTAAGAAGATAGTTAGGAAGATTTGGAGGCTTGTACCAGTTGCAATGCTATAGTCAACATGGAGGTTAAGAAATGAATGTGTTTTTAATGGTAGTCAGCCAAATATGGAGGAGCTTGGTGAAACTGTAAAGGTAAGGATTGGGTTGTGGGTGAAGTCTGGGTTGCCCACGATTCCTTATTCAGTGCATGACATTGTGGAGAATAGGAATCAAGTACGGTTATGTATTTGAGGGTGCTTAGTTGTATGGGTAAGTACTGGTTTGTGTGGAGTTGGTTTTTTTTTATTGAATTTGTTGTTTGTTCTTAGTTGGTTCATCACCAACTTGGGATTGGGTGCTATGATATGATTGTTCTTGTTTACAAGTGTCAAAAAAAAAAAAAAAAGGGTCTCTTTTTGATTGATCCAAAAAAAAAGAGAGAGGAGATTTCAATTAAATCGCATTTCAAGAAATGGTAATTTAGGAAACACAATTTTTTGGAATCACAATTTCAAAATACAAAATAAAAAATGATTGGTTTAATTTCAGAATATGTTATTATTATTTTTTTAAGAAATATAGACAAAAATAAAAATTAAAAAATAATTTTTAAAATTTTAAAAATTATTTGCGCTCTTAGAAAAGATAAAATCATGTCAAAGTATGAGTATTTTTATTTTTCATTTTTTTTACTAAATTAGTTTCAAGGTTTTTTTATATTGTTTTTGTAGAAATCAAATTCTTAAAACAAAAGAGTTGGTATGCGATTCCATGTTGCAAAATATTTTAGATAGCAAAATTTTATTCAGTACATAAATTTGATTTCATTAATATTTATACAATTTCGTTAAATAGTTAAGATAACAAACTTTTTTATTTCTTATTTTTTATGTAATGAAATCATATGAATTTGGATTATGTACTAATACAAGTTTGCTATATTAACTATTTTTCAACATAGAATTATATTTTGAAATTGCAATTTCATTATTTTGCTTTTTCAAATTGTAATTCGGTAAAATCGTATTTCCCAAGTTAAGATTTCTTGAAAATCGATTTAACTAAAATCTCATTTTCAAAATGTGATATCCAATCTTATTTCTTCATTTTCAAAATGACATGCCCAATCTTATGTCGAAATCATGGCTCAAAATGAGTATTGAAACATCATTTTGGCATTAATGTTAAAATTGTGTTTTGAAAACGTAATTTCATGACAGTGTTGAAATTGCGTTTTAAAAATGCAACTTTAAGATAAACTTGCATGTTCAAAATGAGATCTCAATATGGGGGCATGCCATCATGAAAGTATATTTTAAAGATACGATTTTGTCATAAAATTACATTTTGAAAACGCAATTTTAAAAAGTAAGTTGGTTTGTTGCATAGTTTGAAAAATGTATTATTTTTGTAAATAGTTTAATTTCTTAGAATATAATGAAAAAAAAACTCTAAAAATCATTCATCTTCGAAAATCTTAAAGTTCAATTCTAAAGTAACGATTAACAGTTCACTGTGGAGAAAGGTTTTCTGGCAATAGAGATCTTATCGTCGATACATGTCCCTATCAATCACTCCTCTTCCTCACGCAAAGCTAGAAAACAAGGAGAATAAAGAGGTTAGTTCCTTAGTCTAAATTTTCCGAATACCTTCACTCTCACGGTGGCATCTCTCTCTCACGACAGATCTAATGGACATATCACTGCTGGAAAAACCATTTTTAGCGGCGTTTAAAAAACGCCGCTATATGTATTAAAAATGTCGCTAATTCTTTTTGTGACATTTAGTACCAAACGCCGACAATGCGGCCGTCGCTATAGCTTTATGACGTTTGAAAAACGTCATTATATCAGTATATGCGGCGTTTTTAAAAACGCCGCCAAATGTCCTACTCTAATGGTACTATGACGTCACTATGATATTTAGCGACATTTTTGAAATGCCGTCATATCTTCTTTTTTTTTTTTTAAAAAAAAAAATTTGACTGTTAGATTTAAAGTTTAGGTGGCGTTTTGAGAAACGCCGTGATATCCTTTTTTTTTTTTGTTTTTTGAAATTGTGCTAATTTTATGTGATTGAACTAAAAAAGTACATGTAATAAACTGAATAGCACTAATCTGAAATAATAACTCCCATTCAAATAGTAAATACAACATTAATTCACTTTCCCATTCAATTTAATATCCAATCACCATTACCTACAAAGTAACATATCCACAAATGATGTTTTAACATTACCCACAAAGTAACATATCCAAAAATTGAATTCACAATTCTCAACCACAAAATTACTACTTTGTATACAAAGCCAAAAGATGAGAAGAAAGTGAACCAAAACACCCAACCCCCCAGTCAGATTTGAGGAAAAAAAGAAAAAGAAAAAGAAAAAAAAGGGAGAAATAAGAATCCAAAGGAAAGCCCCCATCCATCCTTCACTGTCATTCTAAATCGCTCTCCATGCTGCTTCCCATGGCCTTCAATCCTCTCAGTCTCTGCCAATCATAAAACATAATAATAATAAAAACAAAGCCAATAAAAGAACAGAAAAGAATGAATTTTGATCAAACAGTGAATGCTCATTCATTAATGCAAAATTTATAGTTCTGTATTGACTAAATTTTTTAGACATTTGAACAAAGAAGAATAAATAAATTAAGGATGAAATCAAATAGGAACACTTGTACCACCCATGACAAAAGGAGGTTGAGGTTGAGGTTGAGGTTGAGAAATATAGACACCATAACCCTAAATACAACTAATATACGCGGTATGGCCACTATGAGTTTCTGGTGATGCCATTTGGGCTCACCAATGCACCTGCAGTCTTTATGGACTTGATGAACCGGATATTCCGGGAATTCTTGGATCGTTTTGTAGTCGTCTTTGTAGACGACATTCTTATCTATTCACCTTCAGAGGAGGAGCACGAGGAGCACTTGAGAGTGGTGCTTGAGTTACTTAGAGCCCATAAGCTTTATGCTAAGTTTGGGAAATGTGAGTTCTGGCTAGAGGAGGTGAAGTTCTTAGGCCATGTGATTTCCGGGGAAGGGGTGTCTGTTGACACATCCAAAATTGAGGCAGTGCAAGATTGGGCACAGCCTAAGAGTGTGTTTGAGATCCGCAGTTTTCTGGGATTAGCTGGGTACTATCGATGGTTTGTGAAGGATTTCTCTAGGTTAGCTTCGCCGTTGACTAGATTGACTTGGAAGGGAGTCAAATTTGTATGGAGTGAGACTTGTGAAAAGTCATTCCAAGAGCTGAAAGTTAGACTGACCACCACTCCGGTCTTGATTATTCCGGAGAGAGGGTTGGGTTATGCAGTCTATTGTGATGCCTCACGAAAGGGTTTGGGTTGTGTGTTGATGCAAGAGGGGAAAGTGGTAGCCTATGGCTCACATCAGTTGAAAATACACGAGAAGAATTACCCTACCCATGACCTAGAGTTAGCAGCTGTGATCTTTGCCTTGAAGATTTGGAGGCATTACCTTTATGGTGAGAGATTCGAGGTATTCTCGGATCATAAGAGTCTGAAATATTTGTTTACACAGAAAGACTTGAACTTGAGGCAGAGGAGGTGGATGGAGTTTATAGAGGATTATGACTTTGAGTTGCATTATCATCCGGGGAAGGCCAATGTGGTGGCCGATGCCCTTAGCAGGAAATCTATTGGTGACATAACTAGTATAGCCATCCGGGAATGGGAGATGTTGGGTGCACTTGGGGAGTTTGACTTGCTTCTGGGCGAATCCGTTGAGGCTGCGGCCTTGTTTTCTGTTGTTGCACAGCCTACACTTGTGACTCGAGTGTTAGAGGCACAGAGAGGTGACCTTGAGGTGGAATCTCTTCGAGAGAAGATCTCCAATGGGAAGATTGAGAAGGGTTTGACGGTGTATCCCGACCAGAGTGTGAGATACCGAGACCGTCTGTTTGTACCGGAGTCTCGCCGAGAGGAGGTACTCCGAGAGTTTCATCATTCACGTCTTGCGGTACATCCGGGAGGCACTAAGATGTATCGGGATTTGGGTCGCCAGTTTTGGTGGCGGGGTATGAAGAGAGATGTGGCAGCTTTCGTATCTAAGTGCCTTACTTGTCAGCAAGTGAAGGCCGAGCATCAGAGGCCAGCGAGTTTGTTACAACCCTTGCCTATTGCCGAGTGGAAGTGGGAGCATGTCACCATGGACTTCGTTGTAGGTCTTCCGAGGACTCAGCGGGGTAGTGATGCTATTTGGGTGGTTGTAGACCGGTTGACTAAGTCGGCGCACTTCATTCCTATACGCGTGAGAGATTCGGTAGACCATCTTGCCGACTTGTATATTCGGGACATAGTGAGATTGCACGGGGTTCCAGTGACGATCGTCTCGGATAGAGACCCTCGTTTTACTGCTAGGTTGTGGTAGAGTTTGCAGAGTGCCTTAGGCACTAAGTTGACCTTTAGCACGGCTTATCATCCTCAGACTGACGGGCAGTCCGAGCGTACTATTCAGATCCTTGAGGATATGCTTCGGGGTTGTGTTCTTGATTTCAGTGGGTCGTGGGAGAGGCACCTGCCTTTGGTGGAGTTTGCCTACAACAACCGTTTCTAGTCTAGTATCGGTATGGCACCGTTTGAGGCCTTGTATGGCCGACCGTGTAGGTCTCCAGTTTGTTGGGCCGAGGTGGGTGATGCACCTTTGTTGGGTCCGGAGTTGGTAAGGGAAACGATGGAGAAAGTTGAGCTTATCCGTAGGAGGCTTGTTACAGCCCAGAGTCGTCAGAAATCTTACGCCGACCGTAGGAGGAGACCTTTGGTGTTTGAGGTGGGTGATCATGTCTTTCTGAAAATATCACCTAGGCGGGGATTGATGAGGTTTGGGAAGAGCGGGAAGTTGTCCCCTCGATTTATTGGCCCTTTTGAGATCCTTGAGAGGATTGGCGAGGCTGCCTATCGTTTAGCTTTGCCGCCGCAGTTATCCGGAGTACATGACGTGTTTCATGTGAGTATGCTTCGGAAGTATGAGCCGGATCCATCACATGTGTTAGATTGGACCGATTTAGAGGTTGATGGGGATGTCTCGTATGAGGAGAGACCGGTTCGGGTCTTGGATAGGCGGGATCAAGTTTTGCGAGGCAAGACCATCCCTTTGGTAAAAGTTTTGTCGAAACATCACGGAGTGGAGGAAGCCACTTGGGAGCGTGAGTTGGAAGTCCGCGAGAAATATCCGGACTTGTTTGTTGATGTGTAATCATGTATTGAGATTTTGTAATTTTAATGAACTTTAAGAACATTATATATATGT
The DNA here is from genome assembly GCA_030407325.1 of Camellia japonica. Taxonomy (NCBI): domain Eukaryota; kingdom Viridiplantae; phylum Streptophyta; class Magnoliopsida; order Ericales; family Theaceae; genus Camellia; species Camellia japonica. The sequence goes on along the minus strand of JAPPVO010000019.1, from coordinate 201,234,528 downwards.
CTTAAGTTGTAAAACATTGTGAATGTTTTGGTTTAATGGAAGTATTTTGAAACTTGCCTCATAATGAAAGCTTATGGTAACATTGCATATGTTGAATGCGTTGTAGAATTGGAGTTATATCATGAAATTGAATATGATATGGAAATGAGAATCATGTATATTGAAAACTGTTGAAATTGAAAGTAATGCATGTTGATAATGCAAGTTGAAATATATATTGTTTTACTTATTGTAAGATGCCTCTTGATAAGAGATGAAATGACCGGTATTGGGTCAAATTGTTTATTATTGTAATGTAATATCATTGAAAGTTGAGAAAAACCTATTTTTGAAAACTCATGCTTAATTTCGGGGACGAAATTCTTTAAGGAGGGGAGGTTATAGCGACCCCGGTCTTTTCCCATTTGGTTGTTGTATCCGGACTTAGGTTCCGTGGATCCTATTGTTATAAAATTGTTGATTGTCGTCCTTTAATTTCTTATTTCTGAGTTACGGGATGCAATGGGCAGGTTTGTTGCAGGTTGGTAGTGTTTGGGAGCCAAGGGTTGCTGCCCAGAATTTGGACTCTTCGCTCGAGCGAGTAGTTCTTCGCTCGAGCGAGATCTTTGTTTTTGGTCCGTCGCTCGAGCCAGGGTTTCTTCGCTCGAGCGAGCGATTGCGTCTAGGTATAGACCTGAGGGTTGTGTTTCTTGGCTCGAGCGAGCTTTTCTTCGCTTCAGCGAGCTGGTTTGTTCTTCGTTCGAGCGAGCATTCCTTCGCTCGAGCGTGCGTCTGGTTACAGACCTGTGGGGTTGAGTTGTTGGCTCGAGCGATCTTTTGTTGGCTCGAGCGAGCTTCTGGGTTGTTGGCTCGAGCGAGGCTTTATTGGCTCGAGCGAGGGTTTTCTGTGTCTGGTCGCTCGAGCGACCAAGTCTTCGCCCGAGCGAGCCTATTTTATTTAAATAGGCAGCAGCGATTTTTAAAACATTTTTTCAGCCTCTTTTTGATTTTAAAACCCTAGGTCCGTCTTCTCTCTCCCTCTACACATCTTCTCTCGTAGGTTTGATCTACTTAGAGTGTATTTCTACCCTAGATCCTTTGTTAAAAAGTTAGAGTGGGTCAAGGGCTACATTTTAATCTGAACAATCTTGGATTTGGAGCACATTGGGTTTTCACCATCTTCACCATTTGAGTTCTTCACTTCGAGGTAGGGATTTCCTACTCCATACTATAGGTTTTGTCCTAAGTTTTGGTATTTTTGATATGTTGGTGTCATGTGGTAATTTTGGGAAATTAGGGTTTGTCCTATAATTTGAAAGAAGGGTTTTTCATCTATTAAACAACATATGTTTGTGTGTTAAACTGAGATAATTGAACCTTAGGGTTGATGTTGAGAAAAGGGAGAAAAACCCTAATTGTTGTAATAAAATTAATTTGTATAATTAATTTTGGGAAAATTGTGGAATTAAGTCTAATTCATGAAATTTGGGAATTATGAGCTTAATTGGTGTAGTTGGGTGGTTTAATCACTTACCTGTGAGAATGTGATTTATATTTCTTGATACATTTATTTCCTGTTTAGAAATAACTGTTTTGGGCTATCGGTGGAGGATAGTCGTGATTGTTGTAGACATTGCATGTTGATTAGGAAAAACTGGAACTAATCACATTGAATGAGTCATTAAATATGACGGTTGAATTAATACAGCGAATTTGTGTATTGATTGAATATTGTGTATGACATGTGTTTAATACATTGTATATGCATATTGTTTGGGAGGAGATAGGGGATGTACTCCATGGTTTGAGGGAAGATAGGGGATGGACTCTCAAACCTGTTTAGGAGGAGAAAGGGGATGGACTCCATTAGTACAACTAATATGTGTACTTATTGATTTATGGAAGTGTTTCAATATGAGCTTTGGTCTCATTTGAATTGTTGATATTGGAAGTAATGTTAATGTGAGTTATAGTCTCATATTGTGGTTTGGCCAGGTTTTGAGCCATGTGTGTATAATTGGAAAGTTAAATAATAACGGAAAGTGAAATCTATCATGGACATTAGTGTCATGAAACTGTATAATGATGTATTGATTATGTTGTGTTAACCATCTATCGAATGCTATTGCTTTAGTCAATTCTTATATTTGGTTTAGTATTTTTCTACTGGGCTGTGGCTCACCCTATACGGGAACATCATTTTCAGGTTCAGGTGATATGCTACCTCCAAGGACTTAGCTTGGATGGATTTGGAGTTGAAGACTCTGTTTAGATTAGTTGTTTATTTTGTTTTATTTTGATGTTACATGTAAACTCAAGCCTAGGGCTTAATATGTAAATGAGTTAGTACTCATACTTTTGTGTCCAAGTGTTGGCTTGGAAAGATGTAAGCCCGTAGGGCATTTACTTTCGTTATTACATGTAATGTCTTTTAATAAGATTACTCTGATGAATGAAATAATATTTTGTTTTCTTATATCGATGCATGTTAATATTATATATTATGGGTTTAATTTTGAGGACGTGACAGTTTTGAGTTGATAGCATGTTTTAGTGTTGTTTTGCACTTAATTTCAGCACTTTAATCTCTGCAATCTCCCTCAATTCTTCACTCTTTTGTTTTCTTTGAAAGTGGTTTTAAAGCCCTTGTTTGCTTAAGTGTGAAATGGAGGTGCTACACCTAATGGTTTAATCCTTTAGGGGGTTCATTACCAACAGTGTAATGCGTCTTTCACACCCAAAGCTACTTGTAGTTTGAGCCATCTTTTGACTAGAGGACAATCACCAATGGACAATTGGATTAAGGAATGGTTTGGTAATTAAAATGAGTAAATAAAAAAATGACAAGTAAAAGAGGTAAGATAAGCATCTTTTGTGTTGCATTGCATGTGTTCGAATCGGACGTTAATTCAAACACAAGCAAAATGGGACATTTCATACTCAAAAGTGATGAAATGTGCCACTTTCCTTGGTCACCATTGCCCTTGATCATGCATGATAGGGTGGTGGTCATTTTGGTCTTGTTTGTGCATTTATTAAACTTGTACAAACTTGGTCCCTTAGCCATCATGCATGGAAATTGCTTGATTGATGGTTTGAGGGTCAAGAGTTTCTCTCCTTTGAGCTTGTGTGATGATAAGGAGGGTAAACAGTATAAACAACCTGTGAAAATACACTGTTTTGCTCTCTTTTGCAGCATGCAAGTGTGAACCAGCAGTGGCTGACCGGCCACCAATGGTAGCCAACCAGCCACCATTGGTAGCCGACCGACCCCTTGTCCCTCCTGTTGGCCATCAGTGATTTTTGTAGAATGTGTTCCTGAGGTGGAGCAGAGGTGTTCTAGAAGGTGGCACAAATTGCAGTGATCAAATATGCAAACAGAGGCTTGCAATAACAAGGCAGTGGCATTTTCGGGTGAAGGATCAAGCATGCATGCATTCCTCGCTTCCCGGAATTGGCTAGTTAGTTTAATTAGCATTAGATTAAACATGTGTTGTAATTAATTAGTTGTAGCTAATTAAGTGTTTCAATAATTATTTAGTTTAACTAGTTATTCATTTTTGGTTTGTAATAGTTAGTTAACTAGAATAGTTAATTAGTTTCGGTTTGTAATAATTAGTTAGCTTAATTAGCGTAGCTAGTTGGTTAGCTTATTCATTTGGACCCTCCTTCGCGAGGGCGTAATGTTGTAATAAGTGTGCGTGCGTGTGTGTATATCTTCCAACCCCACGTCTTTCTCCCTTTTATTTAATCGCTTTCGATGGTTAGATTAGGGACATGTTTCAATTAGCATATCGCATGCTTGCATCCATTCATCTTGTCTTGCATGCACCGTGGCTCGGCACATCATTCAAACTGAATTGCCATTTCAATACTTTTTTGAATACGTGTTTAATCGCATGTTGTTCAAATCAATCATATGCCATATTAGTAGCCAAGCCTATTAATTGCATTATTACATGTGTTGCATTAGGCATCTTAACATAGTTAGGATCATGTATCTTTCTAACTAGTTTCTGTTTTGGCTTGGAGTACTCGATAAGTTTTTATGCTTTAGCATACTTGCACAAGTGTGAATGTTGCCATGATTAGCATGCTTGCCATGAGGCTATGTGCTTAAATGCTAAACTGCTTGAATGCCTGTGGAAGAAGGGTTGTTGTTTGAATTGGAACGATTCAATAAAATGTGCGTTTTAAGCCCACTTTGTTGAGTGGCAAATCATGTTTTAAGCCCACTTTGTTTGGTGGCAAATCCACATCTTTAAGCCCACTTGAGGTGGAAATTTCAAACCATTTTCGCAAACAAACATGAGTTGAATTGTTCCAAATTAAGCAAACTAGTCTATACTTGCTTGTGTGTGTCACATAGTAAAGCTAGCTTAATAGCCGGAATAAGAACACACAATGTTTATGAAATATCATATCATGATTAGTAGAGGCCGATCTTTGATCGGGCGAGCGGAGTTGCTCAATTCATGACCTTCCCCTCTCGTACCCAAGTTCCCGAGCCAAGGCAACTTTGGTGATGACGGACACGTGGCTTTCGGCACGAGTCAGGGTTTTCTAAATTTTTTCAAAAATAAAATATTTAGGTGGCGACTTTGTATCTGGCAAAGCAGTCCAATTTTGGCATTATTTGATTTAAAATCGATTTTTCAAAAAGGTTTGCTGGATTTGGACTCTTTAGTGTTTATCTATTTCACATTGCACTTGTGAGACTAGATTCATAACTGCGGGAGTCTGAACTGTAAGGCCTTTCTTTTCAAACCTTTCTGAAAGGCGGGGCGTGGAAAAAGGCGAGTCCACAAAGTGGTAAGGGTATTTTTAGAGTTTTGATGAATAATATTATTCACATTTCAGGAACTTGAGCTGATATACTGGAAGCAACCCAAATAGAAAAGCGCTGAAGGTTTTGGCTTTTTCATTTTCTTACATTCTTATAAATGAAGAAGATTATGTCCTCAAGCCATCAAAAGAGAGAAGGTTCTTTACCCTCCAGAAAATTACCTTTCAGCGGCTAATAATTAGTTCACCCAAACTACAAAAGAGGGTAAGTCCATCAAAACTATTTCCTATTTACTAACCACAACAAGAGAACAAGAAAAATAAAATTTAAAAATAGTGATGAGATGAAGGAGAAAACATGTAGCCGACCCCATTTGATGAGATTTAAGGCTTGGTTTGGTTTGGTTTGGTTAGGAAGCAAAAAACATGGTTTTCAAGATGTATAGAACCTCTAGTTGAAAGTGCATGGGATATATTCAAATGGAAATTCACCATAATAACCACATAACATTTCATATATTAATCTTTTCACAACATATCTTTTTTTTTTTTTTTTGGATAAATTATTTTCATAACGGATCTTAGAATTACGGTCCTTAAGAATACTCTGATCTATTTTTCCACAATCTATATTCCTACTTAGGTTTCATCTTCCTTTTTTTTCTTTCGGTAGAGGCATTCATGAATAAAACAAGCAGCATTCCATTTTAGGTTTATTCGTTGGTAATCCATGATCAACTTCCTTCCACAGCACCCTACCCCCAAGGGAAGTCAAATTCCCACTACCTTTATTGTAGGAAAGGGATTTTGCCTAACTTCAAGTTGTTAATTATATTCTTTATGGAAATTGAAGGAGCCAACCCCCCACCAACACAATATTATCCGCTTTGGGCATACCCTCACAGTTTTGTTCTTCCCTTAGGAAAAGGCCTTGTGCTAGTTAGAAGGAGGTAGTCAGCTTATAAGGTGGAATGTGGTACTTTCACAGAGTGATGTGGAATGCACTCACAGAAACAATAAACCAATTCAAGGAATTTCTAACACATGTATTCAATTAGTTCATAAAGATAAAACTCCAATGGTGTCACATAAGAAAAACTGACAAAACCAGACATACCAACACAATTGGTCACCAAACAAAACATATACTATGATCAGAAAAGAACAAAAAACGGTCAAAAACAAGTAAACCACAGAAAATAAGAAATCAAGCCAAAAAAGTTGTATCCAAATGCTAAGAATACTACCAAATCCAGATTTTGATATTTTGTCACATACCCATGTTATAGTCATTGCACCACACACCAAAAGAAAACTTGTCACCATCACATGCTTTACCCTGCAAATAGCACATAACGTAACAAAACACATGCCCTTTTAAGAAACTAATCGGAAGCAAGCTAATAATTTTATCAAATCATTCACTAATTTACTAAAACAAATTAAACATGAGATTCTACTTGAAAAATTACCTGTGACTAGCTGCATAGATGGAATATGGAAGAGAATAACAAGCAAGAATCAGAGCCTCTAGTATAGCAAAGCCAAGTGACAACCACCATCTGGAGAGATAAATTACCACACACAAAAAAAAGAAGTCAATATGGCTTGCAACCTTCATTGTAATAACCAATAACAGAATTGGCTATAAATAGCAAGGACTCTTATCACTGCTTGAAATGAATAACTAAACACACATATAACTCTTTATCTTTTCATGACCGTCCAAGCCTTCTTTCCGCAACTTCACCAAGGAGGGAACAATGTGACAAAGTACCAACAAACATGATTGGTCGTATAGTATTAGTATTGAATGACAAGTTCAATAGTGAAAAGGTAAAAGAAAAAATGAAGACAACAATCAAGTTAAGACATAATGAGCATGATGGGAGAAACTTTGGCAAATCACAATTTATATCCCTTGCACCTTCTTTTGCATATCGCAATTTATTTACAAACTGATCCAGAAATTTCAATTAGCAAATGGCAAAATTGTGTGTGCAAATCAAGGGAGCTAGCAATCTTCAATTTCAAAAATTACCACTCAATGCTAGTGCTACAACACATTTAACAAATTTACCAAGTGAATAAAAAATTAAGCACCCAAGAGAAAGCAATATTCAATTTTAAAAAATTACCATTCTCAACAAGTACTAGGGCTATAGGAGAAGTTAAAGATTCACTAGGTGACTAAAAAAATTAGACATCAAAAGCATTAGTGGAATCTAAAATCCGGGTAAATACAAAGCATGGTAGTCTCTTCTATGGCTTGGACATGAGTGAAAAAAGCCCCATAAAATATCATTTAAACTTTAATCAGCATTCTTTTATTAGCCAATGACCATCATGCATGCACCTAATTCAACCCATGAATTGCAAATTTGTCACGACCCAAACCCGGTACCCAAAGGTTTGGTGTCGCAACAAGATAAAAATAAAATAATTCTAAAATTTTTGTAGTGGTAGCACAATAGATAAATTAAATAAATTAAAATAAAATAATTGGGTACCAAAAGTTTATTAAAAAAAAACAAAAATAGTCATTTGGGCTTTTACTTTATTACAAGAGTCCAATCAGAAATACATATAGTAAAAAAAAAAGCAAAAAAATAAAAAAAAGAGAAAACACTGTGATTTATCCCTCATCTTGATCCTGCTCCTTAGTTATTTGTATCTCCCTATATTTTCGAAGCTCTCTCAGTCGTTCACTATTTATAAGTGGTAATTGCATGGTTTTTTACATGTGGCTTGCTTAAATTTGGCCACCTATCTAACAGGTGCCATTTTCCCCCCTTATCAAGCCTGGTGATTCACCTAGGCTCTATGGCTTGGTCACCATCCTATATTTTATGAGTATTTTGAATTACCACAATTTATTTTATATAATTTATGTTTTGTAGTTATCTTAATGTTTCAATTATGTGGATTATTTTCTAACCTCTATTTGCTTAAATAGAAAGTATTTGACAAAGATCTTGCAAACAATTATTTTCTGTAAGTGCCACTATGGGAGTCCCATGCCTTGGGGGACTTAAATAACCATTGGTCCCCTGTTTGGCGACTTTGTGGTCCTCTGTTTGTCATAGATCCATTGACCCCTGGTCTGATTGTCACTCCAGTGATCCCTGTTTTATTCTGTTCTGTACCGTGGTTATAGTTATTTACGTAATTTCTGTATTTTAGTTTCTGCCACTTAATTAATTTGTTTATTCAACTTAAATTATGTTAATGTTTTAGTTTAAATAACTATCCATGGTTATTTTGTGCCCTTATACTCACAGTATAATATTTCGCACTCTGCTATGTGCTTATAGCTGTTAGCCCTTTCAGGTGACGAGATTTAGCAGGATCAAGATGGGAGATAAATCACAGTGTTTTCTCTTTTTTTTTTTTTTTTTTTTACTATCTATATTTATGATTGGACTCTTGTAATAAAGTAAAAGCCCAAATGACTATTTTTGTTTCTTTTTAATAAAGTTGACGTACCTTTGTCCAGTAGTTCCTGGAGTTGAGTCTTTAGCTCCTTTAATTCTGTCATGGACATGCGGTAAGGGGCTTTTCAGATTGGTTGTATACCAGGTTGGGTTTCAATGGTGAATTTGATTTCTCGGTCAACCGGGGTACCAGGTAGGTCTTCAGGAAATACATTCGAGAATTCTCGAACCACAGGGACTGCATCAAGTATGGGGGCTTCTTGTTGAGTATCGATCACATAACATATACAACTACAACAACCTTTTCTTAGAAGCCATTGGGCTGTCATGAAGGATATAACACTTGGAGGGGGAGAGACTCCAGTTCCATCAAAGACAAGTTTGAGTTGGTTTGGTGACCAGAGGGAGACCTTTTTGGCTTCACAATCAATAGAGGCATGGTTGGCAGGCAACCAATCCATTCCTAAGATCACATCAAAGATACCAATGCTGAGGGGAATCAAGTCTACATGTAACTTTTAAGGATACAATACAAGATTTGTACACATCACAACTAAGGGCAGAATTACGAGAAGAAAAGACACAGACAATACATATCCTAAGGGTTCGGGTGTTGATATTAACTTGTAAGCAAAGTGTGGTGCAACAAAAGAATGAGTGGAACCAGAGTCAAAGAGAACATGAGCTACGTGAGAACAAATAGAAAGTGTACCTGACACAACATTCTTAGTAACTTCTGGATTTCCAAGCACCAGGGCAAAAGCTCTTCCTTGGCATTTTTGGTCCTTCCTCACTTCTCCAGGTATCGCGGGTTTTCAGACTGGTTCAGAGGGACCGGCTGTAGGATTGGCAAGCTTTGGACAATCTCTCAGCAAGTGGCCAACTTGGCCGCATCTAAAGCATGCTCCCGTGTCTCGACGGCGTTGTCCCCAATGAGTCTTCCACAAATAGAGCAAGTTGTAATGGTGCCACCTCTAGGATTGGTAGGACTTTGATTGCTTGAACTGGTTGTGCCCGTATTTACCCTCATGGGAGGCGCGACACCGAGTCTTCTGTTATCTCTTTCACAAGATTGCTTCCTTTGGCTTGGTTCTCCGGAGTGCAAGGCTTTAATCCCTTTTTCCGCAATGTATGCTCGATCCACCACCTCCGCATAGGTTGGTAGTTTCAAAACCTCTAGTCTGTCCTTGATTTCAACATCCAATCCTGCTTTGAATTTCCTGGCTTTTCGAGCTTTGGTGGGGATGATGTATGTTGCAAATCGAGCCAGTTGCATGAACTTGCTCTCATATTCAGCCACCGTCATGGTTCCTTGCCTTAGATGTATGAATTATGCCGCCTTTTGTTCCACAGTGAATCTGGAAAGTATTTTTCATAGAATACCTCCAAGAATCTTGCCCAAGTCATAATATCTTCTTTCTCCAGGATAAGAAGCCACTATTCTCGTGCATAGTCTTTGAAGGTGAATGTGGAGAAAGTCACCTTCTATCTTTCTGTGCAAGGTAGCGCGTGAAATTTTTTCCCCATATCTCTGACCTAAGCTTCTGCCACCAGTGGGTTTGTACTACCGATAAATGTGGTAGGTTTCAAGTCCTGAAACTGTTTTATTGTAGGTAGCTCTTCTCGTCATTCAGGCATTCTGTTACTTATGTTGGTTTGTAGGGCTCACAGAAAACTAGTAACTGTTCTTTCCATGATTTGCTCCATTGGGTTGGTACCGCTGACCGACGATCTGGTTCCATTTCCATCTTTAGCCATTACTATAAGGTGAAAATGGTTAGTGGAATAGCCATATATATATATATATATATTGAACCAATTGTTTCGAATTTAGTCATCGTAATATCATATTATGATTCACAAAGATCTTATAATAACACATATATCCAACGCATATGTCATTTACATAATACTTGTTTTACTTATGCAAAGAAAAGATGTTAGTACAACGTACTTAGATAATGGTCCAGAGTTAGTGTCTAATCCTACTGATACAAAAATTTTAGGATTAGACTAATCATGGTCATGTCACAAAAATCTCCTGGTCAGATGTCTAGAAGGGACCGTTAGGCCACTATGAGAACTGGCTCTGGAAAACTGGCCTATGAAATAACCCCGCGAACTAACTCTGCATGAGGGGCTAAAACTCCCACCCACTGAGCTCTACTCCAAAGCACCGCCATACTACCCGGACTATGTAGACAGGAATACCGTGATCATATCCCCAAAACTCCCGTCCGGTAATCCTCATCGATATCTCCAAGTATGATACACTGTCAGTGAAGTCCACAGTTAGGGTCTGGACAATGTGCTGTAGAGGAGGTGCCGTAGTGCGAATGTGGCTGCTAGGATATGCGTGTCCCCTCCTCTCTGCAAAGCGCAGGGGTAGAGATGCGACCAGAAAATGCGGCTCTCCTAGGTCCAGAGCAAGACCAACAATGTGGGTCGGCCCTATGTACCTCTCACGAGTGCTGTCTTGGCTAAGCCTCCAAAATAAGAAATCCTTATTGGGGTCGGCTTGCAAATATATAGGTCGCCCCATGAGTCGGTCAAGTGTTGGGTGGGATTGCCTGACAAGACTCTCCGAATCACCCCAGCCTTCTAATAGGTTCGGGATAAGATGAGCTCTTGGGGGCTTGAATCAGAATAACTCCATTAGGTTTGCCATGTCCTACAACATAGGAAGACTTAGCCTAGAAAAATGGTTTAATCATGTTAGACAAACTAATGTTTTTTTCTTTTTTTTGGTTTACCAAAACTATTACTCTGATACTACTTTTGTCACAACCTAAACCCGATACCTAAAGGTTTGGCGTTGCAACAAGACAATAAAAATAAAATAATTCTAAAATTTTTGTAGTAGTAGCGCAACGGATAAATTGAATAAATTAAAATAAAATAAATGTGTATCAAAAGTTTATTAAAAAGAGATAAAAATAGTCATTTGGGCTTTTATTTTATTACAAGAGTTCAATCAGAAATACAGAGAGTACAAAAAAAAAGAAGAAAACACAGTGAATTATCCACCATCTTGATCTCGCTAAATCTCGTTACCTGAAAGGGATAACAGTTATAAGCACATAGTAGAGCGAGAAATATTATACTGTGAGTATAGGGACACAAAATAGCTATGAATAGTTATTTAAGCTAAAATATTAACATAATTTAAGTTGACTAAACAAATTAATTAGGTGGTCGAAACTGAAATACAGAATTTACGTAAATAACTATAACCACAGTATAAAACAGAACAAAACAAGGGTCACTGGATTGACAATCAAAACAGGGGTCAATGGAGTGACAATTAGAATAGGGGTCAATGGATCCATGACAAACAAAGGACCACAAAGTGGCCAAATAGGGGCCATTGATTATTTAAGTCCCCCAAAGTATGGGACTCCCGTGGTGGTACTTACAGAAAATAATTGTTTACAAGATCTTTGTCAAATACTTTCTAAATTTTAAACAACACATCCATGGGTTTCAATTTAAGCAAATATGGATCAGAAAATAATCCACGTAATTAAAATATTAATATAATTTATAAAACACAAATTGCATAAAATAAGTTATGGTAACTCAAAATATACGCAAAATATATTATGGTGACTCAAGGTATAATATAACTCACCTTACTATTGACCCTTAGCCTTCACTTTTCCATGATTGTCTCGTTATTCTCTGCTAGTAGCAACTAGCACGCTGCTCCTTAGATTTTTGTATCTTTCCTCTATATTTTTGAGATCCCTTAGTTGCTGCTTATTTATAGGCGGTGATTGCATGGTTTCAAATTAAGTGGGTTGCTCAAACTTGGCCACCTGTCTAACAGGTGCCATTTCTCCCTTCCTCCCCGTGACCATTACGTGGCCTAAGCTGATGAATTACTTAGTCACCATTCTATTTATTAGGATGGTGATAAACCACCATTTTTTTTTCCCTTAACCTTTGATTTAATTCGCATTAGGCCCAAGGTTTTAATAATCTAATTAGATTACATTTTATGACCAACAACCATAACATTAATTATTTTATTTTATTGGTTATGGTATTATTTACATATTTAGGGTGTATTATATATATATATATATATATATTTTATTCATGAGTAATTGATCTAATCGCGATATTGAATTAAATTAAAAATTCGGGTGTCGAAAATATAGGGAGATACAAATAACTAAGGAGCAGCGTGCTAATAGTGAGGAGTTTATAGTAGGAAAGTAAAGGCTAAGGGTTGATATTAATGTGAATTATATTATACCTTGAGTTACCATAATATGTTTTCTGTATGTCTTGAGTCACCATAATATATTTTACGAATATTATGAATTACCACAATTTATTTTATATAATTTATGTTCTATAGTTATATTAATGTTTCAATTATGTGGATTATTTTCTGACATCTATTTGCTTAAATGGAAACACATGGATATGTATGTTTAAATTTTAGAAAGTATTTGACAAAGATCTTGTAAACAATTATTTTCTGAAAATACCATCACAGGAGTCCCATGCCTTAAGGGACTTAAATAACCATTGGCTCCCGTTTGGCCACTTTGTGGTCCTTTGTTTGTCATGGATCCATTGACCCCTGTTTTGATTGTCACTCTAGTGACCCCTGTTCTATTCTGTTCTGTACCATTGTTATAGTTATTTACGTAATTTCTGTATTTCAGTTTCTGTCACTTAATTAATTTGTTTATTCAACTTAAATTATATTAATGTTTTAGCTTAAATAACTATCTATGGCTATTTTGTGCCCATATACTTACAGTATAATATTTCTCACTCTGCTATGTGTTTATAGCTGTTACCCCTTTCAGGTGACGAGATTTAGCAGGATCAAGATGGGGGATAAATCACAGTGTTTTCTTCTTTTTTTTTTTTTTTTTTTCTTTTTTACTATTTGTATTTCTGATTGGACTCTTGTAATAAAGAAAAAGCCCAAATGACTATTTTTATTTCTTTTTAATTATCTTTTGGTACCCAATTATTTTATTTTAATTTATCTGTTGCGCTACCACTACAGAAATTTTAGAATTATTTTATTTTTATCTTGTTGCGACACCAAACCTTTGGGTACCAGGTTTGGGTCGTGACAAAAGTGGTATTAGAGCTATGATTTTTTAAAATAAAAATAGTATATGTTTTTGAATTTTTCTGTAAAATTATTCACATTATTTGCAATTCACATTATTTCAATTGAAAGTTATTTCAAAAAAAATATATATATACCAGCTATTTTATTTTTATCTTGTTGCGACATTAAACCTTTGGGTATCAGGTTTGGGTCGTGACAAAAGTGGTATTAGAGCAATGATTTTTTAAAATAAAAATAGTATATGTTTTTGAATTTTTCTGTATAATTATTCACATTATTTGCAATTCACATTATTTGAATTGAAAATTATTAAAAAATATATATATATACCAACTAAAGCAAAATCTTAGTTTGTCTAATGCAAGTAAACCATGTTATACATATGTCTAGGCTAAGTTTTCCTTGTGTTGTAGGAAATGGCCAATCTAATGGAGTTATTTTGGTTCGAGCCCCCAGGAGCTCATCTTATCCCGAACCTATTAGAAGGCTGGGGTGATTCGGAGAGTCTTGTCAGGCAAGTTCACCCGACACTTGACCGACTCATGGGGTGACCCATATATTTGCGGGTTGACCCCGATGAGGATTTCTTATTTCGGAGACTTAGCCAAGGCAGCACTCGTGAGAGGTACATAGGGTCGACCCACGTTGTTGGTTTTGCTCAGACCTAGGACAGCCGCATTTTCTGGTCGCACCTTTACTCTTGGGCTTCGCGGAGAGGAGGGGACACACATACCTCAGCAGCCACATTCGCACTACGACACCTCTTCTACAGCACATTGTCCATACCTCAGCTGTGGACTTCACTAACAGTGTATCATACCTGGAGATACCAGTACGAATCACCGGACGGGAGTTTTGGGGTTATGATCATGGTATCCCTGTCTACATAGTCCAGGTGGTATGGCGTTGCTTTGGAGTAGAGCACAATGGGTGGGAGTTTGAGTCCCTTATGCAGGGGGAGTTTGCGGGGTTATTTCATGGCCCAGTTTTCTAGAGCCAGTTCTCATGGTGGCCTAACGGTCCCTTCTAGACGTCCGACCAAGAGATCTTTTTTGTGACCTGACCATGATTAGTCTAATTCTTCTGTTTTTGTATTAGTAGGATTAGGCACTAACTCTTGACTGTATTCTAAGTACATTGTACTACTACATTTTTCTTTTGCATAAGTGAAAATTATATATGTACTGTTATAATATCTTGTGAATCATCGATATGATATTGTGATAATTAAATGATTCAAAAAGAAAAAAAAAAAGGAAGTCCACTAATTGTTTTCACCTTGCAGTAATGGCTAATGATGGAAATGGAACTGGATTGTCGGTTAGCGGTACCGACCCAATGGAGCAAATTATGGAAAGAGCAGTTACCAGTTTTCTGCGAGCCTTACAAACCAACATAAGTAATGGAATGCCTGAACGATGAGAAGAGCCAACTACAATAAAACAGTTCTCGGACTTGCAACCTACCATATTTACCGGCAGTACAGACCTACTGGTGGCAGAAGCTTGGGTCAGAGATATGGAGAAAATTTTCCGCGCACTACCTTGCACAAAAAGACAAAAGGTGACTTTCGACACATTCACCTTCAAAGACGATGCACAAGAATGGTGGCTTCTTACCTTGGTGAAAGAAGATATTATGACTTGGGCAAGATTCTTGTAGGTATTCTATGAAAAATACTTTCCAGATTAACTGCGGGAACAAAAGGTGGCAGAATTCATACATCCAAGGCAAGGAACCATGACGGTGGCTGAATACGAGAGCAAGTTCACACCATTGGCTTGGTTTGCGACATACGTCATCCCTACCGAAGCTCGAAAAGCCAGGAAATTCGAAGCAGGATTGGATGCTGAAATCAAGGACAGAATGGAGGTTTTGAAACTACCAACCTATGTGGAGGTGGTGGATCGAGCATACATTGTGGAAAAAGGGATTAAATCCTTGCGCTCCGGAGAACCAAGCCAAAGGAAGCGATTTTGGGAAAGAGATAACAGAACACTCCGTGTCGCGCCTCCCAAGAGGATAAATACGGGCACAACTAGTTTAGCCAGTTCAAGCAATCAAGGTCCTACCAATCCCAGAGGTGGCACCATTCCAACTTGCTCTACTTGTGGAAGGACTCATTGGGGACAATGCTGTCAAAACACGAGAGCATGCTTTAGATGCGGCCAAGTTGGCCACTTGTTGAGAGATTGTCCAAAGCTTGCCAACCCTACAGTCGGCCCCTCTGATCCAGTCCGAAAACCCGTGGTACTTGGAGAAGTAAGGAAGGACCAAAAAGGCCAAGGAAGAGCTTTTGCCCTGGTGCCTAGAAACCCAGAAATTATTGAGAATGTTATGTCAGGTACACTTTCTGTTTGTGCTCACTTAGCTCATGTTCTCTTTGACTTTGGTTCCACTCATTCTTTTGTTGCACCACACTTTACTTCCAAGTTAATATCAACACCCGAACCCTTAGGATATGTATTGTCTGTGTCTTTTTCTTCTGGTAATTCTGCCCTTAGTGTTGATGTATACAAATCTTGTACTGTATCCTTAAAAGGTGAAACCTTACATGTAGACTTGATTCCCCTCGGCATTAGTATCTTTGATGTGATCTTAAGAATGGATTGGTTGGCTGCCAACCATGCCTTTATCGATTGTGAAGCCAAAAAGGTCTCCCTCTGGTCACCAAACCAACTCGAGCTTGTCTTTGATGGTACTGGAGTCTTTCTCGCTCCATGTGTTATATCTTTCATGACAGCCCAACGGCTTCTAAGAAAGGGTTATTGTAGTTGTATATGTTATGTGACCGATACTCATCAAGAAGCCCCCATACTTGATGCAATCCTTATGGTTCGAGAATTCTCGGATGTATTTCCTGAAGACCTACCTGGTACCCCGGTTGACTGAGAAATCGAATTCACCATTGAAACCCAACTTGGTACACAACTAATCTCAAAAGCCCCTTACGGCATGTCCATGACAGAATTAAAGGAGCTGAAAACTCAACTCCAAGAACTACTGGACAAAGGTTTCATTCGGCCTAGTACCTCACCTTGGGGAGCTCCAGTACTATTCGTAAAGAAAAAGGATGACTCGATGAGATTATGCATCGATTACCGAGAGCTGAACAAAGTCACCATAAAAAATCGGTACTGTCTTCCACGAATCGATGACTTGTTCGATCAACTGCAAGGCGCCCAAGTATTCTTGAAAATTGACTTACATTCTGGCTACTATAAACTAAAAGTCAAAACGGAAAGCATCGAAAAGACTGTCTTCAGGACCCGTTACGAGCACTACGAGTTTGTCGTCATGCCATTTGGCATCATAAATGCTCCAGTGGCCTTCATGGACCTCACGAATTGAGTGTTAAAACCCTGTCTTGACGAGTTCGTCATTGTCTTTATTGATGAAATTCACATATACTCCAAATCGCCAGAAGATCATGAACACCACTTGCGAAGAGTTCTATAGACACTATGTGATTACAGGCTTTTTGCCAAGTTGAAGAAATGTGAATTCGGGATCACTAGTGTACACTTCCTCGGTCACGTCATTAACAAAGACGGCATCTCAGTTGACCCCCAAAAGGTTGCTGCAATCGTGGATTGGCCGCAACCTACTAACGTGTCCGAGATTCGAAGCTTCTTGGGTCTAGCTGGCTATTATCGACGCTTCGTGTAAGATTTCTTGAAGATAGCGTCACCCTTGACCCAGCTAACTCAGAAGAATACACCCTTTAAATGGATGGACAAGCAGGAACGTTGCTTCGAAGAATTGAAGAACATACTTGTGACGGCTCCTACACTAGCACTCCCCGCGGAAACAGAAGGGTTTGTAATTTATAGTGATGCCTCATATAATGGTTTGGGTTGCGTTCTTATGCAAAATGGGATGGTCATTGCATATGCCTCACGTCAACTAAAGACCCATGAGAAGAACTACCTGACCCACGATCTGGAATTAGTCGCAGTAATCTTCGCCCTCAAAATTTGGTGTCACTATCTCTACGGAGCAACTTGCGAGATTTACATTGATCACAAGAGTCTTAAATATCTGTTTACACATAAAGGATTGAATGTGAGGCAACGACGATGGCTAGAATTTATGAAGGACTACGATGTGGAGATCCATCACCATCCAAGCAAAGCTAACGTGGTAGCAGACGCGTTTAGTCGAAAGATTACCAGAAGTTTGGCATGTACCCTTGTTCCCCGCAAAATCAATGGACTGCTTGCCAACATAATTGTGGAACCCATATTGATTGAAGAAATTAGAGCACGCCAATGTGAAGACAAACTTTTGAAGAAAAAGTACGAGGAACAAAGAAGCACGCCTGATCTTGACTTTACGATGAGCAATGGGATGCTAAAATTTCAGAATCGAATTTGCGTACCTGATCTTCTAGAACTCAAAAAGAAGATATTGGTAGAAGCTCATAGCTCAAGATTAGCGATCCACCCTGGCCATACAAAGATGTATCACAATCTGAAAGAACACTATTGTGGATAGGAATGAAAAAAGACATAGCAAGCCACGTCTCCAAATGCCTGCATTGTCAACTGGTTAAAGCAGAACATCAGAGACCTGTAGGAATGTTACAACCACTCCCTATTCCTGAATGGAAATGGGGGCACATTACTATGAACTTTGTGGTCAGGCTACCGCAATTAGTCTTGAAGAATGATGCAATATGGGTTATCGTAGATCAATTGACGAAGTCAGCGCATTTTCTACCAATCAGAATCACGCACTCCCTAACTAAGTTCGTCACTCTATACATTAAGGAAATCATTTGGTTGACGGTACCCCAGTTTCAATCATAATTGATAGAGACCCTCGCTTCGTGTCTTACTTCTGTTACAAATTGCAAGAAGCTTTGGGAACCACTCTAAAGTTTAGCACGGCTTATCACCCGCAAACTGAAGGGCAATCTGAAAGAATAATCCAGACTTTGGAAGATATGTTACGTGTGTGTATGCTAGACCTTAAAGGTAATTGGGATGATCACCTACCTTTGGTAGAGTTCCCCTATAATAATAGTTACCATGCAAGTATTGGAATGGCACCATATGAGGCACTGTATGGAAGGAGATGTCGATCACCTCAATGTAGGATGGAAGTCGAAGACAGGAAACTATTAGGCCCCAAAATCATGCAAATTACAAGTGACAAAATTTAACTCATCCAACAGCGAATTCATATTTGCCTAGAGCTGCTAGAAAATCTATGCAGGTACACGGAGATGGACTTAGAATTTCAAATAGATGATCATGTGTTCCTAAAGATCTCACCCACAAAAGGGGTTATCCGATTTGGAAAGCGGGGAAAGTTAAATCCACGTTACATCGGGCCATTTGAGATATTAGAAATGATTGGTCCTGTTGCATATCACCTTGCACTATCACCTGAATTGTCCAATGTCCACAATGTGTTCCACGTTTCGATGCTTCGGTAGTACCTTCAAGATCCAGAGCATGTTGTTGATTACAAGGACCTGGAAGTTCAAGAAGATCTCTCTTATGAAGAACAACTAATGTAGATCCTTGATTATCGTGATCAAGTTCTTCGAAACAAGACTATACCTCTCATCAAAGTCTTAATGAGAAACCATTGTGTCGAAGAAGCAACATGAGAAACTGAAAGCCAAATGCGAGCCAAGTACCCACACCTCTTCGAAAAGCAAGGTATGACACGTTTGAGGACAAACTTCTTTTCAGGGGGGAGATATGTGACACCCAAATTTTTAATTTAATTCAATACCGTGATTAGATCAATTACTCATGAATATAATATATATATATATAAATAGTAATAATAATAATAATACACCCTAAATATGTAAATAATATCGTAACCAATAAAATAAAAGAATTAATGTTATGGTTGTGGGTGATAAAATGTAATCTAATTAGATTATTAAAACCTTGGGCCCAATGCGAATTAAATCAAAGGTTAAGAAAAAAAAAAAGGTGGTTTATCACCATCCTAATAGATAGGACGGTGACTAAGTAATTCACCAGCTTAGGCCACGTAATGGTCACGTGGAGGAAGGGAGAAATGGCACCTGTTAGATAGGTGGCCAAGTTTGAGCAACCCACTTAATTTGAAACCATGCAATCACCGCCTATAAATAGGGAGCAACTGAGGAATCTCGAAAATATAGAGGAAAGATACAAAAATCTAAGGAGCAGCGTGCTAGTTGCTAGTAGCAGAGAATAACGAGACAATCATAGAAAAGTGAAGGCTAAGGGGCAATAGTAAGGTGAGTTATATTATACTTTGAGTCACAATAATATATTTTACGTATATTTTGAGTTATCATAATTTATTTTACGTAATTTATGTTTTATAAATTATATTAATATTTCAATTACGTGGATTATTTTCTGACTCATATTTGCTTAAATTGAAATCCATGGATGTGTTGTTTAAATTTTAGAAAGTATTTGACAAAGATCTTGTAAACAATTATTTTCTGTAAGTACCATCACGGGAGTCCCATAGGGAACTTAAATAACCATTGGCCCCTGTTTGGCCACTTTGTGGTCCTCTGTTTGTCATGGATCCATTGACCCCTGTTCTGATTGTCACTTCATTGACCCCTGTTCTGTTTTGTTCTATACCGTGGTTATAGTTATTTACGTAAATTCTGTATTTCAGTTTCGGCCACCTAATTAACTTGTTTAGTCAACTTAAATTATGTTAACGTTTTAGCTTAAATAACTATCCATGACTATTTTGTGCCCCTATACTCACAGTATAATATTTCACACTCTGCTATGTGCTTATAGCTGTTACCCCTTTCAGGTGACGAGATTTAGGGGGATCAAGATGGGGGATAAATCACAATGTTTTTTTTTTTTTTTTTTGTGTACTATATGTATTTTTGATTGGACTCTTGTAATAAAATAAAAACCCAAATGACTATTTTTGTCTCTTTTTAATAAACTTTTGGTACCCATTTATTTTATTTTAATTTATTCGATTTATCTGTTGCGCTACTACTATAAAACTTTTAGAATTATTTTATTTTTATTGTTTTGTTGCGACGCCAAACCTTTGGGTACCAGGTTTGGGTCGTGACACGCTCCATAGCTTACAAACTCATAGCCGACCTCTCAGACTCCAACAAAGGCACTAGAGATAACTACCTGATTATCTTGGGCAATTGGAAATTTGTGCCTGATGATGATTTTCATCTCTACTCTTTGCACTGAGGAGTTTTTAGAGAGGACGAGGGTAAGAATTTTGTCAAAATCCCGTTCTTGTTACACTTATGCACTTATCTATCATATTCATTTTGATGTTTCGTCTTGTTTTTACAGCTCTTCCTTAGCTGAGCAAATCAGTCCGACAGTCCTACATCCCTAGCCGAGATCTAAAACGGCTCTTGGACCTGCCCATCGAGAAATGCAAGGTCCCCGTTCTCCTAAACTACGTGTCGACGTATCGTTCTTCGTTTCCCGACGTCCCAAAAAGCAAGACATCAACTTCCACTTAACTAGCCACTTCTTCCCCAAGGCCAGATCAGGCATCAACGTTTGATCCAGCCAACGAGCCATCCACATCGGCTCCCGCCCAACACCTTCCACCATTGCACCGTAAATGCCGTTGCCGATTTCCGAACGTTCCTGCTAGCAAAACGCGTAGCCAAAAGTGCTGAGGTTCAGATACACCAAGTTACGATCTAGTGAATCCTTCACTAGCCCTTATGGCATTTAAACTCGGCATCGGAGTAACCTTCTCTGCCACCTCCGAAGAGATGGGTTACAAACAAGTAGTGGCCGAGGACCTTCTTGCCGGATTACCTGAGATCATCACTGTCCAATCCACGCCATCCCCTCAGTCTGTTTAGAAGCCTAAGAGGGTAAAAAAGGCCAAGGCCAAAGCCAAAGTCACCACTATACCTTTAGATTCTGAAAAGGATCTTGAAGACATAGTCCCAATATCCAAATTGGTTGACACTAAGAAAAGGCCAGCCGAGGCCGAATTGGCCGACGCACCGCCATCAAAGAAGCCGAGGTTTGAGGGTCCAGAGGGTGGGAGCAGTTTCTGCCCTGAGGACACTTGGGTGTCCGAGGTCTTGGTTGGAGACTGTCATCTCAAGGCCAGTGATAGCGTCGTTGAGAGTTTGGAGGTTGGCGCTGCGTTATCCACAGTCGTGCTTCTGCCAACCGACATGAATCATTTGGCCGACTTCAATCAATATGAAAACTTTTCCATGATGATGCGGCATTCGGTCTTGGTAAATCCCTTTTATCTCTCTATTCAGTTTTTATTTCAGACTTTTATACTTAACCAAATTTTGCTAATTTGTTTATTCTCTTGCAGGCTATCCAGCACACTCATTCTCATGCAGTCAAAGCTGAGATGGTGAAGAAGTACCTTGCCAAGAAGACCCAAGAGGCTGTGAGTTTTCTTTCTTTACTTAACAAGGCCGAGGTTAGGATCAAGAATCTGATGGACAAGGCCAGCGCTGCCAAGGCAGCTCAGAACAAAGCCAAGGCCGCAACCAAAATTACCAAGGCCGCCAAAGTCAGAGCAGCCAAAGCCAAAGCTAAACTCAAAGAGGCCCTTGAGACAAAGGAGGCCGATAAAAAGGCCGTGGACGAGAAGGCGCATTTCGAGGGGCAAGCCGATGTTCAGGACCAGTATAAAAAGCAAGTTAATCTGTCCTGCAACAAATGTTACTACCTTGGGTGGATGGTAGCGCTGAAAAAACTATATGTCCTTGACGACTTGCCACTTCAGAATATCAGCCAACTCGATGTGTCTTTCCCTCCCTCCTCTGCCGAGTCCGAGGAAAAAGAAGAAAACAAGGAAGCCGACGTCGAGGTGGCCGAAGAGCAAGCTGGCACAGAGGTTGCTGCTAAGGTGAAGTCCCTAACTTTGAATGATCAGATCCTAGATCTGACTGAGGAGGATGGGAACGAGGTCTCCAAGAGAATTTTGCCAAAGAAAAACACCATGTCCGAGGCCGAGGTTCTTGCTGCTGAAAGAAGTCTCGACCAAACACTGCAAGAGATCGATGTCGAGGTCGCTACCGAAGCCGAGGCTAGGACAAGCAAGAATAATGATCCTCAAACTAGTACTTAGGATTTTTTCTTTGAAGTTGTACTTTTTCCTCTTTCAGTTGTATTTTGAATAACTTTTGTTTTGTCTGGCCGATGTGTCTTCTAAATGTAGTTGAACAACTTCTTACTTTTCAATGCAAGCTCTATTTTTGTCTTAGTGTTTGAATACTTCTTTATATATGCTCATTGTCTTTATCTCTTGTATGTTTGCATACTTAGATTTTTTTTCTTCTCTTCTTTCCAAGTCTGACAGCTTGGTTTCTCAGCTCGGATCACAATGCCTCTGATACATTGTCTCGGATTAGAACTGAGCAATCATCTCAAATAGTATCTAACATTTATCTTGGATAACTTCAACTTGTAAAATTTTTCTAAAAATTTTCACAAGTGTTATACTCATTCATGCTTCCTGCCCCCCTAATGTGAACCTAAATATCTCTTATGTTCACATTAAGGTTGCATCGCCTGGTGCTTGTCTAAGTTTAATTTAGACACTCACGACCGAGGTCATCGCATTTGGCTCACCCAAACTAAACACTTAAGGCTTGCCCTTAGTGTACCGAGAGTACTAGCTACCTCGACTTTTCGCACAAACCAACCATAACATGGATAGTTTCGCCTTGTTTCGCTTTGAAACATTGCTTCATGCTTAGTTGAACTCTACCACTATGGTAAGTCTAAGTTAGCTGCCTTGTTCATCCTGGGAACATCGCCTTGTTTCTCATTAAAACATTGCCTTGTACTTAGTTCAACTCTACCATCATGGCAAGTCTACGTCATTCTCCTTATTCACCACGGGAACATCCCCTTTTACTTAGTTCAACTCTGTCGTCATGGCAACTCTAAGTTATTCACTTTGTTCACTGCGGGAACATCGCCTTTTACTTAGTTCAACTTTGCCATGGCAAGTCTAAGTTAATCTCCTTGTTCATTATGGGAACATTGCCTTGTACTTTCTTTGTCGTATCTCGCAATCACAACTTTCAACAATATTTTGTAAAACCAAAAATCAATACTAGTATTTATTAATACTTCGGCTAAAATCAATTCAAATTACAATGATAAAAGGAAAAAAAAAATCAAACAATCAGTGATAGAAAAATTTCAGGTTGCTGGTATTCCAAGGTCTTGGCAATTCCTTGCCATCGATGCTTTCAAGCCGATATGCGCCATTGCTTGCGGCCAAGATGATGCCATATGGTCCTTCTTAGTTGGGGCCAAGCTTGCCCTCTCTAGGATTCTTCTTGTTGCCGACGACCTTCTTTAGGGTGAGGTCTCCTATTTGAAACTTTCTAGGATTGACCTTCTTGTTGTATGCTCTAGCATGTTGTTGTTGGTATGCCTTCAGCCAAATTGTTACTCTTTCTCTTCTCTCTTCAATAAGGTCAAGATCTAAGGCAAGGAATGCCTCATTTACTCTCCACTCCCTGGGTTCTGAGTTCAAGAATGTCAATCTCCAATGAAATGACAACCTCTGTGCTATAAGCCATGGCAAAAGGAGACTCGCTAGTAGATCTTCTTGGCGTAGTCCGATATGCCCATAAGACATTAGGTAGTTCCTCCGCCCACTTACCCCTAGCAACTTCCAACCTTTTCTTGATTCCATCCAAGATGGTTTTGTTTGACGCTTTGGCTTAACTATTGCTCTGGGGAAAACTGGGAGTTGAATATACTTCTTAATCTTGTACTTCGCACAAAAGTTTTTGATTAGCTTGCTGTCGAACTGGGTACCATTGTTTTCCATAATGGCTCTCAGAATCCCAAATCTTGTGATTATATTTTTCCAGATAAAGTTCTTCACATCTATATCTCGAATTTTGGCTAGAGGTTCAGCCTCTACCCATTTTGTGAAGTAATCCGTTGCTACAAGCAAGAACTTCCTCTATCCAGTTGCCTGGGACAGTTGCCCAACGAGATCCATGCCCCATTGGGCAAATGGCCAAGGACTGGATACCGGGTTCAAATCTGCAGCTAGTTGATGTATCAAAGGTGCAAACCTTTGACATTTCCTTACATAGGCTTCGGCATCTTTTTGCATGTATGGCCACTAGTATCCCTGTGATATAGGCCTGTAAGCAAATGATCTGCCCCTTGCATGGCTTCCTCATACTCCCTTATAAATCTTGTACAAAAAGTCCTCTACTTGGGATAGGTGTACACATTGCAGTAGAGGTCCAGTAAAAAACTTCTTGTACAGATGGCCTTCTGCTGACAAACAAAACCTGGACAATTTCAGTCTGATCTTGTGGGCTTCCCTTCTATCTTTTGGGAGCTTGTCATCTCTTAGGAACATGACTATGGTGTACATCCAACTTAGACCCAACTCCATGCACATTGCTTTATACTCTATTATTAGAGGCTTTATACTTGGGCCTAACAGATAATCCACCATAATTGTTCTTGGCTCGCCAGACTTTATAGCACCAGCAAGGTTTGCTAGGGTGTCAGCATGACTATTGTCATCTTGGCTAACCTGCTGCAGACTGCAGCTTTGGAATTGTTCTAGTAGTTTGATGACATTCTTGACATTGGCCACCATTCTCTCATCTTGGGATGTGTACTCACTCGTTGCTTGGTTTATAATGAGTTGGGAGTCGCAAAAAACTACCTGTAGACACCCCATTTTTGACCGCCCGCAAGACTTTGGCTCTTTGCCCTGAGCACTCCATGATGAAAACTACATTGCGCATGGTTCGAATTCTCATCGAAGGAACCTAAGTTCAAGCTCCAAAAACAATCCCAAACCCTTCATATTCGTATTGTTCTTACCCCAGAAATTCATTTTTTAACATTGTGCCACCCTACACTGAGTTTAAAACAGAGGAACATGGGAGCACATTGGGAGCCGGTCGTACTATATTGGAAGCCGACCGTGGCCATTGAGAGCCGGCCGGCTCTCTTTGGCAAGAAACACTATTTGGGCGGGAATCAGCTAGCTATCCCATTTTGAAGATATTTTTGACCTATTTTGCTCAAATTCTATAAATATGAGCATATATCTCAGTGTTAGAGGTTGGAAAAAATTCAAAGAAGCTAAATAACCCTTGAAAGCTCCTTCTTCTTGTGCAAGCTAACTTTGAGGTATTTGATCATCCATACACCATATCTATACCATATATAACCTTGGAGCAAGAACTTAGAACCTTGGTTGAGCTTTGTGAGTCACAATTCAAGCTTAAGAGTGTGCTTGGACCAAGTTTGGTTCACAAACAAGAGCTTACCCTCTTCAAGAGGTATAAGCTTACAACCTTTCTCTTGCTCTCATTTCTATCTTTCTCTACCTATTTCTTGTGTTTTTATATTGTTTTGATCCTATTTCAAGTGTTGGAACTTGGGTTTGAATAGCTACCAAAGGGTAGAGAGGGGTAACACCCTTTCTTGCACTCTACTTCATAGCTCACACCCTTGTTTTACACTATTTTCTTTGCCTTTCAAACTAATTTTCAAAGTTTAAAAAGACTGGAAAACATGGTTTAAAGTCTCAAAATGTGGAGGGGTTGACCACCTCTCATAGTCTTTGTTTACTAGTTTAGTGTCTTCTTGCTTTTGTCTATCTTTTTTGTGCACTTTTAACACATTTTTGGCCATTGTTTTTTTGCATATTTGGGGCTATTTAGGGCTGTCCTAATTTATTAAATTAGTTTATGCTTTGAATAGTTGCTTGTTATCTTGTACGTCCTCATAGCTTCGGTTGTTTAGGCCTTAGACACCGAGTTGTTTGAGTTGATAGCTTTATTTGTTTAATTTCTATGTTTGAAGAGTCCCATTTTAATAATCAATCTCGCATGGTCATCTTTGCAACCTCCCTCTTTTCTTCTTTTATTTTGTTTGAGAGTTATTTCAAACGATTGACGGTTATTCAAGGCATGGGAAAGAGACCTATGCTCAATGGCTTAGTCTCTACAGAGGTTCATCGTCAAGGCATAGGCTCTCTGTCATGCCAAGAATCACTTCTCGTTTGATATCCCTTCTCATTTAGTGGACTTAACCATCACTTTGGACAAATTGATCAAAAAATGGCAAGGATTAATAAAATTTACCTAAAATCAATGAAACCGACATAAAGAAAATGTTAAGAGTCGGTTGGATTCGGCCGAATGTTATGCCAAGTCCATCGTTCCGAGAATTGTCACTTATCAATCCATGATACGTTGATAAGATTCGGTGCGTGTCTACTTTCCTCTTTGAGCCTTCATGATAGGAGGGAAGGGCGGGCGGTTTTTCATTGCATTTATTAAATTTTGTCCAAATGTGCTCGAAATCATCAAGCCATCAAATTGCGCTTATTGGTGGTTTCGGACTCAAAATTGTTCTTCTCTTGAGTTCCCCATGACAGAGAAGGGCAGAAGGGATAAACAGGGCCTAGAAAGGCTTTGTCTGCACTGTTCTCACCTCAAAGCACAAAAGCATTTTTGGCACAAAATTAGGGTACGGCCGGCTCTTTTTGGACCCCGCTGGATCTCATTTGGGGCCGGCCGGCTCCCAATGCTTAGTATAGAGAGACCTTTTGGCAGAAATAGAGGGCAGTGGCAGAGGGTGAGGCAGAGCAATCTGGGCAGACAGAGCAGCTTCTGGACACTGTGCATACGATCATTGTGCCTCATTGATTGTTCGTATTAATATTGTCGTGGTAATTATTATTGATGTAATTATCATTGTTGTAATTATTCTTGTTGTAATTATTGTTGTTCATATTATGTTGAGGTAATTGTTGTAGTATTCTTGTTGTAATAACTTAGAAAGCTAGTTGATAGTTAGCTAAGTAGTATTCATTTGAATTTGTAATAATTAGTAAATTCGGACACTTGGACACTCATTCGGACTCTCTTGCACGAGGGCAAAATATGTAATAATTGTGTATGTTTTCCAATCCCATTTCTTTCTCATTTTTATTTTCCCGCTTATGATGGATAGAATAGTATATCATATTTCATTTAGCATTTCCCATGTTTTCATACACTTGTCTTGCATACATTAGGGTTCGGCTCATCATACTAACCAATATCAATTTCAATTTCATTGTTTGAAAACATGATTTATCACATGTTTTTGAATCATATACCATGCTCATAGCCGAGCCTATTAAAAATTACATAATGTGTGTGTCACATTAGTCATATTGCGTTAAGTTAGGAGCACGCATGCTTTCTAATTATTTTGCTTTGTTCGGCTCGCCTTAGAGTACTAGGTGAGCGTTTATTGTTTTAGCATATCGCATGAGTGTGATTGTTGCCATATCAAACATGCTTTCCATGAGGCTAATTTCTTAAATGATATAACTATTTGAATGCCTGTGGATGAAGGCTAATTGCTAAAATTGGGATGAATTGATTAATGTACATACAAATTCATTTTTTTAAGTGATGCGTATTCAAAATAATTTTCAAATAAACATAAAATCAAAGTGTTCTAACTTTTGCAAATTAGTCTATACTTGTGTGCATCACATAGTAAAAATAGCTAATAATCGGAACAAGAGCATATAATGTAAATAAAAATCACATCATGATTAGTAGAGCTCGATCTTTGGTCGAGTGAGTGGGGTGCTCAATTAATGACCTTCCTCTCTCATACGTAAGTTCCCGAGCCGAGACACTTTGGTGATGACAGATAAGTGTTCTTTGGCACGAGTCACGGGTTTCCTAAATTTTCCAAAAATATTTAGGTGGCGACTCTGAGATCTCGCAAAGCAGTTCATTTTTGGCATTTGATTCAAACATCGATTTTCCAAAAGAATTGTAGGATTTAGACTCTTTTTGTGTTTTCACTGTTTCACATTGCACTTGCGAAACTAGATTCATAACCACGGGAGTCCGAACTGTAGGGCTAATCGTATTCGAAAGGAGCACAAAAAGCAAGCTACACTACCACCTCGTCGGCTTCCACAGTTATTGCTAGTTTTAGTCTAGCAATTAGTGCTTTGAATTTCGTTTAATTGTTGGAGGCCTTGAACCCCAATCGGATAGACTGTTCTATCATTCGCCCATCTAGCGAAACCAAAACCATTCCTGCTCTCGTGCCTTGTCGGTTTGAATTGCTATTGACAAAGAGATGGAAGGAATCGCCGATGTAAAAATTGCAGGGTCTTAATATTTCTTCACCCTTCCTCTGTTTTCCCGATGTGGGGTTCCGTGACCCTAATTGATTTTTTTCTTTCTCTCCTAGGCATCCAAGGACGAGGTTCACTAGTGCTTGCCTTGAAATCGCACCTGGAGTGAACTCTGCCACAAAGTCGGCCAGAACTTAACCCTTTATCGTTGTCCTTGGCCTGTATTCTATGCCATACTGACCTAGAACTACAACCAATCGTGCTACTCTGCCTGTCAGATCTCCTTGTTGCAACAAAGACTTCAGTGGGTGCTCTATAAGCACCACGATTTTGTGAGCTTGGAAGTAATGGTTCAGTTTCTTTGAAGCCATTGCCAGAGCAAGTGTCAACTTTTCTAAGGGCAAGTACCTGGTTTCTACACTAGCCAGGGTTTTGCTGACATAGTACACTGTCTTCTGCACTTCATCTTCCTCTCGGATTACCACAGCACTAGCAGCGTAGTTTGAAACTGCTAAGTATAGGAGCAACTCGTCACCTGGTACTGGGTTCGACAATACTAGTGTTGTTGTCAAGTACCTTTTCAAGTCGGCTAGGGTAACTTCGCACTCCTCTGTCCACAAAAAGTCTGTTGCCTTCTTTAATAGCTGAAAGAATGGCTTACACTTATCTGAACTATGGCTGATGAATCTGTTCAGGGTTGTTGCCTTGCTGGTCAAGATCTGGACTTCCTTCATTGTTGTTGGGCTCTTTAGATCAATGATAGCCTTGATTTGATTTGGGCTCGCTTCAATTCCTCTCTTGGTTATCTAGTACCCTAGGAATTTACCAGATCCTACCCTAAATGCACACTTTGAGGCATTTACCCGAAGTCGGTATGCCTTCAATATGTAAAATACTTCTTTTAGGTCTATTAGATGATCTCTTGGTTCCTTACTCTTGACAACCATGTTGTCAATGTAAACTTCCACAGTCCTTCCAATTAAGTGCTTAAACATCTTGGTAACTAACCTCTGGTATGTCGCTCCTGCATTCTTCAACCCAAAGGGCATCACCCTATAACAGTAAAGTCATTTGGGAGTGATAAATGCTGTTTTCTTTTCATCCGGGGCATACATGGTTATCTGGTGGTACCCCCTGTATGCATTCAGAAAGCTCATTTTTCCATGCCCTAATATGGCGTCAACAAGCTGATCAATCTTGGGCAGGGGAAAGCAGTCTTTCGAGCATGCTTTATTTAGACTAGTGAAGTCTACACAGACCCTCCACTTGTCATTCTTCTTCTTCACCACCACCGTATTAGACAGCCAGTGGGGTAGTTCACTTCCCAGATTCCTTGAGCCTCTAGTAGCTTTTTCACCTCCTCTTCCACTGCTTGCACATAGACCAAAGTTGGTCTCCTCACTCTTTGGATTACTGGTTTGGCCGACTTGTCCTAGAAATTTAATCCCATACCCATGAAATCATATAAACAAGTTATCACATAACATTACAAACATACAAACATCTCTGTCAGGTGAGATAAACCCATTGTGGTACTAACCACTTCCCACGTACCCAAAGAATTCAAACCCGGTACGCTCTGATTCCAAGTTGTAACACCCCAAAATAATTACAATAATCCAACCACAATATCTAATATTAGACAACAACAATAATAAGGTTATCTTCCATTAATCCAATACGATATACAAAAGAGAAACATATACTTCGTACATTCATAAAGCCTAACCCTAAATCTATAGCATATGTTTACAGTTAAGGGAGAGAGAAGAAGATAAACAGGTAAAAATGCCCTAAGGGCTTACATATCTCCAAGACCGTGCTTGGTTACAACAAAATGAGTCATTAGCTCAACACAAGTAAAGCCCTAGGCTTAAAAAAAAAGTAAATGCAAAATAAACAAAAATTGAGCCTTTAGCTCCTCAGTCCTCCCAAGCTAAGACCTCGGCGAAGACATATTACCAGCACCTGAAAATGGTTTTTTCCAAGTAGGATGAGCCAAAGCCTAGTAGAAACAATCTAACACAATATATGAACTTTTACGAATCTATAAATATGATGCACATGTTCAATGTTAAATCACAGAATCGTTTGCAACTCTTTTTCTAAAATCATACTATGCCAAGTATTATATCACAATTCATGTTATCTTAATCCCGTTTTCAATTCAATTCATTTTATCTCAATTCCATATAATCATCACACAAACACTTCCATTTGCCGCAGGATCGACACCCATGTATGCACAATGTTTTCGAGGCTTTCACCCTGGACACACAAGCTAACTTGATTCATTGGAGTCCATTCCCTTTCTCCTCCCAAACATCATACATATACAATGTATTAAAACACGATCATATTCAGTGACAACCAATAAGGAATTAGTTTTAATTCGCCTAATCCTCATGCAATTTCTACAACAATCATAACTATCCTCCACTAATAGCCCAAAACAGATATTTCTAAACAGATATACAATATCTTCAATTGATAAAATTATCCAAAATTTTCATAGGTGGGTCATAATGCAAATCCAACTCCACCCTTAACATAAACCCTCATCCAATCTCATATTTCTAATCCCAATTTCATTATTTATACAAAATAATTATTTAAACATTTTAGGGCAAAACCCTATTTCCTCCAAAATCCAATTTATGTGTCAAAACCAAGAATTTTAAAGCAATAATTCCTCATTCCCACACCCATAACCATTTTCATTATCTTCATTTGAAAACCCCTCTTTTAATTTTAAACCAAAACCCTAAGTTTGTTCAAAATCAACCCAAATCCCAACATTTCTTACACATCAACAAATAACTAAATTAAGGACCATAGAAGAGTGTAGAAAGTGTGAACCTTAAGTTGGAAGACCAAAGGAAGAGATGAAGAAACTCCAAAATAGACGAAACCAAGCTTTAATCGGACCAAAAGAGAGCTCTTGAGACGCACTACCTCTTTAACAAAGGCACATAGGTAGAGAGATCACTAGATCTAGGTGAAAATGTAGAGATAATCTGAGTTTTAGAGAGAGAGAGAAATGAAAAAGTGAAGCAAAAATTTGTCTTCATGAACTAATATACACGCAGTCCGCTCGAGCGCAAGAAGTGATGCTCGAGCGTCAGACACAATGTTCTGCTCGAGCGTAGAATACACACATTCAGTAGTTTTGCAGACAGACGGACCGCTCGAGCGCAAGAATGGCCGCTCGAGCGTAGGAAACGCCGCTCGAGCGTAGAATGCATTCTTCCAGTAGTTTTGCAGACTTCCAAAAATATTGAAAGTTCACAAAGCCCACTCGAGCGCAAGAATGGCCGCTCGAGCGGAGGAACAAAATTCTGGACAATAAAAGTTTGAAAACTAAGCAACCAACCAGTTCCAAACACGTTCCAACCAAACCAATAACCAAACTCAAGTGAGAATAAGGAGAAGGAGGCATGAACAACATTCAAAGACTATAAAACCCGAGTCCGAAAAATCAATGAGTCTGGTCAAAACCGAAATCGCTACATTCTTTGCTTTTAATCTCTGTTGTCTCTACTTCTCTTACACTACAGGTGTACTTCATTGTTGCTATGGAGAAATTTTTCGCCTGTACTTGGTCTCCCCATACTTCTTCAATCCCTTATTCACACTACAACATATAAGACTTTTGGCGACCAATTATTTTGGTCCCTAAAACTATTATTTTGGTCTCTAAATAGTTTTGTGACAAAATTAATTTCGTCACTAAAACAGTCACTAAAAGTGCGTCCAGAAAAGTCTTTAGCGACTAATTTTTGAAATGTCGCTGAAAATGACAATTAGCGACCAATTTTATATTGTCACAAAATGTTTGATTTTACAAGACTAAACATTTGGTCGCTAATACTTCGTCATAAAATGTCTCAATTTGGTCGCAAAAAACAAAATAATGACATTTTTAACAACAATGATATTTAGACGCTAAAAGACATATAACTTTCTCTACAGCACATTTTCGTCGCTAAAAATCAAAGTTGAAATTTTGTAATCATTTAATCTCATAGCTTAAAATGCACAAAATTAAATGTCATCTAATTATATTAAAAAAAAATTGACATTCACATATCAAGCGCACTCTATTCCCAAACCATAATGAGTATATAGAAAGTAAAATTTTACAAAAATTAAAACTGAAAGTTTCCAAATTCAAATAAAAGTAGTAACAATTTAAATGAAGAATAGCAATAGTTTCTTCAAAGAGAATCTCTAAAAAAACATTTTCTCAACATCAATATCAGGCTTTATATTAGACAGCCTTGGCACAAGAGGCTTCAAGCTGTACTTAGGTGTGACACCCTTTGGACATCCCTGCAACCCAAAATTCAAAAAGAAGAATCAAATAATAAGAATCAACACAACATAACCTCATTAAATAATCAAGAGTCATTCATAATCAAATAAGTTACAAATAATGAAAAAAAACGTTATCTCAGTGTACTTGGAGTAGTAGTGAGCTATAATAAGAATCAACACAACAAGAAAGTGAGTCACCAAGAATCAACACAATAAGGTTATCATAATCTAAGCACGTTATCATAATAAAATGTTCTAAATAACAAACACTAAATTGATAAATATGACAGATCTATCTAGAGCACAAGGTACTTACTATGATGGTAAATCAGAAGTAAAAGCTCCCCGACTAATCTGTTGCAGCACCAAATCAATCTTGGCATTGACCTCCACACTATTAGACTCCAAGTTGTGCACTCTTGCATTCAGTTCCTCATTGATTCTCCGTTGCTCTTCAAGCTCCCTTCTAGTTTCCTCATTTTCTATCTCAAGAGCAGCACGAGTGCGTCGACCGGATGCTGTTATACTAGGTTTAGGACCACGTCCTAAACCACTTATGTAGCCAGACTTACGCCCAAACACCTCAATGGAAAGCTGCTCATCAGATAGTGGGCTAGATCCATCTTCTATAGCTTCATTCTCCCGCTCTTTAAGTTTTTTCTACAATTGTTCATGAAATTAAATATAGTCATTTTATATATACATTGTAACAGAGCAACTGAAGACATTGATTTTCCTATGTACTTATTCTAGAGAGAACATAATAACTGGTATAGAAAGCACCATAAATATCAACTACTAAGGTTTTGGATCAAAAAAGTATTAATGGCTCTCTTGTATCAGTATTGCATGGTATAATTACAATATAGTCACAAATAATCCTTTCAGAGTTGATATTTTATAAACTTATCTCTCTATATAGCAGGTCTACAATAGCAGAAAAGTATATAAAAGAGAACCAAGAAGCACTAAATCCAGTCGATTCATCTAGCTAATTCTATAGGTAATATCCCTCATACACTTCAGAGCAGCAAACACTGCAAATAATTAACACAAACAAACCAAGATTTCTATATCCTACAAGATTTACTAACAAGTGATAATGATCCATAGAAGCAATACTATCTACTAAGAGAGCTAATTGAAATGTTTAAGTGTGAAACAATAGTAAGGAGTGAACCTAAAAGCTGAATTCTCAAACAATTTCCTAACAAGGAAGCATATCAATCATACAAATCATACAAACCATTTCCCAAAAGCTGAATTTTCTAACTTTAAAGTATTAACAAGTTTAATATTCTCTTCAAACATGGGTTTTTAGATGCCATGCCATCCTTGTTTTTAGGTACCAGACAACCTACAGAAGCATATCAATCATAAGTTTCATTATTCACGCTTAGCAAACATTAATTAACAATACCCAGTTTATTTGAGTTAGTATAAGTTGCATTTCTAGTGCTACCCTTGGTAAGTTTATCATTGGATCAAGCATGACATAGTTGATGGTCTCAGGCCCAAGTTGGACCGTGTCAAGGTTTCCAGTACAGTACTTAGATCAAGGCCAGTTGCCACACCTATGTAACATGTCTTCCAGCTAAAGGTTTAGAAGTCAAAGTAGCTTACTGCTTACCTTAATGACATGCTCAATTGTGCATACAATGTTTGTGTATTGATTTACATATGTATGTCTTTTATGTGTGTATTCAGACCAAGATGGATTATTAGGTCAATGCCTATACAGTTAAAGCTCCTACCAAACCTTAGCCTTGCAGCAACAATGCTGCAAATATTCAAATCATACCATTTTGTCTTATAAACTTTTACTCCAATATTTCCAAACTTAAGAATAGGTGAGTAGTTCTCAATGCAAGTAACCAATAGGTAGTCT
The DNA here is from genome assembly GCA_030407325.1 of Camellia japonica. Taxonomy (NCBI): domain Eukaryota; kingdom Viridiplantae; phylum Streptophyta; class Magnoliopsida; order Ericales; family Theaceae; genus Camellia; species Camellia japonica. The sequence continues at coordinate 201,199,910 of JAPPVO010000019.1, read as the reverse complement.
TCTCTATATTGCCAAGTACCAAATACACAGCCAGGGCAGCAAGGAAATAATCTAGTAGCCACTTGTAACTCAAAAACCCTTGGATGATCTAGTCCTAATCATTTACATTGTTCGTTCTTAGTGCTAAAGATTGACAACACATGAGCCTTAGGCAAGTAATCATTAATAGGAAAATAATTATATTTAAAATTAGAAAATTCTTACATGTCTAATTTCAGCTTCATTATGGACCCATGCTTGCCTTTTCTGACTAAAGTGTGTCTTGTGATACAAATCAACAAGTCCAAGCTCCTTTCCATCATTGTCTCGCTGTCAAAACCTTTATAGTTAGTATCCTATGGAGTACATACATCACCAAATAAAAGAAATAAAAAAAGTGCCATGTAGACCCTATGATTTAAAGGTCAGTTGTTTACCTCATCGTATTGCACCTTTCTAAATGCCTTTGAGCCAGCTGTATGGAGGACTTTAAGCTCAAACCGATTTTCTTTGTTTTTCTAACATTTCTGCTGCATGAAGTGTAAAAATATATTCAAAAGAAATCAAGTCCATGTGCCCAAATGCTTAGTAACAGTAGCAGCTACATGCATAGCAGCAGCCTCCGCCACAGCAGCAGCTGTAGCATCATCAGCAGCCCAAGTACAAGCAGCCTACACAAGAGCTATAGCCTCACCACAAGTGTGTGCAAGTGCATTACAAGTGTGTTCAACAATTACTATCATTCAACTTAAAGTCTTCCCCATGATACACCCACCTAGTGTAAGTTGTGACAACTCCATACGCAAACAAATGAATTTCAATATCATCTATGGTTTTTTGGATACGGTTGTTGCATCTATTACACGAACACCAAATCTTACTCGTCCCTGGCTTCATATGATCACGAGCACACATGATAAATTCTTTTACCCCATCAGTGTATTGATGTAACCTTCTATTATGAAGTTGCATCCAACTCCTATCCATCCCGAAATCCCTATTACAAAGTGCACAAAGACATTATCCTTAAATTCCAATATCTTGTTACTTTCTATATGTGGTCTTAAAGGAGGAACACAACTAAATTCTTGAAGAAGTTTCACTAATATGTATATCTACTTTTGACTATGTAATTCATATCTATCTTTCTACAAACATAAATTCAGGGATGTATTGCCAAGGCACACCACATAACATTTGTTAAGGTACTTAAGAAAAAAAAAAATCAAATGGGCCGAATTAGTCAGTCCAATGAACTGGATAACGAGTTATCAAAAAAAAAAAAAAAAGGTACTTAAGAAATCAAAGGTGCAAACAAAATATTCAAATCTAGGTTCAAACAGCAACAATAATACAAAAACAACACTAGAGATTAAACTCTTCAACCGGCAAGAAAACAACCCATCCATTATCTATTCAAGCACAACAGTTTCCATGCTGCAAGGCAATTATATTACAAGCAATGGGTAATTTAAAGGTCCATATATCAAGGTAACATGGCAACTTCAAGATGTAATATGTAGCCAAGGGATAGATAACTACTTGAAAAGACTACTTTTAAGCACATAAATTCAACAAGATCTGACATCTACTCAAAGTTAATCAGTAGAAAAGTAGCCTAAATTATCCCAACCTCAATTTAACAACCCACCACAAGATAGCTCAAATCCAAAGAACCTCTTCATAATTCTCAATTAACAGTCACATATTATAGCAAGAATCTTCACCACCAAAATCAAAAGCACAAATCTAGTATACATATGCATGTACAACAATATATATATTTATATGAAATCAAGTACCTATATAGCTCTGTTCACTCTGGTTTCTTGATCAATCAGCATACGTGGAATATTGGTTACATCAGCTGCCTCTGCAATTGATACCTCTATCTTCTTATGTGTCTTCTCAACAACACCATTCACAAGCCTTCAAAGAAAAAATTTAAAAAATACAAACATCAAAGTTACACATCTTAGTACACATCTTTTAAAAAATTAAAAACTAAATTTTCTTAGTACACATCTTTTATATGGAAATTCTCAATACACATTTTCTTTTCAAAAAATACAAACATCAAAGTTACTCTTTTTTTTTTTTTTTTGTTTCTTTCTTTTCAAAAAATACAAACATCAAACTTTACTATTCCTTCAATGTTTCTCATAGATTTGTCGATATTACTCAAAATTTCACTCCTTATCCATTGATTGTAACATTATTCGATTACACCCCACCATTATTATTGATTTTATTATGGAGGATTTATAAAACAATGAATGTTTAGATTTAGAAAAAAAAAAATTATTGTTAATAAAAAAAATAGGCAACGAATAGGTGAGCTTTTTGGTTCGGAAGTATTTATTTTTCATTGTCGCAATTATCATTCTAAAAATCAATTGTGAAAATGTTGCACCTATACGGAAATTAACTTTTGAAAACATTTCATATATTCAAAAACCAACTTAAAAAATAGTTTCATGTCGAACATTTATATTTGGTTCAAAAGTACAAAATCAAAAACTATTGTTTGATTTAGTTGTTGATTGCCGAATTTGTTTAATGTATTTGGATACACTACAAGAACACATTTGTTTGTTCTCATGTGAGTTGTATATCCTTATTACTAGTTTTGTTCTCTTATATTTTGGCTACATGTACTCAGTGTTGTGCCCCTTGCAGTCTCTCCTTTCATGAAATTGTTAGTATTATGGGACCAGTTTATTCTCTCTCTCTCTCACACACACACACACACACACACACACACACATACACACACATCAGTAACTGGTTAATTCTTCACATGTAATTTGCAAGATTTGCAATCATTTGAACACAAAACATTCTCATGGCTATCAAGGGTTTCTTAACAAGTAATCATTTGAGGGTAACCTTTTCAACTCATTTGGTTGAGGAAAAATTTCACATTGCTATGCAGTTAATTCTTATGTTTTGTTCCACCTGATGATAGCCCTGTAAATAGGCTTCTCAGTTGCAGATCTTTCATGAAAACTGAATGTTGTTCTTAATTTTGTTCATTTACTGAGGAGTCAGTCCTAGTCCTAGTAATGGTAGCTAAAGTGAACTGGAGGTATACGTCTTGCAGTCTTTGAACAAATTGTCATCAAAAGTGAACTTTATTAATTATTAATTAATTTATTCCATGAGTTGTTTTATTTTCAGGAGCGATTAAGAGACAGCGGTGATGATATTGCAACCGCAAGGATGGGTGCAAAGTTAAATGTTGTAGGGTGGATTTCTGAACAAATGGGTGGCATTAGGTTAGCTATCTGGACTGTTATCTATTGATTTAAATTGCTTGTTTGATTGAATGGTGTATGGTGGTGTCATTTGTCAGCTTGTTGGTTTAAAATTTTCTTGCTTGATGAGCACAGATGATGTGTTGTTGTCGATTTTTTATTTCAAACCAATACATGAGGCAGGCATTAGACTTATGCTTCATGCATCGATACTTTTGTATATTTGATATGTGGGCATCATATAGAAACGTATTGTGGACTATGGAGGGCCTTATAAATATAATTGGGACTTGTGTTTAATTCATTTGAAAAATTTCTAGCTTAATGAGCAGATGATGTGTTGTTATTCTACAGCGTAACAAATTACTTCAGCCTCTTGTGCTTTTTCTTCAGTTTACCAAAAAGTATTGGCCCTAGATATTTCAGTTGACATGTCGTGCTTCATAATTACCTCATAAACTGGTTCACATTCTGGTGAATCTTTCCTCTTATGTTACTCAAGTATTAGAGTTGTTTTATGTGCTAAAGGAGAATTCCTATAGCAAAGAATTTTAAAATATTTTGTTGCAAATGTGCAATAGGTGGGTGTAACTGGATTCTACATGGGTGGTGCTCTCTCTATTTCTAGCTTTGTTTTAGTCCCTGAGGTTGATGCTATTGTAGTATTCTATGGAGTTCCTTCATCAGAGCTTTCAGATCTTGCACATGCAAAGGCACCTGTTCAGGCTCATTTTGGGGAGCTCGATAGTTTTGTTGACTTTTTAGATGTGATGGTATGGTTAATTGATTCTGATTTTCAATATCATTTTAGCATGTAGATTTCAATTCACCACTTTATATTACCTGACATTATTTTTGTTTTTCTTTTGAATAGATGGATGAATTCGTGCACGTAGCTGAATTGTACAGGACTAATTGACACTTGTTACATTTTTTGAAGGATTATATATTTTTGGATAGATGTGTACGGAAAGTATTTGGATAGGCTACAAGTTATATTTTTGGATAGATGCATAAGGATAAAAATTTTAAACATAATAAGAACTACTTGTTATGTTTTAAATTTTTATACTAGATGGATGTGAATTGGATAATTATATAGATTACATGACCATTTTAATTGGACGATTATGTAGTTTGGAATAATTTGTGGATGAAAACTTATAATAGTTGATGACTTTAATTAAACAGGTTAAGTATTGCCTGATTTATGTATTTTGTTGGATGTTCATGAAAAAGTAATTTTGTTGGTTTGAATGATTCTTGCAAATTACAGGTTATATTGAATGGTTTGGATGAATTATTATATGTCATACAAGTCAAATGGAATTCTTTTTATATTTTATTTCTATTTTGATAAACAAAAAGAATTAAATTGGCGACCAAAATTTGGTTTGGTTTTTCCACTTTTGGCGACCAAGTGATTAGTCGGTATTTTACTATTCACATTTGGTGACCAAAATGTTGGTAGACAAAAGGGTACATTTGGCGACTAAATAATTAGTCGGTAAAATTATTAATTTTGGCGACCAAAGTGTTGGTTGTGAATAGGTCTATTGCCGACTAAAGTTTTAGTCACGCAAACATTACTTTTGGCAACTAACATTTTTGGTCTGGGAATGTAACAATTGGCAACTAACATATTTAGATGGCAAAATATCACTTTTGGTGACTAAAGTGTTTTAGCTACAAAATGGATTAGTCGCGGTAATTATATATTTAGCGACTAAAAATTTAGTCGGCAAATAGAACTTTTTTCCGACTAAAAAAAACTTTAGTCGCTAATTACTTTTCCCGACCCTCAATTGGCAACCAAAGTGGCAACCAAAAAAATTTGTCACGGATAACTTTTGCCGACTAAATTTTTAGTCGGCAAAAGTGCAATTTCCTATAGTGATAACCAGTACCAAATTATTTTCATCTCATTGCCAGTCAATACGGAACGAATAATGAAAATAGTATAAAAATAACTTACACTTAGTTTGGTTTTGAGTTGTGAAAAATAATTTTTGAAAATTTCGATCCGTATTCTTTTGTTTTAGTGAACATTTTTAATATTCTAATTATTTTTTTTGGATTCACTTAATTTAGGTACACTTAAAAAGCTTACAAAAATATAAAAATTCAGTATATTTTTTTTTGTATTTATTATTATTTTTAATTATTTTTGACAAATAATTTACTTTTTAAATGTATCTAAATTAAGTGCTTCTAAAAAGTAAAAGGTTGATTATATGTAAAAAGTTTACCAAAAAAAAAAAAAAATTTTAAAATTAACTAAAATATTTTTGAAAACTTAAAACTAAACAGAGTATTAGTCTTTGAAGAATAATAGTAAAACAATACAATTTTTTTTTTTTTTTTTGGTGCATAGCTTAGTAAATATGGTCGGAAAATTGTTGGAATGTGTTGAAAAAATGTAATGTGTGTAGGGCACGGTTTAGGTTTTGACTTGGGCTTAGGGGTATGGTGGGAGTTTATGTTTTATGTGGTGTGTGTATACATAATGTGTTAGAATTTTTGCACACATTATATGTTATGAGCATATTTGGAACATTTTGTGTGTGAAATGAGTAAAACAAAAGATAAACAAATTCGTTAAGTATGTGTACTGTTCACAGAGTGTAAATAGTGTGTAAAAATAAAATTATCCTACAATTATGAGGACTATAAAATGTTGAGCAGTGTAGCATTCGACAATTATTGTCAAGCCCTTAAATCTTTGTAACTTTTTCTTAAAATATTAAATTACTAATTTTTAAAATATAATAATTTTAATACATGTTTTAATTGATGTAAATACTTTGAGATAGAAGTACTCAACCAGCATGGTTTTCTATAATAACAGTCTTTCGTGCATTTTTCTTCATTTTTTTTTGATTTTTCTATTTTTTTTCTTTTTAGTAGTTTTTTTTTATTGTTTTTATTTTTTATGTTCATCATTGTTTTCAGAATATAAACATACACATATATCTATATATATTATATTATATAACTTTACATATTTTCTACGTGGGACAAAGTGTGAATTAGCTGAAAATGAGAATAATTTTTTTTTCCTTACCCTTATTTCCTAAGAAATTGACACTTAATCAAAAATATAATGAGTTCACTTTTATAATTTCATGTGTAATGACTAAAATAAAATTTGATATAGAGCACAGAGATGCAAATTATAATTTATCCAAATTTGTACTATATAATTTGAATTAACAATAGCACCTACTACTAAGTAATAAAAATATTGTGGATGTAAACTGCAGGAACCACCTCATTGTATGACATTATATGGTGGTCCTATGCAGTGACATTATTTAAATTTTCTAAAAACCAAAAAACTTATTTTAAATATTAAAAAATTTTGTAAAAACAAAAATAAAATATAAAATATAAAATTTTAATTTTTAAAAAGTTAAAAACAATTAAAGCGATTGATTGATTCTTTTCGCTTTCGAGTTTTAAGTTCTTCGAACGGATGCAGCATGTTTTGTGTGAAGGGAGTAAAAGTGCGAATGGCCTTGCCAAGTTAGGAGTAGGGCTGCAAATGAACCAAACTGTTCATGAAGAAGTTCGGCTCGGCTCGTTTAGTATACGAGCCGAGCTCGAGCTCGCATAAGCTCAGCTCATCAAGCTCGGCTCGTTTATCTTTATTTAAATTATATAATAAATATATTATTTATATATTAAATAATATATAAATATATATAAATAATAATATAAATACATTATATATATTAAACAATATAAATAATATTTTTGATTTAAATATTTTTATTTAAATAATATAAATAATATTAAAAAAAAATTATCTAGTCGAGCCAAGCTTGAGCCCAGTTCCTTATCGAGCCAAGCTCAAGCTCAATAAACGAGCTCGATAAGTAAACGAACCGAGCTCGAGCTCAGTAAAGCTCGGCTCGGCTCGGCTCGGCTCGACTCGGTTCGTTTGTAGCCATGGATGAGGCCCCTGTAGAAATTAGAAGGCTAGTGATAGCAGACACGGTTGGGCAGGGCTACCTTAGGCTCTGATCTGTGTACCCCAACTGGTTGTGCTTCTTTGTGTTTTTTTTTCCTTTGTTTCCTCTGTCTGTTTTTCCCTTTCCGGTGTACAAAAAAAAAAAAAAAAAAAATCTCTCTAAAATATAGTTCTTGATTAAAAATTTAAAAAAAAAACATGTTACATGACATGAATGGCTAAAAGTTGAAGTCCTCAACACGCTCAAATCCATTTTAGTACGGCTCCGATTCTCCGAAGCAGGTGAAATCGACCACAAAAAGTTGAGCAGTTGCTTTCAATAATGCTAACATACAAAATAAAATTAAAAAATTAGGGAGGCGTTTCTCTCCCGTCTATATCAAATTAAAAAGAGCTGTTGGGTAGTTGTGGGTACATCGTAGAGTCGGCATCGATAATTAGGATTGTTAATATGTAAAGCTTGTCAAATATTTTATTTTTATAAAAAATTACGTTGATCAGATATTAATTGTAACTTGATGAGATCATATTTATGTCAACGGTAAATATAATTTTAAAAATAAATTGTTGACACAAATGTAATCTAATTAAGTAGTTATCAATATTCGATAAATATGATTTTTTGCAGGGATAAAATACTCGACGAACTCTACACAAAAATTATATCCTTTAGATCATCGATGTGGCCTTCGTGATGGGCCCACAAAGACCCAATAGTACCCTTCAATAAAGAACCCAAGTCCAAAATTATACACAAAAAACCATTTAAAATGATGTGATAATGATATTTATATAATTACTTGCACCGTCTCATATTGATAGTCTTTTTTAAAAATTTTAAACTTTTAAAGAAATATAATCATTATATTTTGAATTCAAATTTTAAGGAATTAATTTCAAAAATACCCTTCTATCCTTATTTTTAAATATTTTATAATTACTTTACAAGAGGTAATTTGGAAAACTTTCAAATTTAAAACTTTGATTTTTTAAAGTGGACATGTATTTTGGAATAACAAAAAATGAAATAATGAACCAACAAAATGAGACGAATGGAGTATAATTTATAGTTGTAGACTTTTTGATTTTTAGTAAATGATTATAAATGAATCACACAAATGGGAAAATCACATTTCATAGATTTTAAAAAATTATTATTATAAATTCATGAAAAAAATTATAATTTTTTTAATATTTGTAAAATCTATCACTAATTTAAAAATATTTTGTTAAATATCTACTAAAATAAAATTATCCCAATAAAAATTATGTTGGTATAAAATTACTCATACGTTAGGTACAAATTATTCTTGGACCACACATTTTTAAAAAGCAAGAATTCTACCTCTGAAGAACGAAGGTGAGGTAAATAAAATAAGAAAAATGCTATGGATATCAACATATTTACTAACAATTTTACTAACACACTTATAAGTTGATGTGGGTCTCATACTTAGTAATAGTTAATCTTATTAAAATATATGAGTGTGTTAGTAAGATTGTTAGTAAATGTATTAGTATCCCTGACATGATTGATAAAGTAAAATAAAACAGGCAAACTATAATTTTTTTATAATAAATAAATTTAAGAACACAAAATTAATCATAAAATTAAATACAAAATGCATATGGATAATAAGGTTTTTAAAAGTGAAATTCATACATTAATAATTATCTAAAAAATTATCTATACATATATATATATATATATCCTATATTTAATTTGTGTATTGGCAATATTTTCTTGTTCAATGAATGAAGTCAAGATACAAGAAGAGAGGACCACAAGGGCGGCTCTTGGCTTCATAGTCATTGGTGCTATGGTGGCTAAAATTTGTAAGCTATGTGAAGAATTATAGCATGAGGAACACACCACATTTTTTTTTATAATGAATTTAATTTTTCTCATGATTACATTTTAACATAAATTATACACTACAACATTTTTTTAGTTTAGTGACATTTGAAAGTACCACAAAACTATTGGTTTAATGACATTTTTTAGTTTTGTGGCATTTTGAACAAGTGCCATTTGTATCCGTGCCACGGTAGATACTTGCAAGTGCCACTACACCATCATGGTTAAAAACTTTCAATGACATTTTGATGTCATGGTAGATATTATTTGTGGCACTATCAAGTGCCATTAAAAAAAGAGTTAGTGACACTTATAAGTGTCATTACACTATCAAGACTAAAACCTTTCAATAACACTTTAATGTTATGGTAGGCACTATTCGTGACGCTATTAAGTGCCATTTGTGACGATAATTCGTTATAGAACAATTTGATCCACTCTTGCGGAGACTCGAACCGCCAACCTCTCGCACTATAAACCTTATACACCACACTCTTCCCACTACACCTCTATAGCACCACATGATTATATATGCAACATATATTATTTATATAGTACAAACATTCATATTAATATAAAAGTACATGTATAAAAATAATTATTTTATTGAACATAATTTATGTAAAATAAACTATTTACTAGCAAAATAAAAAAAGACCACTTTTGGTGACTAAAAATATTTTTTAGTCGCCAATTCTATACTTTTGGCTACTAATTGTTTTTTAGTTGCTAAAACACTTAACTTTTGCCGACCAAAATCGGATTTGGTCGCCGAAGATGCACTTTTAGCTACCAAAATTTTGGTTGCCAAAAAATTTAATTCCCGCCTTAGAATTTTAGTTCTCCCGCACTAAAGATGACCACTTTTGGCGACTAAACTTATTTTTTAGTCGCCAATTGTAGACTTTTGGTTATTAAAATTTTTGGGCAAATTACATATACCTCCCTTGAGGTTTGGCTAAATTACAGATACCCCCTTAAGATTTTACATCCCGCCCCCTAAGGTTTGTATTTTCATAACAATTTGCCCCTTGAGGTTTAAATTTCATAACAAATTACCCCCTAATTTGTTATGCAAATACAGCATTCAGAGGGGAATTTGTAATTTCTCAAACCTCAGGGGGGTATTTGTAATTTAGCCAAACCTCGAGGGGGTATATGTAATTTGCCCAAAATTTTTTTAGTCACCAAAAAGCTTTACTTTTGGCAACTAAAATTTTTTTAGTCTGTAAAACCCATATAATCAGCGACCAAACTTATTTTTAGTCGCCAATTGTCGACTTTTGGCTACTAAATTTTTTTAGTCGTCAAAAAGCTTTACTTTGAGCTACTAAAAATCTTTTAGTCACTAAAACACATATAATCAGCGACCAAACTTAGTTTTAGTCGCCAATTGTAGACTTTTGGCTACTAAAATTGTTTAGTTGCCAAAAAGCTTTACTTTTGGCTACTAATGCTGTTTTGGTCGCTGAAAGTACAAATTTTTTTTGGTCAGGAAATTTAGTTGCCGAATGTGCTTTTTCCTGTAGCATATATTGAGTTTAATTTATTTATTTTTAATCATTTACTGCATTTTAAAAATTTAGAAAATATATTGGCATTTTTTGTTTTTTCAAAAATGCCATTATAAGCTTGGAAAGTTTTTGGCTTAGTGACATTTCTCAAAATGCTATAAAATATTTGCTTATGACACTTTTCACCTAAGTGCCATGAAAAGTAATTTGTACCTACCTAGTGTCTTGACATTTTTTTAAAAAATGCCATTGCTACTAAAGTTTAGTGGCATCTGTTGGTAAATATCACGAACATAATTTTTTGTATCATTATTTTATAAAATGCCATAAAATTGATGTGACATTTCTTTATTGAAATGCCACTAGAGCCTTATATGTTTGTGGTTCTGTGGCATTTTTCTAAAACATTTAATGCCAATTTTTATTTTTGTGGTATTTTCTAAAAACATGCCACTAGTGTAGTGTCACTAAAGTGTAAATTTGTTGTAGTGACAAAAAAAAAAAAAAAAAAAAAGTGACACTTTTTTTAATTGAAATGCCACTAGAGCCTTGTATGTTTGTGGCTCTATGACATTTTTCTAAAAAATGCCACCAAATATTATTTTTGTGACATTTTTTAAGAACATGCCACTAGTGGTGTCACTAAAATGTGTTTTTGTTGTAGTAACATTTTTATTTTTATTTTATGGATTTAATTTTTCTCATGTTTACATTTTAACATTAAAAAAATTTGAGGAGCATGGAGCTTACCACAAATCTCGTTTTAATGATTCAAACCGTTTATTTTGTAAGACTCTCAATATATATCATTCATAAAAAGTTAGGTCAATCTAATAATCGTAATATTTTCAAGTTTTTGTATTTGACTCTAAAAAAAATGAATAGTCTATTTTCAAAATATATTTGCTACCTATTTTTTCAGAGAGAATTGTGGTAAAATGAAAAGCTTACAATTATTAGATCAAACTAAATTTTTTCATGAATGATATATATTGAGAATCTTACAAAATGAACAATTTGAATTATTGAAACGGGACCTGTGGTAGGCCTCAAGGATCCCTCAAGTTGTTTCATATTGAGATGTGAATATGAGAGAAACTTAACCTTTTTTTCACGTAACAAAAATGTTTTGTGAATTTTTGTCACCGATTCATATTATCACTGAGAGCTTGTTTGAGAATTAACTATTTTAGTGATTTTTTGATTTTTTTACGAAAAAATGTACACAAAAATAGAAAGAATTATGTGACAACTTGTAATAACTTTTAGCTGAAATGCTTACTTCCCAAATAATACCTAAGTAGGACTCATGTGATTGGTTATGTTTTTAAAATAATAATCTAAGACAAACACATACTTGATGATATATGACACTCGAACTCACAAACATATGTAACAAGCGTGCCAATATATAATGTTTGAAATCAAGGCAAAATAAGATATATATATATATATATATATATTTAATGATTCAATAAAAGGTAACCAATAGAAGATTTTTTAATTATTAAAAAAATAAGAAATCTAGAAAAATAGTATAAGGGTTTTGAGTTTCACAGGATTCTTCTCATTAGAAAACTCATTTTCTTTAATATATATTAGCATATGACCCACACTATACACGAGATAAAACAATATATTATTTTTTCACTAAGATACATATTATTTACATTTAATCTTTTTTTTCATTTTACTGCTCATAAGTAAAAAATTAAATATAAATTTATGGGTTGTATATTAATTACTTCCTCTCCCCACCCAAACAAATTTGGTCATTAATGTTTTTTTAATTTTTGTTGGAAATATAATAATAAACAATTTGGGTTATTAGTTTTCTTCCCCCAACCCATACATTCAATATGTTTTCCTTTAAAATGTATAAGTAATATATGCAATTTACTAAAATAAAATAAACAAGTACAAATAACACTACAAGAATTTTCACTTTTAGCGACTAAATTGTTTGGTCGCAAAAATAGTAGCCAAAAAATTGTCGGTGAAGGTTATTAGCGACTAAAATTATTTTAGTCACCAAATGTATACAATTCCCGACTAAAATTTTAGTTGCCAAAAGATTGGACATTAAATTAAATTAGACCCTTTTCGGCGACCAAACTTTTAGTCACCTAAAGTCCCACATTTTTAGCTACTAAAATTTTAGTCGGCAAAGAGTTCTTCTTTTGGCTACTAAAAATTTAGTCGCCGAAAGTCCCACATCTTTGGCTACTAAATTTTTAGTCGACAAAGAGTTCATCTTTTGGCTACTAAATATTTGGTCGCCTATAGTTCTACATTTGTGGCTACTAAAATTTTAGTTGGCAAAAGTGTTTTATGTTTGATTTTCTTTTGGCTACTAAACTTTTAGTCGCCAAATGTCTTTTCCCAAATTATTTTTAGCTACTAATTGTTTAGTCGCCAAAAACATGATATTATGTTTTATCACAAAATTATAATTTCTCCACAACCTGTCTATATTTAATGCGACCTGTAATATGTATATAAACAAAATGATACATACTATCAATCATTCCACTTTAAATGTCAAAATCCATACAAATCAACTATTGTTCAAACTAAAATAATAATTTCATACAAAATATATCATACAAAAATCAAAGCCCTCCGTATACAAAAAATACATTTACTACCAAGCGAAATTACCATTTGGCATGGTACAAATTACCATCGTAATCTGTACCACGACAAAAGGTGATATATGTACCACGACAAAAGTTTTCTATAGACCATGACAAAACGTCCTATATGTACGCTGATAAATGGTATATATGTACCACGACAGAAGGTGATCTATGTACCACGACAGTCATTATCTGTTGATTGCCAAAAGTTTCTGTATCAGTAATAATGAACTACACAAAAGCTGAGGACGACAAAAGTATTATATTAGTTCTACAAAAGTGAAAATTCTTCTCCATACACCAATATGGATTATCCACAAGTCCATACAACAAAGCCATCTACAAAGAAAAATAAAAAACGAAACATTAAAATTGGTTACAAAATATCAATTCAATCAGCCATAGGGAACATGTTCTAACATGCATTTAAGGTAGAACAATCGAGAAATGTCTTCTTAGAAATAAAAGAAAGTATATATATATATGTATGTATCATGTAATATTTATTCCAACCAACTGCACAAACAATGTAATAGATAATTTCTTCGTCCTATATATATATAAAGGCAATTATTGGAATATGTAGATGTTATTTTCATAAAGTTGTCACTTTTTAAACTAAGTGTTGCGAGTTTATCGATTAAGTGTAAGGCGTATTTGGGGGCTGTTATGAATTTTTGCCTCGGAAAGCCCTTTTTTGAGTAAGTTTAGGCATATTCGGCTCTAACTCCCAACCTACAGGTCTAAATTACGTTACGTTAGTACTCACAAGTCCTATTTGTCATGGCGAAGCTATCTGTGTGAGCCACACGGTCATTCGGGGGCTGTTTTGAATTTTCGCCCCCGAAATGCCCTTTTTCGACTAAGTTTAGGGCGTATTTGGCTCTAACTCCCAACCTAAGGGTCCGGATTACATTCCGTCAGTTGTCACAAGTCCTATTTGTCATGGGGGAACTGTCCGTGTCAGTCACACGATGGTTCGGGGGCTGTTTAGAATTTTTTCCATCGAAACGCCCTTTTTCGACTAAGTTTAGGGCGTATTCGGCTCTAACTCCCAACCTACGAGTCCGAATTACATTCCGTCAATTTTCACAAGTCCTATTTGTCATGGGGAAGCTATTCGTGAGAGTCACAAGGTCATTCGGAGGCTATTTTGAATTTTCGTCTCCGAAAAGCTCTTTTTCGAGTAAGTTTAAGACGTATTCGGCTCTAACTCTCTACCTACGGGTCCGAATTACGTTCCATCAGTTGTCACAAGTCTTATTTGCCATGGAGACGCTATCCATGAGAGTCACACGGTGGATCGAGGGCTGCTTTGAATTTTCGCCCTTGAAACGTCCTTTTTCGACTAAGTTTATGGCGTATTCGGCTCTAACACCCAACCTACGGGTCTAGATTACATTCCGTCAGTTGTCACAAGTCCTATTAGTCATGGGGAACAGTCCGTGTGAGCCACACGGTGGTTTGGGGGCTGTTTTGAATTTTCGCCCCTGAAATGTCCTTTTTCTACTAGGTTTAGGGCGTATTCGGCTCTAACTCCCAACCTACGGGTCCGAATTACGTTCCGTTAGTTTTCACAAGTCCTATTTGTCATAGCAAAGCTATCCATGTGAGCCACACGGTCATTCATGGGCTGTTTTGAATTTTTGCCCCTGAAACGCCATTTTTGAACTAAGTTTAGGGCGTATTCGGCTCTAACACATCCTGAGGTAGCTCAAGAATAGGTTACTACGCCAATAAAGATGACGTTTGTTAGTCATTCTAAAGTCATTAATAAAATTATTAACTTGTTGACGGGATTAATGCTCAGCAATTGTTTAACTTAAACCGCAATTGCAAGATTCAACACATCAAAGAATCCCACATTAAGAGTTGTTGAGCATTTTGAAGCCCATGAAGAAATATATTAGAGATGGAAAAGGACATTCAGCTTCATAAAAAAAGCTAAAAAGAAAAGAAAAGAAAAGTGAAATAAAGAAAAGCATATGAGATTGAAGTGAAGAATGCAAAAAAGGAACATCCCATGAAGATCCAATGGAATCTGAGGACAAAGACATCTAATAGGCTAACACAATCACCTCTAATGTCAAGTGTTTTAAAAAAGATGATTTTTACTGTCTGTTCAATCATTTGTGGTTAGGGAAGAATTACTTTGACTAAGAATAATTACTGCCTAGTATGTTGCATTCAATGGTCATCATGGTGATGAAAGTTGAATGACCAGTTGGCCCCAACCTTTTTTAGATTTTCCAAAACTTGACATTTATTGACCTCATCCTTCTTTAGAATAGGAAACATAATCTTTTGGCAACCTGTGTTGTCGAAGTTATTAACACTTCTAGCTACAAATTAACAACAACAATAAACATGCATTGAGGACAAAAGAAAAGAAAACCAAGGGTTAGCTGTGCTAATGTCTGATTCTAATGTAATAGGTTCTTGGAGAGCCTATTGGAGATAAGGATTTGGATTAAACATGATGGGTGACAAGTAGCATTCTAGCAGGGTTGAAGATGACTCACTGTTTGGTGCAGGTGCTATTTGGAAAAAACTATCTAATCAAAGTATGACTATGTATATCTCTTTTTGCATTCATTTTACCTTGATATGGTAATGGAAAGTGTTCTAAAATCATATAAATGACGTAAAAAACAGAACTAGTTTTATTCATGTGCCTTGGGGTTTGTGAGGGAAGAAAGTTTAGAGGTTTGTGACAGGTCCTTTTTCGAGTAAGTTTAAGGCATATTCGGCTCTAACTCCAAG
Organism: Camellia japonica; assembly: GCA_030407325.1. Lineage (NCBI taxonomy): Eukaryota > Viridiplantae > Streptophyta > Magnoliopsida > Ericales > Theaceae > Camellia > Camellia japonica. The sequence goes on along the minus strand of JAPPVO010000019.1, from coordinate 201,183,927 downwards.
CCTACGGGTCCAAATTACATTCCGTCTATTGTCACAGGTCCTAATTGTCATGGGGAAGCTGTCCGTGACAGCCATACAGTGGTGAGGGGACTATTTTGAATTTTCGTCCCCGAAACCGCTTTCGAGAGAGAAGAATCTATTAATAAATCAAACTGCTGATGTTTCTACTTTTAAGTCTATAGTTTTAAGTTTCTAAATGCATATTCATATGCATTATAAAAAAGTGACAAAACCTTTCTTTCCATGGACCTTAGGTTGCATGAACAACCTTTTTGTGCTTCAACATTGACCACCTTTGGAAACAATAATGGGACAACGACACGCTTAAGTAGATGGAGTTAATTTGATAACTCTTGAAATTGAAATTGAGATTGATTTTCCCATAGGTTTGTGTTAGGACTCTGTGTTGTCAAATTCCATGGATCAAACCCAAGGTTGTAATTTTTTAAATTCACATGTTGGGTCAAACTAGGATTACTTTGGATTTCTCTAAGAAGTTGATTTTCTTCCAAAACTAGGATTATTTTGGAGTCCTTTAAGAAGTTGGTTTTCTTCCAAAAACAGGATTACTTTGGATTTTCTATAAGTAGTTGGTTTTCTCCCAAAACTAGACTACTCATTAATTTTTCCTCCAGATCTTCTTTGTGGTTCTTAAGGTTTATATCTGGGGATATTTTGTTAGTTTTCTTTGATGTTTTTATTGAGTATTCAACTCATGGTTTAAAAGAGAGTACATCAAAGGTTTTGTTTGTTAAACAAAAGAGAGAGTTGTTCTTCGGTGGATTCTGAAGAATTCAAGCCTGAAGCTTCGGTGGATTCTGGAGTGGCTCATCAGAAAGACAATTCCGTGGTAAAGATGGGGTTGGAAGAGGCACATAGAGGTTGGTTCAATTAGGCGTTGTGGATTCGCTAGATAATTGAGAGTATACCTGTGTAATTCCTTTAAATCTTCTTAGTGGATTGTTCTTGTGGCTGTTGCCCGTGGTTTTTTGATCACAATTGGAGGTGTCCAATTGTGGTTTTTCCACGTAAAATCGTTGTGTCTCTTTGTCTTGATTGTTTGATTGGGATTGTTATATTCTGCTTAAAATTGATACATAATCACAAATCAACATCTAAGAGATTTCTAGATTTTTCAATTGGTATCAGAGCGGGTCGTTCTATTTTGTTTAAAACAAAAATATTTTTTTTAGAACGAGATCTTGTTTGATTTGTGATAATGGATTCAAAGTGGTCGGTTGAGAATACCACTAATGATGAATCCTCGGGTAGTGATGATGAAGAGCTTGAGCAAGCCTATGAAAAGCTGTATAAGGAGTCTCTTAATTTATTCAAATTGAATGACAAACTCACAAAGAAACTCAAAGCATGTGAAAGTGAGAATATCAAACTTAAGGAGGAGATTTCCGAGGCTAGGATCAATGCCATCAAGATAGCTGATGATCAACAAGTTCTTTGTGCAAAACTGTTGACTTGTGAGACAGAGAGGAATGAGCTACAGAAAACCCATGCCATGTTTGAAGAAAAGATTGAATCTCTTGAGATGTCTCAAGTTGCTTTGGAAGAACTAATGATCAAGAAAGAGGAAGAGCTCAAGTGTGCTATGGCTACCATTGGTCTTTGGAACAAAGGATCAAAGACTTTGGAGGATATCATTGGGTCCCAACAAATCTGTTCAGACAAGAGTGGGATTGGCTTTGGAGATATGAGAGAGCAAAAACAGAGTGCTTCCACATCTCGTGATACAAGAACTCAAGGAAAGGGAGGACAAAAGATTCAACAAGAGGAAAGACTTCTCAAACTCCATAGAGTTGGTAAGGTAAAAGAAAAGAAGGTATACCCTGTTTTTATTTGTCATCATTGTGGTATGCATGGTCATATTCGCCCTTATTGTTAGAAGTTGCATGGGAGAGTGCCTCAAAAGGGTAGAAATTCGACTTACATGTCTAGGCAGAATACCAAGATTCATGAGGATGTTCACAACACCACGTCATTTACCAAGACCGCTAGACCTGATTTTGTTAAGACCAAAAAGGTTTGGGTGAGAAAACTTGACTTGTGTTAATTTGTTTATTTATTTTTGGGTTTTTGTTTATTTGTTTTAGTTGTTGTTTTAATAAAAAAAAAAAAAAAGTGTGAATGTTTGTTTGTTTGTTTTTTTTTTTTTTTTGTCTTGCTTTGTATAGAAAAAGAAAAAAATTAAAAAAAAAAACCCAAAAAGATTTTCTTAGTATGGTTTTGCAAGCTTGAAATTTTTGAGTGGTCCTTGGTGCATACTGGAATTGATGAGAATATCCATTACATGTTAATATGTGTGTGCTTTCTGTGGTCATTACTCATTTTGGAGTGTGTGTTCTTTGATTAGTATGTCTCATTCTGTACACACTCTTGGATTAGCAAATTTTGGAGTCTTCCGTCTCAGTGATTATTTTTCTCTATGGACTTCTGGCATTGTATCTTTTGCTTTTCTTGAGGAATTGACCTATACTAGCACATCATGGGTGATGTTGAGTCTCTTAACCACCTTCCATCTTTTTGCGTCTCCATGGCTTTCCCCTCTGTTCTTTGTAGTCCAGGCATGAGGAAAAGGCTACCTCAGAGTCACCAACCAGGCCATCCTTATTATATCCATGCTTCTCTGGTTCGGTTTTCATACTCTTGAGCGTGTCAGCCGCCAATGAGTGTGCAAAAGAAAGAAAAAAAATGTGCAAAAGAAAGAAAAAAAAAAAGAAGAAAAGATTCATTGATTGAGGGGGAGCCTCCGCCTTTACTCACCAAATACTCCTTGATTCCTAGTGGTTTGACTTTCCTTTGTTGTGCTTGGATTCTCTTGTCGGAGGTCCAACTTTCATATCACTACTAGGATTTGAATCTAGTGTTTGTCGAACTCCAAGAGTCACACACACACTTTTATCATGGGATCTATGCTTTTCACATAATGCATCACTTTCTTTTATGAGGAATCTTCTAGAGGTTGTGCACATTGTGTTTTCTTGTAATTGTGCTTCTTGGATAATATTGTGTGTTCTAAGGTACAAATCCTAGATTTCTTGCTTGCTCCATCATATTATTTTTTTTTTTGTCTTTTTCTTCTTGTTCACTGTTTTCAGTGTTTGTGGTTGCTTTTAGTGAGGGGCAGTTTGGTTCATCTTGATTTGGGTTGGTAAGGGAGTTTGGTTTATCATTGCAAGAGTTTGTTAGTATGAACACTTTGATTTGTTTGGTAAGGGAAATTGGCGTTTGTTGTTTTGCATGTTTCTATGCACTGTTTGCAAATTATTTCCTTCTTGCATACTCCTGATATTTACATCGTCATATCACTGTTTGTGTGGTTTTTGATCTTACTTTAGTTGATTGAGCTTCCTTTGTCAATTCGTGACAAAAAGGTGTTGTTCATGTTTTCATGCTATATGTTCTTAATATCTCCAAGTCGCATCTATTCATGTTTTCCATCTCATGCTTCAAGATAATCTTGTCATATGTTTATTATTTTTTTCATATACTCTTGTGGCACTAATAGTTGTTTTGGAGATTGTGGCACTAATAACTGTTTTGCAGATCATGACCTTGAGAAATAAGTTTGTAAAGAGATTTGGTTATAAGTGCTGGTTCCTAGTTGGTGGTGTTGTTCTTGTTTTGATTGGAAAATTGTTTTAGTGTTTTTGTTAGGAAAACTGTTTTAGCATGGTTTTGTCCGGGATTTGACAAAGGGGGAGATTGTTAGGACTCTGTGTTGTCAAATTCCATGGATCAAACCCAAGGTTGTAATTTTTTAAATTCACATGTTGGGTCAAACTAGGATTACTTTGGATTTCTCTAAGAAGTTGATTTTCTTCCAAAACTAGGATTATTTTGGAGTCCTTTAAGAAGTTGGTTTTCTTCCAAAAACAGGATTACTTTGGATTTTCTATAAGTAGTTGGTTTTCTCCCAAAACTAGACTACTCATTAATTTTTTCTCCAGATCTTCTTTGTGGTTCTTAAGGTTTATATCTGGGCATATTTTGTTAGTTTTCTTTGATGTTTTTATTGAGTATTCAACTCATGGTTTAAAAGAGAGTACATCAAAGGTTTTGTTTGTTAAACAAAAGAGAGAGTTGTTCTTCGGTAGATTCTGAAGAGTTCGAGCCTGAAACTTCGGTGGATTCTGGAGTGGCTCATCAGAAAGACAATTCCGTGGTAAAGATGGGGTTGGAAGAGGCACATAGAGGTTGGTTCAATTAGGCGTTGTGGATTCGCTAGATAATTGAGAGTATACCTGTGTAATTCCTTTCAATCTTCTTAGTGGATTGTTCTTGTGGCTGTTGCCCGTGGTTTTTTGATCACAATTGGAGGTGTCCAATTGTGGTTTTTCCACGTAAATCGTTGTGTCTCTTTGTCTTGATTGTTTGATTGGGATTGTTATATTCTGCTTAAAATTGATACATAATCACAAATCAACATCTAAGAGATTTCTAGATTTTTCAGTTTGTAACATTGATGTAGTAATAGTGTTAGGTTTTTATTCTTGGCAATCCTGTTTGATAAAACTCCTTTCAGTTGTAATTTTATTCGCTCTTGTATTTCAGTGAGGATATGAGTTTTAGATGCCAATCCAACCCGAATTGTGCCTTGCAGAGAAGTTTGTGATGTTAATACTTTCAAGATTGCCACTTCGCTGATTATAACGGGGATCGAGCTGCCCGGTCAGCTCGCGGGGGTCCAGGGGTTAGCACCCCTTGGCGGGTCCGGGGTAGCGCCCCCGAAGCAAAATGCAAAATTGCATTCAAAGTTGCCTGTCCGCCCTTGCTTGCTCGAGCGAAGGCTGCATCTGTGTAAAAACCTAAAAGAGGCGAATGTACGCTCGAGCGAAGGGTGCGTGGCTTGAGCGAAGCCACTTATAGAAAACACGCGTTTTTGGTTCCTCGCTCGAGCGAGCTTCGCAGTCCTAGATTTCTATAAGTACGGGTTTCTGTCAGATTTTAGGATTACTCCTTCAGATCTTCTTTTTGGATATTAAGGTTTATATCTGGGGATATTTTGCTAGTTTTCTTTGATGTTTAATTGAGCATTCAACTCATGGGTTAAGAAGAATACATCAAAGGTTCGTTTGTTCATTCTATACAAAAGAGAGAGTTGTTCTTTGGTGGATTCTGAAGAATTTGAGCCTGAAGCTTTGGTAGATTCTGAAGTGGCTCATCGTCAAGACAATTCCAAGGTGAAGACAGGTTGGAAGAGACACATAGGGGTTGGTTCAATTTGGGCGTTGATTCGCTAGGTAATTGAGAGTATACCTGTGTAATTCCTTTATGTCTTTTTAGTGGATTGTTTTGTGGCTTTTGCCCGTGATTTTTTTTATCACAATTGGAGGTGTCCAATTGTGGTTTTTCCACGTAAAATCGTTGTGTCGATTTGTCTTGATTGTTTGAATGGGATTGTTATATATACTGCTTAAAATTGGTACATAATCACAAATCAACATCTAGGGGATTTCTAGATTTTTCAAATAGCATGACGGCCTACTTGACCTTAAAGATGGAATTGCGTATCTTTTACCATCATCCAACTCTTGTACATGTTTTCCACCTATCTTTTAGTTTTCATTTTTTCGCTCCCTTAACGCCCTTTTTCGGTTAAGCTTAAGGCGTTAAGTTTAATGCATTTTCGGCTCTAACTCCCAAACTACGTGTGCTAATTACATTCCGTCTGTTGTCACAGGTCCTATTTGTGATGGGGAAGGTGGTTGTGACATCCGCACGATGGTTCGGGTTGTTTCGCATTTTCGCACCCTTATCGCTCTTTTTGGGTTAAGTTTAATGCATTTTTTGCTTTAACTCCCAAAACTACGTGTGCTAATGACATTCCGTCTATTGTGACAGGTCCTATTTGTCATGGGAAAAGTGGTTGTGACATCCATATGGTGGTTTGGGGGCTGTTTCCCATTTTTGCCCCCTTATCGCCCTTTTTCCGTTAAGTTTAAGACATGCTAATTAAGGTGTTTTGCCACAGGAGGTCCTATGTGTTTTTTTTTTAGTTTAAGGCACACTAACTACCAATCTCTTCACCAACCTCATCATTGACCTAAGACTATCACACTCCCATAAATTCGCTTAGAGTAATGTTAGGAATCATGAAAAAAATATCATGAAATGCATCATGAAGGTTTTTCATCCTTTGATTAGTGTGTGGTGTTTTTCTAAAGGTGGAAAATCTTTCATGATCCTTTTTATGACATTTTTTTTCATGATCCCTAGCATTACTCATTTGCTTAATTCTACATCTAGAATCTGACTTGAGACTGGTTTGATCACTACATCTATAACAGTTGAAATGATCAATTAAATAAATGTACATGACGTGAGGATCACATGCATATTTTTCCCGTACATGCAATGCTGCACTATTGATAAAAGCATTGAACCAAAGTCCAAACAGAGTTTTATAAGCTATAAAGTGTCATTTCATCAACTCTAAGCACTAGAAATGCAAATAGCTCAAACCTTGACAGCCAATGTAATTTGTCCACAAATTTTTTTAGTAATTTTCAAATAATGTTTGACAACCAAGAGTAGAGTCACAAATTGCAAGTTAAGAACAAGTAGGATCATTTTCAGGTGATCTGCCATCCCAAAATACTTCTATAAATTATTTGGTAGAATCAAACCTTGATGGTGTTCAGGTCCATCATGTCAAATTTGGCCTTCTTTTGAATTGCTCGTCACATGTACTGGATTGCAAACTTCACCCAAAAATTGGAAAAACAAAGTATAAGTCATAATACCATGCTACAGGCCCTGGCACCCAATATATCACAATATTTGCAACAGAAATATTAGCATAATAATAATGATAAACATATGAGAATTTGTACCTGAGTGCATTGCAACTTTTACATTAAGTTTAGCAGGCAAGAGTTGTTCTACATTAAAAAAAGGAAGATAGACATTGTTTTAAAATGAGAAAATGTCTTCCACAACTGGATCAACTTACAGTGAACTTGGGAAGATGAACTTTGAATGTATCCACAAGTTCCATCATCAAGTCAACCAAATCAGAGAAAGGGCTGTCAAGAACCATTCCAGCAATTGAAGGATCTTCAGCTCCATACATTAAGCTGCAAATAACAAGTCAGAATTATAATGACAAATACACAACGTAAAGAGGCCTCAAAACAGCTCAAAGCTCATGTGAATGTTGCAGTGTCTACTTATCTTAGCTTCATGCTAAAAACCTCAAGCACCAAAGTTAAAATATTGTTATTTTATGATAAGTTACTAGTGATAATGTTGAAAGTGATATTTCAGAGAATTCCATATGGCCAAACATACCCAGGTAAAACATTCAACTGAAACAACTATGTTGAATAGCATCAAGCAAACAAGCATGAACATATATTTTCCTATGAACTTGTTTAGGCTTAGGACAAAGTGTGTATGCCTGTCAGAACTGGCGGTATGGTGATCAGGAGGTTAAATTTTTTTGATAAAGCTCTTTTATGCAAATGTTGTGGAGATTTGCATTAGAGAGTAATAGATATTGGAGTCAGTTATCTTAAAAAGAGTGGACATCTTTGGAAGTGGACTTGTCATGTGAGTATACATTATGTTTTTTATAGACAATTGTACAAAACTTATTCATATTCGGTTGGTTTAAATACATAATCTTAGGCCCCTGTGCTCTCTTGTTACATGAAACAAATATACAAGGAGGAAAAGAAAAGAAAAGAAGAAGAGAGCTCTAAATGCCCATTTTAAACCAAAATACTTTAGGACAATAGTACAACACTTTCTTTGTGGACAAAATTAAAAGAAATTTGTATTCAAAACTATGAAAATAATAAACTTGTGCACCGATCACAAACATGTATTTTATAAATGACACAATTTATCAAATACAATCAAGTTTTATGAAATAAATTAATGATACATATTATTTTCCATGTATAACATATAAAATCACATGCATCATTTTCTGTGGTGGATTTTAGTTAATAATAGGGGTAAACATACATCATGTTAAAATATACATCCATGACTAGAGCAACCCAATTGGCCATAGAATATAAAAATAAATAATAAAAAGTAAAGCTAAAGATCAAAGTGTGCACATCATAAACTCCCTCCTCACAAACTTTATATTAATAAAATATAATTAAATTTCTCAGCCATTCATTCCACCCTAGAGTGACGTGCTCTCCTCCAGAAAGTCCAGACCCTGAGAAATCAAGGGTGAATACAGTAATATTTGAAGGCAAAAGTATTAAAGCAGCTTCACTCGCATCAGCCTGCACCCACTGGTGTAAAATCAAGACAAAAGAAGTTAGTAAAAAAAATTTAAAGGAAATTTTTTTTTTGTAAAAGCTAATTCAATTATATACCAGGCTAATGTTCATAAAATCTAAATATTAAGGAAAAAATAGCCTTGATCATGTCATCATTGAGAAAAAAATAGATGAAGGGCATTTGCAATCACTTGCCTGTTTCTTAGTTCGAACCAAGGTCAAAAGCCTACCTTTTCAAACTAAGTTTCTTAACAAGACAAGTTCAAACACGATATAGTTTTTCTGGCATAATAAATAATGTCATTTCAAACCTTGGTTCCTTAGTGAGTGCCCATATGGTCAGATGTATTTCTTCTTGTGAGAACAAGAAGTTTTCTACCAAGTGAGGACCTTTAGTTCTTTTTTGAACTACCACAATTTGATTCTCACAGTACAATGTTTTGAAATTTTACAATATCTGTAAAGTGCAATGTAATTAGCAAGCTCTTAAAACATGACACCACAATTTCTATTCAGCCAAATTTATTTGCTAACCTGTTGCCATGGTAGTAAATTACACAAGGCATAGCCTTTCCTTCTGGATGAATAATAGGCATGTAATGACTACATTGAAGAACATCTCCTCGATTGTTTACAACCTGCAGAATGTAAATAAGGCCAAAAGTTAGTTAGGAACTCCAAGATTCTGAACATGAAATAAATCATAACACGATTAAGGATGACTACCACTATAGTCTACAAACAAAAAACAAAAAAGGAATAGTGATATGATTGTCCTCTAAAACTTAATTTTGTTTTTCGTTTGTTTTTCCTAAGAAATAATTATGAACAACCTTGATCACATATTACATATTTAACTAGAGAGGAACCAGCTCTATCATGACTTGTTTCACTATGATTTAACCCTTTTCCACAATAAAAACACATGCAACCTCCATACTTCTCGAATTAGCTGGAGTTCAAATTTTATGCTATGACTTGGTATATAGTGCAATTTGCAATGCCTCCACATTTGAAGCACCAACAACAGAGTGGCAAGAGAAAAATATTGGAAGAGAAAAGCCAACAATATTCAATCTATATATTGGCAAAAACCAAAAAAAGAGATGTTCATAGCTTAAAAGGTACAACAAGAGCTGAAACTTCATACAGAAGTTAGATCTTACCTCCACATCTTTCCGCTCGTACCATTTCCCTTTCAGCATGAACTCTTGATCCAACAAATCATTTTTTGGGTTGTATTTAGCTCTGCAGATATCATAGAGGTGACAAAGTTACATTTAACACTGCTCAAAACTTCCATAAAATTGAATACACCTAGTCTTTTTGTAGTTCAAGATTGTTTATGAATTAACAACATACATAGTAGTTGTTAAGGACATGAAATTCAAGTGGAGGAAAATCCCATGAAAAAAAAGAAGAAAAAAAAAGATATAGTTCAGGTGAATTCTACAATAATGGTTTAGTATAATATTGAGGTTTCAAGTGCTCAGCAGAAAGAGATTTCAAGTCCTTAATACCTCATTCTTCAAATGAATCTACCAGATTAGAGAGAGGTTGAGAAACAGAGTCTTCATTTGACTGTCAAGGCAGTGGACATGGAAGAAGTCATTGGAACTATAAGAGAGTGAGAGAGAGAGAGTGTAGTCACAACATCAAACCCACAAAAAAATCCAATAAACCCATAAAACTAAAATCCATAATTTCAATTCAAACACAATAAACCCATAATTTCATAAGAACAAAATCAAACCCACAAAACTAAAATTAAACCCATTTTGGACATGAAGAATTAATTAATTTCGTACAAATCAAAAACTTCAACCAAGCCCATTTACGAAATCAACACAAAAAATAAACCCTAGATGAAGTGTGAGAGATGGGGAAATACGAGAAGAGAGGGAGAGAGAGGAATAGAGAGATGGATCAAGAGGGAGAAGACCCTGATTGACAGAGAGAGAGAGAAGACTGACAGCGACAGAGAGAGAGAGAGAGAGAGAGAGAGAGACAAAAACCTGTGATTTGCAGCAGTGGCGGTGGTGATTTCCAGTGGTGGCGACCTGCAATAGTGGGGAGTGACGGTGGCCAGCGACGTACGACGGTGGAGCCGGCGTCAGGCTTGGTGGTGAGTGGTCTGTAAGTGGTTTGTGTGTTTGTGAGTGGTCCGTGTGTGTATGTGAAACAAAGGGGAGGGCGCCAATATTTACGCTTCCCTCCGAAACAAATTTCCTGCCTTTAGCGACTAAATATTTCTTTTGTCGGCAAAAACTAATTAATCAACGACAAAATTATTTAGTCAGCAAAGAGTTCCCAAAAAAATAACCCTTTTTTTTAGCGATGAAAATTTTTTGGTCGGCAAAAGGCAGCGTACACCGACTAAAAGAAGAATTAGTAGCCTAAAATTTTGACAAACGCCGACTAAAAACTTTTTAGTCGCCAATAACTATTATATGGCTACTAAAATACTTTTTGGTCTCCTATTTTGAATATTTTTAGCGACAAATTTTGTTTTAGTCGCCAATAGCTATTATATGGCTACTAAAAAATTTTAGTAGCTAAAATTCACAACATTGCCGACCAATAAGAAAATTAGTCGCTAAAGGTCTGACTTTTGGCGACCAAAAATGTTTTAGTCACCAAATTTGGTTGCCAAAGGTGCATTTTGTTGTACTGTAAAGTTATAAAATGTGTTCATTCTATTTAAAAATTAAAAATATTATTTAAAAGAGCACAATTTAATGAAATTTTAAAATTAATAGAATTTAAAAGCTTTATAAAGAACAAAATAATAGTATAAGACATTTCTTTTTAAATTTTATTTGTAAGGATTTCTATTATGAAAATTTTAAGTTACAAATATTTAGAATTGAATGGCATAAACAATAGATTTTTTTTTTTTAAAAAAAAAATTGTAGTTTGAGACCTTAAAATTCTAAAAACAGTCTTTGTTAAAAAAATAAAAAAATAAAAAAAAAATCATTTACAATACTTTGTATTAAAAGGATTGGATAATATCATTTTACCCTTTTTTATAAAAAAAAAAGAAGAAGTTTGTATTGCATTTTTTTAGTTTTGGAATAGTTAAATAAGTCATTGTTGGAAAAATGGTTTAATATAGGCATATTGCTGAGCCCAATTTTGAGTGGGCCCCAAACGTCTTTTGGGGTGGGTCCGAAGAGGTGAAGTGTTCCTTGCCGCGTGGCAAGTCACACGGTGAAGACGGAACGTCAAAACCATTTATGAGTGAATGGAAAGTTGATGTCATTTTCGGGTCTAACATTAATTTTTTAGATAAAATTCTTTTGAATTTTTTCAGTAAAAAATTATTGTGGGAATTTAATTTAATTCTAAATTCAAATTTTGGGTTCCTGTAGACACCCCATTTTTGACCGCCCCCGAGACTTGGGCGTTACTGATGGTTTACTTGTTGGAGAAAGGTGTGCAGGGGACAGGTTCATTTTCTTCAGCAAGGAGAGAGGCAAATCTCAACGTCACACCCCGTTTTGAACCACAATTATTTTGGATGGTTTTTAGACCTTAAAACCCTCTCTTTCAAAACATTTTTGAAATAAAATTCCCACGATGTTCCGACACTCGCATTTCGGTAAATGTTGCGCTTTTCGGTAAACCGAGCAAGGACAAAGTGGAGATGAATGAAAGAGAGATGAAATCTTTGAAAAATCTTTCAAAACACCTTACTTAGGGGTTTGAAGTTGAAGAAAAGAGGAGAAGAGGGGAGAAAACAAGCTGGAAGAGAAGTTCGGCATGAATCCGGGTAGGAGGGAGTCCAGCAGTCCTCGCTAAATCGAGCTTATTTGTCTACATACTTGGAGTTAAGCTATGAGGCCACCACCATTGGAAAGAAGACTTCCGGGGCTTCATTTTGCACTCAAGAATCTCTCAAAGCCAAGTCCGGGTGGGGGGAGATATGGTTGGTTGAAGCAGGGGATCAGTCCGGTTGGATCGAATCTGCGCGGCTTCACCAAAAAGGGCATAACTTTTTGCACAGAAGGAATTTTAATGTAAGGTTTGCGCCATTGGAAAGCTAACTTCCGGGGCTTCAATCTGGATATCCACCGGCACTTTTTTGACCTTTCAGCCACCTATCGGCACTATATAGTGCCGACCGGCACAAAAAGATTGCTGGCTGGCACAAAAGAGTGCCGACCGGCCAAAAATGCCCAGAACTCAGAATTTTTGACAGATATTTACCATCCAGCTGTTGAACACTATACCAGATATTTTCATTTGGGATATTTCGACCAAAAGCTCTGATTTTGATGTATATAGAGCCATATATCTCATTCTTAAAGGGTTAGAACTTCCTAAGCAAGTTTTGGAGCTTCTCACTCTAAAAGACCTCTCTCTCTCTAGAAATTCCACAACCAAATCTCAGCCTTCTCTTTCTTCCTATATTATGTATATAGAAGCATAAAAGTGCCCAAAAGTGAGTGTTCTTCCCATTTCTTGAGCCTCCACCCTTGATCAAACTTGCTTGTATTGAAGAGGTGATCCTTGGAGGTGTATTTGGAGCTCCTAAGGCTGGTTTTGGTCCAAGAAGGACCTGTTTTGGTGCAGAGCTTCAAGGGTAAGTTCTTACTCTTCTCAAGCTTGATTTTGTGCACTTGTATAGCTATCTTTGCATGTTTCTTTTGGCCTGGTTTTCAACTGAAAAAACCTTTGTTTTTATGGATTAAAAATGGTGGTTTAAGGCCCTTTTGGAGTTAAGGGTGATCTACCTACTTTTGTAGCTTTTTGGCTATGTGTTGAGCCTTGTTCTAAAGCTTTTAAAACAACCTTTCTTTGGCCTTTAAACCACTGAATTCCAGTGGAATTTCAGTGGTGGAAAAGTTGTTTTGAGGTCCCAAATGGGAGGGGATAGGCTCCCCTCCTAGTTTCCTCATGCCATGCCTTGTTAGCTTTGTAAAAGAGCATCTTTTTTGGGTTGTTTTAGCTTAAGCCAAGCATGTTTTAGGCCTTATTTTGCCATGTTTCAGATCTGTTTTGGGGTGGATAGGGCCCTTGTTGCTTATTTCTTGCACTTGTAATGCAATCTCGCCTTCTAGCCAAACATGCTTCATGTTTTAGCCTAACTTCCTAACATGTACTAGCTTAACTTTGGCCTACAATTGTTCATATTTCGGCATGTTTAAGATCTGTTTTAACTTGTTTAGATGGTTTGTGTATGGCCTTGCATGGTTGTGGTTTGAGTGCTTAGAATGGCCTAAAAGAGGGCATGTTTTGCGAGCTTGTTTTGGTGCATGACCAGCATGTTTTTAGCTCATATTTGACATATAGAAACTCTGTTTTGAGCTGGATAAAACTCTCATGCATTACATTACATAGTTGTAGTTCATGTGCTTCAAGAGCCCAATGAGTTGGCATGCTATATCGCTTTGTTTTGGTGCATGTCCATAGCATTTTAGGCATGGTTTTGGCATGTAGAAACACTGTTTTAAGGCTGCATAATTCTGTTTTGAGTTGATTTTGTTGTTTAAGGCTTGCCTCGTGTGGTTATGGTGTAATTCTCTTGCATGCCTAGTTGATTAGTCCATTGGAGCATGAGTGCTTGAACCATTTGCATGTTGTAGTAGTGTCTTGCACACAATTTCATAGCGTACTTCATGCCATTCATGCCACTTCCTTACATGTTTCACTTTCATTGCTTTGAAAGTAGCCTTGAGCCTCTTGTCGGTTTGAGCATGAAGTTGAGACGTTTATGCTTAATGGCTTTAATCCTCTTGAGGGTTTCTTCTAGCCAACGGCATGAGGTCTTCTTCATGCTCAAGGCACTTGAGGCTTAGGCCCTCTTTTCCATTAGAGGACTCTCATTTGGACTTAATCAATTAAAGGATGAATTGGTAATGCTAAAATGGGTAAATAAAATTGACCAAGTAAAATGGCAAGATAAGCATAACATGTGTTTGCATGGCTTGCCCCATGTTCTTGCTTTGCATGCTCGTCACATATTCATGTTGCATACTTAGTTTCCATACCTAGGTTGCATTGCATCTTGCATGCATCACCATGCCTCTTGAGATGAGTATGATAGAGGTTAGGCCTCCTTGTGTGTTTGCTTGGTTTGCATTACATTTGAAATGAAAAACGCACACTTGGTTCTCTTGGGCCATCACGCATTGAAATGCGCAATTGGTGGTCCAAGGATCAAGGAACATACCCCCTTGAGTCCATTGCATGATAGGGAGTGTGTCCGTGCACACATTTGCTTGAAATACCATGCCATACACTGTCTGTCCTTGTTGCTGTCAAAAACTGTCTTCTGCAGGAATTCTCTGCCGACCGGCAGTATAGAGTGCCGACCGGCCATTGATTCAGTGCCAATAACTTCATCTCCAGCCGGTGGGTATTGCACACGGCCGGTGGACATTCTATTCAGCCGATGATGATCCTCAGTGTGCAGGGAATATGTCCTAAGACTTTGGCAGTTTTCCAGAGAAGCAGGGCAGTAAAAGCAGAGGCAACAGTGGCATGGCGCGGGTTTCCGGGCAAGGCGGACTCGAGCATGCATCATTCGCGCATCCCGAGGCGGGGGGCTGTGGCCACCTTTCTTTTGTATTTATTTATTAAGTAATTAGAATTCTGTAATAATTTATTTGTTATTATTCGGACTGTATATTCTTTTGGTCCCTCCGAGTGAGGGCGCATTTGTAATAAGTGTGCGTGAGTGGGTGTATGTCTTCCAACCCCCACTTCTTTCTTCCCTTTTATTTACCTGCTTATGATGGTAGATTAGGGCATGTTTAATTTAGCATACCTTATGCTATGCATGCGTGCATCCATACATTTGTTATACATGCATCGGGCTCGGCACATCATACAAACTGCATTGTACTTCAATTCCAAATTGAATACGTGTTATTTGTAGCATTTCGCATGCCATGCTTAGGATAGCCGAGCCTGTCTAAATTGCATTCTTGCCTGTGTTGCATTAGCCACTTAACATGAACTAGAGACATGCATGTTTGCTAACTAGTCTATTGTTTTGGCACGGAGTACAATGTAAGTATTTTTACGCTTTAGCATACCGCATGCGTGTGGATGTTAACATGAAAGCATGATTACTATGAGGCTAGCTGCTTATGTGATATAACTGCTTGAATGCCTGTGAATGGAGGTTGAATTACCTGAATTGGAGCAATGCATTAAAACTGTGAGTTTTAAGCCCACTAGATAGTGGCAAAACCATCTTTTCTAAAGCCCACATCGAGGGTGGCAAAACCTGCATTTTAGCCTACTTGCGAGTAGCAAACCATTTTCAAAACAAACATGTAGTGTTTTGTTCCAATTTAGGCGATTTGGTCTATACTTGTTTGCTGTGCGCATAACATAGTAATTCTAGGCTAATAACCGGAATAAGAACGCATAAAGTTTTCAAAAAGGGATATCATGGTTAGTAGAGGCCGGTCTTCGGACCGGGCGAGAGGGGGTGCTCATAGCTGACCTTCCCCAATCGTACCCAAGCTCCCGAGCCAAGACAACTTTGGTGATGACGGACACGTGGCCTTCGGCACCGAGTCAGGGTTTCCTAAATTTCCCAAAATAAAAATATTTAGGTGGCGACTCTGTATCTGGCAAAGCAGTCCATGTTTGGCACTTCTGTTCAAAAAATCTGTTTTCTCAAAACGATTTGCCAGATTTGGACTCTTTGGTTCAGATTAAGAACCGTGACATTTGAGTCCTTCGAACTGTAGTGACCCAATAGCGAACCAGAACGGGGGGGACTCGCACTCCTCCCCGGGATTGCGTTCGGGGACGTCTACAGTTCCTGAGTGGTTTCCTAAAATTTGTAATTATGGGAATTTAATTTAATTCTAAATTCAAATTTTAGGTTTCTAAGTAGTTTCTTAAAATTTGTGCATGTTCTTTTATTTATTAAACTATTCAAATAAGTTTAATATATATATATATTCAAATAGTTTAATAATATATATATATATATATATATTTCAATGGTTTAATTAATAAAGTCCAAACAGGCTTTTAATTGTTCACCAACGGTACTTTTTTTTCAAAAAGTTTGAATATATGTTCAAGTAACGGACAAATCAAAGTTTGGATAAGTGGTGCACCTGTTCATTTCTTAGTGCATCTATTCACTTCAAGTTTGGAACCTGTTCGGGTTGTCATAACAATCTCTAAGTTGCCTATAAATACAAATCCATTCCCAGCAGTCCAAATTGATTTGAAATTTAGTCTGTTTTTTTTGCATTTGCTGTCCATTTTGTTCTAGTGCATTTATTCTTCGTATATTATTTTTAGAATAAATATTCAGAGTGTTAGAACACAGGTTTGGTTCGCCGAACAATTTTTTTTGGAGTGCTACTACAAATTGGTTAAGATCATTGTATCATGGGAGATAGACGCCACTCAACTGTAAGCACCGTAGCGGGGCGAATCTGTCTTAAGGACAGAGTGTCACACACTCGATTTGGTCTTTAATTTTTAATTCGGTTCGATAAATAAATCCGGTATGTTATTTATTTATTTTGTTTGAATTATTTTCAGTTTATTTTATTTACACAGAAGATTGTTCCAACAATCTTAAGACAGAATCGAATTTATTCTGTTTACAGAATTTTTTCGTTTGTTTCCTTTTCTCTTTCTTCTTTTAAGAAAATTATTTTCTGTGAATTTACAAAATAATATTCTGGTTGGAAAAACAAATAGTGATTATATGCTATTTGACAGATAGTAGTAATATACTGTCTCTTTTCTTTGACAACTAGTAGTACGATACTGGTGTCATTAACAATTCAGAATATATTTTTGTGGAATTGTGTCAGAAAATTAATTTTGGGTTTTTAGAAATTATTTTATGAGTTTTCATTAATTAAAATTCTGTTTTCAGTATTTTAATTATTGAAGTGTTACTGAAATTAATTTTCTGTGTAGAATTAATTTGGTTAAATAAAATTTTATTTTATTTCCAAATTAATTGAAAAATAAAAGTTATTTTCTTATTTCTTTTATTTTACAGAATTTAATTTCTTGTGTGGAATTAATTTGGTTAAATAAAATTTTATTTTATTTCCAAATTAATTGAAAAATAAAAGTTATAGTTTTTATTTCTTTTATTTTACAGAATTTAATTTTCTGTGTGGAATTAATTTGTTTAAATAAAATTTTATTTTATTTTCAAATTAATTGGAAAATAAAAGTTGCATTCTTGTTTCTTTTATTTTTTCAGAATTTAATTCTGTGAATTTGGTTTAATTTTCTGTGTAGTGTAAATTCTAATTATAATTTTATTTTATATATTAGAATTGATGGCTACTGAAACTAATGCCCAAACAAGTACTACTGTGGTGGCTGCGATTGCACCAACCCCCTCTCCTGTGATGACAGTACCAATAAATCATGGAGAGAAGCCAGAGAAGTTCTCAGGAACTGACTTTAAAAGATGGCAACAGAAAATGTTGTTCTATCTTACAACTCTGAACCTAGCTCGTTTCCTCCGTAAAGATGCTCCTATCATGAAAGAGGATGAAACCGACCGGCAAGTGGTTACTGCGGTTGATGCCTGGAAACATGTCGATTTCCTTTGCCGAAATTACGTCTTGAACGGACTTGACAACACATTATACAACGTCTACAGTCCAATCAAGACAGCAAAGGAACTTTGGGAATCATTGGAGAAAAAGTACAAAACGGAAGATGCCGGATCAAAGAAATTTGTGGTTGGCAGATTCCTGGATTTTGTAATGGTTGATTCAAAAATTGTGATCAGCCAAGCTCAAGATTTCCAACTCATTCTGCATGACATTCACGCAGAAGGTATGTCTCTCAGTGAATCCTTTCAAGTTGCAGCCTTAATTGAAAAATTACCAAAAGGCTGGAAGGAATTCAAGAACTACCTTAAACACAAGTGCAAAGAAATTTCTATGGACGAGTTAATTCTGCGTTTGAGGATTGAGGAGGACAACTGCAATTCTGAAAAGCGGGCTGGTAAGCTTCCT
The DNA here is from genome assembly GCA_030407325.1 of Camellia japonica. Classification (NCBI taxonomy): domain Eukaryota; kingdom Viridiplantae; phylum Streptophyta; class Magnoliopsida; order Ericales; family Theaceae; genus Camellia; species Camellia japonica. Next base: position 201,165,692 of record JAPPVO010000019.1, on the reverse strand, counting down.
ATGGAGTCTAAGGCAAATGTGGTGGAACATGCTTCAAAAACCAAGAAACGAAAGTCTTCTGGAGAAAGTTCATCACAAGGCTCTAAAGAGGGGGATAATAAAAAGTACAAGTTTAATGGCAAATGTTACATCTGTGACAAAGAGGGACATCGGGCCAAAGATTGCCATAGCAAAGGCAAAAGCAAAAGAAGAACAAGCAAGAAGCCTGCTCAAGCCCACATGACGGAAGTGGACAATATTTCCAATGGTATAGATGATATCAATCTTTCTGCAGTTGTTTCTGAGGCAAATCTTGTCAGAAATCCTAAAGAATGGTTGGTGGACACTGGTGCTACTCGCCATATTTGTGCCGACAAAAAGATGTTCACATCTTATTCTATAGTGGACAATGGTGAACAACTCTTTATGGGCAACTCCTCAACTTCCAAAGTTGAAGGACAAGGAATGATTGTACTCAAGATGACATCTGGAAAGGAACTCACTCTCAACAATGTGCTGCATGTACCGGACATTCGCAAGAATTTAGTTTCCGGATCTTTGTTGAGTAAGAATGGGTTTAGGCTAGTTTTTGAAAGTGACAAGTTTGTACTTACAAAGAATGGGATGTATGTTGGAAAAGGTTACAGGTCTGATGGCCTTTTCAAATTAAATGTAATGACCGTTGTACCCTCAGTTATTAATAATAATACATCTTCTTCTTACTTGCTTGAGTCTTCAAATTTATGGCATGGTAGACTAGGACATGTTAATTATGGATCTTTGTGTAGATTAATTAATATGGAATGTTTACCTAAATTTGACATTGATTCAAATCATAAATGTGAAATTTGTGTTGAGGCAAAATTATCTGAAACTCCTTTTCATTCAATTGAAAGAAGTACGGAACCACTTGAATTAATTCATAGTGACATTTGTGATTTTAAATCAATTCAAACCAGAGATAGGAAAAAGTATGTTATCACTTTTATAGATGACTATACTAGATATAGTTATGTTTATTTAATTTGAACCAAGGATGAAGCATTGGAAACTTTTATTCAATATAAGAATGAAGTTGAAAATCAACTTGGTAAGAAAATCAAGAAACTTAGAAGTGATAGAGGTGGTGAATATGAATCACCTTTTGGTGAATTTTGTAAAGAACATAGAATAATTCATCAAACCACTACTCCTTACTCACCTCAGCAAAATGGAATTACTGAAAGGAAAAATAGGACTTTAAAAGAAATGATGAATGCCATGTTAATCAGTTCTGGATTACCTCAGAACTTGTGGGGGGAAGCAATACTTTCTGCTAATTATATTTTAAATAAAGTACCCCGAAAGAAAGTGAATCAAACACCTTATGAAATGTGGCATGGTAGAGTACCATCCTACAAATACTTAAAAGTGTGGGGGTGTTTGGCTAAAGTGGCTATTCCTAGTCCTAAAAAGACTAAGATAGGTCCTAAGACCATTGATTGCATTTTCATTGGTTATGCCAAGAATAGTAGTGCATATCGGTTTTTGATTCATAAATCAGAACATTCCGAAATGCATGTAAATACTATTATTGAGTCTCGGAATGCATCATTCTTTGAACATGTATTTCCAAATAGGACTGGACAGGAAACTAGTAACAATAAAAGATCTCATGATGCTATTACTAGTAAGGATCAAGAACATAATCAAGAACAAGAGTTAGATCAAAATGAGGAAGAGGAACCTAGGCGTAGTAAACGTGCTAGAACCTCAAAATCTTTTGGTCCAGATTTCCTAACATTTTTGTTGGAAAATGAGCCTTTAACTTTTAAAGAGGCTATGTCCAGTCCTAAAGCTCCTTTATGGAAAGAAGCTGTCACTAGTGAAGTTGAATCCATCTTACAAAATCACACTTGGGAATTAGTGGACTTGCCACCAGGTTGTAAACCTCTTGGGTACAAGTGGATTTTCAAAAGAAAATTGAAAGCGGATGGATCTATTGACAAATACAAGGCAAGACTTGTAGTCAAAGGTTTTAGACAAAAAGAAGGTCTAGATTACTTTGACACATACTCATCGGTTACTAGAATAACATCCATTATAATGCTCATTGCCATTGCATCTCTATACAATCTAGAAATTCATCAAATGGATGTTAAAACCGCTTTCTTAAATGGTGAGTTAAATGAAGAAATTTACATGGAACAACCAGAAGGGTTTTCTATTCCAGGAAAAGAAAAGAAAGTGTGTAAATTGGTTAAATCATTATATGGTTTAAAATAGGCGCCAAAGCAATGGCATGAGAAATTTGACAAGGCAATGATGTCAAATGGATTTAAAATTAATGAGTGTGACAAATGTGTTTATATTAAAAACACAGACAAAGGTCATGTCGTTGTATGTCTTTATGTGGATGATATGCTCATCATAGGTAGTAATAATGACATGATTAAAACTACTAAGAAAATGTTGAATAAACAGTTTGACATAAAGGACATGGGCATTGCTGATGTAATTCTTGGTGTAAAAATTACCAAAACATCGGAAGGATATGCTTTGTCACAATCTCATTACATTGAGAAAATACTTGACAAATTCAGCAAAGATGATAATCATCTTGCTAGAACACCTGTAGATGTTAATTTGTATCTTTCTAAGAATGTACAGGAAAGTATTTCTCAATTAGAGTATGCTCAAATTATTGGAAGCTTAATGTACTTGATGAACTGCACTTGCCCAGATATAGCTTATGCAGTAAGTAAATTAAGTAGATATACGAGTAATCCGGGAGTAGAACACTGGAAAGCAATTATAAGGGTTCTTAGATATCTCCGATTTACTCGTAACATTGGGCTTAATTATACTAGATATCCAGCAGTACTTGAAGGATACTGTGATGCAAATTGGATATCGGATACAAGAGACTCAAAGTCCACTAGTGGATATGTCTTTACTCTTGGTGGGGCGGCTGTATCTTGGAAATCTTCCAAACAGACTTGCATTGCTAGGTCTACTATGGAATCAGAATTCATAGCCTTAGACAAAGTAGGGGAAGAGGCAGAATGGCTTCGCCACTTCCTTGAAGATATTCCAATTTGGCCAAAACCGGTGCCTGCTATATGCATACATTGCGATAGTCAATCAGCTATAGGTAGAGCACAGAGTCATATGTATAATGGTAAGTCACGACACATTCGTCGTCGACATAACACCGTGAGACAACTACTCTCTAATGGAACTATTTCCATAGAATATGTTAAGTCTAAAGACAACATAGCGGATCCACTAACCAAAGGGTTAGTAAGAGAGTTAGTTGAGAATTCATCGAGGGGAATGGGACTTAAGCCTATTAAATAAGAGTTACCACAACGGCAACCCAACCTAGTTGACTGGAGATCCCAAGATCTATGTTCAAAGGGACAACCGAGTTGTGAATGACTCAGAAGGATCACTGGGGAGTCTAACTCCTACCCATTTCTTTGATGAAAATAGTAATATCTACAGCGTTAAAGGTTAAGTAAAATTTTAATGATTCTTATATCTAGGTAAACCTAGTGGAGTATGGCAGGATACTCTTCATAAGAATCACCTATGTGAGTGTGAACTGGGCCGGTTCTATGAGATTTGTGAAGGGCTACAATTCTCTAGAGCACTCATGAAAGACCAGGTTGTTCAGGGCCAAAATGAACACAATAGTGAGAACTAAACTGTGTCTGGGAATATACTGTGTGAGTTCTATTGTCTTGGTTTACACAAACGGCTGATCAGTTCAAGACATCATGTTTACTGGTTAGCTAGTAAATCCGATAGTGTCTCACAAGGGAAGGTTCAAAGCCAAAAGCTACCTATCCTTTGCAGAATATTTCCAATTTCTGTACTCTCTGTAATTAGATCATGTTGTTGCATTTTCTCTCCGTCAAATTCCATTCATGTGGGGGATTGTTGGAAAAATGGTTTAATATAGGCATATTGTTGAGCCCAATTTTGAGTGGGCCCCAAACGTCTTTTGGGGTGGGTCCGAAGAGCTGAAGTGTTCCTTGCCGCGTGGCAAGTCATACGGTAAAGACGGAACGTCAAAACCATTTATGAGTGAATGGGAAGTTGATGTCGTTTTCGGGTCTAACATTAATTTTTTAGATAAAATTCTTTTGAATTTTTTCAATAAAAAATTATTGTGGGAATTTAATTTAATTCTAAATTCAAATTTTGGGTTCCTAAGTGGTTTCCTAAAATTTGTGATTATGGGAATTTAATTTAATTCTAAATTCAAATTTTAGGTTTCTAAGTAGCTTCCTAAAATTTGTGCATGTTCTTTTATTTATTAAACTATTCAAATAAGTTTAATATATATATATATATTCAAATAGTTTAATAATATATATATATATATTTCAATGGTTTAATTAATAAAGTCCAAACAGGCTTTTAATTGTTCACCAACGGTACTTTTTTTTCAACAAGTTTGAATATATGTTCAAGTAACGGACAAATCAAAGTTTGAATAAGTGGTGCACCTGTTCATTTCTTAGTGCATCTGTTCACTTCAAGTTTGGAACCTGTTCGGGTTGTCATAACAATCTCTAAGTTGCCTATAAATACAAATCCATTCCCAGCAGTCCAAATTGATCCGAAATTTAGTCTGTTTTTTTTGCATTTGCTGTCCATTTTGTTCTAGTGCATTTATTCTTCATATATTAGTTTTAGAATAAATATTCAGAGAGTTAGAACACAGGTTTGGTTCGCCGAACAATTTGTTTTGGAGTGCTACTACAAATTGGTTAAGATCATTGTATCCTGGGAGATAGACGCCACTCAACCGTAAGCACCGTAGCGGGACGAATCTGTCTTAATGACAGAGTGTCACACATTCGACTTGGTCTTTAATTTTTAATTCGGTTCGATAAATAAATCCGGTATGTTATTTATTTATTTTGTTTGAATTATTTTCAGTTTATTTTATTTACACAGAAGATTGTTCCAACAGTCATATTGTTTAGTAATTTGATCCTTCTACTCTTCTCTGCTGATCTGTTAGCCTATTTGATTCTGCTCTGATCTGCTAGTCTGCTATACTGATCTGTCTGGGTGATTTTGGCTGAAGACTGTCTGCTGTTCTGTCTGGGTGCATTCATCATCACAGGTCCTCTGCTTCAGAGCTCTGTTTGTTGATTGTTTGCAGTAAAGTGAATGGATTTCAGTTGATATTCTGATTAAAATTGCAGATATTCTTATGCATTTGAAGGGAGATTATGGTCTCTGTGGGTTGTTTTTTGGTGGGTTGCATCTCTTGGGTGTTTTGTTAGCCTGCTACTATAGTTGGTTGCAACTGTTCTGTTATAGTGAGTCTGTTCTGCTATAGTGAGTCTGCTGCTGCTATACTGGTCTTCTACTGGTCTGCAACTGTTCTGGTCTTCTACTGGTCTGGTGCTGCTGTGTTTGGATTGGATAGTTCATGCTAGATGCTGGATTGGGCTGTGTGCTGTTTTGCTTGTTTGATGGCCGATTGGGTTGAATGTCAATGTGTTAGCTGGTTGTAAGGGTTGAATGGGTTATATCTGTTATGCTGTTTTGCTTTTTGCTTTCCTTTTTGTTGGTTTCTCACCAACTGGCGCTTGAAGCTTCGTATTAGCTCCAAGCTCCTCTTTATTGATGTATCTTTGCATATCTTGTATGTTTGCATCAATAAAGATTTATTTGCCGATCAAAAAAATATTGTTTAGTAATTTTGTTAGTTTTCTTAACTTTTTTTTTTATTTTTTATTTTTATAACTTTCATTTAGGAAGACTTTTTTTTTTTTTTTCTTTTGCTATTTTTCATTTTTGATGAATTTTGTTTTAAAAAGAAAGAAACTGAATGAAATTTTTATTTTTATTTTTCTTTTTTTTGTAACTTAGAGTACCCATTTTTTTATTTTTTATTTTTAAAAGATAGATTTTGAAAAAATTTCAACATGATGAATTAAGTCAGGGAATAAAAGGAATAAGATTTTCTTTTTGGGTGGGACTAGACTGTGACAATTTTTAAAATTTTTACTTTCTAGCTTGATTTATGAAATAAGTTATTTTATTTTATTTTATTTTATTTTACTTTTTGATATTTAAAAAATGACAAAATTGGTTTTTTTTTTTTTTTAACTACAAAAATTATTTTAAAAACCTTAGGCACAGGACCTTAATTACATACTTGGTAGGCTAATTTCAATATTCAAAAAGTACTCATAGTTTTATTCAATATATATATGATTCAAATTGTAACGTGAAGAACTTACTCTAGATGAAATTCTAAGTATTAATATGTAAGTATCAATTCCTGCAGAACTCATTACTAAAACTATTCCAAATTTTAACCCTAAACTAAATTCCAAATTAATTTTACATACTTGTAATACTCTTTGTATGAATAGAGTTTTTCATTAAAAGTATATGAATAACATTTCTTTCTTTGAGTACACCTTCAATGAACAAACAAAATAAAAATGAAATGTAAAAATGTGAAAATAATACCACTGTAGAAATATTAAATTACTCTACACCTACAAACAAATCATACACTCTAACGAAGTTTTATTGAGCAAATCATATACTCTAATAGCGTTTGATTGAGCATCACTGCAAATACATTAAATTTAATTACTCTAAATTAATAAATAGATCACATATTCTAATGGAGTTTTATTGAGCATCACTGTAAATATATTAACTGCAATAAACGAAAACATGTAATAGAGTTATATAGATTAATTGTATACTTGATATAAGCTTTAAGTTTAGGTGAATAAGAAAGTTTTGGTTCAGAAATACACCAAAATTTGAAATTTTTACAAATTTTGTTTTTTCTCGAGTTGATGTCTGTGAAAAATTCTGGTGGAGAGGCATAAATTAAGATGATACATTATACATATATATATAAATATAGAAGCTAATACTTATCTGATATATTAAAATGATAATTGTCTGATTTCGTTTTATCTAGAATAATTTTTATCATTTAAAATTGGGTGAATTACACTAATAGTCCCTATCAACAATGATTCAGACCACTAAAAAATACACCACTAATAGCACTAATGCATTGAGAATGGCAAAAAAAATAAAAAAAATAAAGCATAGAAAGTGGGCGGGACCCACTGCCACATCATTAGTGCTCTCCCTAGTGCTCCCTTTTTAGTGCTCCCAAGCATTTTTCTAATCCCTATAGTTTGGGACTCGTATCACTTTGGTCCCTAACTTTTCAATTGTGATACATTTGACACTGAATTTTGAATCTTGTTCCAAATAAGGAATTGAAAATACCATTGTTCAATTTCAAGGGTAAAGTCGTCAATTTGATAAAATATAAACTAATTTGACCAAAATAAATGTCAAAAAAATATTTTTGAATTTTTAAAAATAATTTCTACCCACCGAAGATAAAATTATATAAAATTGATAAATCTTTTAGACATTTATTTATTTATTTTACCAAATTAATTTTTATTATGTGTTTGGATGATAATCATGTAATGGGTGGTTGCTAGGCTTTTAACGTGTAATCGATATATTTAATATATGAAATATTTTTAGTTTTGAATTTTTTGATTTAATGAATTGGTTTAATAATGATATTAACGTTGTCGCCATATTTGACTTTTGAAAAAATAAAAACTAATTTAATGAAAATAAAAACAATCGTCCACTACGTGATCATCATCCAAACACATAATAAAAAATTAATTTGATAAAAAAAAAAATGTCTAAAAGATTTATCAATTTTATAAAATTTTATCATTAGTAGGTAGAAATAATTTTTAAAAATTTAAAAATATTTTTTGATATTTATTTTTATCAAATTAGTTTATATTTTATTAAATTGATGACTTTGCCCTTAAAATTGAGTAATGGTATCTTCAATTGTCATTATTTAGAAAAAGATTCAAATTTTAGGATCAGATGTGTCACAATTGAAAAGTCAGGACCAAAGTGACACAAGATCCAAACTATAGAGACCGTTTAGTGTAATTCGCCCTTTAAAATTTAAATACTCAATCCTTTAAGGATAATATTTGTTTGTTTGTTTTTTATTTTAATAGTTAATCAATTATTTAGTTTTTAAAGGATACTGTTTGTTTTTTTTTTATATTAAATACAATGATATATAATCCAACAAAAAATTGAGTATTCCATTATTTTAGTACTTTTAAAATTTAAAAATCAATATTATCTTATAGATGTTAATACTTATTTGATTGTAATACTGAAATAGATTGACTAAAAAATATTCTTATTTATCTTTCCATAACTTTATTTATTTATTTATTTATTTATGTTCATATCAAAAACGTAATTTTTTATTTTTTTATTTTTTTTTATAAAGTGAGAAGAATTTGAAGAGATATATTAGTTATGAGTAGAAATAGATTGGTTAAAAAAATATTCTTATTTATCTTCTTATAGATATATCTTTTTTATGTTCATATCAAGAACTTAAATATTTTTTATCTCCTTTTTTTTTTGTCATCTTTTTTTCAAAAAAAATAAATAAATAATTAGAAATTAGAAAAACGGGCAAATGAGGCTAGACGGTTTGTCATGTAGAAAAGAGAAAGCTAACTTTAAATGAGAAGACAAAATTAAGACTTTGAAAGTTTTTAAAAACTTACTACATTTACTTATATATATATATATAGTATAGATATATTGTGGACATAAAATGCAGGACCACCTCCATTATATGGCATATATGGTGGTCATATGCAGTGGCATTATTGATTCTTTTCCTTTTCGAGTTTTAAATTCTTCGAATGAATCCAAAAATAAAAAATAAAAAAATACAATTATGAATTATGAATTATTATAAAAAAAATTAAAAAAAACAAAAAACAAAAAGAAAAACGTGTGACATTTCGTTTTCGAGTTTTAAATTCTTCGAATGGATCCAAAAGAAACTCTCTCTAAAATATAGTTCTGGATTAAAAACAAAAACAAAAACGTGTGACATGAATGACTAAAAGTCGAAATCCGTACCGGCCCTATCCATTGATGTGATAATAATATTTATATAATTATAATTTATAGTTGTAGACTTTCTTATTTTAATTATAAATGAATCACATCAATCTATATGTATAAAAATGGAAAAATTACATGTCATGTTTTTTAAAAAAATAATTGTAAATTCATGAAAAAATGTATGAATTTATCTTTTAATATTTGTAAAATTTAATACTAATTTAAAAATATTTTTTTTGTAAATATACACTCAAATGGAATTACTCCAATAAAAATTTTGTTGGTATAAAATTACTCATACGTAGGCAGTGGCAACTCTAGAAATTTTTTTCAAGATGTTCGCTGTTGATACCTTGGAATTTTTTCAAAGTAGACATTGAAAAATTTAATTTTTTTAGACTTTTCAAATTACACACAATTAAATAAATAAAATAAAATTGTAATATATTGATATCATTGTTTCAAAAAATAAAATGAATATTCAAAAATTTACATAAATATATTTATTTTTATCACTAGCATAATAAAAAAAAATGAAGAAAGCTCATTTAATTTAAATTAAGATGAGCTATAAAACTGTTGATGAATATTTACATTCAAGTGGTACACTTGTTCCCTATCTAAAAAAAAAAAAGTGGTACACTTGTTGAGAATTGCAAAATTACATAATTTTGTCAAAGAGATACTTTAGGCAGCAAAATTCCAAAACATGAAGTGTGTTCACTTCACAAAACATATATATTAATTAAAGGGTTATGGGTTGGGTTGGGTTGGGTTGGGTGTTTAAGAAAGTGAGCTTGGTGAGTGTTCAACTGAGTTAGGTGTTCATAAAGGTGTGTTAGGGTATTCAATATAAAGTTTTAGACCGAGACAATATTTGGCATTTCCTATTTTAGTACACTTTTTTGTCTTTTTTTTTTTTTTTTTTTTTTTGAGTTACATTATCTCTCTATATTTTTACACATCTTTTCATAAAAAATTAAAAAATATATTTATTTATATATATGTATCAAATAAAACAATAAATTTTAAGATGTTCAATTAAACACCAATAGTGGTTGAAGAGTCGTCCCTGTGCCTAGGCATCAACAAGTTCTTGGACCACAGGTTTTTAAGAATTCTACGTTTGAGGAACGAATCACATCTACACAAAAAATTTTACCCATGATATATATATACCCTAAAAAAGGTGTAATGTACGAATTTTGTCAAAATAATGAGCGTTTTTATTAGGTCCACGTCTACACAAAGAATTTTACGTTTTCAATGTTCGAAATTCAGATCTACTTGAAAGTTTAAGCTTGTGCATAGAGAGCAAATGTAATATAGGGTAATGTTGGTAATGTTGGGTAAGTTACGACATTTGTGAATTTAATTATTACAAATGTCATAATTTAATTTTATGAAAATAGCAATTTAAAAAAAAAAATAATAGAGTTATAACCAAACATTACTTAAGGTATAATCAAAAAGTTTTTGAATTATAACTAAAATAATATCATAACTAATATCACAATATGTCATAATTAACAACATAATATGTCATAGTCAATTATCATAAAGTTCGTAACCAAATATGCATTTGGTACACTCCAAAGCGAGTGTGTACCATAAAATTTCCCATCTAATATATATATATATATATAAATAAAAAATTGTGAGGCCGAGGGATTGGTTATATGGATGCGAGTTGCAGTAGTAGGGGTATTTTATACTTTCTGAATCTCTCTCGATGTATTGTATCTTCTTATACCTATAATTTCATATTTTTAATGGAATTTTCATTTGCTGATCAAAAAAGGATCTACTATTTTTATTTGGAAAAATTACATAAAAAATCCCAAGGTTGGACCCTTTTAACAAAATAAATCTTGAGTTTTTAATTTTATCAATTTAAATCTTAATCTATTGGTTTGTTTTCAATCTAAATCATCAATATTTTTGTCAAGTAAAACCGATGAAAAAATATATATTTTAATCATTAAACTCAATGTAGGTATACATAAATTGTTTAAAATACTTTTTTTTTTCATTAAATTTAATGACTAAAATATCCTTTTTTTAGTAAATTAAAATAAAATAATTGGGTACCAAAAGTTTATTAAAAAGAAACAAAAATAGTCATTTGGGCTTTTACTTTATTACAAGAGTCTAATTAGAAATACAGATAGTAAAAGAAAGCAAAAAAAAAAAAAGAGAGAGAGAAAACACTGTGATTTATCTCCCATCTTGATCCTGCTAAATCTCGTCACCTGAAAGGGGTAATATCTATAAGCACATAACAAAGTGAGAAATATTATACTGTGAGTATAGGGGCACAAAATAGCCATGGATAGTTATTTAAGCTAAAACATTAACATAATTTAAGTTGAATAAACAAATTAATTAAGTGGCAGAAACTGAAATACAGAAATTACGTAAATAACTATAACCACGGTACAGAACAAAATAGAACTGGGGTCAATGGAGTGACAATCAGAATATGGGTCAATAAGTCCATGACAAACAAAGGACCAGAAAATGGCCAAACAGGGGCCAATGGTTATTTAAGTCCCCCAAGATATGGAAGTCCCCCAAGATATGGGACTCCCGTGGTGGTACTTATAGAAAATAATTGTTTACATGATCTTTGTCAAATACTTTCTAAAATTTAAATAAACATATCTATGGGTTTCCATTATATTTTATATATATATATATATATTCTATTCATGAGTAATTGATCTAATCACGGTATTGAATTAAATTAAAAATTCGGGTATCACAGAGCGGGGTTTGAGGTAATAGGTGTAGCCACTGGTGGATTTAAGGCCACACATGGCATAATAGAATTGGATGTCGGCAAGGGTAATCCTAGTGTTTTCTCGGCGAGACAACTCGGTTATGCCGTTAATAACCCTAAACGTATTTATGGCTAATTCCATGGGGTTAAGTTTGTAGAAATGTAAAACTTCTTGGAAAAGTATATCAAGGGGGAATTTGATTCCACACTCAATAATGGACACTACTGGAAAAGGCTTGTTGGTTTTCCCAAGCATAATGAAATCTTCTTTACCAGCCAGCCTAAGATGGACGTCAGTCGAAATGTTAAACTCTTGGTGGAAGTATTCTAATTTATTGGGTGAATCTACCCTCTACTTAAACATTCCAATGACCTCAGCTAGGGCGAATTTGGTATGGTTTACTATTGGGAAAGAAGACTATGTGAGTGGAAAGACCTTGACGAAACCCTAATAAGCACTAGGGTAGGGATTTTAGAGATCTAAGGGAGGTATTGTTTCAATTGTGGGTGGCTTAAGTCCTAAACTTAATTATATGGAAAAACAAAGGGAATAGGCAAGAATCAGAGTCCAGAATCTGGAAAACAAACAAGAAGAACAAAGAAATAAGGACTCAAGATGTGACACAATATATGAAATTCAAAGAACACCAAAAAAAGAGAGCATGGTAGACTCAAAGCATTGACAGATTCAGAGTATAAGCAAAATTGATAGAATCTAGTGGCAGTGTGCAAAAGCAAGCAAAGGCAAGTAAAACAATGGGATTTGCATATGAATATGAGATGGCACGCAGAGGCAGATGCAGATACAGGTACAGATACAACATGTGATGTGTAATAATCCAAAGAAGGAACATATTCAAAAATAGTCGAGAACAGTAAAAGAAACTGAGGCAAAACTGAAAGAGAATCAGGGACTTACAGAGTAGGCCCGAAGAAATTGACTTCGGAGTCGCATTTGCCGAAGTCAAATGTTGACCTTGATTGGAACAGAACAATGGAAGGTTCGCCGGAAAGGGACGAGCAGAGTAGTTGCAGAGCTTCGAGAGATTTGGAAATGGTAGAATAAGAGAGATTTTAGAGAGAGAAAATCTGAGGCAAGCGAGAGGGTTTGTGTTTGAAAAGTGAAGAGACGGAGAGAGAGGAAAGAGGGTTTTGTCAAAAAATTGAAAAGGCGGCAAAACATGATGAAATTGCCATGGACGACGTGTCTGATAGGTGGCGTGGACAGGATTGATATGACCTAATGGCGCGTGACAGGTACGGACAAGTAAGGTGGTGACACGTGGAAGAAACGGTTGGGATAATGGTACATGACAGCTCATACATAGTTGAGATTCTTGGAATTCTTGGGCTAGTGGGGTAATGACCTCAGCTAGCAAAGCGATCTCGGTTGAGATCTTAAAAGAATTAGGTTTCTTGGTTCTTGATCCTTGATGAAGTAGACACTTGAATCCTTTTTTCTTAGTGCCGACGAGTAATGATCTCAGTTGGAGAAGTACAATTATAGGTTTCATCACCTCAGGTTGCTGAGGTAATAGAACCTAGGGGCAGTTATGGGGAAGTATTTTGCAAATGACACCACATGGCCAAGGTTGTAACGCCCTCAAAATAAACCCATAATAATTAATATAAACATGCATTATTATATTAAAACAATAATATAAATCCATCCATCAGAGTATTATGAAATAAAACATCAGAATAAATGCCCTACGGGCTTACATCTTGCCAAGCCAACACTTGGACACAATTTACTGAGTTCTAACTCAAAACAGATAAAGCCCTAGGCTTGAAGGATTACAATGTTCAAATAAACCAAATAAAATAAAACAAGTCTTCAAATTCAATTCCTCACAAGCTAAGTCCTTGGAGGGAGTGAACCACCTGAACCTGAAAAATAAAGTTCCCATATAGGGTGAGCCACAGCCCAGTAGAGACATACTAAACCAAGCATAAGCAATAACTAAAGCATTAGCATCTGATACATGGTTAACACACTATAATCAAGTTACAATATTCATGACACGAATGTCTACACTGCCTATGACACATTGTCTATGGCACATTTTACTTTCCACTTATGGCTCAGAACCTGGCCAAATAACTCAACGGGGTTTCATCTTTTATTAACAATACTTCCAATTCAACAGGAATAACAATTCAAGTTAGACCTAACCATAACAAATACACAAGTTGGTATTGTATCAATCATAACCAATTCACTTCCATACTTCCCAACTGATACACATTTTAGTGATGTATCATATCAACAATAAATAGAAATATATCTATTAATCACTAAGCACACATAAGAGTGATGCTACTGGAGTCCATCCCCTATCTCCTCCCAATAAATCCGGTTTAGAGGTCCATCCCCTATCTTCCCCTAAACCGTGGAGTTCATCCCCTATCTCCTCCAAAACCAATGCATATGCAATAAAACACACAATTGCCATATACAACACATAATTAACACACAAATGTTCTGTATTAACTCCACAGTCAAACAATTGACTCAATTCCAGTTATACCTAAGCCGCATGCAAGGTCTACAACAATCAATGGCTATCCTCCACCGATAGCCCAAAACAGTTATTTCTAAACAAGAAATAAATATATCAATGAATGTAAATTTAACATTCCCAAAGGTAAATAATTAAACTACCCCAAATATATATCATCAATTCATTAAATTTCCCAATTCCATGAATTAAACCAAATACCACATTATTCCTTTAAATTAATTGTACAAATTACTCTAAACCAAAACCCTAAGGTTTCTTCCAAAATTACCAAACTACCCCCACATACCAGAATACTAACACTTAGGATTAAAACATATAAATGGAGTAGGAAATCCCTACCTCGAAGAAATAGCCCAAAAAGATGATGATGAAGAAGATGCTCGAAACTCCAAAGTGCTCCAAACTGACAACTGCTCAGATTAAATGGAAGCCCTCACTCTCCTCTATCTTATTTGTAAAAGAACTAGGGTAGAAACACACCCTAACTAGATCAAACCTAGGAGAAAAGGTGTTTAGAGAAGAAGAAAGGTCGGACTTTAGGGTTTGAGATCAAAAGAATGAAAAACTGCCCTAAAAATCCCGCTGTTACACTTAAATACTGGACAGGCTCGCTCGAGCGAAGACATGGTCGCTCGAGCGACCAGACACAAGAAAGCCTCGCTCGAGCGAAGAGATGCTCGCTCGAGCCAAAAGCAAAACAGCTCGCTCGAGCGAAGAAAGCTCGCTCGAGCCAACAAACACTGCTATCAGGTCTATGTACTGGACGCAAAGTTCGCTCGAGCGAAGGGACCCTGGCTCGAGCGAAGGACTAGAATCAAAGACCTCGCTCGAGCGAAGAAGAGCTCGCTCGAGCGACCAACCCAAAAATTGAACATCAACTATTGGTTTCTAAACCCAACCAACCTGCAATTAACCTGCCCAACATATTCCATAACTCACAACTGAAGAATTAAAGGACAACAACAACAATAGTACAACAATGGAATCTACGGAACATAAGTCCGGATACAGTAATCAAATGGGAAAAGACCGGGGTCGCTATAAAGGTGGTTCTAGGATATCGGTTAAAGGGCTACGTATGTGAGTTATAGTTGCCGAGATGATTGCGGTATTGCCGAGGTTCGGTGCAGTAATACCGGGATTATGAGATATCTGGATAAAGGACAAGAGTCCTAGATAAGAGGAGGCTCTTAGTCTGGATAAGGATAAGGCTCTTGAGGAGTTTATCCATATCTAGTTGAGAGTTTGAGATGAGCATTGAGCTTGAGTCCTATGAAGTGCGACTTCTAAGGGACCAAGTCATTGATGGCTATAAAGTGAGGCATCTCCGTGGGTCTAAGATTCGCTTTAATTTCTGTATTGAATACTTGTATGAGATCTTTGAAAGATTGATTGACTGACTTGATCGCCGGAGTGCTTCCGGGAAGACAAACCACCACGGTATTCTCGTTTTCTTGTTGGCAGGTGGTTGGCTCAATCTATTCTGCCGCGTGCTCTCCGACTAAGTTTCATGTTTGGTTGTATAGTTGGAAATCAACACCCATAAAAACTAAGCAAGCAAAATAAGAGTTAACCAGTACATAACAAACAAGAAATCAAAAAAAAAAAAATGATATCAAGACTAGGTGGCTTTTCTTTAGTTTCCAAATTGATAAGCCGCAAGAGTGTAGCATTGCTAGATGAAGAAACAAATAATACTACTACAAATGATTTTGAGAAATTTGATTGTGTATTACAGTCACTCATCAATCACAAGAAAAACACAAGTAATAATGCAAATTTGCAAAATCAATTGGCGAAGATGGAGCTGATCATTGAAGATCTTGACAAAGAACTAGAATACTTGTTCAGGCGTTTGATGAAAACTAGAGTTTTCCACCTCAACATTCTCAATCACTAGCCCAAAATTTTGTTAGAAAAGTCTTTTGATTAGTTTTTCATACTTGTACATGAGACGTACACTTGTGATTATACTTTGAATATTAATCAAGATACTTATGACTTGTTACAATTTTACTACAAATTTAATTACTTATTTCCTCTTATCATGTGTGCAATATCAATTGGACATGAAATAAAGTATCCCAACATGCCTCCCTATTCAAATTCTCCACTAATTGAAACACCCAACGTTGCTATGGTGAAAAAAGTAAATAAATAAATAAACCAATAAAAAAGAAAGAAAATATTGTAATTGAGTTATTGTTTGGTAAATACTAAAAAGTATTTTTAAAATTTTTTTTTGTTTAGTTTTGGGTTCTTCTAGTGTAGACGAAGCTAAAAATGAAAACTAAAAAAGGGGGACCAAATTTATAATACATTGTTACTATAAAATAAATAAATAAATAAATAAAATAGTGTGTTCCTCATGCTACAAATTCTTCACATAACATACAAATTTTAGCCAGGTAGCATTTATGACTATGAAGCTAAGAGCCACCCATGTGGTCCACTCTTATATCTTGCATTCATTCCTTTAACAAGATAAATGCATAAATGCATAATGCTACATGACAAATTGTATAATACTTTTGTTACTAACTCAGAAATTAAATATAAAATATATATAGATAAAATTTTACAAAAAGAATTGGAGTTTTTATGATTTACTTATTAGATAAGGATCGAGGTAATGAATTAAATTTTACTTTTAAAAAATCTTATCATTTATATATATTATCTATTTAGCTTTGCAACTGATTTTTGTGATCGTAAATAATGTTATACAAATAAAATTTCTATACAAAAATTTTACACAAAATGATATGACTTATTTATAACCATTCACTGCACAAACCAAAAAAAAAAAACACAATATATTATACTTATATAAATATCATTATCACATCATTTTATATCAATTTTTATATATTTAACATTTTATTTTTTGTAAGTATATAATTGTTTTAAGGGGCACTTTTTTATAAATCTCTTTTCACCTACTTATATTCCATTTAGTCCACATTATTTTATAATATTCCAATAAGTCCTACATTTCCAGTGTGAATGTTCCGTAATGTGAATGTCAACACCATCAATGTGAATGTTCACATCGTCATTGTGAATGTTCACAACATTAATGTAAATGTGAATATTTACATTATAAAATATGAATGTTCACATTACCAAATTGCTAACCATTCAAAAAATACTTGTAAGGATAGAAATGTCCATAAAATATCTTAAATATGAGAATTAGGATTGGGTAGATCAAATGTCCAAATAATAGGAATTATTAGAATATAAGAATATTTTATGAATTAATTAGAATACAAACACTTGAAAAATGATTTTCTAATAAATTTCCCTTGTTTTAAAGATACAATTGTTCACAGCAGCTGCTCAACTTTTTGTGATTGATTTCAATTGCACACGTGGTACTCCATAAAGTTTTGATTGGTGGAGAGATGTAAGGGCCCACAATTTATATTGGGAATGGAGAAACAACATGAGGTTAAATAATTAGTAATTGGCTTGAAATATGGACACACATGATGCTCTGAAAGTATTGAATAATTTCCCCCAAAATAGGGCGTGTTAAGGATTTTAACTTTAGGCATTCATGTTGCACATGCATTTTATAGATAAGGAACACATGCTTCTTTGCTTTTCTCTACCATTAGGCCCCATTTACACCAAAAAAAAAAAAAAAAAAAAAAACTATTTTAGTCATTTTTTTTTATTTTTTATAAAAAGATATGAAAAAAAATAAAAAGAGTGATATAACAACTTGTAAGATTTTGGTTCTCTTGGAGATAATTCCAGTGTCTTGAAATTAACAACTGAACAAATATTCAGTAATTTTTTAGAATGATTAGAACTTGATATCTTGAATTTTATTGTCAAGTTTTTACCGTTTGGACTAATCCGTTGGGATTGTTAATTTTATATTTTAATTTACAACTATTAGTGTTAAAATTCAATTATTTTTGTCAAAATAGTTTTACTTTTTGTCAAAAAAATATGAGTAAATTACATTATAATCTTTCAAGAGATTTGAAGAAAATACATTGAGTCTCATAAGTTTGTCATAATTACACTAGACTTCTAAAATTTTTAATTTACATAATATTTAGTACATTTTTTATCTGTAACTTGTTAGTGATATAGATAGAAATTTGTATTATCACATATTTTATATTGAAATATATATTTTATTCATATTTATTTATGCGTCTACACATTATTAGTATTAATTTTAGTCACTTTAGTTTTACTAAAAGAGAAATAGATGTAATTATATCAAACTTATAAATTTTATGATTTTTCACTATAATTTACTCAAAAAAATATCTCTCTATATATATGAGAGGGTAATTTATATGCAAATTAGGCCAAGCTGGGCCGTTATGGGTCTCAGTGTGAAGGGCCGAGTAAAAACACCATGAGTTACTCCGGCCTTGAAGCGGCTTAAAGTTGGTCCGGTTTCAAGCCCAGAAATTAGTCCGGTCCGAGGGAGGCTTGGAAGTTAGTCCGGTTCCAGAAGGCATTAGTTCTAGCCCGGTTCAGAAGAGTGCAACGGACAGTTCGGTCGCCACATTTAGTTCGGTCACCGCATTTAATTCGGTCATGGCGTATGGAATCGAGGTATACTGAGTCCTCTTCAGGACTCAGTATTGGGTTAGTTCGGCTTAGACTCTTCTATGGATAGCTCGGTCTTGGTATGTGAAGCCGAGGTAGGAGAAAAGCAAGGGAAAGCCGAGCTAACAGTTAGAATGGTCACTTTAGTTAGCCTAGCATGGCAATGTTATTTCAGTCGTATGGTAGTCCGGCCATAGTAAAACCGTCTCACTTGGTTTAAGCAGTGAGGGGGGTGTTGAAGGATAAGCATTATCTTTCAGGAGTATGAATCCTAGGAGGACTCTACATGGAGGAGTAAGAGTCCTACTTGGATTGTGCCACACGAAACCTATAAAAGCTCACAAACATCACCTATGGAGAGGTAACGCAACTTTGATTCCCGAATATACAGAGCTTTTGTCTATTTGTCTAGTTTACTGACTTAGGCATCGGAGAGGTTTCCGGCATACACCCGCCGGCTAGCTCACGTTTGTATTTTCAGACAGTAAAACGACGTCGTACGGAGGGGCGCAGACTTGATCAACAGGATTATACGAGAAGGTTTATTTCTTTCCCGTACAATTGGCGCCGTCTGTGGGAATTTCAGACAAGAACAAACCTCTTGATCAAGCTTTTTCTCTTGAGAATCAATGGCGCACAACGAAGAATTACCACAGTCCGCCATTGACGGACAAACTCCAGAAGGGGGTGCGAGGCGCGAAGGCCTACCTCTTATCCCTCCCATGGGGGATTTAGAGCCACAGCGACAGAATCCCAGGAGGGATACAAAAGGGAGAAGGCGGACTAACAGCCCTCGTCACTCTCGTTCGCAAAGTCCAGAAAGGCAAAGGCGGAGGGTTGATCCTCAAGCTTTGGAGGATTGCGTCAAGGAGCAGGACGAATTGATACGACGAATGGCGGCGGACATGGAATCTCTAAAGCGCCAGGTGAAAGGAAAACGAGTGGCGACAAGAGAGGGGCGTACAAACAAGACGTCCCCTCGCCACTCGAAAAATCGTAGTAGGAATACTACACCCTCACAAGCAGAGAGCAGAAGCCTCAGGACAGGCGATACCCAATCCAGGTCTTCCAGAACTCGTCACTCCAGGTCTGAGAGGACGAGATCTGAGAGGTCGTACACTGAAGGGAGCACCTATTGGCCCTCACATACGCACCAAACAAGATCCAGACAGACGGAGTTGCCCAGATCGTCCGACTTACGAACCGTGCTCGAGGAAAGGGCACGATGCAAGGAGGATGCCAGGGCACGCGATCCACACAGAGTTTCTGCCTTACAGCGGTTGGCTCCTCGGACGCATGGAAGCGTCGAGGTTGGAATGCTAATACCGCGCCCTGCCTACGAACCAACGGACAAGGCATTAGCGAGGCTGTAGACCTCACCGTTCGTTCCGGAGATTGAAAACGCGCCCCTACCATCAGGCTTCCTTCAGCCCAAATTCACTACATACGAGGGAAAGACGGACCCCTACTCACACTTGAGCCACTTTCGCCAGGTCATGGCGGTATACCGGCGAAACGAGGCTTTAATATGCATCCTCTTCCCATCTAGCCTTGGCGACCTAGGCTTGACTTGGTTCGAAAAACTTCCAGAAGGCAGCATAGCCTCCTGGGCGCAATTGGCGGAAGCGTTCGTAACAAGGTTCCGAACAAATACTAAAACCCCGGTGGAGATCGACCAGTTATTTTCAATCAACATGGGCGACAAGGAGACCTTAAGATCCTACAACAGTCGCTACTGGGAGACCTTCAACCAGATTGGGGATTGCCCCACCAACCTCGCCATTGCCCAATACAAAAGAGGCCTTCCAGTCGGGAACAGACTAAGGGACTCAATCACCATGACGCCGCCCTTCACCATGGAAGCTCTGATGGAAAGAGTGCATCAGCACATCAGGGTGGAGGAGGATGGCGCACGTGCCAAAGCAAAGTCCGGCACGACCGTAGTACCAGAGAAAAAGGCCTCAGCAAAGGTCAACGCGGTAGACCGTCCGAGTAAAAATAGATGAGGCAGGCGAGACAAGGGAGAGGACCAGGATAAAAGATGGTTAAGAGTCCGCACTGCCATAACCACGGTATTCAAAAAGCCGATCTATCGAATTATAACTGAAATAAGGGACGAGCCTTTCGTCAGATGGCCAGCCAAGCTAGGGGAAGCCAGAAGGACTACGACGAAAGGTCACGGTGCACCTTCCATAAAGAAAAGGGGCACCGCACTGAGAATTGCACGCCATTGAGACAGCACCTGGAGGAGTTGGTGGCAGCAGGTCACCTGGATAAATACATTGAAGGAGGGGCACAACCAGCCCCCCAAGACCATAATAACCCCAACGGAATGCCAATCGACGCCCCACCTCAAGGCATTATCAATGTGATACATGGAGTTTTCGAACCTGAGCGTGTATGCGAGCTCAGAGGATTAATCAAAAAGGCTGAGCATTTAAGAGAAGTACTAAGTGCCCAACCTGCCATCAAGAAGGGGAAGACAGAGGCCACGAACGTCATGTCTTTTTCGGATAAAGACTTGGCAAGGATATATTGCCCTCACAATGATGCCCTGGTCGTCACTCTTCGAGTCAAGGATTTTGACGTCAAGCGCATTTTGATCGACTAGGGTAGTTCATGTGAAATAATGTACTACGAAACATTTAAACAGTTGAAGTTACAAGATAAAGACTTGGCACCTGCCGTATCTCCCCTGATTGGATTCAACTCCATGCTAGAATGGCCCGTCGGCAAAATAATCCTCCCAGTCAAAGCAGGAAGCGTGACGAAACAAGTGGAGTTCTGGGTATTGAAAGTCCCCTCCACTTATAACATCATCTTGGGCAGAACATGGCTGCATGCCATGCGATCGGTGGCGTCATCCTACCACCAAGTAATGCGGTTCCCCAACGACGCCGGTGTAATTGAAGAGGTCTATGGAGATCAAATTATGTCCAAACAATGCTTTGTCACGGTGAATGGCAGCCGCGCTGCCAAAGGATACGTTCATTCGGTGGAAGAACCTGAGAGCAATGAACTGTTCGCAGATGTCAGCAAAGCAGCTAGTCAGAAAGCGGTGGAAGACTTGGTAGAGGTAAGAATAGATGAAAAGAACCCGGATAAGTTTTTTTTGCTCGGTTCGTCGTTGTCCAGCACTGAGAGATTAGAGGTCTTGGAATTTTTGACCTCTAACATCGAAGTGTTCGCCTGGACACCATACGACATGCCAGGCATTGATCCCAACTTCATCTGTCACCAACTCAATGTCCACCCATCCGCCAGACCAATCATTCAGCGCACACGTAGATCGGCACTCCACCATGCCGAGATAGTGGCAGAAGAAGTAGGAAACCTGCTGGAGGCAGGAGCAATCAGAGAGGTACACTACCCAAGATGGATCTCCAACACAGTCGTAGTGCCAAAAAAGAATGGCAAGTGGCGTGTCTGCGTCGACTACAAAACAGTCAACAAGGCATGCCCAAAAGACAGTTTTCCTCTACCACGGATAGATCAACTGGTAGACCTAACGGCGGGACACAACCGACTTAGCTTTCTGGATGCATACAGAGGCTACTACCAAATTGCCATGCATGAACCAGATCAGGAAGTCACATCCTTTACAACTCCAAGAGGATTGTACTGTTACAAGGTTATGTCCTTTGGCCTAAAGAACGCAGGGGCGACATTCCAACGGATGGTCACCAAGATGTTTGAACCGTTGTTAGGTAGAACAATGGAGGCTTACATCGACGACATGGTGGTCAAGAGCAAAGATGAGAATGACCATCTCAAGGACCTAGGTGAGATGTTTGAGATCCTAAAGAAGCACAAGTTGCGCCTCAATGCGTCCAAGTGTGCGTTCGGAGTAGGATCTGGCAAATTCCTAGGTTTCCTAGTGACCAACCGGGGTATCGAAGCAGACCCCTCCCAGATCAAAGCAATCCTAGAATTGGAGAGACCAAACTCAGTAAAAGAAGTGCAGCATCTCACCGGCATGGCAGCTGCGCTCAATCGGTTCATAAGCCGGTCGTCAGACAGACTGCGACCATTTTTCCATGCTCTAAAAGCCAAATTCGAGTGGGACGAAGAATGCGACCATGCTCTGGAAAGCCTGAAAGAATACATGTCTTCTCCACCACTGCTCGTCACCCCAATACTTGGAGAAGAACTCTTCCTGTACCTGGCAGTCTCTTAGCACGCAATTAGCGCAGTGTTGGTCCGCGCAGATGGAATCCAACATCTGCCCATCTATTATGTCAGCAAGACATTACTAGGCGCCGAAACAAGGTACTTGCCACTAGAGAAACTGGCATTGGCCTTAATGATGGCCTCAAGAAAGTTGTCACACTACTTTCACGCCCACACCATAGTTGTCCTCACAGCCTTCCCACTAAAGGCTTTGTTTGAAAGGGCAAACTTTTCTGGGCGAATCCTGAAGTGGGCAGTAGAGTTGGGACAATACGACATCAAGTTCCAACCCAGGACCGCGATAAAAGCTCAAGCTTTGGCAGACTTTGTCGTAGAATTCACACCAGGAAGTCATCATATCTGCCCAGTCGACCTGACTGAAACAACCGAACTAAGGATGGAAGTTGACGCCGGAATAGCGCAACCCCTGGTACAGGATATTCAGTCAGACCCCAAGGCAGACCAAAGCAAAGCAAGGAAGGAAGAAGCAAACCATGCTACACCAAGTCTAGACTCACCAACAAATAAAGACTTGGTACAATCAGATAGCAAGGGACAGACAGCAAGCATGGACCTTGAAGAAAACACCAGCAACATGGAAGATCCGAAGGCATCATCCGATCCCTCCACTTGCTGGAAGTTGTTCGTTGGAGAGATGTGGAAGCTCTTCATGGATGGAGCATCCAACCGGCATGGAGCAGGGCTTGGTATAGTCCTCATCTCTCCAGACGGCCTAGTAGTGGAGCAGGCAATCAACCTTGGCTTCCCAGCATCAAACAACGAAGCGGAGTATGAAGCGCTTCTTGCAAGCCTCAAATCAGCATTCTTCATGAAGGCCACCGAGCTGATGGTTTACAGTGACTCACAGCTGGTGGTAAACCAAATATCTGGCGACTACGAAGCAAAGGATGACAGGATGGCCAAATACCAAGAGCTGGTCAGAACAGAGATCAAAAAATTTGAAGTAGTCAGGATAGAACAAATCGGCAGGGAAGAAAACAGCAGAGCGAACGAGCTAGCAGGCTTTGCCTCAATGGCAGATACTTCCATCCCTCATCCATTACTGATCGACTACCTACCTAGACCAAGCATTGAAGACCCCGAAGCAGAAGAGGCATGTTGCGTAGAGCTAGGCCCCTCTTGGATGGATCCCATCATCATGTTCTTAAAAGACGGCATCTTACCAGAAGAAAAGAAAGAGGCCAACAGAATAAGAGCAAAGTCGCAGTGATTTTGGCTATCCCCATCTCTAGCATTATACAAGAAGTCGTTCTCAGGACCCTACCTAAAGTGTGTTCATCCCAGCAAAATAGAAGCATTCTTATTCGAGATACACGAGGGCGTATGCGGAAGCCATCAAGGAGGAAGATCACTAGCATATAGAGCAATTTCGCAAAGATATTGGTGGCCATACATGCAGGCAGACTCAGAAAAATATATCAAAAAATGCGAAAAGTGTCAAAAGTTCGCGCACCAAATACACCAACCTGCCAGAGAACTTCTACCCCTAACTAGTCCATGGCCCTTCGCAATGTGGGGATTGGACATAGTAGGACCACTTCCAACAGCACCAAGGAACATGAAGTTCTTTCTTGCAGCAACCGACTACTTCACAAAGTGGGTGGAAGCAGAAGCCTTGGCATCGATCAAGGAGAAAGATGTGAAAAAGTTTGTCTAGCAGAATATCATCACTCGATTTGGCATACCAAAGGCACTAATATCAGACAACGGCACTCAGTTCGACGGCAGAATCTTCAGAGGCTTTTGTGAAGAATACAAGATAGAGTTCTACAATTCTGCACCGGCATATCTCCAAGCGAATGGACAGGCAGAAGCATCAAACAAAGTAGTCTTGGATGGATTAAAGAAAAGGTTAGAGAGAGCAAAAGGCAAGTGGGCAGAAGAGCTCCCTCATGTTTTATGGGCTTACCACACCACACCTCGGCGATTAACAGGAGAAACACCATTCTCCTTAGCCTATGGTATGGAGGTAGTAATCCCACTGGAAGTTGGCCTCCCCACAATTCGAAGTGAGAATTTTGATCCAGACTTGAATGGCGAAGCCATAGCATTAGAGCTCGACCTTGCAGAAGAAAGAAGAGAAAGAGCACTGGTTCACATTGCTTCATATCAACAAGAGTTATCCAGGAAATACAACAAGACAGTTCATCCAAGGCAATTCAAGGTCGGAGATTGGGTACTGCGCAAAGTGATGGGAAATACCTTGGTACCAGGAAATGGCAAGCTAGGGCCCAATTGGGAAAATCCATATAAAGTGGTAGGATTAGCAGGCAAAGGGGCATACCACTTAGAAGACGAGGACGGCAAGGCAATCCCCAGGCCATGGAATACCGCAAATCTCAAGTCATTTTATTTTTAGCTTTTTTCTTATTAAAGAATATGTAATTTTTCCCTTTCTCAATAAAACAAGTAGTTTTCTTTTCAGTATAATCGTTTTCCTCTGTAAAAGTTTGTTTTAGCAAATTAATGAGTTAGGGGCATAAAAAACACATTTGGTTGGAAAAACTAACTTAGAGGTTGGCTGGATTAAACCAACACCCTTCCTAAGCCCAGGATAAGGATCCAGGCTGCAGGACGTTTGGTCGGAATAAACCAAACATCTTATTCTAAGTTGGTTGGAAAAACTAACTTAGAGGTTGGCTGGATTAAACCAACACCCCTCCTAAGCCCAGGATAAGGATCCAGGCTACAAGATGCTTGGTCGGAATAACCAAACATTTTATTCTAAGTTGGCTGGAAAAACCAACTTAGAGGTTGGCTGGATTAAACCAACTCCTGTTACTCTTCAGCCGAAGTAAGGGTATGGCTGAAGAGTGGTTGGCTGGATTAAACCAACTCTTGTTACTCTTCAGCCGAAGTAAGGATATGGGCTGAAAAGTGGTTGGCTGGATTAAACCAACTCTTATTACTCTTCAGCCGAAGTAAGGGTATGGCTGAAGAGTGGTTGGCTGGATTAAACCAACTCTTATTACTCTTCAGCCGAAGTAAGGGTATGGCTGAAGAGTGGTTGGCTGGATTAAACCAACTCTTTGTACTCTTCAGTCGAAGTAATTATATCGGCTAAAGAGTGGTCGGCTAAGTAAGCTTAGTCAGATTGACCAGCTAAAACCAGAATACGGTATCTCGACCAAAAAATATTTCAAATTACAGTTAGAAAGCAAGCACTAACAGGAATACAAACTGAGATTACAGTTGGAGCAAGAAAATTCATTGAAAAACTCAGTACAAATATATAGATCAAAACCGAGATAAGTGCTGAGCATAAAAGCTGACTTTCATTGATCAAAAGCAAATACAAAGGAGGGGCTGCAGCCCGGTTACAAGTCCAAAACAAAAGAAAAAGAAAAGTACAGAGTCAGTTAAAGAGATCTTCAAGATCGGCATCAATGTCAACTTGAACACCGGTTGCAGACGGAAGATCGGTCTCTGTTATGAGCTCGGTATCAATTGGCAGAACGGTGTCAGTCGGCGGCTCAGCAGTCAGGTCTTCAACTGTTGGCTCCAACCGAGCTGATTGTTCGTTGACTTGTTCATTGTCAACCGGAGTATCAGTTGGCTCATTTTCTTCATCATCATCAGACGCTTCAAGAAATTGCTTCTGAAGGTCGGCAGCGTACTCCGCCAGTGAGGCCGGGATAAAATACTGAGGATCATTGTAAACCTCGGTGTCGGGCCCACAACCGAGCTGCTCCACAGCACCCCTCCAGCCGCACTTGAAGAACAAGTCCTTCACAGCTTCACACTACTGGATGTATGCAGCTTCGCCTTCTTTAAAACCTTTGAGCTCGGCGTCGTCTGCCTTCTTCTTCAGCTCTGCTATTTCGGCGTCCTTAGCGCCCTCAAGTTTTGCAAGCTCCCGTAAATATTTGTCTTTCATTACGGTCAGAGCTCTCCGTTTATCGTCGTTAGCCGAGGTAACTAGTCCGGTTAGATGAGTTACCTCGGCCTCCAGCTCAGCCGTCCTCTGTTGGGATTGTTTTAGTTCAGCGGTCTTGGCTTCGGCTTCCGCCATGGCCTGCCTTGTTGTTTTCCTGAGCTCTAACACCTTTTGATGGGCAATTTGGCTCTTTTGAAGAGACTGAAACGGATGGAAAGAAATCAATGACAAAACTGAACTGAAAGTTTGTAAAATTTGAGAGACAAGAGGGGCATCTTACCAGGATCATGGATTTGGTGGCCGATCGGATGGCCCTTAGTTCGATCAGGTGCTGGTGGTGTTCTATGTCTGCTGGAAGGCAAACACTCTTGGCAAGGTTGAATGCCATCAAGTGATCCTTCTCAGCAACCACCGAATCGGTATCCTGAATGTCTCGGTTCTGAAAAGTAAGTTTGGGAGCCCATTTGGAGGAGCTAGCTCGGTCATAGCGCTCCGGTTGAGGGCTTGGTTGAGGGTTGGGTGGAAGGATGGTCTCATCCTCGTCAACAAGGCGCTGCTCGGTTTGGCTAGTCCGGGCGCGCTTGTTCGCCTGAGATGTTGAGGGCCGTTGAGTTGGGAGAGCCACCACGGTTTCGGTTGTCTGGGTTGGTGGTGGTACTTCGGGTCTGTTGGTTTCGGTCAGAAGAGCCCTCACTCTATTTCTTTTTGCCATCTCTTGTTCGGCGGTCAGGGGGATGAGGTTGATTTGGGGTAAAGTGGAGTCCGATTCAGGGGCGTCCTCAAGTAGAAAGTCTGTTACTCTGGCTTTTCAGCGACCGCTGTACCGGTATGTCGGCTCAAAACTAAGAAGTTTGGCCCAACTTCTTTCTGGAAGACGTAATGCGGCGCGGAGAGTGTTCAAGTTGGGGTAGCTGTACAATGAATATATATGGGCTGGATCTGCATGAAGAAGACAACTGTTAGTTCGGTTCGGAATAGGAAACCGAAATAAATAAAAAAAACAACAAAAGAGAGAGAATAAAGGTAAACCGAAGTGAAGTATACCAGGGATTCCTTTATTCCAATTTATACTTCGGCCTGGGATCTGGGCTTGGTGGCCTTCGAAATTCCCAAACACCCAGAAAAAATCGTCATCATTCAAATCTTTGTCCGGTGTATCTTTTATTATTTTCTCTCGGCGACGGCGTATTCTTAAGTAGTAAACCCAGCCATCATCTTTGGATCCTAAGGAGTATTGATGGAAGAGTTCGGCCAGACCTAGGTTAATGCCAGCTCGGCGGTTCAGTTCGGCTATGCCCATTATTATACGGTATGAGTTTGTGGAAAGTTGGGTAGGACAGATCCTAGTTTGCCTAAGAAATTCACAGAGCAAAGGTTGGACCAGAAATCTTAGACCGGTTTCTACTATGGACAACAGGGTAAAAGGTACGAAGCCCTCATTTCCCCAAGGAATGGTATCTTGTTCGGCTAAAGTCAGATGGACGTCATCAGGTATATTGTAATCTTTGAGGAATTCGGCTAGGCCGCCAGGTGTGTTTACTAAGAATCTATACTTCCCCATTTATTTTATAAGTTACGAATAAATTAGATCGGTGGAAAATTTGTGCTCAGTAGTTCGGTTGAGCGCTCAGATGAGTGCCTGGGCAACCTAAGTCTGCAAAGTGGAAAACAAAGGTGTTAAGCACAGATCGTTGGACCGTGCTACAAAGTAAAAAAAACAAGAAAATGAAAAGTCCTACTTCGGCTATGTAGGATGTTACAGGTTCTATCTCGGTTACAACGAGGCGCTTGGTAGCTCGGGTTGAACAAGGGGTTGGTTAGCTCGGTCTTGGCGAGCGATTCGTTATCTCGGTTAAAGAAAATGTTTTGTTAGACTGGTTGAGCTTCTAGGGGCAGCTTTCTGAGTTCGGTCTAAAAACTAAGAAAACTGGTTTAGCCCCAAAGACCTAGCTCGGTTAAAATTAAGGTTTCCCAGTACACTAAGTTCAGACTTAGTTCGGTTCGTTTATCTCGGCTAAGGAAAATCAAAAGGTGGTGTCTTATTAAAACTACTGGTGTAAAACATGCAGTGTTAGTTCGGTTATGAGCTGACTAGACACATAGCACAAACTACTTTTTAGTTCGGTTATATTGTAATTTTGGATCAAACACAGTGTTCTACAGACTGCTTCATGAAGTTCATGGGGTTCTTATGAAGTATTTTCCAGAAAACGCAAGGCAGAAAAAGAAAAAACACATGAACAGTATGTTATGGTTTAGACAAGATGCGGCAACAAGGAAAACAAAAGAAATCAGAGTAACTTACCAGGTCAAGAAGCACAAAAGGATGGAAACAACACTGGGAGGCAAGAGCTTCACTGTTGCAAGATTAAAGAAAACAAAAAGCACAGAAACGCAGAGAGTAGAGGAAATGAAAAGATGTAGTGGTGAATTCAAAAATGAGAAGTTCGTTTTGTGTAAAGGACGAAAAAGGTGGGACTGTTCAAATCTCGCGAAATACGAAGACGGTGAAGGACCAATTAGAGCTTGCCACGTGTCGCTAGAATGGGAAGCGATTCAGTTTCTATCACTGAAAAGACGTTTTGACCGGATAAGGATAGCTCGGCTAGAAAGGCTTTAGAATTTTAGCTCGGCTGGAAAGGTTAAAACTTTGGCCCGGTTCATAGATAGGTAATCCCTATCATGCTGCGTAGATGGAATTAAGGGGCAATTAAGAGGGTAATTTATATGCAAATTAGGCCAAGCTGGGCCGTTATGGGCCTCAGTGTGAAGGGCCGAGTAAAAAGGCCATGAGTTACTCCGGCCTTGAAGCGGCTTAAAGTTAGTCCGGTTTCAAGCCCAGAAATTAGTCCGGTCCGAGGGAGGCTTGGAAGTTAGTCCGGTTCCAGAAGGCATTAGTTCTAGCCTGGTTTAGAAGAGTGCAACGGACAGTTCGGTCGCCACATTTAGTTCGGTCACCGCATTTAGTTCGGTCATGGCGTATGGAACCGAGGTATACTGAGTCCTCTTCAGGACTCAGTATTGGGTTAGTTCGGCTTAGACTCTTCTATGGATAGCTCGGTCTTGGTATGTGAAGCCGAGGTAGGAGAAAAGCAAGGGAAAGCCGAGCTAACAGTTAGAACGGTCACTTTAGTTAGCCTAGCATGGCAATGTTATTTCGGTCGTATGGTAGTCTGGCCATAGTAAAACCATCTCACTTGGTTTAAGCAGTGAGGGGGGTGTTGAAGGATAAGCATTATCTTTCAGGAGTATGAATCCTAGGAGGACTCTACATGGAGGAGTAAGAGTCCTACTTGGATTGTGCCACACGAAATCTATAAAAGCTCGCAAACATCACCTATGGAGAGGCAACGCAACTTTGATTCCCGAATATACAGAGCTTTTGTCTATTTGTCTAGTTTACTGACTTAGGCATCGAAGAGGTTTCCGGCACACACCCGCCGGCTAGCTCACGTTTGTATTTTCAGGCAGTAGAACGACGTCGTACGGAGGGGTGCAGACTTGATCAACAGGATTATACGAGAAGGTTTATTTCTTTCCCGTACAATATATATATGAAAATGGTGACTCGTGAATTGTTTCTAAGCACAAAAATAAAGAAATAAATAAAATTAACTTTTAGATTTTTTTTTGTTTGTTTGTTTTGCTTTTGTTTTCTTTTTTTTTTTTTTTTTTTTTTTTTTTTTGCATTACATGTCTGTCAGCCATGTGTCCCCTGTCACTATAATCATGGAATTGTTTGAATTGCAACTGGTCGACTTGGACATCCGCCCTTGCACCCGCTCAGTCCGTCAGGTTGAATTTTATTTTTTAAAAGAGTTTAGAAAGATTATTTTATCTTATAGAATTAGGCTAAACTAATATTTTTAATCCCATATGTTAATAGGTTATATTTAAAATTTATATATTCAACTTAACTTGACTTGTCCTAACATGTTATTAAATTAATTAATTATAATATATGAAAAAAATATTTTTTAAAAATCTACACTTTATATTTATTGATTTGATTAAAACTCATATTTGTAGTGAGTGTGATTAAATTTATTTAAGAATTTTTTTAATTTATACATAATTTTTTTAATTTATAATCATAGCAGTATATTTATTTAAGAAATATAATGTGTGATTGAATTTAACTATAAAATGTTTTAATTTTTTTTAACATATTATCCGATGGTTGGATTTGTGATTTATATTTATTTTTTGAACCGAACTTAAATAGATATAGAGACCCGATGTTATAACCAAGTCCGGTTTAGATGGACACAAAATTTCTTATTAGATAATGAGTAATATTAGAAACTTTAAATATTTTATCAAATGTTTTACAAAATATTTTACCAAAGGTCTCATATAAGTATAGAACCTACATAAAACTTACATGATATGTATCTCATATCCATATAAGAGATTTAATATAAAAGGGCAAATTACATATATCTCCCTCGAGGTTTAGCTAAATTATAGATACCCTTGAGGTTTCGGAAATTATAGATACCCCCCAAGGTTTATATTTTCATAACAAATTACCCCATGAGGTTTATATTTTCATAACAATTTGCCCCATAATTTGTTATGCAAATAGTACCTTCAAGGGGTATCTGTAATTTCTCAAACCTCAGGAGGGTATCTGTAATTTTGTTAAACCTCGAGGGGTATATGTAATTTTCCCTTAATAAAATATTTAAAATTTCTAAATTTTGTTTTAGATAATATCGGTCTGATCCAACAAATGTCCACCTCTATTATCCACATTTTGATTCCTCATAATTGTTGTAGTAGCCATGTGTCCCCATGAACAACGCGTGCTATGTTCAAATACCATCAAAAGCAATATTTATAGTTGGAGAAAAATGCTTGAGAGCTCGAGAAAGCTCCAGCTCGAATCCCCCGAAAGAGAGAAACAGAAGAGAGAAAGGGAAGAGGAGAGAAAGAGAAGAGAGAAAGGGAAGAGGAGGAGATGAACAGCCCTCCCCCGCCGTCACCTCGTCGCAGTAGCTCGTCGCAGCCCCACCCCTCCGCCTCTGCCTCGCAGCCTCTGCCCCTTGCCTCGCAGCCCCGCCTCCGCCCCCGCCCTCCCCCCTTGCCTCTGGTTGATGCCCCCTCCAGTCCTTCTTCTTCCCTTCCTTCTTCTTCCCTTTCTTCTTCTTCTTCTTCTTCTTCTTCTTCTTCTTCTCTTCTTCTTTCTTCTTTCTTCTGTCTTCGTCTGCTTCTTTTCTGATTGAACAAAAGAATGACGTCGTTTTTCATTTTCGGGGGATTCGAGCTGGCTATTTTCGAGCTACCAATCACGGCCCTACTTGCAAGGAGGGAAAGACTATGGTATATTCCATATACCATATATACACTTTATAGTTAAAGAAAAAACAGAAGGCTTTTTTTTTCTTTTTTTCTTTCTTTCTTTTTTTTTTTTTTGGTGTTAAATCCTCTTTCTAAGTATTTTATTCCATCTAACTTATATTTTTTTTAGTATTCCATTAAGTCCTGTTTGATGTAATATGACCAAACCATCATTTCTAATTTTTTGCACATGTTTCTATTTTGAAACTAATACATAACAATAGTCCATCATTCTATGGAAAAAATCTCTCTCGCATTCTAAAGAGAAAATCTTTCCCTTATTCTAAGGAAAAAATCTCTCATGCATTCGATGGAGAAAATCTCAAATTATGAATTTTGAACCTTTTTATAATCTGAAAATTTAAAAAATAACCCAAAAAAAAATCTGAATGAAAATTAAAATATAATGTGAATGTTCATAGTAAATAACATACAACTAACTTTTGAAAAAACAAAACGTATACTAAAGTAAAATGTGAATATTCACAATAAACAACAAATAATAAATATACAACTAACTTTTGAAAAAATAAAATTCATATCAAAATATAATGTGAATATTTACAATTTATAATTAATATACAACTAGCCTTAAAAAAAATAATTCATACCAATGTAAACATTTACACTGCAACATGAAAACATAAAACAAAATTGAAAAAGTAAAAATCGACTATGTCAATTGTTTAATGGTAACAAAAATGATTGTTCAACTAACAAGCATAGCAACAAAAACAACAAACATACAATTAATTTTCGAAAGAATAAAACTTATACCAAAATACAATGTGCATGTTCAAAATTTACAATAACTCAAACCAATGTGAACATTCACACTGCAACATGAAAATATAAAATAAAATTGAAAGAAGTAAAAATCGACTATTTTGATTGTTCAATGTTGACAAAAATGATTGTTCAACCAACAAGCATAGTAAAAAAAATAACAAAATACAACTAATTTTCGAAAAAATTTCAAAAAAAAAAAATAATAATAATACCAAAATACAATGTGAATATTCACAATTTACAATTAACATATAACTAACCTTAGAAAAACTAAATCATGCCAATGTGAACATTCACATTGCAACATGAAACAAAATTAAAAGAAAAAAATGACTATTTCAATTGTTTAATAGTAACAAAAAATGATTGTTCAAACAACAAGTATAACAACAAATAACTAATAGATGTTCAAACAACGTGAAATGTGAACATTCACACTGATTGACAAAAAAATAAAAATAAAACAAATGCAGTAATAAAATTAGAAATCCAAAAAAAAAAAAACTCAAATCACCTTAAAAACAAAAAAAAAAAAAATCACCCACATCCTCATCTTCATCATCATCTTTATCATTATCACTATTATTAACAATTTATGCAATTTCATCATTCTACCAATCCAAATCAAACCAAACCCACATTTGAAGAAAATGTTTAGAACAAAAATGACTGGACATATATAGAGTTTCGACCTGCAATAATGGAGAAATATAGAGTTTTGAACACAGAACAACAATGGACGCACACAAAACTTCGAACACAAAGTGACAATGGACGAATACAAAGTTTCACCGCAACAATGGAGGAATATAATATTATTTCACCACTATGTGTAAACTAGAGTTTTTAAACCCTACCAAATAGAGACCTTTGAAACCCTAACATAATGAAACAATACCATAAAAGTGAATGAAACTAATTAAAAAGAAAAATGTGAATAATAATAACTACCAAAATAGAGATCGCAACAAAAAGGAAAACAAAAAGGAAATGTGTATATTATTTTTCAATGTAATACATATCAACAATAGACATAAGGGTTTAATAGTCCAACAAACAATATAAATTAGGAAAAAAAGACCTCATGAAATAAAAATATAAATACCTGGGACGAACTAGGTTATAATTTTCCTTGATGGACTTATTGGGTTAAAGCACCTCTAAATGAGATTTACCAATAAAAAATCCAAAAAAGAATGATATAACTTCTTTTTTTTTTAGTTATAATTAAAATATTAAAAAAAAAGAAGAAAAGAAGTCATAACAAAACATTATATGATACATGACTAAATCTCAAAATAATGTTATAATGAAAGGAAAAAAATAGTTATAACTTTAAAAAAAAAAAAAAATGGCATAACTAATAGTGTATATAACAAGGGAGGTATATTGTAGATTTCTCCTACTAAGCTGCATGAAATTAACAATCTTACAAATTCTCACTTAATAAAATTGCATATATCACTGTTATAGCGAAGTTCGTTTAGAAATTAATTATTTTCATTAATTTTTTATAAAAAATTAAAAATTAAAAAAATGATGTAATAATTTATAATATATTTTTAATTTATTTTTTAACTATATTAATCCCATCCTAAAACAAGGCCTAAGTTTTATTTTATTCTAGAAGAGTAGAATGTGAGTGAGAGTAGGGGAGAAGAAAAATAGTTTTGATTGTTGGTAAGTTGATTTTACATTTTGGTCCTTGCAGCAATGATGCGAAGTTAAGTATTTAGCAAAATTCTATTATTGTTGTGGATATTTTTGGGATAAAAAAAATACCTGACAATGTTTCAAATTTAATAAATTGTGTATTTTGTATAATAGAATAGGTATCAAAATTTTGTTATTAGTTGTACATAAAAAATAATAATTGCAAAATAAGTTAATTTGCATAATGATATTCACAATTTCTCGCATTTGTAATCCAATAACTATGTTTTGTGTATTATCAATAACTTTCTCATAATTCAAAACACTTAACACTGGAAAGTATACTCTTATTTTCTTGAAACACTATGCAACTTTGTGCTTGACTAATGGTTGAGAATTTATTTCATATATCTAATACATCATGTGATCATGTGTCTACTCAATAATAGAGGTATGTCATCATTATTAAGAAAAAGTAAAAAGAAAATAAATATTTTAAAGTAATTGAATAGACACACGACCACGATGTTATTCTTAACTCAGTTGATAATTTTTGCTCTCTGAGGACATCCAGCACCATCTATCAAACCCCTACCACTTTACTAACCATAAACTTAAATCACAAACATAAATGAAAATGAGGTCTTGGGCCTTGGCATTTCTCTCTTTGTTGGCCATACTAGATTTTTATTTTTTATTTTTTATCAGCAAAAAAGGAATTTTATTGATGAATAATGAATGACACCATACATCAATAAAGAGGATGGATGCACAAGTATCATAACAAAATAATATGATCCCAATTAGGTTGGCACCGTAGAACAAGCCCAATCATCTATAGCATCGCATCAAGTTGGTGAGCGACCAACCAAAACAGAACAAAACCCACAAAATACATCAAAAGTAACAATACCAATACACCGCAGCCATCAGCTGCAGCATTATCCATACTCAAATAAGCCAAATCCTTGCAACAGCATCTGAAAAATCTAGATATCCCCTAGATGTTGATTTGTAATTATATATCAATTTTAAGCAGTATATAACAATCCCAATCAAACAATCAAGACAAATCGACACAACGATTTTACGTGGAAAAACCACAATTGGACACCTCCAATTGTGATAAAAAAATCACGGGCTAAAGCCACAAAACAATCCACTAAAAAGACATAAAGGAATTACACAGGTACACTCTCAATTTCCTAGCGAATCCATGCCCGAATTGAACCAACCCCTATGTGCCTCTTCCAACCCCGTCTTCCCCTCGGAATTGTCTTGACGATGAGCCACTCCAGAATCCACCAAAGCTTCAGGCTCGAATTCTTCAGAATCCACCGAAGAACAACTCTCTCTTTTGTATAGAACAAACAAATAATCCTTTGATGTATACTCTTTAAACCATGAGTTGAATACTCAATCAAAACATCAAAGAAAACTAGCAAAATATTCCCAGATATAAACCCTAAAACCCAAGAAGAAGATCTGGAGAAGTAATCCTAGATTTGGAGCAACTTATCAATTTATAGAATCTGAAATCACGAGGTCCGCTCGAGCGTGGGAATTGACGCTCGAGCGTGGGAATTGACGCTCGAGCAGGGACTCTATATGACGTGTTCCGCACTAGGGTGTACGCTCGAGCGGGGAAATGGACACTCGAGCGTGAAAACACGGATTGCAGTATATTTGCAGACTCACCAAACTTCTGAAACTCAGCATTCTCCGCTCGAGCGGGGGAATGTCCGCTCGAGCGGACAGGTAATTTTGAATGCATTTTTACATTTTGCTTCGGGGGCGCTGCCCCTCGACCCCGCGAGTTGACCGGGCAGCTCGACCCCCGTCATAATCAGCGAAGTGGCAATCTTGAAAGCATTAACATCACAAACTTCTCTGCAAAGCTCAATTCGGGTTGGATTCGCATCTAATAAACTCATAGCCTCACTGAAATAAAAAGTGTGAAAACAAATAAAACTGAAAGTAGTTTTGTCAAACGGGGTTGCCAATAATAAAAACCTAACAATCTCCCCCTTGGCAATGCCGTGACAAAACACATCTAAAAATAAAATCCTAAACACCCCAACCCATTACAGCCAACAAAAGCAAACTTCTTTCTCAAGGTCATGATCTGCAAAACAACTATTAGTGCCACAATCTCCAAAACAACTATAAGTCCCCCAAGAGTATATGAAAAAGCAATAAACATATGGCTAGATTATCTTGAAGCATGAGACGGAAAACATGAATAGATGCGACTTGGAGATTTTAAGAACATGTAGCATGAAAACCTGACAACTAAGACATATGCACCCGACACATGACATGAATACATGAAATCCTAAGACACATGAAAAACAACTTTCTCCCCCCTTTTTGTCACAAATTTACAAAGGAAGCTCAAACAACAAAGGCAAGATCATAAACCACACAAGCAATGACATGATAACGATTAACCGAACTCCCCTCACTAAAAGCAATCACAAACACTGAAAATAGTGAACAAGAAGAAAACGACAAAAATAATATGGTGGAGCAAGCAAGAAGTCTCAGATTTGTACCTTAGAACACACAAGATTATCCAAGAAACACAATTACTTGAAAACACAAGGTGCACAGTCTATAGAAGATTCTTCATGAAAGAGAGTGATGCATTATGTGAAAAGCACAGATCCCATGATAAAAGTGTGTGTGTGACTCTTGGAGTTCGACAAACACAAGATTCAAATCCTAGTAGTGATCTGATAGCTGGACCTCCGGTATGATAATCTAAGCACAACAAAGTAAAGTCAAACCATTAGGAATCAATGGGTATTTGGTGAGTAAAGGCGGAGGCTCTTCCTCAATCAATGAATCCTTTATATTTTTCCTTTTTTTTTTACATCTTTTTCATTTCTTTCTTTTGCATATCTTTTTTTTGTTTCTTTCTTTTGCACATTTTTTCTTTTTTTTGCACACTCATTGGCGGCTGACACGCTCAAGAGTATGGAAACCGAACCAGAGAAGCATGGATATAATAAGGATAGCCTGGTTGGTGACTCTGAGGTAGCCTTTTCCTTATGACTGGACTCCAAAGAACAGAGGGGAAAGCCGTGGAGATGCAAAAAGATGGAAGGTGGTTAAGAGACTCAACATCACCCAAGATATGCTAGTATCGGTCAATTCCTCTAGAAAAACAAAAGATACCATGCTAGAAGTCCATAGAGAAAAAAGATCACTGAGGCGGAAGACTCTAATATTTGCTAATCCAAGAGTGTGTACAGAATGAGACATACTAATCAAAGAGCACACACTCCGAAATGAGTAATGACCACAGAAAGCACACACATATTAACATGTAATGGATATTCTCATCAATTCCAATATGCACCAAGGACCACTCAAAAATTTCAAGCTTGCAAAACCATACTAAGAAAATCTTTTTGGGATTTTTTGTTTATTATTTATTTTTTTCTTTTTCTAAACAAAGTAAGACAGAAAACGAACATGCACACATTAAATGGCTCAAAAAAAAAAAAAACACACAGAAACCCAAAAACTAAAATGAATAGACAAATTAACACAAGTCAAGTTTTCTCACCCAAACCGCTTTAGTATGAACAAAGTTGTGAGAATTACGGTTCTTGGGTGGTGTCTTGACGTTGTGGTTCCCTTCCTTTTCAATGGGAACCCATCTCGACGTGGTTTCCAACTTCCTATTTATAGGTCTAGGCAAATGCAAACTCGTTCCATGTTTGGTCTCAAGCACATTTAAATAACGAGATCTATTATGACCCTTAACCTCATTACCACAAATGAAGTGTCTCCTACCCCACGAGATGTTGGAATTTCTTCCATCTCTATGAGACACTCTCCCATGCAACTTATAACAATAAGGGCGAATATGACCATGCATACCACAATGATGACAAATAAAAACAGGGTGTACCTTCTTTTCTTTTATCTTACCAACTCTAGGAAGTTTGAGAAGTCCATCCTTATGTTGAATTTTTTGTTCTCCTTTTCCTTGAGTTCTTGTATCATGAGATGTAGATGCACTCTGTTTTTGCTCTCTGTTATCACCAAAGCCAATGCCACTCTTGTCACAACACATTTGTTGAGACCCAATGATATCCTCCAAAGTCTTTGATCCTTTGTTGCCAAGACCAATGGTAGCCATAGCACACTTGAGCTCTTCCTCTTTCTTGATCATTAGTTCTTCCAAGGCAACTTGAGACATCTCGAGAGATTCAATCTTTTCTTCGTACATTGCATATATTTGCTGTAGCTCATTCCTCTCTGTCTCACAAGTCAAGAGTTTTGCACAAAGAGCTTGTCGATCATTAGCTATCTTGATGGCATCAGTCCTAGCCTCAGAAATCTTCTCCTTAAGTTTGACATTCTCACTTTCACATGCTTTGAGTTTCGTTGTGAGTTTTTCATTCAATTTGGATAAGTTAAGAGACTCCTTATACAACTTTTCATTAGCTTGCTCAAGCTCTTCATCATCACTCTCCGAGGATTCATCATCAGTGGCATTCTCAACCGACGTCTTCGGATACTCTGTTCGTCCTTCAGTTTCGGAAGCCGCCATGAAAGTAAGGAATTGTTTATGTCCCTCTTCGCCTTGATCTTCGTTGTCACTTTCATCTTCATCAGATTCTGATTCATCATCCCAAGTGATAGCGAGAGCTTTCTTCTTCTTCAAACGAGTGGGGCATTCTGAAGCAAAGTGGCCAAATCCTTGGCATTCATAGCATTGGACTCTTTCAGAGTTCCCTTGTATCTTTCCTTTCTCCTTCTTGGCTCTAGAATTAATTTTGAGTTTATCTTTGCCTTTAGATTTATGAGTATGAGTAGATTCCAAAAGATTAGGATTCTTTTTCAAAAAAGATTTTTTAAATTGTTTAAAAAAAGCAGCCGTAATCTTGGAATCTATCTTATAATCCTTATCAGAATCCTCTCCAACTCTATGAGCACTACTAAAAGCAATGGCATCTTTTTGTTTCTTTTTGAAATTCCTATGTGCCTCATAAGTTTGGAGATTTCCAACAAAGTGATCAAGCTTGAGGTTGTCAACATCTTGAGCCTCCTCAATAGCCGTAACTTTTGGTTGGAACCGATCGGGCAAGGACCTCAAAATTTTTCCCACAACTTTGGATTTTGGTATTTTTTCACCTAAATTGAAGCTGGAATTTACAATGTCACTCAACTTCGCATAAAATTCATCAAAGGTCTCACTATCTTTCATTGAAAAGTTTTCGAAACTAGACGTGAGCCTTTGAAGTTTTGAGCGTTTAACAGAAGGAGTGCCCTCATGAATAGTTTGTAAGATATCCCAAGCCTCTTTTGCGACTTCACAATTACAGATACGACTAAACTCTTCAGGTGTGACACCTCAAAAAAGAGAATTGATAGCTTTACTATTCCAGCTACTATTTTGGTAATCAATTGTGTCCCACTTATCAATTGGTTTGGGGAAAGTTACTCCATCAACGGTAATCATTGGTTCAGTCCACCCATACATGACAGATTGCCAAACTTTTTCATCAATAGATTTTAAAAATGATCTCATCCGAGCTTTCCAAAACGAATAATTGGATCCGTCAAGTAAGGGTGGTCGAACCATAGAATTTCCCTCACGAATTGAATCCATTATCACAAATCAAACAAGATCTCGTTCTAAGAGATTTTTTTTTAAAAAAATAGAACGACCCGCTCTGATACCAATTGAAAAATCTAGATATCCCTTAAATGTTGATTTGTGATTATGTATCAATTTTAAGCAGTATATAACAATACTAACCAAACAATCAAGACAAATCGACACAACGATTTTACGTGGAAAAACCACAATTGGACACCTCCAATTGTGATAAAAAAACTACAGGCTAAAGCCACAAAACAATCCACTAAAAAGACATAAAGGAATTACACATGTATACTCTCAATTACCTAGCGAATCCATGCCCGAATTGAACCAACCCCTATGTGCCTCTTCCAACCCCATCTTCCCTCGGAATTGTCTTGACGATGAGCCACTCCAGAATCCACCAAAGCTTCAGGCTCGAATTCTTCAAAATCCACTGAAGAACAACTCTCTCTTTTGTATAGAACAAACAAATAATCCTTTGATGTATACTCTTTAAACCATGAGTTGAATACTCAATCAAAACATCAAAGAAAACTAGCAAGATATTCCTAGATATAAACCCTAGAACCCAAGAAGAAGATCTAGAGAAGTAATCCTAGATTTGGAGCAACTTGTCAATTTATAGAATCTGAAATCGCGAGTTCCGCTCGAGCGTGGGAATTGACGCTCGAGCGGGGACTCTATATGACGTGTTCCGCACTAGGGTGTACGCTCGAGCGGGGAAATGGACGCTCGAGCGTGAAAACACAGATCACAGTATATTTGCAGACTCACCAAACTTCTGAAACTCAGCATTCTCCGCTCGAGCGGACAGGTAACTTTGAATGCATTTTTGCATTTTGCTTCGGGGGCGTTGCCCCTCGACCCCGTGAGCTGACCGAGCAGCTCGACCCCCGTCATAATCAGCGAAGTGGCAATCTTGAAAGCATTAACATCACAAACTTCTCTGCAAGGCTCAATTCGGGTTGGATTCGCATCTAATAAACTCATAGCCTCACTGAAATAAAAGTGCGAAAACAAATACAATTGAAAGTAGTTTTGTCAAACGGGGTTGCCAAGAATAAAAACCTAACAGCATCACTAACAAATAGACAGAGCACATCTACCATCCACTAGCAGTAGCCACTAACAGCAGCCATCCAAATCCAAATCCATCAGCAGCTGTAGACGTCCCCGAACGCCCCGGGAGGGTTAAGTCTCGTTCTGTTCATATTGGGGTCACTACAGTTCAAGGACTCAAATGTCACGGTTCTTAATCTTGAACCAAAGAGTCCAAATCCGGCAAATCGTTTTGGAAAACAGATTTTGAAAGAAGTGCCAAACATGGACTGCTTTGCCAGATACAGAGTCGCCACCTAAATATTTTTTTAATGGGAAATTTAGGAAACCCTGACTCGGTGCCAAAGGCCACGTGTCCGTCATCACCAAAGTTGCCTCGGCTTGGGAACTTGGGTACGATTGGGGAAGGTCACTTCGTGAGCACCCCCGCTCGCCCGGTCAAAGACCGGCCTCTACTAACCATGATATCTTATTTTGAAAACATTGTGAGTTCTTGTTCCGGTTATTAGCCTAAGTTACTATGTGATGCTCGCGGCAAACAAATGTAGACTGAGTCGCCTGAATTGGAACAAAACATTTCATGTTTGTTTGTTTGAAAATGGTTTGATGGTGCTACTCGCAAGTAGGCTAAGACGTGGATTTGCCACCCTCGGGTGGGCTTAGAAAACATGGTTTTGCCACTATCTAGTGGGCTTAAAACAAACAGTCAACGCATTGTCCCAATTCAAGTAACACAACCTCCACCCACAGGCATTCAAGACAGTTATATCACATAAGCAATTAGCCTCATGGTAAGCATGCTATTCATGGCAACACTCACACGCATGCAAGGATGCTAAAGCATAAAACTCACCGAGTACTCCAAGCCAAAAACGGAAGCTTATTAGAAATCATGCATGATCCTAATTATACAGGAATGCCTAATGCAACACATGCAATAATGCAACTATAGCAGGCTCGGCTATTCTAAACATGGCATATGGAATGCTACAACTATCACGTATTCAATTTGGAATTGAAATACAAATGCAGTTTGTATGATGTGCCGAGCCCGGTGCATGCAAAACAGATGAATGATGCAAACATGCTGTCATACTGTATGCTAATCGAAATATGCCCTATATCTAACCATCATAAGCGGATAAATAAAAGGGAAGAAAGACGTGGGGTTGGAAGACATACATCACACTCACCCACACTTATTACAATTTATGCCCTCGCGCGGAGGGTCCGAATAAATAATACAGTCCGAATGAAAGAATAGTACAGTCCGAATAATACAGTCCGAATTAATATACAAATTCCTAATTAATTAACAAATTAACTAAGAAAAACTACAAACTGGCATGCAAGCCAGGGGCTGCCTCACTTCTGATGAATGATGTATGCTGGGCTGCATTGCGCGGAAATCCACTGGGATGCCCCAACTAGCCTCTATTTGCAATGTTTCTCGAACTGCGTGCCAGACTCCGAAAAGTTGCTGATTCTTCATTTTGCTGCAACAGAGAGCAGGAAAGGGGCATAGCAATGTATTTCACAAATATATGCATGCCTCGATCCTCGTGCCACCAATCACGCATCTCGATGCATGATGGCCGAGGAGTCGGATTGCACAACTCAATATAGGATGAATGCAGATGAATGCTACAACAAAACCTAACTCCATCATGGGTAATCCGGAGTGTCGGTGACTAGGGAATTGAGACCCGTTCCGTCACTCGGAGTACGAAACGTGCCTCGTTTCCCGTGCCCGGGCTAACTCCTATCCCGAACACGATGCAATATGCATGATATGCATGAAATGCAACTAAAATACAATCCTAGCATGCACAATGCTATGAAAATGAGATGCCTCGAAATGCGCGCACACGGGCACGTAAACCGAGGCGATGACCCTAAGGCATGAAATGGCATGAAAATGATATGCAATGAGACTAAAATGAGATGTCTCGAAATGCGTACCCACGGGCACGCAAACCGAGAAAATGGCATACGGAATGCAATGGGACTAAAATGAGATACAGAATGCAGAATGGACTTATACCAACATGAGAGAGCCTCAGCCACACTCACACGGGAGGCCGTGAGATGAAAATGAAGCGCCTCGAAATGCGTGCACACGGGCGCGCAAACCGAGGCAATGGCATACACGGTGCAATGAGACTAAAATGACATACAGAATGCAAAAATGGACTTACACTAACATGAATGAGACTCAGCCACACTCACATAAGAGGCCGTCGGATAAAAAATGAGATGCCTCGAAATGCGTGCACACGGGCACGCAAACCGAGGCAATGATATAAAGCATGAAATGGCACTCCAAATGCAAATTGGACTTATACTAACATGAGAGGGCCTCAACCACGCTCACATAAGAAGCCGAGAGATGAGAATGAAATGCCTCGAAATGCGTGCACACGGGCGCGCAAATCGAGGCGAGGGCCGTAAGGCATGAAATGACATGGAAATGATATGCAAACATGCAAATGGAATTTCAGCACTCACAAATGATGTAAAACAGTCCCGAAAGGTGGGGAAATGACAACAAATGCACGGGATGGTCCCGAAATGCGATATTAAGCACCCGAAATGGCCTACAGCCATACTAAACATGCGTAATTGGTGCATGACATGCAAAACAGTAGCAAGGAAGCCCTAAAACAAGCATTTTTCAGTCACAAAAAGGGC
Source organism: Camellia japonica (assembly GCA_030407325.1). Taxonomy (NCBI): domain Eukaryota; kingdom Viridiplantae; phylum Streptophyta; class Magnoliopsida; order Ericales; family Theaceae; genus Camellia; species Camellia japonica. The sequence goes on along the minus strand of JAPPVO010000019.1, from coordinate 201,121,626 downwards.
TAAATAGCAAGCATAGATAGGGCAACAATATTATGCAAAAATACGAGCCAAGAGAGGGGTATTGAAGCAAGTGATACATGCGATGCTCAACTGGAAAAGTACCCTTCTACAACACTGAAGAGGGACAAAAAATATGAACATTTACAGTAGATGACATCCCCCAACTCAGTATGCAAACTTGCTAAAAATGCTATGCAAGATTAAGGATATATAAGGCTATAACATGAAGTACCCTAAACATTCATCAAAACAGCAAAGACCCTTAATGAAATATGTCAAGAAGATCAAAATATGACTCTTTCCGGTTCTGATGATGGCCGAAATAAGAAGCTAGATAAGCTTAAAAAGGCATGCAAGAATGGGGGCCAAAGAAGATATAAAGACAAGTATAACATGGAGACCCCCAACAAGATTGATCCCTTCTACAATGTTGTAGAGGGACACAAAATAAGCTTACTCACAGTTCATGACATGCTCCAAAACAGACCACATGTAGGTCAAACAAATCATGCAAATTTACGGTAAATATGAGAAATTATGAAGAAAGTGTATGATAGAGAGGCCAAACAGGGTTGATCCCTTCTTCAATGTTGAAGAGGGGCTCAAAATAGGCCCATTCAAAGTTTACATTATGCTCGAAAACAGATCACTCATAGGCTAGAAAAAGCATGCAAAAACAAGGCTAAAATATGGATTCAAAGCAAGTGACATATGGAGCATGAAAAAAAGGTTGAGCCCTTCTTCAATGTTTAAGAGGGCTTCAAAATGAGCACAATATTAGTTCATGAGATGCAACAATTCAGATCACACATAGGCCAAATATTCAATGCAAAATAATGGCATATAAGAGGATATTGAAACAAGTGCAAGATGGAGGGCTCAAACAGGGTTGAGCCATTAAACAAACATCAAGAATAGCTCAAAATAGACCTAGTTTCAGTTAAGGTCGGAGCTCAAAACAGTGAGCAAATAGGCTTAAGAAATGAGGCAAGAAAGTGGTGTAAAAGAAGGAATTTGAGACTTACCCTTGAAGACCTTTCTTTTGCTACCTCTTGGCTTGAGGAAAGTTGCTTCTAAGCCTCTCAAGAACCCTTCCTTGCTGCTGGAAATGGAGTGGTGATGGTAGTGCTTGATGATGATGAACAAAAGGCACCAAAACTTGAGAGTTTGAGAGAGATAGAGAGGGATATGTGTTCTTGAGCTTGAGAGCAATTTTCTAACCCCTTCTTCAATGTTGTACCTGCTGTTATATGGACAAAAGGAGGGGTGTAAAGTGGAGGGAAATGCACCCAAGTTTTCCCTCCCAAAATATCCCCCGGATACAGATCTTTTCTGGGAGAAACAGCTGTGCAGCTGTAAGGAACACATCCCAAGGAGCATGGCCGGCCAGGCCCTTTTTCTGTAGGTGGCCGGCCGGCCACCCCCCATGACCGGCCGGCCAAGGGGTAAAAATGAAGTGAAGATTTGCTGGCCGGCCACGACACATTGATGGCCTCCCATGTGTGCTGAGTAAGACCCTGTGGTTCAAAACTGGAAACTGTAAAACAGGAGAGAGAACAACCCACTTTTCAAAGAGGTTCAAAAATGAAAGGAAGAATTACTGGCTGGCCATAGCATATTAGGGTCCTCCCATGTGTGTACGACACAAATATGTGGTTTTGGCTTGAAGAAAATGGCCCTAGGGTGGCCAACATTAGCCCGGAAGTGAGAAAAACGGGCGCCGGAGGGCGCCGGAAGAGCATAACAGGTTGCTTGGACAATTACTAGCCTCCCACCCTCCAGTGATCTTCCTGATGATAAAACGGAGGTACCTGCGAAAAATGAACGAAAACCGATGCAAAACGAATGCTCGGGGACCAAAACACGCAGTTCGAGGTCCCGGAAACCGGCCGTTAAGCACCGAAAATGGTGTTTGGCCACGAAGTGGGTATCTAAGACCCCAGTGTCCCTCGAAAGGGAGTAAATGAGATGTATGCCAAAAACCGGAGGAATCGGAGATGGTTGGGTGGTCCCGAACCGAGACACAAGGCCTGACGGCTCCGAAAACCAAGAACCGGGCTCCGAAACGGGCGAAATGGCCTACGGCCACGAAACGTAGCCCACGGCCACCGAGAGATGGTCTACTAGACCTCTCCCTCCCCTCAGGAAAGAAAACAGAGAAAACCGAGTCTGGTTTGCAAACCGAGGCAAGGCACAAAAGAGAGTTCGGAAGTCCGGAGGCAGGGCGCACGGCCGCGACTCTGAGACTTCTGAACGAGCACAATATGCAACATCACCGAGCGCTCAATCGGTGACGTCTGAGTCTTAAGGTCGGTCAAAAATGGGGTGTCTACAGTTGCCCCTCTTTGACAGAACTCGGAAGTCATAACAATGACGGGAGTGAATGTCAAAGCCCAGAGACGACCCATTTTTGATAAGGCCGAAGACTTAGACAATCATACAAGATAAACAGAGATATGTATGCCCGCAGGCAGGGGCAAAATGCAAAATGATATGCACAGAGCCAAACGATCATGCAAATGCAGCAAGCTGTAATGAGGCAAGTATTCGCAAATAGATGCAACAATTTTAAGCAAGAATGCAAAGCGACAACTACATTTCATGCAGTTAGGAAGGCGGAGAATCATTCGGTTCTCGTCGCGTCTCACACGGAGAAGATACGATACCTGCGCGATTCGTCTGGGCGCACCAGCTTCGAATGAACCGTACATACAATATCGTGCCTGCAAAAGAGAGAAATTCAACAAGAACAATATGCTAACAACATATATTCAATGTGATTTCAAAAATTTGACACACGCAGTGTCGGCGAGTAAATGCACCGTAATGCAAGAAAGGAACGTGCGTGACAACGCATGCTCAAGCACAGAGGTATGGTACACCAAGAAAACATGCATGACAATGCAAAATGTTCAGGAGAATGTAAGTGATATGCAAAACAATGCAAAATGAACACGAATCAGGGTGCCCGTTTGTTGTGAAACAACGAGTAAGAAAACGCGCATTTCCATGAAGGCAACTCAATCGCGGCCTCGGTTTCACCTCCCGGAGAGGTTACAACATGATCAAAAAGGATACACCTTGATTTTGATGAGTGATGATGAGACACAGGTTGGAAATTGCAGCTGAAGTTCCGGCGGACCAATTTCGCGACCGGAGGTGCGCTTTTCTTGAACTTTTTCAGGTCCCGGGAGCTCCAATCTTCCTCAAAATTTGCAGGGAGCTAGAGGGGGGTGTGGGGGAGGTGGCCGGCCAAGTGGTGGCCCTAGGGGAGGCTGCCGGCCATGCTTCAAAAAGCAATTGGCTGGCCAGCCAGAAAAGGTGGCCGGCCGGCCACCTGCCCAAAAGCAGGGGCAATTTCGTCTTTTTTCACATTTCTATATATATCCTCATCCATTCCATGTGAAATCACTCCCACAGCCGTGGAAACTTCTCTTCTTGCTCTCTAAGCCATTTTTCCTTTCAGATCTGCACTTTATACACGCTTTTCAGCCTTTTCTGCAAGTTGTCTTCGCGAAATCTTTCAGTTTTGAGCACTTTGAAACGACTAAATTTTGATTTCGGAGCTTCTCTTCTAATTTTCACCACTTGAGGTAAGTTTGTCTCAATATTTGGAATATTTTCTCGGGAGTTGACTTTTGTTGACTTTTTCATTTCCCGGGAGTTGACTTTTGTTGACTTTTTTCAATTTTGGCACATTTTTGCTCATTTTTGCTCCTTTTTGCAGATTTCTCGAAATGGCAGGCAATTTCCCTCACGGTGGAGGTCCTCCAGGTGCCGGAGATGATTTTGACATTATGGCACTCCCCCCGAGAGTCCGTCCTTTTATCCCCGAGAGATATGCCCCGGCAGTGCACATCCTTCCGCGAGCGGTTTTCCGTCATTTCACTGACTTCAATGATCGGGCACCCGGAGACTTGCTTCTACGAGAGCCGGAGCATCACCTCTCTTCCGAGGCACGAGAGGTATTTTATTTTATTTTCTGCATTTTCCGTGCACTTTGTAGCTTTGCCATGCTTAAACACACAATTTAGCCTATGACATGGTACTTTGCTTGCATTCTGAATATGCGACTTAAACACTTGAATTTCTGAACACACGGCTCACTGACCGATTGATTGTGAACACACGGCACACTTTAGTTAAGCATTGAACCACGGCTCAAACACTGATTTGTCGAACACACAGCCCGAATTCGAAGGTGAACACACAGCACACACTGACTAAGAGAACACGTAGTCTCAAACTCTGCTTTTCTGAACACACAGTCTGAGTTGATGATGAACACACAGCCCATACTGATTAGGATTGAACACACAGCCCAGATAGAAATAAAGTGAACACGCAGCCCAGATATAAATAAAGTGAACACGCAGCCCACTGATTAATGAGTTGAACACGCAGCCCAAATACTGATTTACTGAACACGCAGCCCAGATAGAAATAAAGTGAACACGCAGCCCACTAATTAGGATTTTGAACACGCAGCCCAAAACACTGATTTACTGAACACGCAGCCCAGATATAAATAAAGTGAACACTCAGCCCACTGATTAGGATTTTGAACACGCAGCCCAAAACACTGATTTACTGAACACGCAGCCCAGATATAAATAAAGTGAACACGCAGCCCACTGATTAGGATTTTGAACACGCTGCTCAAAACACTGATTTACTGAACACGCAGCCCAGATAGAAATAAAGTGAACACGCAGCCCACTGATTAGGATTTTGAACACGCAGCCCAAAACACTGATTTACTGAACACGCAGCCCAGATATAAATAAAGTGAACACGCAACCCACTGATTAGGATTTTGAACACGCAGCCCAAAACACTGATTTACTGAACACGCAGCCCAGATATAAATAAAGTGAACACGCAGCCCACTGATTAGGATTTTGAACACGCAGCCCAAAACACTGATTTACTGAACACGCAGCCCACTGATTAGGATTTTGAACACGCAGCCCAAAACACTGATTTACTGAACACGCAGCCCAGATATAAATAAAGTGAACACGCAGCCCACTGATTAGGATTTATTTGCACATTGCTACTTCATTTGATTTGCACACAGCTTCTTCATTTGATTTGCACACAGCTTCTTCATTTGATTTGACATATACATTCATTCTGAACGCAGGTTGGCTCTCGTACAGTACGAGGATACGGCTCCACTGCCGCGAGGGAGTGGTACGCCGAGCTCCCAGAGGCTGTCTGGGATTTAGTTGACGCAGCAGGGTTTGGACCATTCTGCATGGGATTATCACACTGCCCTGCCAGCAGGACACTATTAGCTGCTCTGGTGGAGAGATGGTGGGACACCACCAATTCTTTCCATTTTTCTGCCACCGGGGATATGACCATGACCCCGCTGGATTTCGCGGTACTCACCGGCCTAGACACAGGCGGTTGGCCCATACCTTACGACGAGGATATGGGTGAGTGGGAGGCAGCATGGGTGCATCTGTTGGGGGCTCGCCCACCTGTAGACAGAGCTTCCGGGAGAGTCCGGTACACCTGGTTCTCTTCCCGTTTTCGGAGGCCAGAGATGGAGCCTGAGTCTCCTGAGGAGATTGAGCAGTACACCCGAGGTTTTCTCATGTTCCTCTTTGGCACCACTTTGTTTGCAGATAGGGGGAACACTGTTGGATTGTATCTTCTGAGTGCCCTAGTGGACCTATCACAGGTCCATCGGTATGACTGGGGTGGCGCTGGCCTGGCTACCCTCTACTGCTACATGAGTGCGGCCTCTCGCGGACGGGGAGACTTACTCGGCGGCTACTGGAGAGCCTGGGAGGTACGTTCTGTCCTCTTGATTTATGTTTCTGCTCCTCATTACTTGTTCATTGCACACACGGCGCACTTCACATTCTGTATTTTGCCTTTAGCACTTTGTATTCACATTCCGCACTGCTTTTCTCAGCTATGGGTGTACGTATATTTCCCCACATTAGGGCCGGAGATGGAGGTGGCAGGACCCCTTATGGCTCCGTTTTCGCTGGTATTCGAGGGCCCGCACCGACCGAGACCTCGAGAGACTCTCTTCTACCTGCGACAGTATTTTGATACTGTGCGGACGACAGAGGTATTTCAGAACTCTCAGTTCCTTTCATTTTCATCTTTGATCTGCCCTGTATATCCTGATTTTGATTGATTTATGCACTGGTTATCCGCAGATTACTTGGCAGCCCTGGGCGGTCTTAGGTGATGGTCTCCGATATCAGTATCCCGGAGGATCAAGTAATTCCCAGTATAGGTTCCTGCTCGAGGGACCAATCGGTAGGGCATGGTTCCTGGGGGAACGCTTTCTGCGCCAGGTGTGGGGGTACGATTCTCAGGACCCTCCTGCTGTACCTCCAGCCACTATGCGGACTGCGGATAGACTCTCTACTCAGGAGGTCACTAGTGCTATGCAGGGCACCGATGCTTTGTTACATCTCATGGAGGGGGACTACGCCACCTATCGTCGTATATATCTGATGCCCCCCTTGACGGGAGTGCGTGCTCCGACACTGAGGCCTACTGATGTACCATCTTCGAGTCGTGCCCGTGCCACGGACATCCCTTCCTCTAGCAGGGCTGGTGCATCTAGGGGTAGAGGTAGTTCTATTCCTCCGATCCCTCCGTCTCTTCATCCACATGCTGGGTGGCCAGACATGCCGACCGAGTTGACGAGCTGGCGGTTCGGGACTCCTTACCAGGTCTCGCTAGAGCCTCCTCTTCCTGACCACAGATATGTCAGAGACCCTGATTCACCCCCGGTATGTTTTTTAGCTTTGATTTATCGGTCAGACATTTGGACATTCATTCATTTACTGATAGTCTTGCATTTATATTTGCAGCCTCCAGTTGAGTACACAGATGAGCTGCTCGGGATGTTGGCCACGTTCGAGGGCATGATCCTACGGAGGGAGGCACAACTAGCCATCATGGGCGTGCAGGTACTGTCCATCTTCCCTGTATTTAGCATATTTCTGACGACATACCGGTTTTGAACATCCTGTTGTATTGATAGTCTGTGTAGAGCACATCTGACACACACCCCACTCACATATTGTACTTGCATCTGCTTTTCATATTTGAACTGATGCATTGAACTCTTCATTTTCAGATGCCTCCTGTATACGCACCGTCGCAGGCCGGGCCACCCGGGCCTTCTCAGAGAGGTCGAGGTGCTGGGCCATCTGGGCCCTTTCGAGGAGCTGGGCCATCCAGGCCTTCTCAGGGAGCAGGGCCATCTAGGCCTGTCCGAGGAGCTCGAGGAGCAGGGTCGTCTCGCAGACGCAGGGCACCCATTATTGAGGAGGAGGAGGAGGAGGAGGTCGCAGACCGTGAGTCAGAGACATCTGCTGGGGAGGGAGGCTCCGGTCTTGGTTCCGGGAGTGGAGACGAGGCTGAGGGGGATCCGGAGGATGATAGCTCTGACCCGGATGGTGATGATGGTGCAGAGGTTGTCCCGCAGAAGAGGATGAGGGGGCCTCCTCATTCCCGCTCCCGAGGATATTGATGCTATTTCCTGCTTTATTTACTTTTTGCTAGTAGTTTGTAGCACTTTGCACATTGTTAGGCAGTTTTATATCCTGTAAAACTTGTACCTTTATTTTGTTGTAAAACATGATGGAATGAAACAGCTTTTGAAAAGATGTTTGTATTTGAAATTCTTAGCATCGCATCGCATCGCATCATTTTGCACAAAAATGAAATTGAATGGGAATGTGCCTTGTGTATTTACCAGGTCAGGTAATGAACCGACGCAACAAATCAAACAACTCGACTCACTAAGAAATAACAGAATCTTAGCAAGTTTACAACTCGATAAGCAAAGTACAACAATGTTAACGACTCGATAAACAAGACTTAACAAAATTGCGTAAACAAAAGGTAATAACTCTAAACACAAAATGCGACAGCTCGACAAAACTTACAACTCGATAAACAAAGCAACAACTCGATAAGCAAAAGTACAACAAAGCGCACTTCGGACGGACGATCTGGATGATGGAACGTATCCGAAACTGAGAGAAATGGAGGCCTTCGACATCCCCGATGCGTAGAAATGCCTCAAACTTCTTTCCGGAGGGTAAAACAGGACCAATGCGTGGCCGAACACATTTTGCATTTGGAGACTAGAGGGTGGCCGGCCTACTAGAATAGATGGCCGGCCGGCCACCTCCCCCACAACCCCCAGAATTTTGACACGTGTCCTTTGAATAGTGTTTTACCCCCCTATAAAAGCCCCAGCCCTGGAACTAATTCATTTCATCACCGTTTCTCACAAAAATGGAGGCATTTCTCGCAGAAAATCTCACATCTTGGATCTCTTCTCTAGACGGCTCGGAAAAGTTGAACTTCCGGGGTTTCGGCTTAAATGCACTATTCACGCTGCGCCGGACTCCGCTGCATCTTCCTTTCCTCTATGCCGCGGCAAGGTTTTGGAACCCGGTGACGCACGTCTTCAGCTTCGGAGGGCAAGAGGTATGTCCCACTTTTGAAGATTTTCAAGTTTTGATAGAATCTGAGCGAAGTGAGGAAATCTTGCCTCAACTCAATTTTGGTTACGCCCAGACCTTAGGGCGGATGTGCGGACTCAACGCGCATGATGCTCGATCCCTGATTTGTAACGGAATGTTGGATATTCCAAGCCTGATTTATCGGTTCTCCGATGCTGGTGACCGCGGCGACCATCATTGGCAAGGCTTCCGACAACATGCCCTCTGTTTATGCATGTTATCTCATTTTCTGTTTGTCTCGAGCTTTGGAGGATCCAGCGTCCGTCTGATTGAAGTGGCCCAAGGCTTGAGAGAAGGAAGGAGTTGCATCGCCATGACCTTGGCGGAGACACTGATGGGCTTGGACGCTTTCTGTCGCCGGGAGACGACTAGATTTGCAGGGAGTCCACTACTGCTGCAGGTAATGTTTCCCACCCGAGCTCACATATGTATTTGCTCACATCACTCGGCCCTCAGGCTCGGTTTTTCTCACAAAACCTTTTTCTTACTTTTCTCTCATCGTACATCTCTCTATTCTTTATTCTCTCATTTTTCATCCCTCCCCAGATATGGTTGATGGATAAATTGCAAGTTGTGGACTCTTGCCCTGCTTACTCAGCCCGCGGCTACTTCTTTCGACAACGCCTAGTTGACGCCCTTGATGAGGGATGGTGGTTTGAATGGATGTGCAATTTGTCGGCAGATCGCATTGCGTGGCGCTGCCCTTGGCTCAATCTCCCGGCGATGAGCTACAGCATGTCTCGACAGGTTGGGATTCGATTGATCGGCTTGACTCACTGCGTATTCTATTTCCCATTCCGTATTCTGCGCCAGTTTGGCCATGATCAGACTTGCCCACCAGAGGGGATAGAGTATCCGGCTACATTTCCAGTTCGAGGCGCACAGCTGGCTCGGCAGGCCGCAGCATGGGGAAATAGAGAGCTTGACCCCTGCTCCCACTTTTAGTTGCACTTTGTCTGATGAGTGCTGGGATTGGCTCAACGAAGAAGCACAGGTTGGGCCTAGGTTGGCATCAGAGGCTTCAACTAGCTCTGGCAGGGGGCGCAGGGACACCTGACTTGACTATGCCCCGGATTTATTGCTTTACTAGTACTTTCAAGTTTTCTTCCTGAGTGTAATAAAAAGCAACTTCAATTGTATGCAAGAGCAAGAGAACTCTGTTTTGAAATCAATGAAATTGAAGGTTGTGGTACTGAAAACTTTCCGCTTTGGTCCAAAAATGGTCTTAGTTGTAAAAAGATTAATTTGAACAAAGTCAACTTTTATTAAAACTTTTCAAAACTATTTTCGATATGGATCAGAACTGGACACGCCTGAGATCTGTCACTGAGATGCACAACCCCGGATCCTAGCAACTGGAAAGTTGCCCCTAGTTTGAAAGGTACCGCAGCACTTCATTGCAACGGAAAGTTGCCCCTAGTCTGAATAGCACTGTACCGGAGATCACGGTAAATGCTGATGAATAGAGATGACTGAGATGATCAAATGGACAAAGTTGATCGGGGAAAGATTGTGGCTGAACTTCGAGACGAAGTTGCCTACGTATCCCAAAGATGGAAATCAAGCCTTACGTAGTTCAGGTTTGGGTTCGCTCGGGTATTTTCACTCTCCTTTTGCACTCTAACTTTTGCCAAGGCCGCCCTTTGCGGGTTTTCAACCTTGCGAGCTCAGTTTTTATAATTTCAAATTTTCTGTGCTCTGAGTTTTGCCTAGGTCGCCCTTTCGGGTTTTCGGCCTAGCGAGCCTCTCAGGGTAGTATTTTTCAACTTGTCCATGTTGATCGGTTGGGAAAACTCTAAGCCATCTAGATCCATCAGAACCACAGCTCCACCTGACCAGATTGACTTGATGATGTAGGGACCAGTCCAATTAGGTCTGAACTTGCCCCTTGGGTCGTGGATGGGAGCTCGGTTGTCTTTGAGCACCAAATCTCCTTCTTTCAAATTCCTGGACTTAACCTTCTTGTTAAAAGCCCGGGCGATTCTACGTTGATAACTTTGGACGTGGTACAGTGCTTTCAACCTTCTTTCATCGAAAAGCATGAGTTCCTCAAATCTGCTTTGTTGCCAGTCTGCCTCGGCTATTTGACACTCGGCCAATACTCGTAATGACGGAACCTCAATCTCAATAGGTAGAACGGCCTCCATCCCATAAACCAACGAGTACGGAGTCGCCCCAGTAGAAGTTCTGATTGAAGTCCTGTAGCCCCACAGAGCAAACGGCAGCTTATCTGGCCAGTCCCGGTAGGTTTCCACCATCTTCTGCAGTATGCGCTTGATATTCTTGTTGGCGGCCTCAACTGCTCCATTGGTTTGCGGCCGATAGGTAGATGACTTATGAAAAGCCACATTGTATTTCTCCAACAAATCAATCACCTCCTTCTTGAAGTGGGAACCATTGTCTGAAATTATTTCGTTTGGGACCCCATAGCGACAGATGATGTTGTTTCTGATAAACTTTGCGACGTGCGAAGCCTTCAACACCGCATAAGATTGGGCCTCAACCCACTTTGTGAAATAATCTATCGCTACCAAGATGAACTCATGCCCATTCGACCCCTTCGGCGTAACTGCTCCGATTACATCAATTCCCCAGACTGAAAACGGCCATGGCGAAGTCATGTTGTACAGCTTTGTTGGCGGGATGTTCATACGATTTGCATGAATCTGACATTTGTGGCATCGCCGGACGAAACTAATACAATCCTCCTCCATGGTGGACCAGTAATAACCCTGTCTGAGAATCTTCCGTGCCAACATTACCCCATTCATGTGTGCACCACATTCTCCCCCGTGGATGGCTTCCATCAGACGCTTTGACTCTTCGGCATCAACGCACAGTTTATGCATTCCCAGATGACCCCTTTTATACAGTTTACCCCCGCAGATGATGAACTGAACTGCCATTCTTCTGATTGCTCTTTTGTCTTTGGCATTTACCCCTGGCGGGTATGCTTCTTTCTCCAAGAAATTCCAGATGTCGTAATACCAGGGGTGTTCGTCCTGAACTTCATCTATGGCTGCAATCGACTCATAGGCAGGTGCGAATTTCTGGTCAATGATGACTGGACGCATTCGGACTCCACACGGGATGTCTATCATAGAAGATAGAGTTGCTAAAGAATCTGCGAACCTGTTGTTCTCTCTTAGTAGATGAGTAAAACTTAGCTTCTCAAACCGAGGAATCAGCAAATCCAAGGTTTGGTGATACATCATCATCTTTTCCTCTTTTACTTTCCAGTCTCCTTTAGCTTGAGACACAACAAGGTTCGAGTCCCCAATGACGTCCAACCGTCTTGCCCCTAGTTCCAGGGCTGCTTCTAGACCAGCGATGCACGCCTCGTATTCTGCTTCGTTGTTCGAGACTTTGAATCGGAGTTTGAAGGCTAGAGGGATACGGGAATTGTCGGGTGCTATCAGCAACACTCCTATCCCATACCCGTGTTGATTTGACGCTCCGTCAAAGTACATCGTCCAAGTTTCATCGTCGATGTGCAGAATTGATTCATCCGGAACAGGTACTCAACTGCTTCATCCCCCTCAACCGGGTGGTCGGCAAGGAACTCTGCCACTGCTCTTCCTTTCACTGACTTGCGTGTCACGTACGTGAGATCAAATTCGGAGAGCAACAGCAACCAACGAGCTAGCCTACCCGTAAGCGCTGGTTTCTCGAAGAGATATTTGATGGGATCAAGTCGCGAAACCAACATTACAGAGTGAGCTAACAGGTAGTGCCGCAGCTTCCTGGTAGCCCATACCAAAGCTAAGCAAGCCTTTTCCAGCGGTGTATACCGGGTTTCATACTCCAGCATCTTCTTGCTGAGATAGTAGATGGCTCTCTCCACCTTGTCTTCTGATTCTTGTGCAAGCATGCAGCCCATCGTAGTTTCAGTTACTGACAGATACAAAATCAACGGTTTCCCTGGTTCTGGCGGTGACAACACGGGCGGGTTCTGTAAATATTCTTTAATCTGTTCAAATGCAGCTTGACATCGGCCGTCCCATTGGAACTTCTTTCCTTTCTTCAGGAGACCAAAAAGTGGTTCACAAGTCAAGGTTAATTTTGAGATAAACCGTCTTATGAATTGCACTTTACCCAGAAAGCCTCGCACCTCCTTTTCAGTCCTTGGTGGTGGCATTTCTAAGATGGCCTTGATTTTGGAAGGGTCGACCTCGATGCCTCTTTGTGTAATCAGAAACCCCAGCATTTTTCCCGCTGTAACACCAAATGTACATTTCTGAGGGTTTAGCCGCAACCGGAATTCCCTGATCCTTTGGAAAAACTTATGCAAGGCGGTGTAGTGGCCCTCTCTTTCCTTGGACTTGACAATCATGTCGTCCACATACACCTCAACCTCTTTGTGGATCATATCATGTAGTATTGTGGTCGCGGCCCGTTGATAAGTAGCTCCAGCGTTCTTCAACCCAAACGGCATTACCCGGTAGCAGTATGTCCCCCACGGGGTGGTGAATGCAGTCTTTTCCCGGTCTTCGGTGCCATCACTATCTGGTTGTATCCTGAGAAGCCATCCATGAATGAGAGCAATGCATGCCCTGCTGTGAAGTCTACCAACTCATCGATGTGCGGTAGGGGAAAGTCGTCCTTCGGACTAGCCTTGTTCAAATCCCTGAAGTCTACACACACCCGGATCCTGCCATCTTTCTTCGGCACCGGAACAATGTTGGCCAACCAAGTCGGATATTCAGATACCAGCAGGAAGCCTGCGTCGATTTGCTTGGTGACCTCTTCTTTAATCTTGAGAGCCCAATCCGGGCGGATCCTTCTGAGTTTCTGCTTGACAGGTCGGGCCTCGGGGTCAAGGGGGATCCGATGCTGTACAATCTCAGGATCGATTCCAGGCATGTCTTCGTAGGACCACGCGAAAACATCTTTGAAATCTTTTAATAAAGCGACTAAGCGCTCGCGTTCCTCCGAAGACAACGTGGACCCGATCTGGACCAGCCGCGGGTCCTCCTCAGTACCAATGTTCACGGTAATGATTTCATCCATTAAGGGTTTAACAAATCTCTCTTGCTCTTGCTCAATTAAACGTTGTAAAACCGGAGGAACTTCGTCCTCGTCGTTTTCATCAAAGTTTTGAAAGTCTGAATTAATGCAATAAATCAAGGGCACAGAGAAATACTCGGAAACCACATTCACCTCATTCTCATTAAGTTCATCCAAATCGTCCAATTCTTCTGTTACAACAGACTCAAAAGAAAAGGAAAAAGACGACCTAGACAGGACTGTGGCATCCGGGTTAACATCCCCAGGAGTACCAGACTCAGACTCAGTCGAGCTGGAACCTGATTCCGACTCACAGGACTCGGTGGAATCAGATTCCGGCTCACTACCTGACCCGGTGCTGCTGGACAAAAATCCCTCCTCGTACTGCCAAGTGAGAGAGGGTGCGATTGATGCATCCAAGATAGCTGCTGGTTGGCTCGCAGCCGTTTCATCCCCAATCATGGAAACCACGAAGTTATCCCCCAAGCACTCTTGGTCGATCGGAGGATCAGAGAGGAGACATGCCAGTGCTACCCCCATTTCAAATTCTGTGCCCTCAGGATCCCCTGCTTTATTCTGCTCAACCTCAGTTGTTGGGTCTGTCTGCTCTGTGGCAACGTCATCCCCGGATAGTTGCAAATCAAAGAAGATCTCGAAGCCTGGGACGCGCTTCTTCTCCGCGTTTATCCACGGCTCTGGGAAGCCGCAAAATGGAAAATCCTCCCCCTCCCGGACAAGCGTCCGTTCAGGGTACCCTGAATGGGCCTGTGTATTAGGTCAAAAGGCTTCCCAGCCTGCTTCGCTCTGGCTCTGCCGGCCATTTCCTTTCCTTTCCTCACCCAGTCTTCTTTGGTGGGCAGATAACCCAGTCCAAAGGTATGCGGTTGTGTGGCACTTCGGCCAACGCTGCGACTCCTTTCCTGCCGCTTCTTCCTAATCCCATCCCGGGAATATGTTGTAGCTTGTTCATGAGGTAGACGGATTGAGCACTGACGTACACACCTTCATTCACAGCCATAATATTCTGTACTACCCGGGCCTCAGCCAAAGTGAATCCTGATAAGAATACATCTTCTGTGCCATGCTCAATTTCCAGGACCGGCGTAGATACCTCCGGAGGCGGGTGGATTGATGAGTTCCCGAATACAGTGGCTACTCCCTTTCCATAGGGGTATTTCACCATCTGATGTAGAGTGGAAGAGACTGCCTTTACTTGGTGCAGCCACGGCCGCCCCAAGAGTAAGTTGAAGGTTGCGGGAACGTCCAAGACATGAAATTCGATGTCGTGTTGTCCTGGACCAACCTTAGTTTGAATCTTGACAATCCCCATCACTTCCCTACTCGTATTATCGTAAGCTTTGATCACCTGAGTTGTTGGTGTGAAGTCTGCGGGCTTCAACCCAACTGCATATGCTGTTCTGACTGGGCAGACATTGATGGCGGACCCGGTATCAACAAATACCACCGGTATCCATTTATCTCTACACTCCACGGAGACATAGAGAGGTTTGTTATGGTTCACGCCCTCAGGCGGCAATTCCTTGTCTGAAAAGGTTAATGCCGGGAAACCTCCTCCCGGAAAAACCAGCCCAACCAGCTGCTCTGGTGTAGTGTCTATTGAGAGTTTGGCCTTGTCCATGGCAGATAGGACGGCCTGTCTGTGCACCCTCGATGCCATAAGCAGTCCCCAGATGGAGATGTCTGCTTGTATCTTCTTCAATTGTTTGAGCACAGCTTCTTCTTCTATCTGTTTCTCTCTCTGTTTCTCAGCCTCTTTATCTTTTCCAGATGCCTCAGGTTGGTCAAGGTGTAGGGGCTTGAAATACCGCCCACTCCTGGTCATATGAGCGATCTCGTCAATATACCAGGTATCATCTGGTTGAGCACCTGCCCAATCTTCGTCTGTGTGGGCAAGACATAAGTCGTCGTCTTCCCACCACATTCCGTCGGCAGCCGACAGACACCTGTCCGGCTCCGGTATAATCGTGCTCGCAGCACCTTCAGTCTTTATGCCCACAGCATTTTCTGTTTGTGTGCACACAGCACTTTCGACCCCCACATGGGCCTTAGCCTTTCTGATTCTCTCGGAATCGTCAAACCTTTGTTGTTCCAACTGCGTCAGTACAGCTGGTGGTTCAATATTCCCTGCATTTACAATCCCCGAATTCTGAGCGAAATTCTTAACGCCGGCGCTCTCCGGCGGTTGATTCTGACCCTCGGCCCTTCCGGCCATCAATGATACTCTCGCCCCTGCCGGGCTCTGTTCTGATTGAAATTCTGCAACGTCTGGCTGATCATCTAACCACCCGACAACTTCTGCCGACTCCTCATAGTCGAACCAGTTGATTGCAGCATCCCCTGATTCTTGGTCATTGAAGAACTGGAAGTTGGCAAAGTCCTCTTCCACTGTTGTCAGATCATCTGCCCCTTGTTCAAGCCTGTCCCCCCGAATCATGCACAACTCAGCTTTTTCTGGTAGCCCCACACTCAGCTTAGACTGGCCCACTGATAAGATGTATTCGCTCGGATCATAGGCTCTTCCAGCTAAAGTCCCAGGCTGTTCCATCCCAGACTCAACAATTCTGCTCTCCTCTGAAACCTGCCCCATTTCATCTTCGGTGGTCACCACCACTGGCTTAGATTGGGTTGTGAAGGTGTCCAACATGCACAAGTCAGTGCAATCAGGAAGGATCACCTCCGGCTTGGGTAGGTGAGAGGGAGTAATATAGATACTAGGATCGTAGGATACGACCCCAGTTTGGATGAGGTTGACTCTTTTGGGTGGAGGGGCTTGGTTGTGTGGTGGGAGAGGATTTGTTGTGACGTTGGGTTTTTCAGGAGGCGCGATCACCTGCTTGTCGATAAGATCTTGGATCTCATGACGCAATCTGTAGCAACGGTCGGTGTCGTGACCGTGCTGTTGGTGGTACGCACAGTACTTTGCTGGGTCATGAGAGGGAGGGAGTGGATTTGGTAGTGGCCTCGGCTCTAAAGGTGTCAGATGCTTCTTTCTGATTAACACCCCGAGAGCCTTGGACAAAGGCATGTATAGTGGAGTGAAGGTTCTTTGGCCTCTGGGTTGAAATCTCGAGGCTTGGTTACTGTTCTCGGAGGTACTGGAGAAAGGTGTGGCCGCTGCGGGCCTTGGTTGAGAAGGGGGGGTGGTGGTGACCATACCGACCTCAGAAGTCCTTGTGTTTGCAGCGCCACTCGGGCCTGCGTTGTTATTGCGGTTGAATGTCCTTCGGGGCTGGTCCCGGTCCTGATCGATCAAACCTTGCTTCATTGCATCTTCGATCTGTACCCCCATCTCGTGTAAGTCTGAGAAAGTTGGAAAGGGGAGTACAATCATCTTCTGCATCAACTTGGGTTGGAGATTGCGCACAATCATCCGGATTTGATCTTTGTCTGTTGGCCTCAAGGTCATCATCGATGCCTTTGCTCTCCACCGAGTTACAAAATCAGAGAAAGACTCCTTGGGTTCTTGCCTCGTTGTTTCGAGATCACGGGTTGTAATCTCGATCTGTGTATTATACGAGTATTGCGCCACGAAGGCCTCAGCCATCTCATCCCAATTTCTCTTTACATCATCTTCTAACTTTGCGTACCAGATGGCCGCCACCCCCGACAAAGTTCTGCCAAATAGAGAAAGCTTTTGTGGTCGGGTTAGGCCCATTGGCCTCAAGATGTCCGAAAATAGCCGAAGATGGACCATAGGATCCCCTGACCCATCAAAACGGTCGATCTGTGGCATCTTGAATCTGTCTGGCAATGTTACGGCCACATCAGTGTACCCATCTTCGATGTCTGGGATGGCCTTCACCCCCTGCGACTTCTTGAAAAGCTTTTCCAGCTTACTCAGCTTCAGAGCTGTATGATCTACCTCGAACTCAAATGGAGAGTCCGGGTGGTTGGGTGTAAGATTCTTGGACAGTTGAGGCAGAAGTGGGGGCGGAGCCAGCCCCGTTGGAAGGTTAGTGTCCTCTTGGATATTTTGGATATTGGGTAGGGTGTTCTGAGCATTCGGGAGAGTATTCTGAGGATTTGGAGGATTCGGCAAGGTGTTCTGACCAGTAAGCGTCTGCTCGGGTAATGGAGCCGCTGGTGGAGGAGGAACCTGATGTGAAGCAGACGCTGCATTCTGCTGTTGCAGTCTAGTGATCAGCTCGGCCTGCTGGGCCATGACTGCGGCTTGTTGTTTAGAAAATTCCGCTTGGCGGATGGAATCCTCTTGCATCTGCCTCATGCTCTCTTGCATCTGGCGCATCATTGCCTCTACCACTGATGTGTTCTGCTGTTCCATCTGGATGACCGGCAAATGTACTTCTATAGCAGACACAGAAATCTCAGCCTGGCTGTTTACTGTCAAAATAGCCCTCTGTCCCGGTAATCCTTGCTCTGATACACTGCGCCTCCTTGGCCTTCTTCTGGCAATTGGGGGTAGGGAGTGGAACACTGGATGTCCGTCAACGAGATCCTCGGATCGGTTGAGTCGGCGACCTCGTGTCCAATGTGCTTGGGGGGTATCTACTGGCTTGGAAGCAATCGTGCTAAAAACTGCCCTAGCAAAAAGATAATAAAGCGAAAAGGAAATAAATAACTAGATAAACGGGCAGCATAACAGCTTAAATTAAATACACACAACACACAGTCGGGCATACAACACGCGGTTGATAAGCTGAAAAAACACTGTCCTCAATCACTGATCACTGTTCCTGTATCACTGTTCCCCAAAACTGAATCGGATAGACGTCCCCGAACGCCCCGGGAGGGTTAAGTCCCGTTTTGTTCATATTGGGGTCACTACAGTTCAAGGACTCAAATGTCACGGTTCTTAATCTTGAACCAAAGAGTCCAAATCCGGCAAATCGTTTTGGAAAACAGATTTTGAAAGAAGTGCCAAACATGGACTGCTTTGCCAGATACAGAGTCGCCACCTAAATATTTTTTTAATGGGAAATTTAGGAAACCCTGACTCGGTGCCAAAGGCCACGTGTCCGTCATCACCAAAGTTGCCTCGGCTCGGGAACTTGGGTACGATTGGGGAAGGTCACTTCGTGAGCACCCCCGCTCGCCCGGTCAAAGACCGGCCTCTACTAACCATGATATCTTATTTTGAAAACATTGTGAGTTCTTGTTCCGGTTATTAGCCTAAGTTACTATGTGATGCTCGCAGCAAACAAATGTAGACTGAGTCGCCTGAATTGGAACAAAACATTTCATGTTTGTTTGTTTGAAAATGGTTTGATGGTGCTACTCGCAAGTAGGCTAAGACGTGGATTTGCCACCCTCGGGTGGGCTTAGAAAACATGGTTTTGCCACTATCTGGTGGGCTTAAAACAAACAGTCAACGCATTGTCCCAATTCAAGTAACACAACCTCCACCCACAGGCATTCAAGACAGTTATATCACATAAGCAATTAGCCTCATGGTAAGCATGCTATTCATGGCAACACTCACACGCATGCAAGGATGCTAAAGCATAAAACTCACCGAGTACTCCAAGCCAAAAACGGAAGCTTATTAGAAATCATGCATGATCCTAATTATACAGGAATGCCTAATGCAACACATGCAATAATGCAACTATAGCAGGCTCGGCTATTCTAAACATGGCATATGGAATGCTACAACTATCACGTATTCAATTTGGAATTGAAATACAAATACAGTTTGTATGATGTGCCGAGCCCGGTGCATGCAAAACAGATGAATGATGCAAACATGCTGTCATACTGTATGCTAATCGAAATATGCCCTATATCTAACCATCATAAGCGGATAAATAAAAGGGAAGAAAGACGTGGGGTTGGAAGACATACATCACACTCACCCACACTTATTACAATTTATGCCCTCGCGCGGAGGGTCCGAATAAATAATACAGTCCGAATGAAAGAATAGTACAGTCCGAATAATACAGTCCGAATTAATATACAAATTCCTAATTAATTAACAAATTAACTAAGAAAAACTACAAACTGGCATGCAAGCCAGGGGCTGCCTCACTTCTGATGAATGATGTATGCTGGGCTGCATTGCGCGGAAATCCACTGGGATGCCCCAACTAGCCTCTATTTGCAATGTTTCTCGAACTGCGTGCCAGACTCCGAAAAGTTGTTGATTCTTCATTTTGTTGCAACAGAGAGCAGGAAAGGGGCATAGCAATGTATTTCACAAATATATGCATGCCTCGATCCTCGTGCCACCAATCACGCATCTCGATGCATGATGGTGTAGACACCCCATTTTTGACTGTCCTCAAGACTTGGACGTCACCGCTTGAACGCTCGGTGATTATTCATGTTCGTGTTCGTTTGGAGTTCCCGGAGTTCTCGGCTCGCGCGCCTTGCCTCAGGACCTCCGAACTCGACTGTTTTGTGTCTGGTTTTGCACCAAACACTTTTGTTTTGCCTTGGAAGGGCAGGGAGTGCCTTGTGAGACACCCCCACATACCACCGGCTGGGGCTAGAGGCCACCGGCCGGCTAGTTTTTCCATCGGCACTATATTGTGCCGGTCGGCACTCTTTTGTGCCGGTCGGCACTCTTTTTGGCGAAATGACCATTTTGCCCTGCCGACTACTGTGCACTTGCTTTCTGAGATATTTTCAGACAACTTTGTAGCTTTTGCTCCCCTCCATACACGTGTGTGGAGGGGATGCACTCCTTCCAAGCTTGTTTGACAAGCTTTACAATGCCTATAAGAGGAAGCCTTGTCTTCTTGGCTAAGGGTTAGCTCTTGAGAATCAAAAACCAGAGCTTAGATACATATATCTCTGTCATATATCTATATTATCATCTCCCTCCCCTTGTGTGTGTGATCTAAGGCCAAAAAGTGTGATTTTGTCCTAGTTTTGCTCCTTTACACACACCATTACACCTTAGCTTGAGTTTGAGAGACTTGGAAGGTTATTTGTGTTGGTTTTGGACTGGTTTTGAGCACTAGAGAGTGGCTGCACCACTTGTTCTTCAAGGGATCTTCAAGGGTAAGAACATCACTTTATATTCCCCATTCTTGCAACCTTTTTTTACCCTCTTTACTTTGTGTTTTTGAGTTTGTGTTTAAGATAAAAAAAGTCTTGTTTTTACTTGCTCAAAAACATTCATTAAGGTCATTTGTTCATTTGAGTGAAGCCTCACTCTTTTAGGCTTTGTTTTGGTCCTTTTGTGCCTTTTCTTGGAGGCCTTGCTTGCTTGGTGTTCCTTGGTCTTCTCACCACTGAAAACCAGTGGGTTTTCAGTGGTGAGGATGTTATTTTCGAGTCTCACTTAGGGGAGGGACACCCCTCTCCCCTTGGCCCTTTGTTGGCCTTTGTTCTTGGCTCATAGCATAGCATGAATGAATGTTTGTATTTACCTTCATTTCAGAATTTTTTAGGGTGTTTTAAGTCATGAATAACCTCTGTTTTTGGTTGATTCCGTGGCCTCTTGCATGCCTCTCATGTTTGCTTTAAAATGCTCTTTTATGCTCAAAGGTATGCCATGTTTTGAGGCCTTGATTCTTACACGTTTTAGGATGATTCCATGAAGATACTAGCATCTCTTCGCCATGTGAAAGGGCTGTGAGCCACTGTTTTGGCCATGCTTGGTATGTTTAGCATGGTTGCTTTGTACTTTAGGCTTGTAAGCATTGTATGTTTTGGCTCCTAGCATGCTTAACTTGTCTTGATCCCGTGATTTGGCATCATCTAGGGTCATTTTTCAGTCCATAAATCATGCTTGTATACATGCATGTGTAGCCTATTTCATGTCATAAGGGTGTGCTCTTGTATGTCTAGGATTGAACATTGTGCATGCTTCCATGTTTGGGGCATTTTTGGGGCTGCCATATGCGGGGTTTGGGTGCCATTTTGTATGCTGAAAATCTGTTTTGGTTGTCTAACATGTGCCATGTTTGGTCTTGTTAAGTGGTGGTTCAATGCCCCACTTTGTGCCTTAGCCTTAGGCCTCATAGCTTGCATGCTTGTTTATCACCTTGCTCTTGTTTTAAGGCATGTTTTGCCACTGTTTTAGGGGAGTTTGAGGACTGCCCTCTATGGCTTAAGTCCATTATTGCATGCTCATTACATGGTTGTTGCATGATTGGTCAATGAAGCCTTGAGTATATGCTAGTTCCATGCTTAATTGGTCCATGTTGCATGACATTTGTACCTTGCATACTTTAGCTCTTTGCATGCTTAACATGATAGGTTGCATTGCATTTGAGCTATTTTTGTATACTTGCATTTCATGGTTTGGCTTGGGGATTGTCAAGCCAAGCATGAGGATCGAGAGGAGTTCACACTTTGAGTGGTGAAACTTGTCTCCATCCTCAAGCCACCAAGACCTTTGACTAACACATGATAAGGTTTTGGATTTCATCTTTTGTGTTGCATGCATTTCAATTAAAACATGCAACCTTGGTTCCTTAGGCTATCATGCATCAAATGCATCATTGATGGCCCTAGAACCAAGGGTCATACCTCCTTGAGTCCCCAAGCATGATAGGAGGTCATGACCATGCTTACATATGCCCCAAAATCCATGCCATGCACTGCTGTCTTGCTGCTGCTGTCAACTGTCCATCTGCAGGAACTTTCTGCCGGCCGGCAGTAAATAGTGCCGACCGGCACTATTTTTGTGCCGATAAACCTTATAAGTGGCCGGTGGAATTTATAGACAGCCGGTGAACTCTCTCTCCAGCCGGTGACATTCAATGACATGCAAGGAAGGTACTCTGGAACTTTGGGAATTTTTGGAGAGGCAGGGCAGCGAAAGTAGAAGCAGCAATGGCACGGCGCAGGTTTTCCGGGCAAGTCGCGTCGAGCATGCATCATTCGCGCATCCCAAGGCAGGGCTGAGGCCCCATTGCATTTATTTATTTATTTGCTTTAATTTTAGTAATTAGAATTTGTAATAATCAATTCATTTATTCGTTGGACTGTATTATTATTTTGGTCCCTCCGAGTGAGGGCAAAAATGTAATAAGTGTGGGTGCGTGGGCATATGTCTTCCAACCTCCACTTCTTTCTATCCCTTTTATTTACCTGCTTACAATGGTAGATTAGGGCATATTTGATTAGCATACCTTATGCAATGCATGTGTGCATTCATGCATTTGTTTACATGCACCGGGCTCGGTACATCATACAAACTGCATCGTAACTTTCAATTTCCAAATTGAATACGTGCTACTCGCGCATTTCACATGCCATGTTTAGGTTTAGCCGAGCCTATTCTAGATTGCATTTATGCTTGTGTTGCATTAACCACTTAACATGAACTAGGTCACGCATGTTTGCTAACCAGTTACTTGTTTTTTTGGGCACGGAGTACAATGTAAGTGTTTTGCTTTAGCATAATCACATGTGTGTGAATGTTTGCCATGACAATAGGATTGCCATGCGGCTAAATGCTTATGTGAGATTAACTGTTTGAATGCCTGTGGGTGGAGGTTAGATTGCCTGAGTTGGAACAACTCGTTGAAATCCGTATTTTAGCCTACTTACGAGTAGCAAAATCCAACACGTTTTTTTTTCGAAACAAAACGGATATGCAATGTTTATTTCCAAATTAGGCAATCTAGTCTATACTTGTTTGCTGTGCGCATAACATAGTAATTCTAGGCTAATAATTGGAATAAGAGCATGTAATGTTTTCAAAAAAGGATATCACGGTTAGTAGAGGCCGGTCTTCGGACCGGGCGAAAGGGGGTGCTCATAGCTGACCTTCCCCGATCGTACCCAAGCTCCCGAGCCAAGTCACTTTGGTGATGACGGACATGTGGCCTTCGGCACCGAGTCAGGGTTTCCTAAATTCCCCCATTAAAAAAATATTTAGGTGGCGACTCTGTAATCTGGCAAAGCAGTCCATGTTTGGCACTACTTTTCAAAAATCTGTTTTTCTTCAAAACGATTTGCCAGAGGTGGACTCTTTGGTTCAGATTTAGAACCGCAACAAAGTCGAGAGTCCGAGCTGTAGCCGAGGTCCCCCGCGGACGCGTGCTACAGTTTCTGGCGACTCTGCTGGGGATTTTAGAGAGCTTGACTCGAACTCGTGATATCCTGTTTTGACTACACTTATGTGTTTCT
Source organism: Camellia japonica (assembly GCA_030407325.1). Taxonomy (NCBI): domain Eukaryota; kingdom Viridiplantae; phylum Streptophyta; class Magnoliopsida; order Ericales; family Theaceae; genus Camellia; species Camellia japonica. Next base: position 201,098,032 of record JAPPVO010000019.1, on the reverse strand, counting down.
TTGCATTGCATGTGCATTGGTGCGCCTAGGACACCGTGTTGGCCATCTGCTATTCCTGAGCGGTTTGCCGGAGGCTTGTCTTGTCAAGGCATGACCATAAGGCTGACCGGTTGCGGGCTCTGCCAGTATGGGAACACAAACCCCGGTTTTACCGGGGCACCCTTTTCGACCATTCGACCTAGTGCATATTCGGAATCCATAGTGACCATTCCAAACTAGGACAGGTTGCTTTACCCGATATAGGTTGTTTGAAACCGCTGTGTGCGTAGTGAAACCCTAGCTCCTGACAAAATAGGACAGGGAAACCCTACCCCAACATAGGGGTGTATTGGCTCTCTCTTACATGCTATGTGCTTTTAGAGTGTATCTCTGCAGGGAACGCATATATCAGTTTACAAGTTTGGGTATCCGGCCCGAGGGCATCAGTATCAGTGTTGTTGAGAATCAGTCATCTGTGGATATCCGATTCAGACTTTGGGACAGATATTCAGAAACATTGATCAGTGTTTGAGAAACAGTGTACCCGGGTTATGGCTATATATTATAATCCCAACCGTGTGTTGTGTGTTTGTTTATGCCGTTATGCTGCCCGATTTTCTGTTATTTATACGCTTTTTTATTTTCTTTTTTTTACTAGGTAGTTGAGCACGATTGCTTCTGACCCAGTAGATACTCCCCAAGCACTCTGGACTAGAGGTCGCCGACTCCATCGATCTGAGGATCTGATAGACGGACAACCAGTGTATTACTCACTACCCCCGGTTACTAAACGGAGGTCAGTCAGGCAGAGGGCACCAGTTCAGCATTCAGTACAGAGGGCTTTGTCTACCCCGCCTGTGTACAGTAGGGATCAGAACTCCACTCCTCCCGCAGAAAGAGAATATACACCGATAACTCAGTCAGAGCAAGGCAGTATGGCTAGTTTAGAAGAGATGGTGCGCCACCTTCAGGAAAGCATGAAAGCAATGCAGCAGGATGCCGTCCGTCAGGCAGATTTCGCCAGGCAACAGGCCACAGTTGTGAGGGAACAGGCAGAGACAATTGCCAGGCTAGAGCAGCAGACCGGAGCGTCTGCTTCGCATCCAGTTCCTCCCCCGCCAGGAGTTCCTAACGTCGGGGAGACAGCCAATGTTCAAACTGATACAGAGCTGCCTACAGGACCACCCCCACCTCCAAACCTACCTCAAATCCAACCTCAGCTGTCAAAAACACCTACCAACCTACCGGACTCTCCCTTTGAGTTCGAGACTGATCCTACCGCACTGAAGTTGAGCAAGCTTGAAAAGCTGTTCAAGAGATCACAGGGGGTCAAGACTATCCCTGATATTGAAGATGGATACACCGATGCAGCTGTGACGCTGCCCGATAGATTCAAAATGCCTCATATTGATCGGTTTGACGGGTCCGGGGACCCCATGGTGCACTTGAGATTGTTTTCAGATGTCCTAAGGCCAATGGGCCTCAGTAGGCTTCAGAAGTTGTCTTTGTTTGGCCGGACCCTGTCAGGTGTGGCGGCCATTTGGTATGCCAAGTTGGAAGATGACGTCAAGAGGAATTGGGACGAAATGGCTGAGGCCTTCATCGCACAGTATTCGTATAACACACAGATTGAGATTACGACCCGTGATCTCGAGACGACTAGGCAAGAGCCTAAGGAGAGTTTTTCGGAGTTTGTAACCAGGTGGAGGGCCAAGGCTTCGATGATGGCCTTGAGGCCTACAGACAAAGACCAGATTCGGATGATTGTGCGCAATCTTCAGCCGAAGTTGATGCAAAAGATGATAGTTCTCCCCTTCCCCACTTTTTCTGACCTACATGAAATGGGGGTACAGATTGAGGATGCTTTGAAACAAGGTTTGATTGATAGTGACCGGGAGCAACCCCGACGAACTTTTAACCGTGGTAGCAATGCAGGCCCGAGTGGCACTACTACTACGAGAGCCACCGAAGTAAGCATGGTCACCGCCAATCCCCCTCAAAGAAATACGGCAGCTGCGCCATTTTCCGGCGCGTCCGGAAGCAACCCACAAACAACCAAATACCCACCCAGAAACACTAGAACCTTCGCCCCACTATATATGCCCCTATCCAAAGCTCTGGGGGTTTTGATCAGGAAAGGGCACCTGAAGCCCTTGGAGCCGCGGCCCTTACCAGAAAAACTTCCCCCTAACCATAACCCGGCCAAGTACTGTGCGTTCCACCAACAGCACGGTCACGACACCGACCAGTGCTTTCGGTTACGTCATGAGATTCAAGATCTCATTGATAATGGGGTGATCCTGCCTCCTGAAAAACCCAATGTTACCACAAACCCTCTCCCCACACATAACCAAGCTCCACCGCCCAAAAGACTCAATTTCATCCATATTGGGGACGTGTTCTACGACCCTAGTATCTATATCACACCTACCCACCTCCCTAAACCAGAAGTATTTCTTCCTGATTGCACCGCCTTGTGCATGATGGACGTCTTCGAAACCCAACCAAAACCAGCGGTGGTGACCATCGAGAACAGGAGAGAGGAAATCCCAAAGGAAAAGAGGATTGTTGGGTCAGAATCTGCGGGATTTGGAATTTGTGTCAAGAAAACATATAGTCCGGGTGACTACATTTCATCAGTAGGCCAAGATGGGCCCGGAGTAGAATTGCCAACAGAGGGAGAATTGTGTGTGATTCACGGAGATAATTTGGGGCAGGGAACAGATGATGTAACAGCTGTGGGGGAGGACCTTGCCGAACTCCAGTTTTACAGTGACCAGGACCCAGAGGATGCGACAGTCGCATGGTTTGATTATGAGAATTCAGCCGAAGTTACCGGGTGGTTGGACGATCAACCTGATGTGATAGGAGAATTTCAGGCAGAGCAGGGCCCGGTAGGGGCAGGAATGTCAGTAACGGCCGGGAGGGTCGAAGAGCAGAACACATCGCCGGGGGGCCCGGTGTCGAGAATTTCGCCCGAGATTGGAACATTTTGAGTGCGGAGATGATGGAACAGTCAGTCATGCCAGAACAAGCAAGTTTTGAAGATTCCGAGAGAACCAGGAAAGCAAAGGCCCCTGTGGGAGTTGAAACTGCTGTGTGCATAGGAACCGAGAATACCTCAGGTATGTGGATGAAAGGTGCTGCGAGCACAAGAACAGCTGTACCAGAGCCGGACAGGTGTCTGTCGGCTGCTAATGGAATGTGGTGGGAAGACGAAGATTTATGTCTTGCTCACACCGACGAAGATTGGGGGAATAACCAACCTGATAACACTTGGTACCTCGGAGAGGTTGACCACATGACACGGAGTGGGCGGTATTTTAAACCCCCACACTTAGATCAACCGGAAGCCTCGGGAAAGGACAGAGAAGCTGAGAAGCAAAAAGAGAAGCAGCTTGAAGAAGAAGCTGTACTCAAACAGCTGAAAAAGATACAGGCGGACATCTCTATTTGGGGGCTGCTCATGGCTTCGCGAGTACATAGAGAGGCTGTTTTATCAGCCATGGACAAAGCAAAGCTTTCAATAGAAACCACGCCAGAGCAGCTGGTGGGATTGGTCTTCCCGGGGGGAGGTACCCCGATGCTGACCTTTTCCGACAAAGAACTTCCGCCCGAGGGCACGAATCATAATAAACCCCTCTACATCTCCGTGGAGTGTAGAAATAAGTGGATACCGGTGGTGCTTGTTGATACCGGGTCCGCCATTAATGTCTGCCCAGCAAGGACGGCATATGCAATTGGCTTGAAAACCGTGGATTTTGTACCAACAGCCCAGGTCATCCGGGCATATGACAATACAAGTAGAGAAGTAATGGGAACAGTTAAAGTTCAGACAAAGGTTGGGCCGGGGCAGCACGAGATAGATTTCCATGTCCTAGAGGTCCCTGCAACCTTCAACTTGCTTTTAGGACGGCCGTGGCTGCATCAAGTAAAGGCAGTATCATCTACTTTGCATCAAATGGTGAAATACCCCTACGGGAAGGGAGTAGCCATCGTCTTTGGGAATTCGTCAATCCACCCACCACCAGAGGTATCCACGCCTGTTCTAGAAATCGAGCATGGCATGGAGGATGTGTTCATATCAGGTTTTACCTTGGCCGAGGCTCAGGTCGTACAGAATATCATGGCTACTAATGAAGGGATATATGTCAGTGCCCAAGCAGTGTATCTCATGAATAAGCTCCAATACATCCCCGGGATGGGATTAGGAAAGAGCGGCCGTAAGGTATCGCAGCGTTGGCCGAAGTGCCGCACAACCCCCATACCTTTGGCCTGGGATATACGCCCACCAAGGAAGATTGGGTAAGAAAAGGAAAAGAGACGGCTGCAAGAGCCAAAGCAAAACAGATGGGGAAACCTTTGAATTGATGCATCGGCCCATCCGAGGTACCCTGAACGGACGCTTCGTCCGGGAGGGGGAAGATTTTCCATTCTGTGGTTTTCCGGAGCCGTGGTGGAATGCAGAGAAGAAGCGCGTCCCGGGGTTCGAAATTTTCTTTGACCTACAATTATCTGGGGATGATGTTGTTGAAAAGCAGACAGACCCAGCGGTTGAGACCGAGCATAGCAAGGAAGCAGAGTCTGCGGACACAGAGTTTGAAATGGGGGTAGCACTGGCATGTCTACTTTCAGATCCTTCGATCGACCAGTTGTGCTTGGGGGATAACTCCTCGGTGTCTATGATTGGAGATGAAACGGCTGCGGGCCTACCAACAGCTATTTTGGATGCATCCATCGCACCTTCCCTCACCTGGCAGTACGAGGAGGGATTTTTATCTAGCAGCACCGGATCAGGTAGTGAGCCGGAATCTGATTCCACCGAGTCTTGTGAGTCGGAATCAGGTTCCAGCTCGTCTGAGTCTGAGTTCGGTATTCCTGGGGGTGATAACCCGGATGCCACAGTCCTGTCCAGGTCGTCTTTTTCTTTCTCTTTTGAGTCTGTTGTAACAGAAGAATTGGACGGTTCGGAAGTATCTAATGAGAATGAGGTAACTGTGGTTTCCGAGTACTTTTCTGTGCCTTTGGTTTATTGCTTAAATCAGGACTTTCAAAATTTTGATGAAAACGACGAGGACGAAATTCCTCCGGTTTTGCAACGACTAATTGAACAAGAGCAGGAGAGGTTTGTTAAACCCTTAATGGATGAAATCACTACCGTGAACATTGGTACTGAGAAGGACCCGCGGCTGGTCCAGATCGGGTCCACGTTGTCTTCGGAGGAACGCGAGCGCTTAGTCGCTTTATTAAAAGATTTCAAAGATGTTTTCGCGTGGTCCTACGAAGACATGCCTGGAATCGATCCTGAGATTGTACAGCACCGGATCCCTCTTGACCCCGAGGCCCGACCTGTCAAGCAGAAGCTCAGAAGGATCCGCCCTGATTGGGCCATTAAGATCAAGGAAGAGGTCACCAAGCAGATTGATGCAGGCTTCCTGCTGGTATCCGAATACCCGACTTGGTTGGCCAACATTGTTCCAGTGCCGAAGAAAGATGGCAGAATCCGAGTATGTGTGGACTTCAGGGATTTGAATAGAGCCAGTCCGAAGGATGACTTTCCCTTACCGCATATCGACGAGTTGGTAGATTTCACAGCGGGGCATGCTTTGCTTTCGTTTATGGATGGCTTTTCAGGCTATAATCAGATAGTAATGGCACCCGAAGACCGGGAGAAGACTGCTTTCACCACCCCGTGGGGTACATATTGCTACAGAGTAATGCCATTTGGGTTGAAGAACGCTGGGGCTACATATCAACGGGCTGCAACCACAATATTACATGACATGATCCATAAAGAGGTCGAGGTGTACGTGGACGACATGATTGTCAAGTCCAAAGAAAGAGAGGGCCACTACGCCGCCTTACAAAAGTTTTTCCAAAGGATCAGGGAATTTCGGCTGCGGTTGAATCCTCAGAAATGTACATTCGGTGTTACAGCGGGGAAAATGCTAGGATTTCTGATTACACAAAGGGGCATCGAAGTCGACCCTTCCAAAATCAAGGCCATCTTAGAAATGCCACCACCAATGACTGAAAAGGAGGTGCGAGGCTTTCTGGGTAAAGTGCAATTCATAAGGCGGTTTATCTCTAAACTAACCTTAACTTGTGAACCACTTTTTGGTCTCCTGAAGAAAGGAAAGAAGTTCCAATGGGACGGCCGATGCCAAGCTGCATTCGAACAGATTAAAGAATATTTACAGAATCCACCCGTGTTGTCACCGCCAAAGCCAGGGAAACCGTTGATACTGTACTTGTCAGTGACTGAGACTACAATGGGCTGCATGCTCGCACAAGAGTCGGAAGATAAAGTGGAAAGGGCCATTTACTATCTGAGCAAGAAGATGCTGGAGTACGAGACCCGCTACACTCCGTTGGAGAAGGCTTGTTTGGCCTTGGTATGGGCTACCAGGAAGCTGCGGCACTACCTGTTAGCTCACTCTGTAATGTTGGTTTCACGACTTGATCCCATCAAATATCTCTTTCGAGAAACCAGCACTTACGGGTAGGCTAGCTCGTTGGCTGCTGTTGCTCTCCGAATTTGATCTCAAGTATGTGACGCGCAAGTCAGTAAAAGGAAGAGCGGTAGCAGAGTTCCTTGCCGACCACCCGGTTGAAGGGGATGAAGCGGTTGAGTATCTGTTCCCAGATGAAGCCATTCTGCACATCGAAGATGAAACTTGGACAATGTACTTTGACGGAGCGTCAAATCAACACGGGTATGGGATAGGGGTGTTGCTGATAGCGCCTGACGATTCCCGTATCCCTTTAGCATTCAAGCTTAGATTCAAAGTCTCGAACAATGAGGCAGAGTATGAGGCGTGTATTGCCGGTCTAGAGGCTGCCCTAGAACTAGGGGCAAGGCGATTGGACGTCATTGGGGATTCAAACTTAGTTGTATCTCAAGCTAAGGGAGATTGGAAAGTAAAAGAGGAAAAGATGATAATTTACCACCAGACCTTGGATTTGTTAATTCCGCGGTTTGAAAAGCTCAATTTCACTCACCTAGTAAGAGAGAACAACAGGTTCGCAGATTCGCTAGCAACTCTATCTTCCATGATAGACATCCCATCTGGGGTCCGGATGCGTCCAGTCATTATTGACCAGAAATTTGCACCTGCCTACGAGTCAATCTCCGCCATAGATGAAGTACAGGATAACAACCCTTGGTATTACGACATATGGAACTTCTTGGAAAAGGAGGCATATCCACCAGGGGCGAATGCCAAGGACAAAAGGGCAATTAGAAGAATGGCTGTTCAGTTTATCATCTGCGGGGGTAAGTTGTACAAAAGAGGTCATCTGGGAATGCACAAGCTGTGTGTGGAAGCCGAAGAGTCGAAGCGCCTGATGGAGGCCATCCATGGAGGAGAATGTGGGGCACATATGAATGGGGTGATGCTGGCACGGAAGATCCTCAGACAGGGCTACTACTGGTCTACCATGGAGGAAGATTGTATCGACTTTGTTCGGCGATGCCACAAATGCCAGATTCACGCAAACCGCATGAACATCCCGCCGTCAAAGCTGTACAACATGACGTCGCCATGGCCATTTTCAGTTTGGGGGATCGATGTGATTGGAGCTGTCACTCCTAAAGGGTCGAATGGCCATGAGTTCATCTTGGTAGCAATAGACTATTTCACGAAGTGGGTCGAGGCCCAATCTTATGCCGTGTTGAAAGCTTCGCATGTCGCAAAGTTTATCAGAAACAACATTATCTGCCGTTATGGAGTCCCGAATGAGATTATTTCGGACAATGGTTCTCACTTCAAGAAGGAGGTGATTGATCTGTTGGAGAAGTATAATGTGGCTTTTCATAAGTCATCCACATATCGGCCGCAGACCAACGGAGCAGTTGAGGCCGCCAACAAAAACATCAAACACATACTGCAGAAGATGGTGGAAACCTATCGGGACTGGCCGGATAAGTTGCCGTTTGCTCTGTGGGGCTACCGAACTTCAATTAGAACTTCTACCGGGGCGACGCCGTATTCCTTGGTTTATGGGATGGAAGCCGTTCTACCTATAGAGATTGAGGTTCCGTCTCTACGAGTATTGGCTGAGTGTCAGATAGCTGAGGCAGATTGGCAGCAGAGCAGATTTGAGGAACTCATGCTCTTTGATGAGAGAAGACTGAAAGCACTGTACCATGTCCAAGGGTATCAGCGCAGAATTGCCCGGGCTTTCAACAAGAAGGTTAAGTCCAGGAATTTAAAGGAAGGAGATTTGGTACTCAAGGACAACCGAGCTCCCATCCACGACCCAAGGGGCAAGTTCAGACCCAATTGGACCGGTCCCTATATCATCAAGTCTATCTGGTCAGGTGGAGCTGTGGTTCTGATGGACCTAGATGGCCTAGAGTTCTCCCAACCGATCAACATGGACAAGTTGAAGAAATATTACCCCTGAGAGGCTCGCTAGGCCGAAAACCCGAAAGGGCGACCTAGGCAAAATTCAGAGCACAAAAAATTAGAAAATATAAAAACTGAGCTCGCAAGGTTGAAAACCCGCAAAGGGCGGCCTTGGCAAAAGTTAGAGCGCAAAAGGAGAGTGAAAATACTCGAGTGAACCCAAGCCTGAACTACGTAAGGCTTGATTCCCATCCTTGGGATACGTAGGCAGCTTCATCCTGAAGTTCAGCCATAAACATTTTCCCCGATCAGCTTTGTCCATTTGATCATCTTGGTCATCTTTGTTCATCAGCATTCATCGCAATCTCCGGCGCAGTGCTATTCAGACTAGGGGCAACTTTCCGTTGCCATGCAGTGCCGCGGTACTATTCAAACTAGGGGCAATTTTCCAATTGCAGGAATCTGGGGTTGTGCATCTCAGTGACAAATTTCAGGCGTGTCCAGTTCTGATCCATATCGAAAATGGTTTTGAAAAGTTTTAATAAAAGTTGACTTTGTTCAAATAAATCTTTTTACAACTAAGACCATTTCTGGACCAAAACGGGAAATTTTCAGTACCACAACCTTCAATTTCATTGATTTCAAATAGAGTTCTCTTGCTCTTGCATACAATCGAAGTTGCTTTTTATTACATTCATAAAGAAAACTTGAAAGTACTAATAAAGCAATAAACCCGGGGCATAGTCAAGTCAAATGTCCCTGCGCCCCCTCCCAGAGCTAGCTGAAGCCTCTGATGCCAAGCTGGGCCCAATCTGTGCCTCTTCATTAAGCCAATCCAGGCACTCATCAGACAAAGTGCAACTGAAAGCGGGAGCGGGGGCCAGGAGTTCTCTCGTCCTCCATGCTGTGGCATACCGGGCCAGCTGTGCGCCTCGAATCGGGAATGTAACCGGGTACTCTATCCCTTCCGGCGGACAAGTCTGATTATGACCAAACTGGCGCAGGATACGGAATGGGAAATAGAAGACACAGTGAGTCAAGCCAACCAATTGGATCCCGGGTTGACGGGTCATGCTGTAACTCATCACCGGAAGATTGAGCCAAGGGCACCGCCAAGCAATGCGGTCTGCGGACAAGTTGCACATCCATTCAAACCACCAACCCTCATCAAGGGCGTCAACTAGGCGTTGCCTGAAGAAGTAGCCACGAGCTGAATATGCCGGACAAGAGTCCACAACCTGCAGTTTATCCATCAACCATACCTGGGGAGGGATGAAAAATGAGAGAATAAAGAATAGAGAGATGTATGATGAGAGAAAAAGTGAGGAAGGGGTTTTTGTGAGAAAAACCGAGCTTGAGAGCCGAGTGACGTGAGCATATATATGCGAGATTAGGTGGGGAACATTACCTGCAGTAATAGTGGACTCCCTGCTAATCTGATCGTCTCTCGACGATAAAAGGCGTCTAAGCCCAGCAGTGTCTCAGCCAGAATCATGGCAATGCAGCTTTTGCCCCCCTTCAAGCCTTGGGCAACCTCAATCAACCGGACACTGGGCCCTCCAGAACCAGAGATAAACAGAAAATGGGATAGCAGGCATAAACAAAGGGCGTGTCGCCGAAAACCTTGCCAGTGATGGTCGCCACGATCACCAGTCTCAGAAAAGCGACAAACCAAGCTCGGAACATCTAATGTCCCGTCACAAATTAGAGAACGAGCGTCGGGCATTGAAAGCCCGCACATTTCTCCCAAGGCTTGAGCATGGCCAAAACGAAGCTGGGGCAGGATCTCCTCATCGCGCTCAGATTCCATTAGAGTTCGGAAATCTTCAAAAGTGGGACACACCTCTTGTCCGCTAAAGCTAAAGACATGTGTTACCGGGTTCCAAAACCTTGCCGCGGCATGGAGGAATGGAAAATGCAGCGGGGTACGGCGCAAAGTGAATAGTGCGTTTATGCCGAAAGCCCGGAAATTAAGCTTTTCCGAGCCATTCAAGTTGTTAATCCAAGTCGTGAGATTTTGGGCAAGAAACTCTTCCATTTGGAGCAAATCAGTGTGGAAATGAAGAGAACCACGAAGTTGAGACACTTTTGAAGAAGATAAGGCTGAGTGAAGGACAGCTGTCAACATTCTGCTGGTGTTGACAATTTAGTGCCGACCGGCCACTTATAGTGCCGACCGGCCATCTGTTTCGGCCGATGGAGCACCATCTCGGCCGATGGCCATTCCTCACGGCCGGTGGACTTTTGGCTTGGCCGGTGAGTCTCCCCCTTGCCCTCTGAGCTGTTTATGCTAAGAATTTGGGAAGTCCCACTACTTTCGATGCCCTCCAGTGATCAATTCTTACGAGGGCGCGCCCATTTGCTTATCGAGTTGTTGCATATTTGCTTATCGAGTTGTATCTCACTCTCGTTGAGTCTTTGTAAATGTTTGTCAAGGTGTACTCGCATTTGGCTAGTTTGCTGAGTCACCCTTTTTGCTTATCGAGTTGTAATTGGTTTACTACCTGATTATTACGATGCGATGCTTTGATTTTCAAAAAACACTGGTTCAATTTCAGTCACATTGTTATGTGATGCCTTGCGATGCGATGCATAGAACGTGCAAATATAACACTTTTTGAACAAACAGTCGTTTCATTTCCATCATATGTTTTGTAAAAACACGCGCTTTTGAGAAATAAAACCTGCCTAAGGCAGTGCAATGTGCTTAAACTCCTAGTAAAAAGGAAAATAAAGCAGAAGAATAGCAGGGTAGCAAAGTGCTGGGTTTGACACCGGTAACCTCCCCCCTTTCGGTCATCGTACCTTTTGCGCCCTTGTTTGGGTCAATTAGGAGGTTTGGCACCTTCATTATTCAAGACAATACAAGAAGATGCACTGTCAGAATGCAAATGAATCTTCAAGTTGATTTCGAGCCATTACTTTTGTGAGCGATGCTCGGAACATGCGAAGGATGTCCCTTCCCGTATCCTTTTATATCTTGCGAATTTCAAAAGAAATTGTTTCAATTATACTGTGTTGCAGTACGTTGCATTTCAACATCATGTCTTATCATGTTCAATTTCAAGTTCCCTTTTATATACACATTGCATTGTATGCGTGCTTTGCTTTACTTACATGTGTTCAAGTTCCTTCCTATATACACATTGCTTTGTATGCGTGCATTGCTTTACTGATATGTGTTCAAGTTCCCTTTTATATACACATTGCATTGTATGCGTGCTTTACTTTACTTACATGTGTTCAAGTTCCTTCCTATATACACATTGCTTTGTATGCGTGCATTGCTTTACTGATATGTGTTCAAGTTCCCTTTTATATACACATTGCATTGTATGCGTGCATTGCTTTACTGATATGTGTTCAAGTTCCTATATACACATTGCATTGTATGCGTGCTTTGCTTTACTTACATGTGTTCAAGTTCCTACTATACTCATTGCATTGTATGTGTGCTTTGCTTTACTGATATGAGTTCAAGTTCTTTCCTATACTCATTGCATTGTATGCGTGCTTTGCTTTACTTACATGTGTTCAAGTTCCCTCCTATATACACATTGCATTGTATGCGTGCATTGCTTTACTGATATGTGTTCAAGTTCCTTATATACACATTGCATTGTATGCGTGCGTTGCTTTACTGACATGTGTTCAAGTTCCTTTTATACACATTGCATTGTATGCGTGCATTGCTTTACTGACATGTGTTCAATTACAATTCTTATACACATTGCATCGTATGCGTGCTTGCTTTACTACATGTGTTCAATTACAATTCCCTATACACATTGCTTCGTATGTGTGCGTGCTTTACTCACATGAGTTCAAGTTCCTATATACACATTGCATTTGTATGCGTGCATTTTTACTGACATGTGTTCAATTACAATCTTTTATACACATTGCATCGCATGCGTGCATTGCTTTACTCACATGTGTTCAATCCCACTACCTTGCTATGCACGCTGCATACATTGCCACGCACTTTCGATCGCATTATCACGTGTATTGCTAAAGTATCATGCCTGTTAAGTTTGCTTTCTTTGCAGGCACGATATTGTATGTACGGCTCATTTGAGGCCGGTGCAACCGGACGAGCCGCACAGGTATTGTATCTCCCGAGTGAGACGTATTGAGAATTCCATAATTCTCTTACATCCTTTCTGCATTGTGTGTAGACTGTTGCATGTTAGCTTATAACTGTCGCATGTGTGCTTCATTACAGCTTTCTTTGCATGATCATAAGTTCGGCTTCTTGCATTGTCAGTTGCATTTTGCCCCTGCCTTCGGGCGCATATCTTACTTGTCTTGCATGTTTGTTTAAGTCTTCGGCCTTGTCAAAAATGGGTCGTCTCTGGGCTTTGACATTCACTCCCGTCATTGTTATGACTTTCGAGTTCTGTCAAAGAGGGGCAACTGTAGACACCCCATTTTTGACCGTCCTCAAGACTTGGACGTCACCGCTTGAACACTCGGTGATTATCCATGTTTGTGTTCGTTTGGAGTTCCCGGAGTTCTCGGCTCGCGCGCCTTGCCTCAGGACCTCCGAACTCGACCGTTTTGTGTCTGGTTTTGCACCAAACACTTTGTTTTGCCTTGGAAGGGCAGGGAGTGCCTTGTGAGACACCCCCACATACCACCGGCTGGGGCTAGAGGCCACCGGCTGGCTAGTTTTCCATCGGCACTATATTGTGCCGGTCGGCACTCTTTTGTGCCGGTCGGCACTCTTTTTGGCGAAATGACCATTTTGCCCTGCCGACTACTGTGCACTTGCTTTCTGAGATATTTTCAGACAGCTTTGTAGCTTTTCTCCCCTCCATACACGTGTATGGAGGGGATGCACTCCTTCCAAGCTTGTTTGACAAGCTTTACAATGCCTATAAGAGGAAGCTTCTCCTCTTGGCTAAGGGTTAGCTTGAGAATCAAAAACCAGAGCTTAGATACATATATCTCTGTCATATATCTATATCATCATCTCCCTCCCCTTGTGTGTGTGATCTAAGGCCAAAAAGTGTGATTTTGTCCTAGTTTTGCTCCTTTACACACACCATTACACCTTAGCTTGAGTTTGAGAGACTTGGAAGGTTATTGTGTTGGTTTTGGACTGGTTTTGAGCACTAGAGAGTGGCTGCACCACTTGTTCTTCAAGGGATCTTCAAGGGTAAGAACATCACTTTATATTCCCCATTCTTGCAACCTTTTTTACCCTCTTTACTTTGTGTTTTTGAGTTTGTGTTTAAGATAAAAAAAGTCTTGTTTTTACTTGCTCAAGAACATTCATTAAGGTCATTTGTCATTTGAGTGAAGCCTCACTCTTTAGGCTTTGTTTTGGTCCTTTTGTGCCTTTTCTTGGAGGCCTTGCTTGCTTGGGTTCTTTGGCCTTCTCCACTGAAAACCAGTGGGTTTTCAGTGGTGAGGATGTTATTTTCGAGTCTCATTTAGGGGAGGGACACCCCTCTCCCCTTGGCCCTTTGTTGCCTTTGTTTTGGCTCATAGCATAGCATGTATGCATGATGTTTAAATTCTGTTTTTGGTCGGATTTGTCACCTCTAACATGTCTCTCATACTTGTTTTGAAATGCTTCTTATGCTCAAAAGCATGCCATACTTTGAGGCATGATTTTAGTATGTAGCTTAGTTTCATGGAGATGCTAGCATTTATATTGCCATATAGAGGGCTGTGAGCCACTGTTTTAGTCCCATTTGGTTGCTTCACATGGTTGTTTTGTATGATGGCTTGTAAGCCTTGAGTGTGTGATCCATGCATGTACATTGGTTAAGTCATTTAAGCAATTTGGAGCCTTTTGCCATGCTATTTCAGACCCTAATCCATGCTTACATGCTCAGATTTGTCATCTCTTTTTATGCTTTAAGGGTGTGTCCTTTAAGCCTTGAAATGTGCATAGTGTATGTCTTATGCTCTTGGGTTGTTTTGGGACTGCCATATGTGGGGTTTGGGTGTATTTTTGCATGATAAATATCTGTTTTTTAGTTGTCCAACATGTGCCATGAGTGGCCAGGTTAATGGCATTTAGATGCTCTCTTTGTTGCCTTAGCTTAGGCCCATCAATTTGCATGCTTGCATGGCATTTTATCTATGTTTTGGGGCACACTTTGCCACTGTTTTGGGGAGGTTTGAGGCCTCCCCCATGGTGGTTAAGACCATCATTATATGCTCATCACATGCTAGTTGCATACTTGGTTGATCCCATTGCATACTTAGCTCATTTTTGCATCACACTAGCCTCTTTTACATCCTAGCATTTTGCATGACTAATGTGTTAGTTTTGTGGTACTTAATTTGCTAACATCCTAGTTTGCATGTTTGTATGTTTGCATGTTTGCATAGTTGCATTTCATCACTTGGTTTGGGGTGTCAAACCAAGTATGGGAATTGAGGGGTGTTTGTACTCCAAGTGACTAAACACACCTCAACTCCCATGTCACTAAGGCCCTTGATATTGTCATGATAGGGACTTAGTTAGCATTTTTGTGTTGCATGCATTTTCAAATCAAAATGCAACCTTGGCTCTTTAGGCTATCATGCATCAAGATGCACTATTGATGGCCCAAGAACCAAGGGTCATGCCTCCTTGAGTCTCTAAGCATGATAGGAGGCATTGACCATGCTTACATCCTCCCAAAATCCATGCCATGCACTGCTGTCTTGCTGCTGCTGTCAAACTGTCCTCTGCAGGAACTTTCTGCCGGCCGGCAGAAAATAGTGCCGACCGGCACTATTTTTGTGCCGATAAACCTCACGTGAAGCCGGTGGCCAATTCAAGCAGCCGATGATTACTCCCCCCAGCCGGTGTGGTACTACAGATCATTTTGAATGTATTCTGAGATTTTGGGAATTTTTAGAGAAGAAGGACAGTAAAAGCAGAAGCAACAGTGCTATGACACGGGTTTTCTGGGCAAGACGAATCGAGCACGCATCATTCGCGCATCCCAAGGCAGGGCTGAGGCCCCTTTGCATTTATTTATTTGCTTCGATTTCAATATTTAGAATTTTGTAATAATTAATTTATTCGTTTATTTCTTTCGGGTCTGTATTATTTATTTATTCGGTCCCTCCGAGTGAGGGCGCAATTGTAATAAGTGTGGGTGAGTGTGTGTATGTCTTCCAACCCCCACTTCTTTCTATCCCTTTTATTTACCTGCTTACGATGGTAGATTAGGGCACGTCTATTTTAGCATACCTTATGCAATGCATGCGTGCATTCATGCATTTGTTTACATACATCGGGCTCAGTACATCATACAAACTGCATCGTACTTTCAATTCCAAAATTGAATACGTGATAGTTGTTGCATTTCATGTGCCATGCTTAGGGTTAGCCGAGCCTACTCTAGATTGCATCTATGCCTGTGTTGCATTAGCCACTTAACATGAACTAGGTCATGCATGTTTGCTAACCGGGTTATTGTTTTTGGCACGGAGTACGATGTAAGTTTTTATGCTTTAGCACTTCGCATGCGTGTGAATGTTAACATGACAGTACGCTTGCCATGCGGCTAAATGCTTATGTGATATTACTGTTTGAATGCCTGTGGGTGGAGGTTAGATTGCCTGAGTTGGAACAACTCGTTGAGATCCGAATTTTAGCCTACTTGCGAGTAGCACAAAAAACCAACACGTTTTCGAGACAAAACGGATATGCAATGTTTATTCCAAAATTAGGCAATCTAGTCTATGCTTGTTTGCTGTGCGCATCACATAGTAATTCTAGGTTAATAATTGGAATAAGAGTATGTAATGTTTTTCAAAAAAGATATCACGGTTAGTAGAGGCCGGTCTTCGGACCGGGCGAAAGGGGGTGCTCATAGCTGACCTTCCCCCGATCGTACCCAAGCTCCCGAGCCAAGTCACTTTGGTGATGACGGACATGTGGCCTTCGGCACCGAGTCAGGGTTTCCTAAATTTTCCCATAAAAAAAATATTTAGGTGGCGACTCTGTAATCTGGCAAAGCAGTCCATGTTTGGCACTTCTTTTCAAAAAATCTGTTTTTTCTTCAAAACGATTTTGCCAGAGTTGGACTCTTTGGTTCGGATTTAGAACCGCAAACAAACGAAAGGAGAGTCCGAACTGTAGCCGAGGTCCCCCGCGGACGTGCTACACCCCCCCAGACTCTTGCCTAGCCAAGCTGCTGGTGACTGCGGCATCAATTGCCATCTGAAATTCAGCAGACCCTTTGAGCTGCTCCACTGCTGCGACGCACAGATCGGGGTAAGCCGCCCTTTCAGAGGCTGCCTTCGCCCTCTCTTCGTCCAGCTCCTTCTGCAGGGTCACCCTTTCAGACGCAACCTTAGCCCTCTCTTCCCCAACTCCTTCTCCAGGCTCTCTTTTTCCGCCGTCACCTTGGCTCTCTCTGCTGCTAACTCCTTCTGAAGTCTCCCCCTCTCCTCCACTGCCTTGGCACGTTTGCCATCCAGCTCCTTCTTCAGATCACCAATCTTCACATCTGCCTCATCTTTCTGCCTGACCAGCTCTTCATTGCCATTCATTGCCTCTTCATGTCGTTCGACTGCGACTGCGCAGGCTTTTTGGGCCTCATCTAGTCTCTTCTGCTCGCCAGCCAGTTGGAACTCGAGCGACACAACCTGGCGGCGTGTGTCCTCCAGCTCCACCTTGACCGCTTGCAGATCAGCGTGGGCAGTCTCCCAACTTGCACTCTCCTTCTTCAACTTTGCAAGCTGAGTCTTGGCCTCATCTGCCTTAAGTTTTGTAGCCCCCGCCTTCCTCAGCAGAGCCCCTGCTAGGGTGGTTACCTCCATTGAGCGGAGCATAAACCCCTCAGCAGTTCAGCTTCGTTGAATCTGGATGCTGAGCGCAAGGCTGCCTTTTCTACAATCCTCACCAGGCGGTCTGCCCCTGCCCTGGCTGGGCCTTCTTCTCCCTCCAGCCGCCTCGCCACCGCACGAGCGTGGTAGATCGCTGTAGTCAGACTGACCCCCCCTCCTTGGGGTGCAGGACCCCCCTGGGGCTGTTCTTCCCTCCTTGGCCCAGGGCCAGTTGCCCCATCCTCTGCTCACACTTCAGGGGCGGCCCTCGCGACCCCTGCGGCGATCGCCGCCACTACTGGAACCACTTCCATGCCCTCTGAGGCGATGTCCACCACTTTTGGGGAAATTACTTTTCCTGGGGTCTCCTCCACTTCCCCCCCCCCCTCTGCCTCCTTCGCCATACTGGTCTCCTCTACCCTCGCTTCCCTCCTCCTCTTCTGGGCAGGCCCTTCTTCACTCTGTCTCACTCTCTTCTTCTTCTTCTCCTTTTCCACGCCCAACACCTCCATCTCCTTCAAAGGATCTATTGGGGGCGGTCGTGGCACAAATTCGCCTAAGTCTTTCTCCCCCAAGGGTTTGGGGCGAGGTCGAATCCTCTCCCTTGCAACCGGTTTTGGCAGTTGGTCGGTCTGGGACTCTTTGAATTTTTGGGCTTTCGCAAGGATGGTCTGATCCTCCGCCTCTTGAGCCCTCCTCCTTGCCTCCAACTCCGCTCGGTCGAGGTCCCCACCGCTCGGCTGTGGACCCAACCCTGACTCAAACAATGCAGACGGCTGAACGAGCTCGTCCCATTTGGCCATTTCTTTCTCCCTCCACTCCTTTACCCTCTTCACCCTCTCCTCTGTTACTGCTCCCAGCTTTGGCTCCATCGACTTGGTGGGCACCTTCCAAATGGTGCGCACTCCAACTCCTCCACTGGCAGACACATAGAACCACCGTGGTCTCCACCCCTTGATCGACGACGGCAGCCCCGCCACCAGCCCTTTCCCTGCTGCTGCCTGCAGGGTGACCCAAGTCTCTTGCTGCCCTGAGGCCTTATAGCATGTGAAGAATTCGTCCACTGTCATGGCCGCCCCTTCGTTCGCCTTCGGCCAGGCACTTGCACAGGACAACAAGATCTTCCACGCATTGGGCATTAGTTGGCCCAGCGCCACCTCCAAACGGTTTAGGACATCTACTACCACCTGCGGCAGGGGCAGCCTCAGTCCTCCTTTCAATGCCTCCTCGTAGAGGGCAAACTGCCCTGGCCTGGCATCGGATGGCCTCTCCGTCGACATCGGCAACGATAACTCTATTTCGGCAGGCACCTGGTATTTTACGCGGATAGCCTCCAAATCCGCTGCAGTAACCGTTGATTTATCTGCCTTTTTATGCCAGTGATCAGGTTCTGCCTGGTTGATTGGCTTTGGAGCTGCTATCATGGTGGAACCATGGGATCGTGCGACCGACTCCCCCACCCTCTCCATCCTGTATTACTGCGCTAACTCCACCGCATCATCATCACCTAGTGGATCTACCCTGACAGTCGCAGTTTCTTCTTGGGCCATTTCTATGGTATGTCTGCGAATCGCTTCGGAGGCAGGTGCAAGGAAATTGAAAAAGTGTTGCAGAGGTGTATCGTAAGCAACAAA
The DNA here is from genome assembly GCA_030407325.1 of Camellia japonica. Taxonomy (NCBI): domain Eukaryota; kingdom Viridiplantae; phylum Streptophyta; class Magnoliopsida; order Ericales; family Theaceae; genus Camellia; species Camellia japonica. The sequence continues at coordinate 201,079,284 of JAPPVO010000019.1, read as the reverse complement.
GGAATTCACACTTGGAATATTTTGATTTTTCGTAAACAAGTAGGTGAATCGAATAATGCTAAAAGCCCACGGTTTGCCCGTATTCCAAGGATCCCAATTAATTTTCGCCAGTTTGAAAACTTTTCAAAATCATCCGCCAAAACTGTCTTTTCAACACCCATAATGACCTAACGTTTCATTTCTGATCCAACGCCTAATCTTCCCCCTCCCCACAGGATGTTGCCACGTGTACGACCACGATCCTGTCTCTTCCCCTTACCCTGTCTTTTCCCCTTCAAATCACCACGTGACACCCTCTTCTTTTCCCCTTCAAATCACCACGTGACATGCCGCCTCTTGAGCCCTACGCCCCTCCACCTCACCCTTCGCAGTCGGCCCTCCTCATGGTCGGCCCTCCCGCCCGGCCAACCTTTGCGATCGGCCCTCTTCGCGGTCGCCCTCTTCACGGTCGGCCCTCCCGCTCGGCCAACCTCCATGGTCGCCCCTCCTCGTGGTCAACCTTCCCACTCGGCCAACATTCGCGGTCGACCCTTCCACTCGGTCACCCTGTACGGTCGGACCACCCCCCGGTCGGTTCACCCGCTCGGTCACCCCCGCCGGTCGACCTCCATACTACCACTCCCTACCACCCTCACCTTTTTCATTACTATTCCCTTCGTTGGACTAAAGCTGCACTCGGGAATGGGGGACTACTGATGTGTACAAGCCCACAAAGGCCATGAATCACTATAAACAACCCAAGCCCATCGCTTGGAGCCCAATACATAACCCAGCTGGTGAGGTCCAGAATAGCTGGAATCCAACATGGCATAAAGAGCCAATGACATTCAGACACATGGCAGGTAAAGGACAAGCCACATCAGCAGACAAAGATTTGCAAAGTTATTGCCACTGCACATCACCATTAATGCAGCCCATCACAGCATTTATTACGACAACACCTCCCCGTCGGAACAGGACCCCCTTACCCTGAACAAGGTAAGCTACAGCATAGACTTTCGGCGAGGAGGGCAGGTCGGAAGGGACAGCGAAATGATTACCAAAGGATATAAGCAAACGTTGAAGACAAGAAGAAGGTTAAGCTTTTCTATCTCCAATCTCTCTCTCTACATTCTACTCCTCTTTCTAACTTGCTCGTCGGAGGGTTCACTGGGGGACTACCCCGTTCCCCGTTGAACTTGTTTGCAGGTGACTCGGTGGGCTAGACCATTTCTACGTGGGCCTGAGGAGCTTGGACAAGTCCGATCCATCCACTGGAACAAAGAGGAGCTTGGACAAGTCCAATCCATCCACTGGAACAAAACTGCACTATCAAAAACTATGGCAACGTAGTCTGCGTTATTGTAGTTTGAATTGAAAGACCATAATGTTATCATTAGAGTAAGACCAATAATCTATACTAGACAAGATATAGATGAATTTGATATTCAACTTCAGGACCTTTTAGATAAAAAGTTAATTGCAGAAACTAGAAGCCTTCTCTCTAGTCTAGCTTTTATGGTAAGAAACCATGCTAAAATTAAAAGAGGAAAAGCCCAAATGGTAGTCAACTATAAACGGCTAAATGAAAATTTAGAATTTGATGGATATTTTGTTCCAAGAAAAGATGTTTTGATTAACTTAACCAAAGGATCAAAAATCTTAAGCAAATTTGATTGTAAAAGTGAATTTTGGCAAATTCAATTGATTGAAGAGTCAAAAAAATTGACAACTTTCAGTACATCTAGAGGACATTACCACTGGAATGTTATGCCTTTTGATTTAAATATAGCACCACAGGTATTTCAACGGTGCATGGATACAATCTTTAAAGATTTTAAAGATTGTTATGTAGTTTATATTGATAATATACTTATCTTCTCTAAAACCCAAGAAGAGCATAAGAAACATTTAAAATTATTTTATGAAAAATTCTAAAAATATGGAATTATTTTGTCACCAAAAAAGATTGAACTAGAAAAAGAATTAATTGAATTTTTGGGAATAATTTTAGATTAGAAAGGTCTACAATTACAGAAACATATTTTGTCCAAACTACGAGATTTTCCTGATACTCTTGAAAATATAACACAATTACAGAGTTTATTAGGTATTTTAAATTATGGAAGAAATTTTATCAAAAATCTTTCAAAAATAGAAATTCCTTGGTTAACCAAATTAAGGAAAAATGTTATTTTTGAATGGACAGCAGATGATGTTGCTTTAATTAAACAAATTAAAGAAAATGTTAAAACTTTACCAGACGTTTATCTTCCTCAAACATGTGATAAATTAATTTTAGAAACAGATGCCTCAGAATCATGTTAAGGATGTGTTCTCAAAGCAATACCAAGTAAATTATGGCATGATAAAGAGATATCTTTACTAGAAAATAGGATTAGACCAAGAAAAAAAATCCAATACCCATAAAATTACAAAAAGAAGAACTAATTTGTGGATATAATTCTGGAACATTTAAACCAAATGAACAGAAATATATTATTTTTGAAAAAGAATTACTTGCAATAAAATTGACAATAAAAAGTTTCCATATTTATTTAGCCACAGAAAATTTTATTGTATGGACTGATAATAAAGTAATAAGAGATTTCTTAATCAATAAAAAACCTATTAAGCAAGGAAGAAGATTAGCCTATAATAATAAAATTTATGAATATACTTTTGAGGTAGAACATCTTAAAGGTACTAACAATTTTTTGGCAAATTTTCTTAGTAAGAACTATTTTCAGAAAATTAAATTACTAAACAAGTAATTTTTATTTTTGTAGAAAACCTCTAAACCAAGAGGAAAAAATGAGCAAGGGTAAACAACTCGCACAAGGAGTTTGGGTGACAATTGCTAAAAAAGCAATCCCCAGACAAGAAAAAGTTTATGTGGTGTTTGCAGGAAGACAACCTGGAATTTATACAGAATGGAATTGAAAAATCTAAAAATCCCGAGATATTGATTTGTGATTATCGATCAATTTTAAACAATAAATAACAATCCCAATCAAACAATCAAAAACAAATCAACACAACGATTTAACGTGAAAAAAATCACAATTGGAGCGCCTCCGACTGTAATAAAAAACCTCGGACAAAAGTCACAAAAAAATCCACTAAGAAGACAAAAAGAAATTACACGAGTGTACTCTCAAATTACCTAGCGAATCCATGCCGAATCGAACCGACCCGACCTCTATGTGTCTCTTCCAGCCCTGTTTTCACCTCGGAATTGTCTTGCCCAACGTTGAATCCATGACGATGAGCCACTCAGGAATCCACCAAAGCTTCAGGCCCAAATTCCATGGAATCCACCGAAGAACAATTCTCTCTTTTGTGAATAAAACAAAATAAACAAATCCTTTGATATAATCCACTCAATTCATGATATAAACTCTCACAAATATCAAAGGAAACAAGCAAAGAAGCTCCAGATTAAAACCCTAATACCCAAGAAGAAAATCTAGAAGCCGTACCCTAAAATTTGACTGAAACACGACTTTATAGCAAACAGGGCCGAGATGGTCGCTCGAGCGAGGAGACTAAAATGCGTGTTTTTCCAAGTGTCTTCGCTCGAGCCACCAAAGTGTCGCTTCAGCGAGAAATGCATCTTCTTAGTATTTTTACAGTCAGTGAAAACTTCTGGGACCAAAGATTTTTCGCTCGAGCACACATTCCTTCGCTCGAGCGAACAAACAACTTCGACTGTATTTTTGCTTGTTGCTTCGAGGGTGCTGCCCCTCAACCCCGACCGGGCACTGTTGCCTGGACCCTCGCGAGGTGACCTGGTAGCTTGATCCCCGACATAGTCAGCGAAGTGGCAAACATAAAAGAATTAACATCACAAACTACTCTGCAAGGCATAATTTGGATTGGGTTCACATCTAAATACTCATAGCCTCACTGAAATAAAAGAACGAATAAAATTACAACTTAAAGGAGTTTTGTCAAACGAGATTACCAATTACAAAAACCTAACAAGAATGATTGCAACAATCAAGTTTGTGGATTTCTAGAAGCTAGTTTAAAATTCTACGATAGCATGACCAAAGCTAAAAAAGCTTTTTACAATGCACCAGCTATGCCTGTTTATCAAAATAATTTTTGTCAAATGAGAACCAACCTAGTTCCAACTAATATTCAGACATCTAAACCAGATGAGTCTGAAAAAAAAAGATTTTTTCAACCCTAATATATCTAGAGACATTTATACAAAACTCAATGGAGTTTGGAAAACTCACATTGTAGACAACAAAGTGAAATTTCAAAAACACATGGGAGTTCTAGCCAACAAATTAGCTGAGCAAACAGCTAAGTTAAAAGATTTACAAAACCTTTATTTCAATATCCTTAAACAAATGAATTGAAATGAAAATTTTAATTTCGAAAAGATAAACAATTTTCTTCAGCTATGAAATCTCATATCATATGAGTTTTCTGATCTAATTTTTGAACAAATAAAAAGAATTTGTCTTTGTGAAAAAGTAAGAACTTTGCTTCCAAAAGAAAATTTTATGTTAATAAAAAATCAAGTTGAGGATCATTGTGATAAGATTAGACAAATCTTAGAACGATCCTATGATAAATTAAATTTTAAAGATGGAATTCACAAAATAACCATCATGGGAAATCATGACATGTGGTTTTTTTGAAGATATAAATTGGGGAATAACTAATCAAGTTATTTTCCAAATTTTAGATCCAATCCAGTGGATAGAATATCCAATGATCATAAAAGCAATGCTCTCATGGGTAGTAAATAGATTCCGATAGAGTAAATATTTTACTTTTTGGATCTTTGGCACAATCGGTTGGCAAGAACAAGAATATTTTTTCCAACCATATCAAATTTAGTATCTTAAAGAAACTGAATATTTTGAATTTTGAAGATGACTATTTGGATGAAGAGCACCGGAGGGAGAGATTGGAAAATATTCAAAAACTTCCTTTAATATAATATCGGATAGACATTCTAATAACTGTTTCACGGGCAGCTTCTAATATCCATGGCTCAGCGAAGTTGCCATTCATGAGCACAGATGGTAGAATACTATTTGTAACTCATTTTCCCATAACATATCAAAGGTCTCCTACACAAATTAATGAGGCTCTTAACATGTTAAATCTCAAAAAGAGAAATAATTTAGATATTCCGTTGGAACTAGCCATGACCGTGGATAATGTCGAACAATTTCAGAATGAGCAATACAGCTAGGATCCTGATTCCCTTCCATCAGAGACTGATGAAGAATATCACAATCTCATAAATAGGATGGAAGCATAGTGGACCCCACTATCACATGCAGTTGTCTCATGATCGACTCCAACCTTATCTAGGACTAAGGCTGCAAATGAACCAAGCTGTTCATGAATAAGCTTGGCTCAGCAAGACTAGTTAAGGGCTCGGCTCAGTTGGCTCAGTTCATTTAGTAAACGAGCCGAAGCTTGAGCTCGAGCTCGAATATTACGCGGTTCGTCAAGCTCGGCTCGTTTATCTTTATTTAAGTTATATAATAAATATATTATTTATATATTAAATAATATATAAAAAAATATATAAATAATAGTATAAATACATTATTTATGTATTAAATAATATAAATAATATTTTTTATTTAAAAATATTAAAAAAAATTATCAAGCCGAGCCGAGCTGAGCTCGAGTTTCATTAATATTAACTAGCCGAGCCAAGCTTGAGCCCAGGTCCTTATCAAGCCGAGCTCGAGCTCAGCAAAGCTCGGTTCGGCTCGGTTCGTTTGCAGCCCTATCCAGGACACGTGGAGTAACCTGCATTATTAGGTGAAAAGTGGTCAGACAAATGCTTTCAGCCGACGCTACACGACAAATAAGATCAACCAAATCTTGTCTATATCAGTCTCTCTCTCTTAACCACGGAGAGGGTCAATAGTGTATATAATTGGTAGTTTGTTAGAATATGGAAAATAATTGTAGTTTTTAATTTATGTTTCCAAATATTTTTTTGTCTTTGTATTTATTTTTGTAGAAACTTTGCGTAAACCTATGCCTAGGCTTGTAGACTTTTGTAGAAAGTTGTAAAGTTGTTGGCCGTATTGGTGTTGTAAATGTCAACAAATTAGATATGCAATAACTTTAGGATAGAATTTTTGGATTAGGATAACTTTTTAGTTTTTGTTTGTATCTACAAGATGTATTCTATAAATTGGCATTCAAGCCAACAAATGAAGTAATGTAAATTCTCACCATCTCTTTGTTGCCTACTTCTTTGCCTAACTTCTCTTAACTCCATAATAAAAATAGTAGAAAGCTCATTTCCTTTGTTATTTTGTAATTGGTATCAAAGTATGGTGAAGAGCTTTTGAAAGTAAGATCAAGCCATATAAGTATTTCTATCTATGTATAAATTTTGATATATATAAGTGTGTATGGTGTGCTTAAAAAAAAATTAGAAAATATTATTCGTCAAATTTAGTCTTTAATTGTGTATTCTTTGTATTTTATATCTTCATAATTATTTGTTTTTATTATCGTTATTGTAAAACCTATATGCTTAGTATATGTCAAAACCCATATACTCATTAAGATCATTTTGACTATTGGCCATAATTAGGCATTTTTAAGTCTTTAACATTATAAAGAGATGTTTTGGGCACCAAATAAATACCTCCAATCCTACACTTAAGCTAATAATATCTAGAAAAGATAATAATCATAAGTATCCAATAGCTCAAAATGGTACTTATTAGACTCGTCTCATGTTCCATTTTTTTTAGAAAGTCAGGATATGTTTTAATACATAACTCATCCCATGGATTAAGGAGTTTATGAAAAAATTGATCTCACCAGAGTTGATTTGCTGGTGAATCAATAAGATAATAATATTTTTTAAAAGTTTGAACATAGTTTTCAAAAAGACAAATGTTACATAATTCTAATTTAGTCAAAATATAATTTGCATCTACTTGCAAATTAGTATCTCCTGCAAAACCACATAAACTTTCTTTTATGATTTTTGCAAACTTAGCTAAAATTGTGTCAAGTGTGAGAAAATTTGCCATTTTTAGTGAAAATTCATTAAAACTATGGCAACGTAGTCCGCGTTATTGTAGTTTGAAATTGAAAAACCCTAATGTTATCATTAGAGTAAGACCAATGATTTATACTAAACAAGATCTAGATGAATTTGATATTCAATTTCAGGATCTTTTAGATAAAAAGTTAATTGAAGAATTTAGAAACCCTCACTTTAGTCCACCTTTTATGGTAAGAAACCATGTTGAAATTAAAACAGGAAAAGCCCGAATGGTAGTCAACTATAAACAACTAAATGAAAATTTAGAATTTGATACCAATTACAAAATAACAAAGGAAATGAGCTTTCTACTATTTTTATTATGGAGTTATGGAGTTAAGAGAAGTTAGGCAAAGAAGTATGCAACAAAGAGATGGTGAGAATTCACATTACTTCATTTGTTGGCTTGAATGCCAATTTATAGAATACATCTTGTAGATACAAACAAAAATGAAAAAGTTATCCTAATCCAAAAAAGTCTATCATAAAGTTATTGCATATCTAATTTGTTGACATTTAAAACACCAATACGGCCAAAAACTTTGCAACTTTCTACAAAAGTCTACAAGCCAAGCATAAGCTTACACAAAGTTTCCACAAAAATAACTACAAAGACAAAAAAGTATTTGGAAACATAAATGAAAAACTACAATTATTTGCCATATTTTGACAAACTACCAATTATATACACTATCAACCCTCCCCATGGTTAAGAGAGATAGACTGATGTAGATAAGATTTGGTTGATCTTATTTGTCATGTATCATTAGCTGAAAAGATTTGTCTGACCACTTTTCGCCTAGTAATGCAGGTTGCTCCACGTGTCTTGGATAAGGTTGGAATCGAGCATAAGACAATTGCATCTGATAGTGAGGTCCACTATGCGTCCATCCTGTTTATGAGATTGTGATATTCTTCATCAGTCTTTGATGGAAGGGAATTAGGATCCTGGCTGTATTGCTCATTCCGAAATTGTTCAACATCATCCGCGGTCATGGCTAGTTCCAACGGAAGATTCAAATTATTTCTCTTTTTGAGATTTAATAACATGCCAAGAGCCTCATTAATTTGTGTAGGAGACCTTTGATATGTTATGGGAAAATGAGTTACAAATAGTATTCTACCATCTGTGACCATGAATGGCAACTTGGCTGAGCCATATATATTAGAAGCTCCTGTGAAACAATTATTAGAATGTCTATCTAATATTCTGTTAAAAGAAGTTTTTGAATATTTTCCAATCTCTCCCTCCGATGCTCTTCATCCAAATAATCATCTTCAAATTCGAAATCTTCAGTTTCTTTAAGATATCAAATTTGATATAAAATGTTCTCGTTCTCGCCAACTGATTGTGCTAGAGATCCGAAAAGTAAAATATTTACTCCATCAGAAGCCCTTTATTACCCATGAGAGCATTGCTTTTATGATCATTGGATATTCTATCCACTGGATTGGATCTAAAATTTGAAAATAACTTGATTAGTTATTCCCCAATCTATATCTTCAAAAAACCACATGTCTTGATTTGCCATGATGGTTATTTTGGGAATTTCATCTTTAAATTTAATTTATTATAGGATCGTTCTAAGATTTGTCTAATCTTATCACGATGATTCTCAACTTGATTTTTTTATTAAAAGAAAATTTTCTTTTGGAAGTAAAGTTCTTGCTATTTTAAAAAGACATATTCTTTTTTTTTGTTCAAAAACTGGATAAAAAAACTCATCTGATATGAGATCTGATAGCTGAAGAAAATTGTTTATCTTTTCAAAATTAAAATCTTCATTCCAATTCATTTGTTTAGAATATTGGAACAAAGGTTTTGTAAATCTTTTAACTTGGCTATTTTTGCTCAGCTAATTTGGGCCAAAACTTCCATATGTTTTCAAAATTTCACTTTGTTGTCTACAATGTGAGTTTTCCAAACTCCATTGAGTTCTGTATAAATTTCTCTGGATATACCAGGGTTGAAAAAATCTTTTATTTCAAATTCATCTGGTTCAGATGTCTGAATATTAGTTGGAACTGGGTTAGTCCTCATTTAACAAAAATTATTTTGATAAACAGACATATCTGGTGCACTGTAAAAAGCTTTTTTAGCTTTGGTGATGCTATTATAGGATTTAAAACTAGCTCCTGGAAATCTGCAAACTTTCTTATTGCAGTCATTCCATTCTATGTAAATTCCAAGTTATCTTCCTGCAAACACCACATAAACTTTTTCTATCTAGGGATTGCTTTTTTAGCAATTGTCACCCAATCCCCTTGTGCGGATTGTTTACCCTTGCTCATTTTTTCCTCTTCGTCTAGAGGTCTTTGCAAAAATTAAAATTACTTATTTAGTAATTTAATTTTCTGAAAACAGTTCCTACTAAGAAACTCTGCCAAAAATTGTTAGTACCTTTAAGATGTTCTACCTCAAAAGTATATTCATAAATTTTATTATACCAGACTAATCTTTTTTCTTGCTCAATAGGTTTTTTATTGATCAAGAAATCTCTAGCTCTTTATTTATCAGTGCGTACAATAAAATTTCCTGGGGCTAAATAAATATGGAAACTTTTTATTGCCAATTTTATTACAAGTAATCTTTTTCAAAAATAATATATTTTTGTTCATTTGGTTTAAATGTTTTCAGAATTATATCCACAAATTAGTTCTTCTTTTTGTAATTTTATGGGTATTGGATTTTTTCTTGGTCTAATCCTATTTTCTGATAAAGGTATATCTTTATCATGCTGTAATTTACTTGGTATTGCTTTGAGAACACATCCTCAACATGATTCTGAGGCATCTGTTTCTAAAATTAATTTATCACTTGTTTGAGGAAGATAAACGTGTGGCAAAGTTTTAACATTTTCTTTAATTTGTTTAATTAAAGCAACATCCTCTACCATCCATTCAAAAATAACATTTTTCCTTAATTTGGTTAACCAAGAAATTTCTATTTTTGAAAGATTTTTGATCAAATTTCGTCCATAATTTAAAATACCTAATAAACTCTGTAATTGTGTTATATTTTCAAGAGTATTAAGAAAATCTCGTACTTTAGACAAAATATGTTTCTGTAATTTTAAACCTTTATGGTCTAAAATTATTTCCAAAAATTCAATTGATTCTTTTTCTAGTTCAATCTTTTTGTGACAAAATAATTCCATATTTTTGGAATTTTTCACAAAGTAATTTTAAATATTTCTTATGCTCTTCCCAGGTTTTAGAGAAGATAAGTATATTATCAATGTAAACTACACAACAATCCTTAAGATCTTTAAAGATTGTATCCATCTACCGTTGAAATACCTGTGGTGCTATATTTAAACCAAAATGCATAACATTCCAGTGGTAATGTCCTCTAGGTGTACTGATAGCTGTTAATTTTTTTGACTCTTCAGTCAATTGAATTTGCCAAAATCCATTCTTACAATCAAATTTGCTAAAGATTTTTGATATTTTGGTTAAGTTAATCAAAACATCTTTTTTTAGAATAAAATAACCATCAAATTCTAAATTTTGATTTAACCATTTATAGTTGACTACCATTCGGGTTTTTCCTCTTTTAATTTCAGTGTGGTTTCTTACCATAAAAGTTGGACTAAAGTGAGAGCTTCTAGTTTCTTCAATTCACTTTTTATCTAAAAGGTCCTGAAGTTGAATATCAAATTCATCTATATCTTGTCTAATAACGCGAATTACGTTGCCATAGTTTTAATGGATTTTCACTAAAATTTTTCTTCTAGGATTTTATAAATCCAATGTGATTCATCAATAGATGGGAGTTTAATCACCACCACGTGGAAGGGGCGCAAACTCTTTATCACAAATATATTTATGTTGTTCTAACAATGAATATGAATTAAACATTGTTTATGCTTAATGAAATGGTTTTTTCCTATATTTGCATTGGAAGGTATTTATATATAAAATTATTTCGAAGAAGGAAATCTCCATGCATATAAGGAAAACATAGAATTTTTGGTATAATGAACTTGCTATCATCCAAATAGCTATATTTTAGCTTTGAATTAGATGGAAGTATGGTTGCCATCAATTTCAATAACCAAAATTGGATGTTTCATTAGTATGGCATTCCATTTGCATGAGCTGATTGTAGCTCTTGTATCTATGAGAACACTGAGGCTATAGGATTTATAACCTGCAAAATAAATATTCCAATACATGTGTATCTACTTTTTCCTTCCTTGGCTAGGAGAAAAAATAATATCATCATTTTTTTTTGTTTGAAAATGATACATATATACAACTAAATATGTTCAGATTGTCTTCTTGTTCTTGGAAAAATAAGAATCTGAACATTTGTTGAAGCAATAGATTTTTTATTAGAATTATTACTTGATTCCCTAATGCTTAATTTTGAAAATACTTTGTTAGGAAAATCTTTTTCAAATACAGAAGTTGATCTTTTTTTCTGGAACTGTATTTTGAATATATAAATTTTTTCCTGATGCTTGTATTTGTATTTGTGCAGGATTTTTTTGTTTTAGACGATTCTCCTTGTCCCACTAGGTCATAGACTAACCATTGTCGAGAGACTTCTAAATCGCTCCAATTCATTAGACGCTGTTGGATTTCCGTATCAAATGGTTTTGGTTCAAAGATTTCAACGATTTTATTATTGTTTGATCTTGTTTTTTTTTTCAAGAAATTTGGTCAATTCATGAATTGTTTTCCAACGAATAGCCAAATCATGGGAATTCGATTTCATTCCTAATCCTTGTGTTTTAATTCTTCTTCTGACTGTGTCCTCAAGATTAGGATCATTTATGAAAATAAAGAAATTTGGTCTAACATTAAACCAAACTACTCCATTTTTCAAATTAGATTGAATTCCTCCAATGATTGCTTTCATTGGGTCGGAAAATCTTTTATCAAACATTACTGCCAAAATAGGAGTATCTATCCCTTGTCAGAATAAGGCTATTATGGTTACCTGTATTAATCCAATATGAATATATTGAATCTCAGATATTTTTTTCCATCTTGCAACCTTTTTTTTTTATCAAAAAAAGGATATCAATATTTTCTTTCTTCTGACCATTTTTCTTGAGTATTGACCACTACTATATTTTTCAAACACTCTTGCTTAAACACAAGTTAAATTTTAAAGTTCGTAGATTTTTGGCACAGCAACTGCTTGCATTTTTTTTGTTTTTTCGAATTTTGCTAATTCTTCTTCAGCAAAAGTTTTTTCTTCTCCGATTACATCTTCTAAGTCAAATTGTTTGTAATTTTTCTTGAGATATACTATCTACTTCTTAGATATTTCTTGACTATCTATATTAGTCATCATGAAATTAGTTCTTCATCTGAACTTTCTTCATCACTAGAAATTTCATATAAAATTTCTTCTTCATCAGAAATTTCTTCACCATATATTATTTCAAAATCTTGTTCTTCAAGAATTTTGATCATTTTCTTTGCACTTTTTCCCCTTTTTGGGCATTCGGGTGCATAGTGACCTTCTTCGTTACAAATGTAACATCTACAAGTTTTCTTTTTTGAAACACTTGTTGGTTTCTTTTTCTGAATATATTTTTTCTTTTTAAAAAAAGGTTTGTTCTTTTTCCAAGGTTTTCATTTATATTTTCTGCGTTTTTTGGAAAATCTTTTTTGCTTGGGAAATGTATTACAACCAATTTTTCAATTTTCTTTCAAAATTTTTACACAACATTTTTTACCATATTGTGAGTTGGAAATTTGATTTTTTTATTTGTTTTTTCGCTTTTGCCTCTAGACACCAATCTGCTATCAGTCTTAGAACATAATTAATGCGAATACCAAGATTATCATATTCTTCCTTCTCCATTTTTTTGAGAAAGTCATGATATGTTTTAATACATAACTCATCCCATGGATTATGGAGTTTTATGAAAAAATTAATCTAACCAGGGATTGATTTGCTGGTAGATCAATAAGAAAATAATATTTTTTGAAAA